>JAVDOI010000009.1:9613234-10298234 GCA_032191485.1 Leptoclinus maculatus
GCCTCCCTGTGTAGACAGGTATGTGTGTCTGTTGTTTACTACCTGTATCTAAGCAGGCAAGGCGGGAAAGGGAGTGCACTTTTCTAATGACATTCAAAGGGATTTATCTGCTGTTGCCTCAGAGAGTTTGGTCTTAAAACATGAGCTGTGGTAATGCTGACTTCATGTGAAGTTACTATTAACGCACGACCAAAATGTTGGTTTGTGGCTGAAGGATAATATCAATTAACCAATGGGTTATTTTTTATAAATTGTAGGAGGATATCAGTGTGTTCAATAGGTCTGTATGTTGTAGGAGATTCAGTTTAATGATTTGAGGGAGAAAGAAAAGTTTGAATCACAGGTCCTGGATGAAGAAAACGAGTAGGATATGTTTTATATCCTGTAAACAGTGCATCCTATTTAGTTTCTGGCCACAGACTTTTTTAAATGATTAAAACTCTCCTCTAAGAAGTTCGGTTCGGTTAGGTTGTGTTGTGTTACCAAAGGCTCCTCCTAGTGGTTAAAAAAAGAAATATTCAAATAGTGAGAAGAGTATAGGATACTCATTATTTTCTCCTCTCCTCTTGTTTTGTCTCCTCTCCTCTCGTGTCCTCTCCTCTCAGATGTCCTATTCCCTCACCAGGTTTGCAATTTATGAGACAGTGAGGGACATGATGGGCAGCACAAGCCAGGGCCCAATGCCCTTTTACCAGAAGGTCCTGCTGGGAGCCTTCGGAGGTGGGAACACACATATTCTTCTTTTCTTCTCTTCTCTTTCGCTCCAAATACACACACACACACACACACACACACACACACACACACACACACACACACACACACACACGCGCAGTGTCACCCATACAGGATTGTGTGCTTTCTCTACCAACAGGTTTCACTGGTGGGTTTGTTGGCTCGCCAGCAGACATGGTGAATGTCAGGTAACATGCCATGATAATTCAAATCCTCATTAATATTAATTCAAATTATTCAAAACAAACTAACATTGTCTCCTGTTTCTAGGATGCAGAATGACATGAAACTACCACCAGAGCTGAGGAGAAAGTGAGTCTTGTTACTCGCTGTAGCTAAAATGTTCTAAATCTGTTATTGCAGTTTAACCCCGAATGTTCTTTCTTTCAGCTACAAACATGCCATCGATGGGCTCTTCAGAGTCGTCAGAGAAGGTAAAGCCCCAAGCAATGTAGTGTGTGTGTGACATCATGTACAGCACTCGGTGGCGTCGTGTCTGACCTGTGTCTTGGCCCGCAGAGGGTGTGAGGAGACTGTTCTCAGGAGCCACCATGGCCGCCAGCAGAGGAGCGATGGTCACTGTGGGACAGGCAAGTCACCGATGTTCAAAGGGCAACTTTACAACATCCTTTTGAATGCCTGCAGGTTTTAAAGAGACCTCCAAGGATTCTTAGGCCAGTGAAGAGCAACGTCTGTTCCTTTACTTTTGTCTTGTACTTTATTCTACCTGGGCTAACGCAATCACAGTTTAGATTCTCCTCAATACATTAAGAAGATATTAATCATGTGAAACGGTATGTCAAATTCAGAATCCTAAGTCTTTTTAATGGGATTAAATTGAGTTAAATCAATGGTACATTAATTAATCAATGCTGAATCAATTCCCTCGATGAATATGCTGCTTGTTCAGATGGTTCCATTCAAGCGATGCATTATGCATTAATCCGTATAACCTCAGCCTCGCTTAACTTTGTAAAGTCTGTGTTGGCCAGCATATCCACAGGACATTTACTTCAGACTGTCGCACGGATACAACTGTTCACATCCAATTAGTTCAAAAGCGTCAACGTACTATATTTATATGGATTAACTGTGTACCACACAATAAGGTACAACATAGAATACATTGCATGTTGGAACAACACTGAGCATGCTCTAAAATATTACAAGTAGATTATTGAAGGCTGACTACAAACTGTTTTGATAGAACTTTAAAACAAAAAACGTGTCGGATGTCTCCTGATTGTTTCATATGTTACAGTAGTTTCTTCTTTAAATGCCAGAACATGCAGCTTTGTAGTTGCCCATCAAACTATTTCTCACCTGTGCGCGCACACACCAAATACCCAAGATCATCGGGTAGTTATAGAAAGATTTGACAATGCCACGGTCAGACATTGATCTTAATATCTGTTTTTCAAACCACATAAAGGCCAACCCACTTAATGTAGTTAAAATGACATCATTCCAGCCCGTGACTGTGGCTTCCAAAAGCCATGAGTGAAAGTGAAGGATTGTGGGTATTTGTTAATGACTGGTGGGCTGGTAATTTAATTCAGTCGGAGCTGATCCCGTGTGTAACGGGGAGGCCAGTTGTTTGCTTTATCTCCAGTGGCTCGTTACTCACTGCTATGTGGTAGTCGAGCTGTATTTAGAAAGATGGGGCTTCAGTCAGCTTCAGGCAGTAAAGAGAAACACCAGCACAGATTAGATTAGATTGATTATCAGAATGACACAAATCTTTCTCTTACTTCATATTTAGTTGGCGTGTTATGACCAGGCCAAGCAGCTCGTGCTGGGAACAGGCATGATGGGAGATAACATACTCACGCACTTTGTTTCCAGCTCCATTGCTGTGAGTATCAGGTTTTATCTGTGTGCCCTGGAAGCCTCATTGAGTCCGTTCTGTGAACTGATGACTTGTTCCTCTGCAGGGAGGCTGTGCTACATTCTTGTGTCAACCTCTGGATGTCCTAAAGACGAGGCTGATGAGCTCAAAGGGAGAGTACACGGTGAGTGGACCCTCCCGTCATCGTCTCCTCTAATCCTTTCATTAGTCTGTTTCTGTTTGTCTATCCTCTTCATTCCTCAGCTTCTAATCCAGTGTGTCTCTCTCTTTAGGGGGTGAGGCATTGCTTAAGAGAAACTGCCAAGCTTGGTCCTCTGGCATTTTACAAGGTACAGCCCCACTATAAATGAACACCGCTGAGGTTATTTAGTGTCAAAATGTAATCAGAGGTTAAAAAAAAGCAAGGGAAAAACTAATCGGAATGCTATACATTTATTTTATGCAATGTGCTCAAACTTTGAAAGCTGTATAGCATCCAGTCAGTATGTAGCACTTTGAGCAGCTTAACACTTACATACAATGGTTAAGTTTGGATGCTAAATGGTGTGGTCCTTTTTTCCCCCCCAACACCACTGCTGACGAAACACTTTCGGCGTGTGTGATACATTACCTGCTTTTACAGTAGCGGGCAATCCACCTTTTGTTTTATTCAAAACTACAATTAGGCACAGCAGCTCTAAACTGATAGATGTGATGTGAGAAAACTCCAAATGGTAATCTAATGCATATTTTGGTTGCAGGGTCTCGTCCCCGCAGGGATCCGCTTGATTCCTCACACAGTGCTCACCTTCATCTTCCTCGAGCAGCTCAAGATATACTTCGGCATTCGCATCATCTCCTGAGCACGCTCTGCGACGAGCCGCTCTTCAACCCCCCCCCCCCCACCAACAACAACACTGCCACACAAACACCCTGTCAGCGCTCTACTTTTGGCATTAACAAGAAAAGAAGGGAAGAAAGGGAGTCATGCACAGTTTATTTTGGACTTGTGCATGGTTTTTCGTCTCCTTTTTGCTCTACCAAATGGCTTTGATCATTATGAGCACCAACTTCTCGAAAGAACAAACACTAGAACTAACGATGTCCCTCTGCTCAGCTTGGATTACCAATATGATGTTAAGAAAGAGCGTTGCTAAATATGAAGGTGCTTCAAATGGGGTTATTAGAGTGACCTGCCGGATTTAGAGAGAAGATTAAAATTAGCTCTGGCAGGTGTTCAATGTAGTTGTCCCCATTTAGGCGGGCTTAGTTAGACATATTGAGATAAAGTATTAATTTTAACTAATTCCAAATCAGATGTAGTGATTTATGTTTTATGTCTCAATACTTCTCAGTTCATCAGTAGTGTACAGCACCTTCAGGGCTCAACAATTGTGGCTTAAAAAGTTAGTGTCACCAATGTGTTTCCTATTAGTCCTCTGCAACACCTCATTGGTGTCGTATAAGGCCCGGGACAGAGTTTGTGATATAGCAGACGTACAAAATGCAAACAACCACAGTGTAGCCTTATCAGTGCCATCTTTTCCAATCTATTCTATGTCCCAAAAAGCCATTACTAAAACATGATTGAATTACATAGTAATCATTCCCAAACAGTTGTGACCCTATGTGATGCACCCTGAATTAAACAGTTCATTTGTTTGCTTTTTCTTCACAAAATGAATATTTAATAACTGGAAATAAATTACTAGCAGGTTCAAAATGTTCAAAATGTGACCCAATACTTCATTCCGATTCCTCTTTAATCGTTTCACGCTTAAATCTTTTGGAAAAGAGGACCAAGTTTGTTTTGTATTGTTTTTAAGTAAGGAGGGGGTTTGTGGGGAAACTGTGAAGCAGAAAGAGCAGACTGGTGAAGGTAGATTTGGTAGTGTCTCCTTTAGTTTTCCAGTCCCAGTGAAATTCTATATGACCACTTTAACTCCTAAAAGTTCTTACTGTATGAATAGAGATGCCTGTAGAGGACTGCTGGACTGTACAAGTGTACATGTAGCATTTCCATCCGCAATGTTACCGTTTCGTTTAGCTGAGCGCATGTCAGACTTTATGACTCAGGATGCTACTTTGTTTTATAAGGCACTTTATTAAAATCCCTGGACTCGCGCTGACTAAACCAGCTGCATACTGTAACATGCTCTAAAAGTATATAAGAGATCAGATGTTTTGAGTTCAATTTGAATGGTCCCAATAGAGGCCAATCTGTAATGTTTTTGACATGTTGCGTGCCAGTTATTGTCCGACGATAAGTTTGGTTCAGTGATAAACTGCATTCTCAGCGCTGTGCCTGCTCTTTTGACGGAGACGTCGTCAAGTCATGTTGCCTTACAGTGCGTGTCCTCCAGGAGGCAGTATGTGGCCACAACATGGACAATTGGGCATCATGTGAAGCCCTACACCTTTATAAACCACAAGCTCAGAGCAACCTAAATAATGTGAACCTGCATGTTCTTATGCTCACGCATCTTAACACCGTGAGGTACTGTAGAGCAGCCATAGTGACTAATGTTAACCCCAGCTTTAATCATATGCACAGACATGTAACTGGAGGGAATTTAAATGTTGTAGATTACTAATTGTTGATTTTGGAATTAAAATACTGATGAATAATGTGTTTTTGTGTTGCTTCATCGTCTACTTTGGTAAAACAATAAGCCAGGCTATATACTTTTATTTTGGTTGCAAATCACTCCACATGTTTATAATTATCCTTATAATTTAATAAAACAGCTGCAGGGCTTGTGATCAGTGTTGAATCCATGTAATAAAAGCAAAAAAGATTTATCTTTGTGTTTTCTGCTGCCACAGGCTCAAATGATGCTGGCTCCGACTGCAGCGTCACCCTCTGGGATTTGCCCTCATCAGAACAAAGACAGACTTTAAATGTAGCTCCACTGGTCTTTCTCACCACCCCACAGATCTAAGATCAGTTCTTATTTTGCCTCCCAGCCTGCACCATGTGACAGGACCGTCCACGGTTAAGCGGTCCAGCTGTATTGATGAATGGCGGCAGTGTGGCTCTGTTCCTCCACCTAGATGAACATTGCTTTATTAATACTATCCATCACATGCAAAGCATTAATGACTGAGCGCTCACCTCTACCATACATGCATGTACGGGAATTTATCAGCCTTATGGCTCTCTGCATGGACAGCTATGCTGCCCGAGTGTGCAGTGAAAAGGAGAATGGGGCTGTGGGCCTACGTAGTGATGTTCTTATTTCAGAAATGTGCCTTGATTTTCGGAGCAACCATCATCCTATTTACCACACTTTAACAATCAAGAAATTCAGGTTTCATGAGCTGAGATCACGATCATTACACATGCAAGCAAGAAGAATTAAAGATTGCAATTTTTTTGGAGAGTTTTCTGGTTCAGTTTAGTCTGAAAACAAACCAAGAAAAAGAAACATGTTGTACAGGACAATGCATTTAAAGATTCAGGGTGTAAAATGATGCCGCTTCTGTGATACATACACCGCTGAAAAATGTCTCAGATTTCTTCGTCTCAGGACCACAACTGAGCACTTTTTGGCCGAAGACAGAGAATTCTATTCCTACAGCGATTTTCTTGCACATGGATATTTATTATTTTTTCAGTAAATTCAAAATACCAACATTTCTATGTTTTCTGACTTGACAACTATAATTTGTTGCTGCTTTTCTATGAATGCAAGCGCCTGGCAAAAATGTGCCCCTTAGGAACAACAAAATACCATTACCAGTATCGAATCATACAACAACAAAGAAATAGTGCAGCAGCTTCAATACTAATATTAAAGAGGCATATTTTGTGAAATGAGAAGCAAACACACAGGGTAGATGAATAGGCCGAATTCAAAGAGGGCTAGATTGGGATGCCTCACTTCGTTAAGGTGAAGGCTATGTTTGTGCAATTTGCACTTGGCAGCTTTCAGAAAAAAATACCAACAAGAGGAGGTAGAAGGTCTCCTCAAGATTTTTACTTCCGCATGTTGAGTGAGTGTAAAAATGTGAAATAGAGAGCTGTAGCTTAAGGTTTTTAAAAAAGGTACAGCGTGTAGTATTTTGGTTAATGATTATCAGTAATGGAATATACTATTCAAAACTATGTTTTCATTAGTGCATTATCACCTTCGTTACCTTAGAATTAGTCGACAGGAGCCCAGAACGGACAAAGCAAACACTAGCTCTAGAGAGAGCTTTAAAAAAATGTTTTATGTTACCTGAAGGCCACCATAGATCTCCGACCTTCTTGTGAAACAGCTTGTTCTTAAAGTAGTGTTATTGTGGTAAGGATGGACTTTCAGCAAGGAAAAAGGCGTTACCACAGTTTTGCACTCAACAGCTCACGTCACCACGGCCTTGGGAAGTGAAGAGTGAGCAAAAGGGTTTTAAGTTGATTGCAATCTGCAACCATTTAGCTAGATGGCACCAAATGATACACACTGTCCCTTAAAGTTCAATGGGAATTGATTTTTTTGTCAAGCATTTTCCCAGTCTTTCCCCACTTTCTTGTGTCTGTCTGCCCATCTATCTTCCTCTACGTTGTCTGTTAGTGTGAGAGTGTGAGTGTGAGAGTGTGAGTGTGTGTGTGTGAGTGTGAGTGTGAGTGTGTGAGTGTGTGAGTGTGAGTGTGTGTGTGAGTGTGTGTGTGTGTGTGTGAGTGTGAGAGTGTGAGTGTGTGAGTGTGAGTGAGAGAGAGAGTGTGTGTGTGTGTGTGTATATGTGTGTGAGTGTGTGTGTATATATGTGTGTGTGTCTGTCTGTCTGTCTGTCTGTCTGTCTGTCTGTCTGTCTGTCTGTGTGTGTGTGTGTGTGTGTGTGTGTGTGTGTGTGTGTGTGTGTGTGTGTGTGTGTGTGTGTGTGTGTGTGTGTGTGTGTGTGTGTGTGTGTGTGTGTGTGTGTGTGTGTGTGAGAGAGTGTGAGAGTGTGAGAGTATGTGTGTGTGTGTGAGTGTGTGTGTGAGTGTGTGTGTATATGTGTGTGAGTGTGTGTGTATGTGTGTGTGTGTGTGTGTGGTTTCCCTTAATCAGCTAGCGGCTCTTCTTTCACTCACCTGTGGTTCATCAGTTCGTCACTCCGCCCAGCCAGCACACCTGGCTTCCATCAGCCTCATCAACCCCAGTGTATAAACTCCGGCTCGTCACCCGCTCTCTGCCAGTTTGTTGACGGCCCTCATTGGTAGTACTCTGCTTCGAAGTGTATGATATTAGCCCCGTGTTTATTCGCCTTGCTTCTAATGGCCCTTTCTGTGTCTCATCGCTCACTTACCTGTCATCACTCACACCATAAAGCCTGCAAATCTAAACTCAGCCTGGCCTGCACTCTCCACCATTACCTCCTGCCACACCAACCAGCCGGCCACTCTCCACCATCAACACCACGTCATCCTACCCCGCCATATTCCATGCCTCACTCCCTCAACGCCACCAGCTTCTTCGGATTCTCCGTCCTTATTCCCAATTCCCCTCTATTTGAATTTACAATTCAACTATTTAAACCTTTCCCCTCGTGTCCCTGTGTCTGCGTCTAGGTTCTCCTTGAGTTCATAACCTAACCCCTCACCTTTAGCATTAAATCTATTTAAAAAATGAACCAAATTATACCAAATATGCTTGTCAGAAATGAAGCATGGCATCATTAGTTCAGGAAGAGCACGGACGTCATTCTTGTATTGGCTAATCGGCACCAGCTGTTTCCAATAAACTTCACAATCACTGATAGAGATTAAAGCTTTTACTCTTTTTACTTACTCAACTTTGGATGAGTCACTCACCAAAGAGAGTTGGGTTTTCAAGTCACTTTAGTCACAGAGTCGGTAAACCAGAGACAGACGTTAGCGGAACTCCAGCAGCAACAAAGGAGACGGACCAACACAGACTTCAGCATTAAAACAACTTGAACCAACTCTGAGGTAAAACGAATAATGAAACACCAATCACAGACTGTTGATTTAATGATTGATCAATCAAAATTGAGTTAGCTAACTACTTAAGAGGGGCAAATGAAAAATCATGGGCGTTTAATGACTGTGGCATGGAACTTGTAGGTAAATGAGTGACCGAGTCAGACCTTCAGCTCAGGGCAGGGGTCGGGCTCTGGCCTGCAGAGCAAGTACTGTGTTGAAACAAGTTCCAAAGTACAGCTTCACGCACAAAAGATGGAGTCACATTTTCATTATTGCTTTACCTATTTCAAGGGATGATAATTAGATGTCAGCTCATGCTGATGATTTACTATATTTGAAAGACTTTTATTCAGTCTTACTATTTTAAATACTGTTTTAAATACAAATACAAAAATAAAATGTGTGTTTGCATGCCTGGTACCTGCAACATATAACCATTTGCTATTATTTCCTTTACCTACAGTAAGTCTCTCTGACTGAAAGTTTATCGTTTTTGTTTATTAAAATGTGGATTTTAGTTTTATTTTCCTAGGACAGAATACACAAAGGGAAGTATGACATGTATCCTACAACTCAAGTTAAAGCTCCACAAACCAATATTTCTTGTCAATTTGTATGTGTACATAGTTAAATGTTCTATTTTGTTGTCCTTGTTTTTTTGTTTATTTGTCTATTTCTGTGTATGTACGTTGAGAGCAACGGAAAAAACGGAGTCAAATTCCTTGTATGTGTACACATACATGGCCAATAAAGCTGATTCTGATTCTGGTTCTGAATGTGAATGGGGTCACGTTCAATAAGGAATACTCAGAGAATTACCGACCTCGGACCAACACAAGCAGACAAAGTTAGCCTCCAGCTGTTAAAGAAAGTCCAACATTAACATCACTGTTATTAATAAGTTATTATGTGAGCAATAACTTCCATTCACTCAACTCTGCCAAGACTGTGGCTGATGTGTTTTCACTAGGAAATGTGTTTTGCTCAGAAGAGAGCATTGATAGAACAGGAATAACAAGTAATCCCCCACTTCACTGGACAGCTGTAGTTGAGTGTAAACTGAGCGTGGTCGAGGGCTCAGAGAAGAGAGATTTGGGTCTTTTGAGCTGAAGCTAAAGGCCACGGTGAAGCCCTGGTGAGAGTGAAGGAGGGCTAAGAATGAAGCTGATTTTCTGTCAGTTGATCAGCACAAGGTAACAAAACAAAGCTCTACTAACCCACAGAACACTACTTGTCCAGCAGACAGACAAAGTCAGCGAGGATCTGCTACACAAAGTGGAGCATTTAGCAGCTAAAGAGATACATATTTCAGGGCTATGTGGAGGCTGAAAGCAGGAGCTAGAACGAGAGAATATATTGGACTTAAATTCTTCACCAGAAGCAAAACTCTAAATGAATGCTGATGTTGCTCTGTGTCTACTGGATGTATGAATAGGAAACTGTTTGCTAACAGCTGTATCAACTAAAAAAGGTGATGATACTGCATCCTAATGAAGGAACTGTCCTGTGGAGCAGACAAACAGGTACAATCCACATTTTGAGTTACACTTTGTGCTTACATCCTTCTATATGTTTCTGTTTTATCTTTTTAATTTCCTTTGAAATCGTTTTTATCCTTATCATTTGTGTTGTAAATCACATAGTTGCCTTTGTATATTTATATACACATATTTGAATGGCACCCTTGTTGTTGCAAGGAGGCAGTTGTTATTGAACACAAATGTAACCTGTTTAATTGTGTTTCACAGTTAAATTATCTGACATCAAGTTGGTAATGTTTAGTGTCGCTCAAAATGTGACATCCAACATTTTTAATTGGTGTACATCATTCTACTTCATTAAATGGAACAATTCAATGTCTCTTTTATCTGTCATCACCCACACACACCCACACACACACACACACACCCACACACACACACACACACACACACACACACACACACACACACTCGCACACAAAGACACTTGTAAAGACGGACAGAGTTCAGTACCTGCTGTCAGTTCACATTCTGCTCTCATTATTTTCCTCACAAGGTCATGACTTTGCCACCACAAAGAATGTGCAGGTATAAGTGATCAATAGACTACCTGACAGAGATATTACAGCTCTTCAGCCAGATGTCCTTTCACATCAGTAAGGACACTTTGCACGTGTGGGCAAGCAGACACATCAGTCACCAGTAAATCTTACGAAGCCAGTTGGAGGCAACCTTGCAAAATTGTATTACATTTTAATGCTAGCTGTTGTTGGTTCTTTTATTCACCTTATTTTATAACAGTTTTTATTGTGAAATATAGTCTTGGTTTCAGCTTTTATTTTATAGGAATTGATTTCCTGTGACCTGTAAGAAGCTGTGCATTAGGTTAAAAGCACTGTAATTTACAAACATGAATGGATGAAAAAATTCAAGAGTGACTCTTGAACCTTAAAGGCGCACACACACACACACACACACACACACACACACACACACACACACACACACACACACAACCCGATCACTTGAAAGTGAAAAGTGGCTGTTAAAACCCTCAATGTAATTATACAGAGTCCGCGGCACTATGTGAATAATCAAATTCATAATATGTGCCACTGTTGCCAAATAAATTGCAACATCATATTTGTTAAGATAGAGGTTTTGGATATGCCATTCACATTACCTCCATGTGTGATTTCCCTTGTTTAAGTGTTTAGGACGTAGAAGGACCAGAAAGGTTTACATGTAAAGGAAGAAAACAAAATAACATAACTGCAGAAGGGGGTGTATCAGAGGCATTTATTATAAGAAAAGAGTATGAGACATGCCAGAGGGCAGTGTGTAACTGAGTTGTTTCTTTCTCTCAAGCACACAAACCAAAACACATATTTCACCTCACATTCTCTTGACTTCATCACAACCAATAAGACTGATGCCTCTGCCAAAAAACAGTGTTATGAATTAGGTGTACAACAGGGAGGAAAGTCTCTCTCTGACACACTCGCATTGCATTTCTGCTGGGAGGAATATGTGAGTGATCATAACTCACCCTCTGACTGTGGGACAAACAGGGGGGAGCTGCAGATGTTTGCCTGTGCTGAGTATGTCGTGTGTGTGTGTGTGTGTGTGTGTGTGTGTGTGTGTGTGTGTGTGTGTGTGTGTGTGTGTGTGTGTGTGTGTGTGTGTGTGTGTGTGTGTATGCGTGAATCACAATAGGTTCTCCTCTGATCAGCGTTGTTAGGATGGATATCAGGCTTTGTGGTTCATGACACGGGGGACAATCCCTCTTGACCCACAGCCTCACACTGATCGCTCTCCTGTCACCAAATCAATAACAACTGGCAAGGGGCTGAGAGACAAATAGTCTGTTGTAATAACCTGTTTTCTCCTCTGCAACAGATATAACTCAGAGAGTGTGTGTGTGTGATTATGGTGAATTAGTGTGTTGTAGGTGTGGGTAAGTGTCAGAAGGATTAGAGGGATTGGGGTGAAAGGACGAATAAAGCGTATCTATGTCTTTGTGGGCAGGTCCTATATGCGTGTGTGCACAAACATCACTCAAAAAAACGATTCTTGGCCCTCATAAACATTAAATAATATTTTTAAGTAAAATGTAACTGAAATGTATGAAATCAAAAGTTTATTCATTCAAACACTTAAACATTACATAAATATGCTTTAGTATAACCTGAATGTAGTCAAATCAAGTAAACTTTACTTGACTGAATCATAAAGTGACGCTCTGCGTAAGGAAACGTCACTTCACCGACGTGACACGTGACCTCTGAGCGTGGATTTGGCATTTGAATCAGATTCTGACCGACTGAGCAGGACCACGTTATAAGGTAAGTCCAATCATTTGCCACCTTAAGCAGGGTCGGAAACTAACGCTAGTCCGCTAGCCCGAGGCGAGTGGATTTTTGGAGGGACTACCTAAATTGTCATTCTCACTAGTCCTCATGGCGAGTGAAATTTGAGAGGCTTTATTCGTTATTTATGTCCGGAAAAAGACTTTCCCGATAAGTAAATGTAACTGTTGTGAATTCTTCACGGACAGAGACGATAAAGTGTATGCGCTTTTATTCTGAAACTGTATTTGACGTTGCGAACTGTTTCCGGTTGCGCTAACCGTACATCCTCCGTAGGACCAACGGTACAGTCAGATCGAGTCATTGATGATGTAATTCATCAACTGTAACTTTGAGCCTATGTGGCGTAACTGTTCCGTTTGTAGTTGTACTTATTTTCTTAAGTGCATTTACTGTCAGTAAGTGTTTGTCTTGTAATTAGCCGTTCAAATAATAGACCAAAGTTGAGCTAAGTGGCTAATCTGGCTAGCGAGCCTGTATTCCTGTGAATGTATGTGTGTTTGCTTTAGGTTTTACTATTGCTAATGCTTCGGTTCTGTAATTCGTTTTCTGTGTTTATTCCAGAAACTCGGTCAACTTCGATAAACTCGTTCAACATCTTTCAACATCTGTAAAATCTGTCACCAAACTATAACACTGTATGCCAGACTGAATACAGTAACGTATGGAACAAACAGATGTCTGCGTGTTCTCTGACCGGAACCCTGTAGTGGTCAATAATCATCTTTACACCAGTCTCTCAGGGGTCGAATCCCCAACAGTAACATTCCACTATTCCCCAAATTGTTGAGGATATTAGACTATTTTGTTTAGATTATAATTTTTTGTTTACGCAATGTGAAAGGCACTATATTCATCGATCAGGCCTCTCGTTCAGTTTCACCAGCGGCCCGCCAAGATTCGTCTGCGGAAGAAATATAGATGGTGAAGCTCTTATCACTGCAGCACATGAACTAACACCCAATATCTTTCTGTGATCTAACAAAAATACTTCATCTAAAATTAGAACAAATGCCTGCTTTATTCATAGACTGCGTATTGTTTTGGGCACCGAGCGTTCACTGCTTAAACTGCCGTGGTGACATGCTGTTACTCCCCACGGCGGAATATAGCTACATTTTTAGCCGGTACGTTCCATAGCGGAATTCCTCAACTTGACATAAATGCTGAACTTGATGTACCCATGCTAGCTGAATGAACATTATAGCCTTATAGCCCTTGACGTTGTTCTTCTGCTTCCTGTGTAATTATAATATCGCGACATCATGATGTAACATGCATCAATCCCTACACATCCCTACACCCCGTGATTGGTACATTCCCCAAAGCTTCATGAAGGACTAGTAAAGATTGTTCAGGACTAGTAGTTTTATGAACCTACTAGTCCTTGGGACTAGTACTGATTTTGAGTTAGTTTCATACCCTGCTTAAGTAATATGTTATTTTAGAAGTATTTGTTTTACAAAGACGGATATGGTTCTTTTGACAATTATATTTGAGAGGTTGGTGAATTTAGGTTAGCACGTGTCTGAGAATGCAGAATGGCCTGCTATGTGATTTTAGCACGAGCTAGCGGCTTTGGCGCCGGTTAGCATAGTTGCGCTGATTGTGAAATACGTCTGGCTTCGTCGCGACGTTGCTTCCAAAGCAGACCTACGGTAGAGAACACTCTGCATGCCAAGCTGCTGCCGCTCAAACTGCATGCGTCAATCGCTAACTTCCACCATGTGGCTAGTCTCACCATGGTTCGCTAGCACTTGCTATCTGGCTCAGCACTAGCTAGAAACAGTTTTACGTGCTGACTCGCTTGACTGCGTGAAAGGTAACAACACTGGTTGTAGTGCACTGCGGGGGTTGTCGCAACCCGCGTCTGATACAAGGCTTCGTTTCACGATGCCCCGAGGCGGAACGCCCTTCTGCTACTAATGGTTAGGCTACCGCGGGTTAGGCTAATGCCGCTCAGGCTAATGCCGCTCAGGCTGCGTCATTTGCTAACACAGGCTACCTAACGTTACATCTAACCGGCTGACACCTGCTGCTCGAGCTCGGCACTAGCTAAACTGCGTCACTCACTGGCTCGTTATACTGCGGTGGCCTGAAAATATAAATACAATACATGTCATGTTAATTTAAGATCATAATCTGATTAATTGCCAATTAATGTTAGGGTTTCATATGCAGGGAATGTGATTTGGTGTATTGACAACAAATGACAAATAAATATGGAATAATATACAATAAAATATGTACAATGCAAGATCAGACACACCTCTGCAGCTGGTTATTTGTCATCCTGGTTGAAAACTAACCGTGTAATATTTTCCATTACTTTCAGGTACAACACTACGGGGCCAAATCAACAAAGTAGCTCACATCTTGTCTTGGCAACCTCTCAATTTAGGTGAGTAACATTACATATGATGAATTGCTTAAACATTGCAAGCTAAAACAATTCAAATTTTCTTTCACTGTTTCTTTCAGATAAATGCAAAATTCATGCGTATAACCACTTTGCTGCTTCAAGCCACGTTCCTGGCACAGCTTGACAAATACACAGGCAACATAATGAGGGTCGTCAGCAATCGAGGAGGAGCTGCTGGAAGGAAGTTCCGACTCCTCATGGCTCCGACAGCTAAGGCAAGGGCATTGAATGGTTGTGTTGTTTTGCCAAGTAAAATCTTTTGACAAAATAAAATCCTTGTAACACTGGTTTTAACAGGGTTCACACATCCTTGAAAATATTTTTTTTACAAATCTGTACAATTACTCTGGAGTGGGGTTAAGAAGCCCTGACCTAAAACTGGAGATATTCTACATTCTAAGTTACTAGTGTGAAAAAAAAAAAGGTAATACACATCAAGCAAGTAGGCAATATGTCTTTTGTTTCTCAAATCTGATAACTTAAACAGGGGGGCTTTGGTCTTGAGTAGCATTTATTAACTGACAAATAAACTACACACACTGCTATGTTCAACGCTATAACGTTACTGCTGACTTCTCTCTCACTCAAGCAAATTGTTTTAACATTTAATAGCTAGACTGAATCTATATATTGCAGAATTTAATTATTTTCTAGTCAAAAAGAACATTTCAGATATCCACAATTACGTTCTTCCTAGGAACAATTACCTCACTTTTGCCATTCATGTTTTATTTTGAGATATCCATTATTGCATTTTTTGATAGTCTTACTAGGAAAAGCTCACATTTCAGATATCTACAATCCAGTTGTTACTAGTCCTGACTGAAGTGAACCCTTTTGGAATAAAATGGCTTACTTTATTGTAGATATCGACTAGTAATAATGTCAATTGTGAACATCTGTAATGACATTTTTAATAGTCATAATATATTTTAATAATTCAAAATTGCATTATGGATATCTTAAATTAAAATGACTAACAACTGGATGTTATTTGAAATTTTTGTTTTCTAGTATATCTAAATGTTATATATCTGAACTTGAAAGCCCAATCTAGATCATTGGCTAAAGTCCTAGGAAGAATGGCGTTGTGGATCGGAAATGTTCTTTTTGACTAGGAAGAATCTTATTACGGATATCTGCAATGCATATCCAGTCTAGCTAATACATATTAAAAAGGCTTGCCATAGGCTGATGAAAAAATGTCTTGTCTTCAAAAATACTTGTAAACAAAGGCAATGTGCACCGTGAGCCTCTTCCCCACCTCTACTGAAATTTCATCTCCTTCATGTTGCCGGTGTGTTCTGCTGTCGAATAGTGTTTCCCTTCTGTTAATGCCTCCTGTCATGTGTCAATAAAGTAACCCCTTGGGTGAGAATAAGAGGGTTATGAACAATGTCCAGGAAAATGTCTTAAAGTAGAGACTCATCATTTTTATTATGCCTTCTTTTGCAGAGTGAGGACATTGAACTCAAGAGGGACTGTGTCCTTAGACGTCTGTGAGTCTACCTCAATGAGGACAGCAATGCTCTGAGAGAGAGATTGCACAGACCACCATGGGGCTTTACGTGTTTCGCAAAGAAGGTGCTGATGAAGAGGACGAGCCAGAGGATGTTGGAGTGGTGATCGAGGGTGTGGAGCTGCTAAGCAATCTGAGAAGCATTGCCTTTGGATGTGCCATGCTTTTTGGCCTGATTTACACACTCAACCTGAGCTACCCTAAGGAACTCAAATTTACATTTGAGTTCTTCCAGAAAGTGTTGATGAACTTGGATGGCAAGAAACTCCCCAAAGGTCCAAGCACTTCAAATTAAGATGCTTCAGTGAGCTCACAAGGACAGAGCTAGCCACGTGTTGGACATTGAGTTCACCTGTTAAAGACTGTAATGAAGCCACTTGTGACTCACTAGTTTGTGTTATACATGTTTCCAAAAGTTTATGGTGTTGCCTTTTAAACATTTGCATTTTGCATTTTCAGTTGTTCTACCCATGTCATAGTGCACTGTTTAAAATGCACTTGAACTACATCACTGAACTAATATTTAGTTGTATAACTACTGTTTCTGAGAACTACTTCACATCTGTGTTGCATGGAGTCAACCAACTTCTGGAATACCTGTGAACAGGTATTCCAGTCCACGACGATTGGACTACATTCCACAATTCCTCTGTTCACAGGTGCCAGAAGTTGGTTGACTCCATGCAACACAGATGTGAAGCAGTTCTCAGAAACAGTAGTTATACAACTAAGTACAGTATTTGTTCAGTGATTTGCAGGAAAGCTAGATCTTCAAGCATTTTTCAGTTTATACAGTAAATGTTTGAGTTTGTAAAGACAAATGCAGACACTGCTATTTTTTTGAACAGCCTAATATTCCTTTTTTTTCACTTTCTGTGAAGTAATGCATTTTAGAAATGTTTCTTCATGTTTTGATTTTGAATATAATGTGCAAAGCTATTATAATATATATATTTTGGGCGTTGCTCTCTTTTGTTAAACACTGCTGTTATTTTAAACAACTGTACATAGTAACACGTTTTTTTTTTTTATGTATTAGATATTGTGAGTGGGGAGAATGGAAACTCATTTGAAATGTTTAGATACAAATTTGACAGAACATTGGTTTTATTAATAAAAAATATATTGTGTATTCAAAACGCATTGGGTTCATTAGTATTATTACATACATTTTATGTGTTTCATTTATGTTTGACTAGCAAATATACATCACATTAAGTTTATTAGTATTATTACATACATTTTATGTGTTTCATTTATGTTTGACTAGCAAATATACATCACATTAAGTTTATTAGTATTATTACATACATTTTATGTGTTTCATTTATGTTTGACTAGCAAATATACATCACATTAAGTTTATTAGTATTATTTATGTTAAAACTATGTAATCCAAATGGATGGAAATTTTATATGCAATTAAAATACATAAATCTTAATCATTAGGCCTAAATATTTCTGTGAGTGATGTCTCTATGTGTAAGGATATCTAGGCCTGATATATGAGTGCAGGCTGACTTTAATTAGGTTTTCATCTTAAGCGTAATTGAAGTGGTGTGTGTCTGTGAAACCTCCATCAATAACTTGATGCTGAACATGGTGTTGTTTCTCAACTTTTCACTCACATTTTCTTTGTCTTTTTACATTTCCACTCATGGTTCATGATAATTTGATTGTCTGTGTGACAACAAAGCGACGTGTGTTTGAGGAAATGTGGACTTGCAGATTGTTGCCACATTGTCTCATGGGGCTTTAAAGCAACACAGGAAAGGGCTATTAAAACCATATTTCTCAGAAATGTGAGGAGAGGGGGAAAATATACACCAGCTGGAAAAAAAAAGGCAATAACAGATAATTTGCATATATGCATCTAATGATTCCCATTCATGCCTGTTTTGTTTCAGATTCAGTTGCTTTACATTCAAGGCAAAATAATTAGTTGGAACCGTGTTAAACTGCCTGGCAACAGCCTGAAACAATGGTTTAAAAGCATCCCCAGGGGGAGGCCTGAGGCATTATTGTTTTCTAGTTTTACTCAGGATTATTCATCTATACATCCAGAGGGTTCTGCAGACCACAGTTGCCTTTGAATCATATTTATTTTTCTGTTGCTTGCCTGCTCACTCACTCCCACAGAGCACATCCTGCAGCAGCACATAAATCTGTGCTCCGAACATGTGCAGCCTCAATGGACCCCCTACACCTTTTTATTACATCCTTTATCACGCATGTACAAATAACAGAAGCAACAAGTAAACACATGCATCTGTAACGGTCATTACGGTATTCATTATTTATCAGTAATAAAGTGTTTATAACACATTTAGGTCTACATAACCTGAAATCTCTGCATATGTCAGCCCTGTATTCTCGACAACCTGTAACTAATGTGGGACATTTTCATGTTTTCTTATGTCTTCATTATACCCTGCAGACAAAGGTGGAAAGCCGTCTTACTCTGGCTGCTTATGGGGAGGATTACTGTATTTCTTAATAACACTGGAATGCGACTTCACTGGAATCATGCTTTGCTTGCAGAATTAAGTTAATTTAGTAACTTTATCTAATTGGGGTTGAGCACTTTTCCAAGAGAGACCTGAGAACAACCGACATTTGTTTTCAAACAACCACAAAACCAGCATACGAGAACAGCAAGTTTAAAGCCAGACAACCGTGGATCAAGCGACAAAAAGGATTAATGAAAACCATTGCAAGAAGCATGAAAAACATCAAGTCGTCAATGCAAATTAAAAAAATAAAGTTTCAGGGCAGTCTGCGGTGTATTAAATTTAAAAGGTGCATGGTACTTGAAACTCAATCGTCCAAGGTTAGTATTAGCTAAATGGACAAGTTAATGGATTGTGTCCTGTAGTTCACTAACCCTTTTCTTTGGCTGCCTGACTCCTCATAGATCTGAAATAAGAAACAGTGTGTGTTCACTGCTCAACTAGACAAAAAGACATCTACACGTGCACAGTCACAAAAAACTAAACTGTATTTCAAGATTCCCAGTTTTGGACACACAGAGAGGTTATCAAGATTGATCAGAATGTATTCATTCATTTGTAGGTGCCTACAATAATGATCTCAGAGTTATTGATATTCAGTCGGAGAGAGTTTGGGGACTTACAGCATGCAATAAACAACAAACAACTCTGGGTTTATTGATATAAAATGGGTTTTATGTTAATGTCACTAACAGGGAGTAACAAAATACATCAATGGAGAACAATAAAAAGTACTTTGGTGTGCTTGATCGTATCAGTCTGAGGAAGGAGAGACATCATGGTGAGGCTAATAACCATTGGGGCGGATATAATGTTTCCTATTTTTCTGCCGTAATGGACCAGAAATCCTTTACAATGTGAAGCTTAACGCTGTTACTGGATGGCAGAGTGTACATCACTACAGCGATGCACACTCGTGTTCTTTCATTAAGGGTTTTGGGAATATCACACTGTAGAAAACTCTGAAGAGTTTTGAAACCATTTTCAGAGAAAAATGTCAAAAATCTATTAGTATTTGGCATAGTTTCCATCAACTTGCTGTTAATCATTTTCAAAAAGTTGTAATTGAAGAGACAGTACTGGGACTTTGAAGAAGATGCCAGTTTTTATTTTTTATTTTTACACACACACACACACATTCCCAGAATAAGAGAGACAAAAATTAAAGGAGGTTTCGTCACAATTGGTGAGGGAAATTAAAAATAAATTAAGCGAATGGAACAGATGTCATCAAAGAGTCTTATTATTATGAAGATCTGCAGTTGCCATCTGCACAATGTTTACAAATTAATTGCCCAGATACATCTTAATGAACTCAAAGCATTACTGCCAAATTCAGATCAGCGCTTTCAGTCTACTCCCAGCAGGAGTAGAGAATGACTGGCTGAGAGTTTTCCATTGACCACTTTAATGATGAGCAACGATTGATAGCAATTTAAGGCAGGAAAATGTTGCTTTTCATCATGTGAAGCAGCTCTGACGTTAGTGCGCCTTTTCTTCTTCTCCTCATTCAGGCTTATTAAATACATCCATTATACTTAAAAATGTGTTGTATAATAATGTGTTACACAACAGGCTTGTTAACCTAGAAAATATCTAAACTATGTGTGTGCGTGTGTGTGTGTGTGAGAGACAGAGAGGCCTAAGTAAATCAATTCTTTGTTCATTCAACACAATACTGCAGTTGATGCTTTAAACTTCCAACTCTCTCTGAACCTTGAGATTTAATATGATTTCACATTTTAAATCACAGTCGCAGTTTGTAGAGTTATTAGAATTAATTGTGTAAATTGACTCCACAAACATGCACGTGTTTGTGTGTTTGAACATTTGTACGTGTATATGATGGTGGACAGCCTCACTGTTTCAGAATGATGATTATAATGCATCGTTTTTTTTCCCTTTTTAAAACCCTTTAACCCCTAGTCCTAATTTGTAGGCCTCTGCTCGAAAATAGCATACCCATACTAAAGAGAGTACAGATCTCTAACTGTAAGGTCTTTTTGGATAATTTTGATGGTATAAATAACACTAACACTTGTGAGATTTTGCTCAGATGTGTAAATATCAGTGTATATGTTACTGGTTTATAGTAAATGAAGATGGCACACAGCTCAATTTAAAATGTTCAGGTTCGCCTGAAAAAAAAAGCACTTTTATTGATATTATTTATTTGAAAGAATGCAGGTCCAAGCCTAAAACATCTCTCAAATCATAGCACAATATGTGATCAGTCTTTCTGCAAAAGTTTGACTTTGATAAAGTAAAGCCCAACAAAATGAGAGAGGTTTTAGTACAGAGAGTTCAGGCGAGATTTCCAAAATGTGCATTTTGGCACATCTTGGCACCATGTGTGCCATTTGACTTTTCTCATGTACCAAACTACATATTTCACTTGTTTATCACTAATGGTGTTCAATACATCCAAATACAACCGTTATGAACAAAATGAACGGTGAAAAAACTCGCGATGATACAACAACAAGCTGTGGTGTGCAGGTGCTGTGCGTAAAGTAGTCGCGTGCGTAATGGTGGTTTTCGTCTGCTGTCTTTTATATATTCTATTTGCTCATATATCAGCGATAGTATGACGGAGAGAGATGTTACGGATATGTCCGTCATCTGTGTGTAGTTGCCGTGCTTTCTGCCATCTCAGTTTCTTTGTTAGCATCGAGCTTCGATTGCTTGGTCCGGATATGTGCAGGGTGTGCACACATCCTGGCGAAATATGAATGTGGTACTGTAGTAATTATAATAGGCTTTGAGTGAGTTGTGTTTGGAGTATGTACAAATTGATTAAATCTTATTTTAACTCAGGTTCTGAAGTTTTACGTGGTATGCAACATCATTATATTTCGGTTTCATAATTAGTATATGTTCGATGGTCTAAGTAAAGTACTGGAAACGCCCCATATATGGGGCGCTAGGGGTAAGAAGGTTAAAAAAAAAGGGTTTTATGATGTTATTTTCATTAAAGTTGGACCCTCTTCAAGTCTGATCAAGGCAGATTCGGGTTTCCCCCAAAATAAGATAAAGTTTAACAAATAAAATTGTGTTTTCTGTGATTCCAGTTACATTATGCAGAAATACCATTATACACTTTTACAGCCGGACAGGTTTTAGATGATACACCACGTTCAACATCAGTATCAGAGCCACGTATTTGGATGTGAAGACAAAGGTTAGTATCATGCATTGCTTTTGAAACCTGTGTGTTCTCACAAATAATAGAAAGTAGAACCCTGACCCCGAATGAAATCTCTGAGCAATGGTGAATCACATTGTCTTGCTTTTAATGCAGAACAGCATAAGAATGGAGATTCCTGGTGGATGGGGATGCTTGTTCAATATTAAAAGAACTCAACTCCTCCATCAAAATGAAAACTGACAACAGACAAGACAAATGGCTTACACAACGCAAATCTCTCCTTTAAAATATGTAGCACACAGTTAAACCCATGGTAAACAGTTATAAACTGTCATCTTTGTTCTTGTATAATCAGTGTTTATTACTGTCTGTATGAAAGTCGAGGATTGTGATCAAATTAACCAATTCTGTCAAATTTAAACATTACGTGTAGTTCATGTGCAAATCACGTGTGACAAAAAATATAAATATAAATATAAAAAATCCACTTGTCATTCATTTTTAAGAGTAAGCACTCGTCAATGGAGTTTTAATTTGCCATTATATAAAATAGAAAGTAAATTTAAGTTTTAATATTCTGTTGCAGTGAAATGTCTATTTGACTGGGTGATTTCATTTTAATCTTACCCTCCCTTAACTTCCATATATTGTTTCCCTTTTTTCTACTGGCTGAGCATATGACACTGAGACATGCAGCCAGTTTACAGAGCTGAAAGTCATGGGACTGTAGTCAGAGAACAGATAACGAACAGGGTCTCCACTTTGTTTCCCTTACGAAGTCTCATTGCTTTATCAGCAGGTCACGGATGTGTACGAGGACTCGGGACCCAAATGCAGACACTGAAACCGAACAGGAAACGAAACTTCACAAAACCAATGTTCAAATGTGAAGGCTTCCGGCCATACACGAGAAAGAGGTCCAAACAAGCGAAACCAATCCAGAGGGGGCAAGGCAGGCAGCAAGTCTAAACAAGATGCCGGTATTAAGCAACAGGAACAGGAACAAGCACCAGTGGCTGGTACACAGATGCACAACATTGGCAGCGTGACGAACTGGGAAAGAGCTGGTCAGCTAGTAACATATGTGAGGCAGGTGTGTCAGCAGGTGCGGATGATTTGGGAATGTGAACAGATGAGCAGGTGGATGTGATCTTCCATGAGAAAGAATGACAAGTGAGAGAAAGAGAGAAACAATGTTCAATGCCTGATCCACATTCAATTATGAACACCGACTGGGAACGGACCTGCATGAAACTAACTGTACTTAAAATAATCTTACCGGAAACTCAACAAATGGTATTTCAAAATAAAAGTATAAAAGCACAGTGCCACACATACAATTATAAACACCATGGGATGTTTTATTCCTCCAGGGCTGTCGAGGAGCTGAGGATGACTACAACTTCCTGAATTGAAGGCCAATTTAACAGACAAGGTTCTTTACATCCTATTTGCATGACATCATGCACGTTTACAGAAGTGAAGGAAAACCTAACACCTATAGAGGGAATAGACGGGGCCTTGAAACGAACTAACCTCTGCCTCATCCCTCATTGAGATTCAGCAAAGAGCACCAGCTAGGGCAACTTCAAGGTTGTAGTGATCTTTACATTCCTTTGCTCTGGACTAAATCTGCTCAGCATCTTGTTTGTTCTGTCATCTTTGTTAAACATCCTGTTATACAGTTTTCCTCAAGTGTAATGTGTTTCAGCTTAAACACATACAGAAGACTGTAGCTTTTAAAATTAAAGTTTACATCCAGGCATACAGCATATCAGACCTACTTATTATACATGCCCTTGCACTACTTTTAGGCTGGGTCGCAATTACATTTCACATATGTACAATAATGACGTATTCTCATTACGGATGAAGGCATTTAACTTTTCTTTGAAGTTGCATTTTTACAGGCCATCTTCTGCTGCTTTCTAAAACAAGTATTCACATTTACATAACATAAGCCAGACCCACAATTGTAACAATAAAACAATTTTTGTGTGTGTGTTGTATGTGGTTATTTTCGATGCATTGACTTGATTTCCTAGTCTCAGGGTATTTATAATGGGATCACAATAGATACAATTGTATTGGAAAATCATATAATCATTATATGGCAGGTCAGGCCCAGATCAAACTGATATATTTAATGAAGTAAACACGCGCACACACACACACACACACACACACGCGACAAATTCACTCTGAGTTGTATTTTGAAAGTTTCCACCGGAAGTCTCCTCTTCATATTCTGACTGATTTGACGGCAATCTGGAGCGCAGAGCACCAACAGCGGACCGTTCAGCTCAGTGCGACGCGCTTCAGTCCGAGCGCGACTTCTTTAGAAAAGTGATTTACAGAGAAACAAAAGTGAGCCTAACTTGACAAGCGAAAAGTTGAGAACTCACAAGTCCGTTCTTTCTTTTTTATTTCTTCGTTTTCATCCTCAGTTACCTTGTTTCTATTTTTGTTGTCCCCTCTACCTTTGGACACGGTGATGCGTGCCGGTGGTGCTCTCCGTACTGAAGGCTACCTGCGGTGATGGGTCGGTCCGCGAGATGAGCAGCAGGCGGTGTGGGGGTGCCAGGGGCGCACGAGCAGGTCTGGACGCATAGGTAAAAACTGGTTTTGTTGATGTTTTGCTCTGTTCACCTGTTTACTCTGGCTGTTCTCTCTAAGCTTTAGAGGAACAGTGTGTCTGCTGGCGGATACAACTTTCTGATGTACTATCCGAAGTAGATTCTTCATTTTCTTCTCCCTTTTCTTCTCCCTCACAACGTTTTATTCTGGAAGAGAGCGCACCCTCAACTTCTTGAGATGTTTCAGGAGCTATAGCGTGTATGTGTGTGTGTGTGTGTGCGTGCACGCTCGCTCTCTTAGCTACGTGAGTGCGCGATTGTCTTATCGCTAATAGGGAATTAGATAGCTTAGATAAAACAAACAGTTTCCTCTTTCAACAATCAATTGTCTGTCGTATTTAAAACTGCATGAACAGCAAGCCGAGTTCACTGTGGTCTTTATTCATCATCTGCTTGTCCCCTTTATGCAATAGTGATCCATAACCCATGACACATATATCCACCTGCCATACATTGCATATGCACTGCTGATGTTTTAATTTCCCTACTCATTCAATGTTAAACCATTTACTTTCTCGGAAATGTATGTAATGTCATTTTTTGAGTTATTTTTGAAACATTCCATTCACTGCAGTATTATACTTTTTTTTCTTTTTCTTTCGGGAGCTGTATTCACACAACACTCCCACTACATGTTGTAGGCGGCCGTGTATGATTGTGTGTATGTGACAAATAAATGTGATTTGGTTTGATAATTTTGCTTGTTGATGTTCAGGACAGATACATACACTTGTTTGAGACATTGGATGAGCTGATAAAAAAAGACAGAGCACAGAATATGAATCCATAGATGTTGTGAATGAGAGGCATATGATCTCTGAAATTTTATTCTGAAAAGTAGAAATATTTCTTCTTTTTGCCCCTTCTATCCCTCATTATTTCTCTCTCTCTCCATGTTTTTCTTTTTTTCATTTCCTGCAAGGTTATGTGAATGCAAGTACAGCTTCTTATTGATGTAAATCTCTTTGGTAGTCTTGTGGCTCCTAAAATATGCGAGTAGTGTGATATGAAGAGCGGCAGACAGCTGGTTTCAGGATTCTGCTCTTCTGTTTGATTTGAATATTGTTTTTGTCTTCATAATACAACATGGGCGATTCTTTTGTCTGAAACTGGAGGAGATATTTTGCAATTTCAACAAACAATTCTCCTTTCTTTATCCCTAAATGTCTTGTTATCAATGCGTAAAGACGCGCCAGACTGCGCTGGGTAATCAGCTAGAATCAGCAGACATCTCTGCCGTTTTTTTTTTTGCTGCTTACGTTTGACATCTGGACAGAATAATTATTATAGCCTAATGCAGCTGCAACCAGAGTCCCTGTGATATGCCTTGAGGGGCGGAGAGTGGCCCTGCAGTCAAGGGAAAAATTGTGTGCATTTGGTTGCTGCTGTAATAAGATCTTATTACATCAAGAGATCGTAGAGCTGCAACAATTACTCTATCAGTTAGTTGATCAGGAGAACATTCATTTGCAACTATTTTGATAACCAATTAATTAATCTTTTTCGCCCTTTTTTAATAGTAATAATAATTTTTTAATGCAAAAATGTCTAACTTCTAGCGTTGCAAATTTGCTGATTTGCTGCTTTGTAATATATGATAATAAACAGAAAGATTTGGACTGACTTTAAATTCAAACAAGCAATCCGAACAGATCACTCAGGCTGAGGGAAACAATTAATCGAGGAAACAATCAGCAGATTAACTGATGATGAATATTAGGACTTGCAGCCCTATGTAGAAAAATAAATGTATATACAACTGTTAAACATGTGCCCTCTATGGCTTACTGTAATTTCAGGCGGTGTATTATTTGTATGTATTATTTCGTTCACCTCACTAACAGGTTTCTCCTCAGAGAAGTTGACCTGGACTCTCGTTCCGAGCCATTTGAAAATTGTCTTCTGCTTTTAAAAGGGGATGAGAGAGGCTGATGTGATTGGCCATTAGTGAAGCCTGTCTCACCAACAGTGTATTCATCCCATCTGTCCTCATTCCAGACTTGCACCATGCTCTTTCTCTCGCTCTGTGTCCCTTTGCCCCCCTTCTGTGGCTTCTTTCACTCTCCAAGAAGTAATAGGAAGTAAGTTGTCCTGCCCCGAGGGCTCCGTGGTTTCTTCAGACCGCTCTTTTGTAGTGGTATGATGCCCGGAGATTTGATTTGCTTGGTAAGGACGGATCGGCGCACATACAGGGAACATTCACAAAGAGCAGGTATTGATTCTCAGACGTTGGTCTTTAAACATGAAAGCAGGCAAAGTAAGCACATTTCTTTCCCCCATTAACTTCCTCCCCCTGACACTATTGTCAAAACATTTGAGGGTCCACTGATTCATCTCGTTTCAACCAATTGTTGTGAAACAAGACTGGGCAAGTCTAATTGAGCAGTACTGTGGATGGGGCCTGTGGGGGGGGGGGGGGGGGGGGGCATTTTTGGAAGAAAGTGATTGCTTTGACCTACAACATTTTGTCCATTAATATATTGGCCTCTCTTTTACTTCATTTATGGCATAAAGTGATGCTTGAATCAACACACTATACATTATAGCAGACTTTGCTGTAAATCCAGTTACTGTTCACATTTACTACCACCTACACTGTAAGTGAAGAAGTATCGTACCCTGCTCCACTCTGTCTCTTCTTATATTGATTATTTGGCAAACTAAAAGGTCTATAAACAGCTGTGGCTGCACGGTGGTGTGTCAGCACGGGTTCTCTCCGGGTTCTCCGGCTTCGTGCACGGTCCAAAGAAATGTAGCGTATAGGTTAATTGATGACTCTTAATTGTCCGTATGTGTGAATGTGAGTGTGTTGTCGTTGTTGTTGTTGAATGGTTGTCTGTCTATATATATATATATATATACTGTATGTATCGGCCCTGCAATAGTCTGGCGACCTGTCGGGTGTACCCTACCGCTCTTTGATCGCTCTGTTATTTATTCATTAGGGAGGACTGAGGCACGGGCTGAGTGATCACACGAGGAGCCTCACAATAGTCTCTCTCTCCTGCACGCTGCATCACCACACCAACACACAAACATGCATGAACATACAGTAAATGTGAAAACGCATACATTCAGTGGTAGCAGCAAATTCATATGCAAAAATACTCTGATCAGGCCCCACATCTTTACATTTCTTTCCTGCTCACTGTTGTAAAACACATGAACGGAGGAGTTTACATATAATTGCTGTCCTTCCATTTTGTGTGTACGAGCTTTGTACATCACAGTCAGTTGATCCATTAACTTTATTCCACCGCGTGAAACCACATTATTCGACACTTTTTCACAAGCGATAAAAAAAACGAAGTGGTGTGACGGCGTAGCATGTTGAAAGGTGTATTTTTGTGCGTGTGTTTTTCTAAGCACGCGTGTTGAGAGAAGGTCTGCTCTATAAACACAATTGTTTATTTAATCAACATTGACCCAGGCTGGTTTCTGACGCATGCTGCGGTCACACACACACACACATATAACGACACGCACACACACATTCTGAGCACATTAGGAGCAGATTGCCTCTGCCTGGTTAAACAGAGACATTTTATGTGTCAGCGAAAATCACATTAACTAATCTCGGTCGGATGCTGATGTCATCAACGTGATATCCTCATGTGGCTAATTAATCCAGAATATGACCGCAGATCAGCAGGACACAAGGCTGCACATTTTACAGATGTTTTAAATTGCTGAGCTTTCTCTACGGACACGGTAGAGTTGAACGTGAGGCAAGTTTCCGTCTCACGTTCTTACATGAGTGAAATAGAGAAGGTGTTGTCTTTGTGGTCGACAGCATGCAGTTAACACACACACACACACACACACACACACACACACACACACACACACACACACACACACACACACACACACACACACACACACACACACACACACACACACACACACACACACACACACACACACACACACACACACACCTGATAAAAGAGTCATCACCATGTAACACAGTGATTATTTGTGTTTGGGTGTTAAAAGAGAGACAGGTGTAGGGGGAAATCAGACGGCAACCTCTGGTTATGAAAAGTGAAGCTAATGCGGAAGTGCCTTAAACTTCCATTCTCTCTACTGGCCATCAGGGGGCGACTCCTCTGGTTGCAAAACTGAGTCCCATTGTATAGAAATCAATGAGAAAATGACCATACTTCTCACTTGATTTATTACCTCAGTAAACATTGTAAACATGAGTTTATGTTCTCAATCGCTAGTTTCAAGTCCTCTTCATGATCATTTAGTTCATTCATTTAGTAAATTATAGTCCCATTTAGAGTCAAATAGGCAATAAAGCAGGGTATGTTTTAGGGCGGGCTTACTGTGATTGACAGGTCACTACCCCAAAGTGTTGTCCTTTCTGGGTGTTGTCCGTGTTTTTGTCTTACAACTTTGACCCTTTCACAGTGTGTTTTCAGCTCATGAAAGTTAATTGTAATATTTTGGTCGCCGAAAAATGTCTTATTCAGCATTCGTTTGTACTTGGCTCCAGCCTCTCGTTTCACTTTTGGTTGCAAAAGAACAGTACAGTGAAATACCAAGATGGTGACTGCCAAAATGCTGAAATCCAGGTCTGAGGCCACGGTTCTCTGCCGGGAAACTGTAGATTGCTCCCTCCAGGTAAGGGGTGAGTCACTGTCCCAAGTGAGGGAGTTCAAGTATCTCGGGGTCTTGTTCACGAGTGAGGGGAAAATGGAGCGTGCGATGGAGACGGTGCGGCTTCAGCAGTGCTGCGGGAGTTGTACTGGAAGGTTCTGGTAAAGAAGGAGCTGAGGCTGAAGGTAAAGCTCTTGATTTACCAGTACATCTACGTTCTGACCCTCACCTATGTTTATGAAGTTTGGGTATTGACCGAAATAATGAGATTGTGGATACAAGCCCCCCTTGAACGCCTTCCCTGAGTGGTTTACCGGACATATGTTAAGAGGCCCCAGGGTAGACCTGGAACGCGCTGGAGGGATTATATATGTTGTCTGGCCTGGGAACGCCTCGGGGTTCTCCAGGAAGAGCTGGAAAGGGTTGCTAGGGAGAGGTCCGTCTGGAATACCCTGCTAATAATAAGATAATGGATAGATGGATGGATGGACTGACATCTTTGAGTTCACTTTATTTTCCACACTCAAAACCCACTTAAAATTGAGCCCGGTTGCCAGACAACAATGTTGATATTGGACAATTGTTGAAAGCCTCAGTTGTTTTTCATGTCCAAAGCCAATGTTTTTTAAAATTCCAGGCTTCTACAATAGCTGCACATGGCGACTACGGTATGTTTAAACATCCACTATGTTCACTAGCCACTCGCTAACTCTGTATATCTGTTGTTTGGAGCTGAGCAGGTAGAGTACGGTGTGTTTTTAGAGCTTCTTAGCTGAAAACAGTTGTCCGCTGCAGTTGAATATAACACAATGAGAACGTTGAGAGTGAACCAAAGTTTGCTGGACATGCAGCTAATGAGCTGGAACTCACTACGAAGCTCCGTAAAGCCAATGAGAGCTGCCTAATCTTCTGTAGGTTCATCACTCCAAGCAACCTCACATTGCCATCTTGTGGTTATGGTAAATAAACCATGATTAAGGGTATGGTTAGGGTTATTCAACAGAACTTAGGGCAAGATGGTGGTCACGGTTCATAAAAAGGTGTACTTTATCTGCACATGTCCAATATGGACGTTTTTCTTACTTTGCTGTTAAAACCGTCACTATTACCTGCCTGTTATCCTCAATCTATGCTACAGACACTCAAACGTGTGGCAAACAGCTTTCTAACTCACAGCCATAAAAGAAGTTAATTGAAAAGTGATCACAGTTATCAGCTTTTATTAATCCATACCTTGATGTTCATGCATGTGCCTGCAGTGCCTCGGTGTGTGTTCTCATTGATGACTATCTGGATGAATCTAATCATCATGCTGCTCTGTGAGTTCCTCTGAGTGGCAGTGAAACTGAAAACCATGAATGAGTCCATCACATTCATTACGTGTGTGCGTCATCCCTCATTCTACCAATCCTTTTTTTCTGCTTCAGACTTCTCATTGTTCCTGGCCTGCATCTAAATCTGTTATCTCAGTAATTTCACCCAATAATGGTGAATAATACTTCCTTTGTACACCCTATCTGATAACACGCTCTCTTTCTTGTTCTGCTGTAGGTCTTTCTCCCTTTTATTTCACCATCTCCTCACACTGTACATTAATCCCTGTGTACGTCACTACATCTCTTCCCCCTACACACTCCCATTCCTTCTGCATACTCGCCCTCAAATTGCCCCAGTCTGGATGCCTCCATATTTTTTCACTCTCTTTGTTGAAGCGTAAAATTGAACCTCTCCCACCTCAGCTCATTCATTCTCCCCGAGTCCTCTCCTCACACCCTTGTGTGAGGAGAGAGGAGAATTACAAAACAGAAACAGAGAAGAGAAAACGAATTCATAGACAATTGAGGCACATTAAATATAACCACTAGGAAATGAAATGGATGATTTAATTTGACACTGTCTATAAAGTTTGTCACCAGATATCTTCAGTAGTTTCAGCTTAAGCTATCCAGTATCTCACTTGCTCCAAGGCTTTAGGGATGCTGGCTGATCATTCTGTCGTCCACCTCTTCAGTCCAGACTGAAATATCTCAACATACATTGCCATGGCATGTTGTGCAGACATTCATGGACCATGAATACTAATCACTTTGGCGATCCCTTGAATCGCCTTCACGATTTGACATGCATGCTCCTCTCATAGAAATCTCAGCTGCATATCAGATCAAACCCTTCCTACACTAAAAGCCAGCCGCCAGGGGGCGATCTAAATGTTTTTGGCTTACCCCTTTGGGAGCTGTCATGAGGCTGCAGCTGCAGTTCAGAGTAGAAGAGTAATATGTATATTATACGGGCGAAACAAAAAGTCACTGAATTCAGGTGAAGAAGAACCTTATACTAAGTCTTATTTTGATCAAAGATTTGTTAATTAGCAGGAATGTAGTACAACGTAAAAGTGAAACAGTGCTGTCTAATTAAACAATTACAAATATTTCGTCCCTAAAATCAATTCATAAAAGTAATAATTGATCGTGATCTCAATATTGATCAAAATAATCGCGGTCAAAATAACCACAGGCATGTCATCAGATTGACACTTTTTTTTTTGTGAAATACCTTGGTACCTTTTGAATTGATTGCCATGAAATGTGGTACAGGCACTCATCTTCCTTTTTCCGTTGTTAACATTAAAGTTGCTCAACATCAGCATGTTGCCATAGTCTGCATGCCGTGCCTCACAGAAGCGATAGCATGGCTGTCGAAAAAAGATGTAGTTATGCTTCTCCAGGGAGGTGTGCTTTACTGTCAGCCTCTGAGACGTACGGTTACCCATAACACCCTTCACTGCGCAGGTTGGCAAATACATTTACAGGACCACATTAAATGCATTTGAGAAATAGGGCTTCCTTTTTATTTCTGCTCTTCAGTTTAAAGGAAAACAGTGTGTGAGATTTAGTGGCATCTAGTGGTGAGGTTGCAGATTGCAAGCAACAACATGACCGCCCCTCCCTTTGTCAGAAAACTACGGTGGCCTTCAGGTAGGGATAGTTATCTTTAGGATTTTATTACTACAAGGAGCTACTTTTATCAATACTCAATACCCAATCAATACATTTTCATGAGTAATTGACTGCTTTTAAAAACATATATGGAATTTAAAAAACAAATTCAGAACAGGATTAGAAGTTATTCATAATTAATATGTAACTAAATATTGTTTCTAGAGCAGCAACAGTAATGTTTACAACTGCAAAGGCACTATATGAAGTCATTAATAACTCAGTGGAAACAAATTTGAAATGTCAATAAAATAAACGCTAATAATAATAATAATCATTAATGAAGAACAGAGACATCAGATTATTATCTGTCCTCCTGTTTGCTTTGTCTCAGCCAGCAGAGAAGTTCATAAGAACAAACTAGGATGAATAGTTAACAGACAGACAGCTTCTGTTTTAGTGTGTTTGTTTAAAGAAATGCTTTGGCTGAACCATGCGTGCTGTGCTTGTGTAAACATAGGGGCGAAAAAGATGAGGGTGGACGACTGAATTAGGTTTCACTTTCGCGTAAATCCCATCTCTACCTTTACGTAATGCAAAAAACGCAAACGGCTCTCTAGAGCCAGTGTTCGTTAGTGTTTGTCCGATCTGGGCTGCTGTAGAAACATGGCGGTGCAAGATGGCGGACTCCGTGGAAGACGACCCGCTACCTAAGTAGATATAAATGGCTTCTTCTAAGCTAAATAAAACATAATGATTCTTAGTATCAGGTAATTATACACTAATTAAAACGTAATGCATGTTATGTTCCATTTCCTTCAATTAATCCCCCTAAATGTTACACACTGTTCCTTTAAAGCCTAGTGCTTGAATTGAATTTAACAGCGGAGAAAGTTTACCTGCTCTGAATGTGTGAGCAGGAAAGTGAGCTTTTCCGACAGCACTGTAGGTTTTTACTAAGTGCAGCAAATGGACCAAAGACGTGGTCGGAGTAAATTGAAGCTGGCGAGCAATCCGCTGCCCCCGAGCTGATCCATTATACATGAGGCGCGAACATATAATGTGATCTACTGCACACAGCAGGGAGGGAAGACAGAGATAGAGGGGGGAGGGAGAGAGAGAGAGAGGGTGGGGGGCTATATAGACTGTCTGTGAGTCAAACGAGACATTTTGACACCATCAACACAGATCTGCTGTCGCTGCTGTTTCCTGACCCGGATGAATCCCAACTGACAAACTCCCTACTCCACTCACTCATTACTTACTGGACATAATTTAACAGAAAAAAATGTATTAAGAATTAACTGACCTTCATGTCCTTTCTCAAAAAAACGGTGCGGGCACATACATGTTTTTGTTTTTTAAGCAAACTCTATCTCTCAGATACACACACACACACACACACACACACATGCCCACAATTTCAGGAATGAAAGACATTACTGAGGATATGTCCAGACTTGTAAGCACCGAGATCACACTGGCAGATCAGTGATGTCCTTCTGAGCTTCACTGAATGAGGTTTTGTCCTGCTTGCGTGTACGTCCATGCATTCTTTGTAGTGCGTGCATGTGTGTGTGCTTGTAGAGACAGTATTTATAATTAGACATGTGAACATATACCCTCTAGGATATCACTTACCCCTCGATGTATTTCACCAACTCCCAACTAATGTTTTAGTCATGCTGCTCCTCTGTCGTCATGACCCCTGTTGTTGGGACAACCATTATTCTAGCTCACTAGCTGAAGTTTATCCGGATGTCAGTCCTCTCCGGCGCAAACTTCCCATCCATCATGTCAATGAGCAAATGTTGGCAGTGACAAATTAATAGGGAATTGACAATTAATTAGAACGTTATAAAGTTTAACAATTAGCACGCTCAGCTGTTTTAAGTACAACTTGTATTCAGAAAAACAACCAGGGATGATGTGGCCAAATAGTTTAAAACTGTTTTTTAGATTTAATTGGAAGCATTCTGCTGACTAGCTAGAACTGATGAGACGTGCAAAGTTCCTTTTATTGTAAGAAAAGTGTCAACACCACTGGGAACTAAAACAATTGCAGCCATTAGAAATGATTCCTTTTGCTTTATAGCCAAATCGCACGACTCTGAATTTTGTGGATTGCGATAGAACTTTGCACAGACATTCATGATCCTCAGAGGACGAATCCTGACTTTGGGGATCCATTGACTTCAACAAGGTTTACATTTTTTGTCTCTTGTGAAATTTCTTGACGAGTACTGGATTGATTGCTATTAAATTTGGTATAGATGTTTATGTTCCTCTCAAGATGAATTCAAATTACTTTTCGAGCGCCATCATCAGGTCAAAATTCCACTTTGGGGTATGACCAAATACCGGCAAAACGAATGACAATTTTAACATGGAATCATGCTAATCGAAGATGGTGAACATGGTAAACATCATACCAGCCAAACATCAATGTTGCCATAGCTCAACACTTGACTGTAGACTCTTCCAAGCAGTTCAATTAATTAACAGATTGTCCTTCAGACTGGCACAAATCATAAAAAATAGCCAATAATCACGGGAAGACAATATGGAGTTTTGGGCAACCTTCAAAGTAAATATCAAAAAACATAATTTTCAACTGTCGTCCAGAATGACATATATACGGTATGTTTTCTGATCTGACACAGCTATGGTTAAGGTTTGGTTGGGTTTAGGCACAAAAAACTATTTTTATTGTAAAATTTACATTTTGATATTTAATATATGGAAATGAAACAAATGCACTTTTTCTTTTAGCTTGGAGAGCACGGAGACAAGCCTGATTACTTTGGGTGAATAGAGGAGGAGTCTTATTTTACAGTATGACGGAGTGGAATTCTTTTGGATGCAGTATTTTGATACACCTTTTAGAAGTGTCTGTGAGGGTCGACTGAATACCTGCAATTTAATTTGAATGTCCTTTCTACAAAAAGCTTGACAGAATAAAGCAGATCATCCTCTCAGCTGCTGAACTGTGCTCAGGGTTGGTTTTCATTACATATGATTAAAGAAAAGACTCAGCTCACAGATCCTGGTCTGTAGCGAGCATGCAGTCAGGGACAGCAACACACTGCAGCGAAGATATAGATCCTTTGGATAACAACAAGCCATCTAATTACAAACCTTAATTCCACTCGAGGTCTATTGTGAATTACTCGTGTTGGTTAAACCTGCTCAGTCACAACCTAAAGAACAATCTCACCCCGATCAGCCTCAGCAGCACAGCTGACCGTCGTCATGAACAGTGTGTGGAGCGCCCGCCAAACTCAGATCGATATGCTGGAGATTTTAAGCATGGTGGATCAACATCAGACCAACGAGACCAAACCGTTAATACAATCAAGTGAATTCAAAAGCCTTCGGAGCCCAGGAGATGTTATGGATAAAACTAATTTGTGCTCCTGATTTATTAATTTTTGCACTCAAATGACTTCATTAGTGCTCCCGATTCAATCTAATATTCAATGGGAAGATGACGTTTATGAAATGCTCCCGCACTCCTGAAGCTAGAACTGGATTACATCTGCAGTGTCAATAATGTTTACGTTAAAAGTAAATTAAAAGTTAAAAGTACGTATAAAGGATGTCAAAGATAACAAAGTATATCCACATGTCACAGTCCAATCCCAATAAATTAAAGTTACATTCAAGTTATCCATAGTGAGAGCTTAAAGAATACATACAAGACAAGACAATCCATCTAAAAGCAAACTGCAGTAAATCAGTAAAATCAGTAAAACAGGCATAAGTACTGAAGCGAGGCCGATACACCCCCCCCCCCACCCCACCCCCACCCCCACAAGGTCAGCATCGCGCTGTGAGAATTAACAATCATCCTATTCCAAATTGAGTCTGAAAACTCATCATCTCGGCACAGCAAGCAATGAGAAAAATCAAAACGATCTTTGTCTTTGGTCTCATTGCTTTCCAGCTCAACGCCATTCTTCTACTTACAGCGTGTGTGTCTGTCTTCTGTCTTCTGGATGTGAGTGTATACCACAAACAGCTGCCATACACGGATATTCTAAGGTAGAGGAGTAACTGGTTCCATGTGTGAAATGGTATAAAGAGGCTCTAGTTGCTTCAGGAAAGGCTGGTTTGAGGAACAGATTCACGAGTTACAAGGCTTATCAGACGCCTGCACACTGCAGGGCGGTTTATATTAATATGAAGAAGGATTTTTACAAATTTAAAGTTATCACACTCACACAACAGTCACAAGATAAACAGTTTGAATCTCTGTGACAAAGTAATTAATCGTGAATGAGGAGTTAAACATATTTGAGTGGCCAACGCAGCGCCTCACCAGATGACATGGCGTTGTGTTGCAGCTACTCTGGCTCATGGATGTAGACTGCGGGTAAAAGTCTGCCATTGCCCACATATTTCACGTGGCATTCTCCTCCCCTTCCTGTACCTGCGCTATCTATTTTTTGTCCTGAGCTTAACGTTTTCAAGATGACAATGGTTGGTTTGAAGAAATACAAACAAGCCAATGTGTCGAGTCGGACCTTTTGACACAGCGCTGTGGAGACGGATCTGGCTATGTGAGACTATGTTGCAGCAAATGTTTCAACTTCTTTGCCGGATGACCCGGCATTTTTTGGGATGTGGAGACTTCAGTTCAATGGCAAAATAGGATGTTAGTCTGATGGTTAGTCACACAGCTATGAGTGTGACTTTGACTCACAAAGGTACAACTGACACACAAAACACACACTTTCAGTCTCCTTTTGTTTTAGAAGGAAAGTATTTTTATCTGGCAGGATGTTGCTTTACTATTTTGTCTTGTGTTGATCATTTATGATTGAGACCTCAGGGACATAAAACTGTTTGATATTAAAATTGCTTATTTCTTGTTTTATACTTTCATAATTGGGTATGAATCACAGGGTGATGAAGGTTAAAAAGTGGAACGTTGAACATTTGAACACGAACACATGCACGCTCACAGACTCACAGTCCGCTCTGAAGAGCCTTTATGATTGAAGTTCATTTAATGTAGACAATTTGGAATGTCACTGTGTAGAACACAAAGTAAACTGTGTGTAGAATCCGCCGCTTAACACGTCAGACATTTTATGTGCTGGAGCACACTCAGCATCAATCTGCCTCTATCTGTGTATCCACTGTCTCTTACTCGCCATAATTGACTTCTTTCACATTTTCTTGCTGCTTAATCTTGTGACATAAAGCGCCTGAAGCTGTTTGGATCGATGACCGAGGCGTCATGTTGATATCTGAATGAACCCGCTCTTCGTTATGACACTGATGCTGCGACGTATTGACTGACATTTATTACAGTGTGCCCTGCAGAGTTTATGTGATGAAAGACACAGTGGGAGTGTGCTGTCATTCACATCTCATTCTGTCTCTACCACTCTTTTGTCTCCTTTCTTTCTTGCACGCACGCGCACACGCGCACACACACACACACACACGCACGCACACACACACACACACACAAACTTTTGTGATTGGTGTCAGAACTGTTTTTGATCCACCCTGATTGGTATTGTTGACAAAGCAACACTCCTGCTGAGTTTTTTGTCACGTATCAATGCTCTTCTCTGCATGCGCACATTACAAAACACACACACGCAGTCCTGCTTTTTCAGGTGTTTGAGGCAGATCACACACTAAGCCTGTTGAGTGTAAATACTTGTGTGTAGCAGCAGGTTTGTCATAGCTGCTGACTCTCTGCAGGCTCGGCTCCGTTAATAATGGTCAGTAGGATGAAGGCAGCTTGGACAGAAGTGAGTGAGCCGCAGAGGGGGATTATGGAAGGAACGGTAAGATTGAACAAAACAGCTCCGACACTCAGGTTACATTGACTGTGACTCTGTAGGGATTAGGATTCGCCGATCATGTGCATACAAACCGTTGGGTGGACATTCATTCGCTCCAAAACACTGAGGCACAGCAGGAAACCAATGACTGTTTTCAAACTTTCCATTCTGGAAATATGAGAGATGAGGTGGACAAAAACAAGGATTTAATTTTCAGGGCTGGTTGAACTGACGTCTGTCAGTAGCAGAATTTATCAGCTTTAGCTAGCTAGCTAATTAGCGTTAACTTCGTGAGTCGGTTGATAACACTTTAGCCGTAATTTTGAAGCAAAAACCATATAAAAGAGTCATAAAGATGCACTTGTTTGCTGCACACATGATGCATGATTGTAAATCCCACTGCAGAGCAAGACCCGCCCCGCAGAGCTGAGGCAGAGATGATTGGTTTAGGTTAGACATTGACCTCGAGGTGTCAGGAAAGCTGATTGGCCAAGGCAAATCAGGTTACTGCTGCTTCAATAAACACATTGTCGAATCCATTAAAAAAAGACACAAAACTCCTTGTATACGAGTATCGCTCTCTTACTACAGCTCCATGCCCACTGCTACAGGTTGTGTTAAACCCAGGAGGCAACCTCCGGTTCTGAAGAGTGAAGCCAATGCTGAAGTGTCTAAAACTTGCATTTTCTCTACTGACCTGCAGGGGGCAAAAAGAAAGTCTGATTGAATGGAAGTCGATAAGAAAACAACCCTATTTCTCACTTGATTTATTCCCTCAGTAAACTTTGTAAACATGAGTTTATGGTCTCAGTCGCTAGTTTCAAGTCTTTTTTCAATACAACATGAATGTTATTTAGTAATTTATGATCCCATTTAGAGTAAAATAGATCATAAAGCGGAGTATGCTTTAGAAGGGGCCTACCTTGTGATTGACAGTTCGTTACCGCACCAGAGCCGTATACGGCGTCTCCACGTCACTTCTCCGCCATCCAAATATGTTCACTTCCATTGACTGATGGTGACGGCCGTAATCCAAGATGGCGACGGCAAAAATGTCTAATTCAAGGCTTCAAAACCGCAGTGCACAAACAAATGGATTATATCACGGTGTCCATGTCCACTTCTTGTATATATAGTCTATTATTAATTTCAAAAGGTTCCGTGCCTAGTTACGGTTGCTAAGTTCTGATCGGACAATGGCTTGTAGGGGGAGGGGTTTAACAAACTTGAACACTCGTCTACTAAAGGCCTACTTCACAACACATAACTGACATCATGTATGGCACTTATATAATTTAAATTTAAACAAATTTCCCCCTGGGGATAAATAAAGTTTATATCTATCTATCTATCTATCTATCTATCTATAATGCGCTTTTTTGTCCCTTTCGGTTCTCAATTAATGGAGATTAATGTCATCTCTCCTTTAGATGACAGAATATGGCCCTTTGCTCCTGCTTCCTCTGGGGTTTCTCTACATACAGGTATACACATATTTCCCTGTCATCTTTCTCCCCTCTCTCAGTCTCATCTCAGTATATATACTGCAGCATGTGTGCGGTCACGGCATTGTGTTACAATGCTGCATAAGTCAGTGAAAAGATACACTTGACAAGTGTGGTTTCTATTTGTGTGTGTGCAGGGTTGTTAATTTCTATGTTGCATTCACGGGTGCATGTTTATCTACAGAACATGTCTAGAGGATCTTGCAGGAAATTATGTGAGTGCATAGCTGCCTTTGTGGCCACGGTCCGTGGGCGATTGCATTACTGTGGTTGATTAGGAAGAAAATTAAACATTATGAATAAATATGAACAGTTGTCTACATCAGATGGACCCTGTGACTCTCTTTAGTGACTCTGATTTTGGCCAGTGGGTGGAAAAACGCTGGTTTAAATTTCTAACTAACTCTGTAGTTTCCACTTTTAGAAGTAAGGACACAGCCAGAGGCATGAAATCAGAACAGTTATAACATGTGTTACTGTCACACTAACCATAATGTTCGAAATGGAAATTAAATCACTTATGGTGGAAACTAGATCACATTTACTAAAGGTGTGTATTCTGTGTTTTTGCTAAACGTTCCTCACCAAATGTAGGACATGTACATTTATAAGAACCAAAATGTGTAGTGTTTGGGACAAGAGGCACCTATGGGTGCTCTAAAGCTTTTGGAGGTGATGTTACTGTTCCATACTATGTGTCTATACTGTGTGCCATCTGCAGCAGTTGTGTGTGTGGCGGCTAGACCGACAGGTACAAGCTAATAGCATGTCACATGACAAACAACTGAATATCCTGTAGAGTCGCTTTCCAGGCTCACTGTCAGTTAATTCAGCCTCTTGAATGGTTTTGTAACAGACAGAAAAAAAGATATATCTGTGTCCACAAGTTATTTCTTTGAAGTTGAAGTGTACAGTTATTCAGTGCAAGGTGTGTCCCTGACCTTAAACTACTTGCAAGCACTTCACACTTATATACAACAGGAAGATGAATGCAGCATTAAATACGGTTAGAGTTTTCTTCAATAGAATACATTCAGGTTTTCATTAAAGCCCACACATCCATGGTTAAAACATACACACATTAACACACAGGTGTTTTCACTTATTTTGAAAACACTTGTGAGGGTGTGCAGGGACTTTAATCATTTTTAAGATTTGATTGCTTTCCAGCCTGGGAAGGCCTGAAACCTGTCACCACACTGTAGATGTAAACACTACTTAGGACTGACTCCCTGCAGGATTCTATGAGCCGGTAAAGCTGAGAAGGCGGCTTATTTGTCTTCACTGGAATCCTTGACTGCATACAAAATAAATCAAGCCCTTTTCTTTTGCATTACGTTTGGCTTTCATTACATCTTTTAACGTAATAAACCTATTTAAGCTAATTGAAATTGCATGGCGTACATTTGAAAAATTGAATTACCCCTCTGTGAAAATCTTTGCTAAAGTGATTAGAAATAGCACACACTAACTTCCCCGATCCTCTCATCCAGCCCATGAAACAATGACTTCCATTTGTTTTGGAAAGGTGGAACTTTTTTTTACCTGTGTCATTTTGCGGTCATTTTACATTTAATCGTTTTTCCACATAAAGATAATTTGTTTGCAGGAAAGTAATTTAGTCTTTAAATTAGTGGCTTGAATTTAACAGGACACAAAGTTGAGTTTTTGATGTTTTACCCCTTTGAGCTTCTCTGTAGACAACATTATCAATTTAATTATCTGTAATATGATTCAAAGGGAGTAAATCTGCAGCCAAAGACACTTAGTAGAGTTATGAGCAGGATACAAATGCATGCAACACACACTCTGTCTTTGTGTCTCTCTCTCTCTTTCACAAACAGAGAGAAAGATCAAGCTCTGTGTCTCAAGAGGCCTCTGGCACATATGGGTCTGTTTAGCTTTAAAATAATTATCCAATTTGGTTTGGTCAATAAATCTGAAATTAATATCATCTGACAGCAAAGAATGGACCCAAATTCTCTCTCCTCTCTTTACTTTGCTCACTTTTCATACTTACAAAGATTCCCCGTAACAAATAGATCCCATAAGACAGAAATGAGAAAGAGAAAAGGAAGTTCATATTCATCATTTGAATGGGTTTAGAATGCATTACAGCGATACCCTAAATGTGTTTACCAGATTTATAGATTTATAAGATGGAGGATGGAATGCAATTTTATTTTGAAGGTAAAATGTTATTTACAGTGAAGAGAAATCTTACAAAAGTGCAACAGTATGTAAATCTGTTATTTCTATACAAAAGAGGTGATGAAAACATGTACCCTCCATCCTTCACTACCTTGTAATATAGGTCTCGATATACAGTACGTCGCTGAAGCAGTGTGTGATACCAAGAAATAACAAAATATCTGGATGTCACGAATCAGATGACTCTCAAGCTCTATCAAACCTCAGGCACTCAGTATATAGGAAATGTTTTTCATGCCATAAAAATAAATAATAGTCACTGATATTCAATTTGTCTAGCCCAAAGTCCTAACATGGAGTCGTTTGTTTTACTGATGTGATGCACAGGGCAGGAAACACATATTTGGGGCAGATAACATCACCATCTTCTGACTGTCAACAGTCTCAAAGACTCATTCGAGCCTCAGTCAGAGCTCAATCTGAGCTGTACCTCGGATTTAATGATACGTTTGAGAAGAATAAAGACCACTGACTGCCAGTAGAGTGAAGTGCAGTGAAGTGAGGTGGTGACGCAGGGATGATGTTGGTTTATCCATGGCTTTTGTGCCGCAGTAATCAGCACATTATACAGTGTTAATCTCAGACTGTCCTACTTAGAAAAACGTCAGCCTCTATAAAAAAAACATTGGAATACAATGTTTCAGTACCATAGTAATTCAGATGCTCAAATGGGAAATATTAGCTTGTTTATTTTAATAATAATAATAACACAAAACTATATATTTGTTTAGCACAAGGAAAAGAAAAAAGTTGAAAAATATAATACTGTCTAAAGTTGATCAAGACATAAAAAGGCATGAGTCAACAGATGCAACTAGATGACGGTGACAGCTCATGCTTACAAAGTCATCCACGAAGGTTTTTAATCCAATAAAGAGACGTCGGATGTGTGAAGGGAACTCATTCACTGCTGTCACGGTAACCATGGTGAAGGTGCTCACGTTAACCTTGAATAACACAATTATATTAAAAAAAAACAATTGTCTCTTTTTCCGTCATGTTTGCTTTTAATTAATTTAGCTAAAATCTGCCCATCAACAAATGCAAAGGCAAGGATGGATGTGGAGCGCTGAGGGACATTGTTCAACTGCTTTTTCCTGGAAATCATCTTCTGTATGGCAACAAAAGAATACAATGGCCTTTTTTATAGCTAAGTCAAGGTATACAGTGAACCTATAGCATCATCTGTTTTCGGTTTGTTTGTTTGGGTAAATTGAAGGAAACCAGTAACATTTTGTGCTGCATGACGGATGTGTTCTGACTTTCAACTAGTTTCCCAACTTGTTGTTTCTCAAGTCTCAAGTCTTCCTCAATTTTCAGAAGTCGAAGGTTGCCTTTTTAACTTTTTGACTTGGCCCTGTTCCCCATCATTGACAGTGGTACTGGTGCAAGATACAAGAGTGGGAGCATTTCGATTGCCTCTCAACATGGTGACGGCCAGGGCTTTTCCAATGCCAAAACGCCTCATCTGCCCTTTATATGGGGTGGTGGCACGACAGATGGCAACTTCCAAATGACAGATTTCAATGCATGTCAGGCATTTATATGAAACAAACTAAGGAAAAGCTATTATAAATATGACAGGGAACCTTTCTATGCAGAATATATTGCTATATATGTTATTATAATCAACTTTAACAAATGTGTACACAGCATTTTTCAGTTTCAGTCGTGTGTTTTCCCACCAGCCATCATTTTGTATGTGTTTCCATGTACCGTGGACACAATGTTGGTGCCATGATTGTCTTTATCCATTCCTTTGAAACGGCACACATGCATGCATGCAGGTATATATGCGGGCGCACACATGCACAGTTGAGCTTTGGAGTTAAGAGCAGCTATGTCACAGGAACAGTGCTATGGGATTGCTAGCTTCTTTCTGCTTGTTCTTTTGTTTTTGCATTAGCTTTTGTGCATTATGAAGGCTATAAAAAGAGCCGCCTATGTGTGGCTTTGTACACCGTTCACATGTGTTTCCGTCATCGTTTGGTCACTGTTGTGCATCAGGCTGACACAGACCAGTTTGTGTCCCTCATGTTTGCGGTTGTCACAGGTGAGACGGTGTGTGTCGGGACATGTTTAGTATGTGCGCCTCTAGCAAATGCATGACAGGCAGGTGGTTCGTTTGGATATGATACACAGCAACACACTCGCTTGTGACATTTCGCTACACAGAGAAAGGCTTGTGGGAGACATTATAGATCAGCCCTGGTTCCTCTGTCCTTCATCCTCTGCTGATGTGTATATATCAACAACCAGTGTTGAGCAGTAACCCATTACTTAGTAACATGTTACTGTAATGTGATTACTTGTTTCAGTAGTATAGGGCAATACAAATTCAGTTTTTACATTTGGGGAGTCCATCGGTTCATTGTTTTACTGGGAGTTTGATGGGAGAGTTAATCAGTTTGGTCTCTGTGTGTGCATTACAGAGGCTGGTCAGGACGTGTTATTTTGGTTTGGGAGCTAGAGGTACAAAGGGGGGGGGGGTTACCTTCTGCCAAAAGAGGAGCACTGTGCCCTCCAGTGAATGGTTAAGTTTTCCTGAGGCTTCAAGTGTCCTCGGCTCGGTGTCCTCGGCCCACAGCTTCACTGGACGTCAGAATAGCTGTGTGCAGTAATTGGGGCTAAGATAGCTTTTGATCGTCTGTAAATGCAGTGCTATCAAACTGTGGCCAATTGTTTTCTATTTTGGCATTTAATAGAGAATATGTTTCATGTGGGTGTGGAGGCTTTAGAGTTGTTGGAAGGCACTTTTCAAAGAGCTGGGCTGAGTAACGAAAATCGGGTAACAAATAACTTGTTGTGGTTGTACTTAGTAATGTCATTATTTTTCAATAAGTAATGAGTAATAGATTACATTTTTCAAGTAACTCGGCCAACAGTATCAAAGTATAAAATATCAGATGCTGCTGAATTGTTCCTATTTTTGAAAATTCCATTGTTCGCTTTCTTGCTGAGAGTTAAATGAGAAGATTGATGTCATGTCTGTATAGTAAATATGAAGCAGCCAGCCTTTATCCAAAAGTAACAACATACATCAAAAAGCACATTCATATTTAGGCCTGGGCGATATAGAAAACGTTTTATTCAAATATTTTTTACCAAATACCTCATTATCAATTTTGCCAAAAAATAAATTGTTAGGTTGACTATTGGTGCTTTTACTAAATATCTTCACCATAAGACAACAGAAATTTGGTGTTCAGTTTATTTCCCGAGGACACATGTGGACAGGAGGAAGTCGGGACGCTCTTCTCCCTGAGCCACACCTGAGAGTGGTATCAATCGTCTTCATCTAACTCTCAAGAAAATGTATTTCCCAAAATGTCAAAGTTGTCCCATAACTGAGTGACGTTTCCCTCATTGGCACTGACACTGGCTGGTCAAAGGGGGCCTCGACTTTTAGTATTTGTTTCCAGCTGCATGAACCTACAGCAGGTTACATGAGGTAATATATGTTCTCTACTTATTAACTCACTTGGTTGTGTAAGTATTGTTTGCTTGTGCGCTGGCAGGGGAATGTGGTGTCGTTTTGTTTCCATAGGAGAGAGGGTGTGTGTGGGAGCAATGCAGGGCTGAAGGACAATATATAGCGAACAGGATATCTGTGGTATCAGTAAAGCATTTTAATGGAGGAGTCCAGGGAGCGTATGGCTAAAGATTTAGGGTCTGGCTCTTGGCATTCTCCGCGGGATACTGAGAATGGTATGTACTGGCCAAGCCTCCTTCTTCCCATGTGCTCTCCATCTCCCTCACTCCTTCCTTCGCACACTCCCCTGTTCACACACACAACTTTTACGGCGCTCATCTGGACACCGCTGTGTTCACATACACACCCACCACTGGACACTTCAGATGCAGCGTTGGCCATCTTATCAGACATAAAATATCACCCGATTCTGAAAGTAGTCTGCTCAAAGCCGCTCGGACCATTTGCCAGTGGCTCGGCAGCATCCAAACTTCTTTACAACCCAGATGTCTCCGAAGTGGAAGTGGTGATGATTTGAGCATGATATCAGTGTGCTGGGAGCCAAACTATCTCCACTATTTTGATATGAGAACCATAGACTGGTTGCAGACTGACAAACAAAAACAGTGCAGTTCTTTAGCGTGTTTGCAGAGTAAAGGGACGTATGGGACAGCAGCATGTGTGAACTACTACACAGAGTTTTGATCAGCTAATATTCAGTCGGAGGTGCTTTTAGAAGACTAAAGACTCCCTTGTGTTTCCCACTGCACTGACCTCTCATATGAGACAGGATGTCTCAGAGCTCTCCCTCGAGCAGGCCAAAGAACTAAAGAGGAAGGCTGCGTTCTTTGCCTCTGATTGGTTGGAGAGTTATAAAGTAGAAGAGTTGGTGGAAGGACAAGGAGAAGCTATGATGAGAGGAAGAGAGACAGAGAGAGAAAAAGTAAATAGACGGCTCTTGCTCTGTTTGTGAAGCATGACATCTGCTGAAGGAGCAGATTCTGGGTCACCCCATCACCTACCTCAGTTAATCATAACACACAGCTTCACACACTTGCATGCACGAAGACACAAACACTCTCTCACACACACTCTTGAGACTCTCACAAGCCAAGTACACCTAATCTACCTAAACTACTGTCACTGAAGAGGACAGAAACCTGAACAGAGAGCTGTCTCAGTGTCCTTAAAGGACATAAATCAAATGTGTGTCAGTTCACTCAATACTATACACAATATCAAAGTGATTTATCGTAGGCGCTAAACAAAGACCCACCGACATTTCACCTTCAGAATAAGAGCTCAAACCTTATTAATACAGTAATATAACTTAAGTAACAAATAATGACAAAGCCTTAAGAAAATAACAATGAAATGACTAAACATGAAAAACACAAATTTTATAGTGCAGTGGAAACTGCGTATAGTGAGTCAAATTGTTTGCTATATGTTGTGATGATTATTCTAACCAATTATTTGCTTTTATTTGCTTTATTTCTCATGCATTGATATACAAAATGAAACGGACAGCTTCGCTATTTATATTGAGTTTTATTGACTGATTTCAAAACAAAGCACAACTGCTTCAAATGCTTTTTCAAATTACTGTACAATTACATTTCCAACACAGGTGCTTTACACGTGTGCATTCGTTTTCTGTCTCTATCACCGTCAGCCATGACTGTTTATTGTTTTTTGAGTAGACGACACAAGGTCGCCTGAAGAACAAGTTTCGTGGCTGCATCTCATTGGCTCGTTTTTGGCAGTTTGTCATTAGCTTAGAGGTAGCCAGCTGGAAGCAGACGGGCAGAGGCAAAGTATCATGGGAGTTAAGTAAAAGAAAATAGAACTATCGTGGTTTTAAATTTTTTTTCCATATGTTGTGATGTATGAAAATACCCAAAATGAACACTATAAGTGGACTACATGATTACTATAAGCAAATTCATTAAACAACATTTGTAGAGGAATGATTCTGTCTCAAGCGATTTCATTCATTAAGCCACTGAGCACTGTACTTGTAATCACTATCAGCGGTTTCTCCTGTATAACAGACCGAACTAAGGCCATTTACTCAAAATACCAAAAGTGGTAAGTGACAAATTGTCTTTTTTTGTCATTTTGGTAAACCAACCGTTTAAAACTTGAATTATGTCCAAATAACATGTAGTTCAAAATAAAGAAAGAGGGGGGAAAGTCATGGTATTGGAGCTTCAGAGCGGCTTACCGAGGCAGAAACAACATAATTAGCTCTCTGTTTAGCTCCATCACAGCCACTGCACTCTTGCCTCTGTTACCGCCTACATACTCTCCATACTCTAATTACCCACGCCTCATCAGAAAGAGGCTTATTGATTTAAACAACATAATTGGGAGGACAGCATAACTGTAAAGATAATGTGGAATCGTCTGTTTTCCCGATAGACTTCATTATCGGCCATTTGATCGTTTTGAGGTCCTTGATGTGTGATCAGTAGTGTTTTAGATTTTCCAATGATTTGCTGTCACACATTTCTCCTTCTACTTATTTCTGCCTTTCCTTCCTGCTCTGGCTCTGTGTTTTTCCTCAGGACAAACCCACAAAATGTGCACTTAAATGGAAATGTGTGGGAGGAGAGAGACACGCTCTTCCTTCTGACACACATATGGATTTAGAAAGAAAATTAATAGGAGGTACACTCTCAAGAGGCATGTGAAGAGGATGACATATATGAATGACAGGGACTGACAGACTAAACCTGTCTCCTGTAGAATTACATTCCTATAAAATTAAACTCTATTCTGAATACAATCAAGGGAAACATATTTTCTCACAGATTACGGTCGTCGTTTTAAACACGTGATGAATGTTGTAAATTGAAACTAAACAAAACAAAGTCTTTTGGTTTTACTCGGGATACAAAGTGCAATGTCCTGGGTGAAAGTCCTGTGTGTCCTAAAAATGCCACCTCCTTCCCTAGAGAAGGACGGGGGGGGGAAACCGTGTACGTGTGAATGTGTGTTTGTGTGTGAGACAAATGAATAATGCAAACATTTGCTTAAACTCAGTCTGTTTAAGCAAATGTAGCGGTTACAATGGCCGTACACACATACACAGAAAGAGAGAGAAGCTTGCGTGTCCGCCAGTCATGTTTTTTGATTTACATGAACAGCACATTATTTAAGAATATTCCAAAAGGAAAAAGCTATGACTCACACAGGCTGATTGTTCTCATACAAATCAGTAAGCATGGTTGTGCAGATATTTTCTCACTTTCTATCTCTGGCTTTGTCTTTCTCCTTGATGACACACACACACACAAACAAACACACAGCTCTGTTATCCTCATATGATTATCATCAGAAAGCTTAGTAACGACCAAAGCTAAAATAAAAGTTTATCTGAGCGAATGAAAATAAAAGTAATTCATTATTCAGACCAAGAGCCTAAAAAGCACTAGAACTAAAGATCCATGGTGTAGCATGATTTCAGGGTAAAAACCATCAGCTATTTAGATAATTCTTAGGATTTTACTTCCACCAAAAGATGTTTTGAGAAACTTTCACGGCCTTTTGAGACAAAAAAAAAAAGAAGCACCTTCAGCAAGCACCGTCAATCTTTTTTTCACTCCCAGAAAAACATAACATTTCGGAGATACAAAGACATCTAACCGCAGTGATAAATGTCACCCAAAAGCAACAACAAGCAGCTACTGCCAAACATTTCAAAGAGGATTTAATTACTTTAGGTGCTACTACCCTGGAAATCAGAGACTCACACAGACTGGAAAAACTATTAGGACATCCTCATTCCACAGCATGCTGGAGTGTGTGTGTGTGTGTGTGTGTGTGTGTGCGTGTGTGTGTTTGTAATATAAAACCTGCAAAAGAGGTCGATAAGGCTATCAGGTCGAGACAGTCCTGTGATTATGCGGTCTTCTTCTCAGTGTTGTGGTTAACTAAAAACAGACGCACAGATGCTGCCAGCTGCACACATGTTCACACACAAACACACACATAAATGCACACTAGCTCTCATATGCCCAGCTACCCATGAGAGTCAAGTGATTCTCTATTTATGGGACTGCGCATACGAGGGAGGTTAGGAGATGAAATTACATAAACTGCACATTATAAAAATACATGTTGGATCAAAAATGACTCGACTTGTAATTGATTATTTCATTCATAAAGCTGCATAGTTCGTATATTATGACAGAAAGCATATTTTATAGAGTTAACAACCAATACTAAAATAGAAACCTAGAGGAGGAAGCAGACTCTTTTATGTTGAAGGTCTTGTGCTTCTTTATGTTCTTTGTCTTTTAACATCTGGGGACCATAGTTGGAAATATGTGTGTTAGCTTTAACATATTATCCTTTAGATTTTTGCTTTTTTTTTTGCAGTCTCCCAATACTTTCCGACATCTCCAGCCTGTTTGTGGTTCCCAGCACCAAGCCCATTAGTTCCTACTCCTATTTATTTTATCAGTGCCACAAAAAGGCTCCGTAATTTCCTTAAACAACAAGGCACTGTAGGTTTTACTCAAACAGAAGTAAACAGTTAATTTATTAGGGACTATTCTTAGCTGCGAATGAATACAGGATTGATTGATGCTCTATGAGTATTTACAGCAGCAGGGCGGTGATAGTGGGACTGACTCTGATTAAGTGCGGTGCCTGTGCTCATCATAATGAAGGAATGTGTGACCCAGTGACTATGTGGCTCATTGATGTGTGAATGTTAATGACACAGAGGATTATCAGGCTTTAGATATTCAGACAATATGTGTTAGTATACATTACGTTTTGGCCTTTTTATGGGATTTGTTCATTGTTCAAGAAAAAATTACCTGCTGGTTTGAAAGTAGTTGTTTGACCCATTTGAATCACTCCAGGATTACCTGAGTCCATAGCTGCCTCGATAAGGCTCCATCCCATAATCCATATTCATTACATTTACAGAGAATCTCAACGTATTTCATCTTAAACATATTTCACCCTGGTGCAGTTTAATCTCACAGATTGTGCACCAAACATGTAGATGAAATGAGAATCCGCCTGCAGCAGCATAAACCGTCATAAGTCAACATAAATCTGTCCTGCTTTGGGTTCTGCTGCTCAGTCGATAGGAGCTACATGTGATCGTAAAGAGGACAGTCATTACTGTAACACAAGGTCTGTTGCTGGAAGGAAATACAGCAGCAGCAGCTCACTGTGTTGTCCTTTCAAAATGAAGGCGCTAATCTTTGTGCTGTGATAACAGGCTATCGATGTTTCCCTTAGATCTCTTTCAGGTACAGCAATTTGATACCAAGGACAGAAACACACAAACAGAAACACACACGGCCATCAGAGGCACTTCAACAGAAGCACAGAGACTGGAACAGAGTGGAATTTGAAACGTTTTAGCCAAAAATGTTTCCATCGTCAAGGTGTTTTTTGCAGAAACGTTTCAGATTTCGTTTTGTTCTCCAACTTCGTTGGTGAAGACGGTCAACCGGCACAACAGGAAAATGCACTGGCCATCAAAATGTAACCGGTTGTATATGGACCCAAATGCAACACACGAGATTTCCAGGGATCTTTGGCTTCTTATTTCAAACTTCCAAAAACAGCAGGCAGAGTTAAACAGGGTCAGGATCAGAAGGCTGGTAGGTTTACCGGGAGTCAGGCAATGCGGGTAAAACAGGGGCAGGCAGGGTCGGCAACAGGAGATCAGTCCGTGAGAGCGTGCTGGAGAGTCTGGCATTGAAAACCGAAGAACAATCTGGCAGTGTGTGTCTGGGAAGCAGGAGTCTATATAGGGGCTTGATTAATGATCTGAGGCAGGTGAGTGAACAGGTGAAGGGAGTTAGACTGATGAGGAGGGAGTGACTGACAAGAGAGTGAGGAGGGTGTGGAGCTGAACTGTGACACAAAATCAACACACAAATGCAAACGATTCTAGCTATTTGTTAGGATTTGATGTTGTGGCTTTCATTCAACAGGTATTCTTAACAATAAATATGGTATACTAGACATGGGATTAAGCAGTGGCGGGCCGTGGATTTTATACCTGGGCCTTCAGTGCTGTCCTACTACAGTTGAATTACCTCCTAATAACCTCATTATGACACATCAATCCAGCAAACCTGCAGCGGATCCACGCATTCCACCACACAAGAGCACGAGCCATTCAAATATTATTCATAAAAGCGACACGATAGACAAACGAACAGTAGTACTATGTAAACAAACACACGCAGTTTGTCACTTACCCAAACTTAAAGAGTTTAATCCCAGTACATCGTTTCAGTTCCAGTAAGAAGTCCTTCTCGATTTATGGGAGCCAGTGATGACAGTCGAGCCTCCCCAGTTGTATTTCGCAGTTTCTGCTGCGGCAGGTTCACAGCGGGGCCGGGTTCCCTCCTCCGCCGGGGGGTACCGGCCGGCGCAGACCGCGGTTGTGGAGCTGTTTCCCTGCGAACGTGTTCGTTGAGTTGTAGATCCACTCGAGTCTCTCCAAAAGTTTTCAAAAGCACCGTAGCTTGTGTCCTGCCGTGCTATGGCGTCCTCAGGTTAGCATAGCATAGCTCCGAACACCAAGAGCTCAGTTAAAATGAAACACATTCCCAGCCATAAAATGGCTGGGAATGTGCTTCTCCGACGCTGTCAGCCAGAAATACCGTTCATACAAATCCTTTTCCTGGCTGAGTCAGGGCTGCTAGCTGTGGGGTTGACTGACCATTTCTTACGATGTCCAGCTTTTCCTGAAATGTCCTTCTTTCTTGAGAAAGGCGTTATCAGTAACTCCGCCACTAAATCAGTTTCTCCTCCTTCAGAAAAAAGCTAGGTAAAAAATAAATAAACTACACCAAGCAAAACCCTACAAATGTTATAATTTCTTCCATATCCTTCCACTTGAACTCTGACTGCTACAAGCTAGATTCTGCTAGCAAGCATAAGTTTCACTTTAGTCACGTGCTCGCCCACTGACCAATCACAGCACACTCTGCACTTCGTGGCAGAGCTGCACCTGGACATGTAACGATGACGTAGGTGTAGGCCGGCTAGTCTGGGGTAGCGGCTGCTGACACTCAAAGAATACGCCCAACATGTCAAACTAAATATCTGATTGGTTGAACACGATGACAATCAACAATATCGTCCCCATTCACTTAAACGGCACATGGAAGCACTTTTGAGGCTGCAGGCCTGGGGCCTCTATTCTACCGAGAGACACAGAGGTGAAATCTGATTGGATAAAAGCTCTACTTAAAACAAGCTGCACTGAAAGCAGAGCAACTGAGGAAGACAGTAGCTGTGCAATGAGAAAATTAGATAATGGGAAAAATATTTTTATAAATTATAATACATAAAACATTTTTTTTATTAAATTTTTTTGTGATTCTGTTTAGGCCTGCAGAGAAGGCTTTGCAGGCCCTGACGGCCCGCCACTGAGATTAAGCACATACAAACGCACACATACAAACATTTGTCAATGTGAAGAAATCTTTGTTCTTCCTGAAGGCAACATCTTCGTCCAATCCCATTATTGATTGATGCTTTTGTGCGGCAATATTGCACTAAATGATTTGAGAAATGTGTAGAAAAACAACCACGGTTGTACATTTTGCACAGGAGATGGTCCTCTATGCACAGTACACTGTTTACTTGTATAAATGGCAATGTTGGTTTTTCAATGCTGTGAAAACTGTGTGAAGTCAAATTCTGCTGAGTTTCTTTTCTATAGTATGGAAAACAACTCATGCTTCTCTGTTGATTCAATCAATTGGATGAACCCACAAATAAACCTCGGTATTTTAGATTTTTGTTTATGAAAATCTGGCATTGTGGAGGTCCATGGTTTTCACATCTGACAGCTGTGATGAGCTGTTGTGAGTGTTAAAAAAGAAGCAGTCTCTTACTCATTGCTTGTTTTTCTCTGTTCATTGATTCTTCAGTATTTCACTCCATCCCTCTTTCAGTTACAGATCAAACGACCACACACACACACACACACACACACACACACACACTATTCACACTAACAAGCTTCTCCCTATCGTGTGTAGGCAACGCAGTGAGATAGGGACGGGACCGCCTCATGTGTCGGGCCTCCTCTGTGTTCTGGTCCCCACCGACCCCCACCCTCCCAGCGTCAGTGGGATGTCCCAGGTGTGTCTCCTCTTGGCCTTGCTTATGCTCTGCAGCTGCACAAAGGTACGTCTCACGGCGTCTCTCTCTCTCTCTCTCTCTCTCTCTCTCTCTCTCTCTCTCTTTTGCACACACCCACACACAGAATGAGCTGTGTCTTTGATCGGCAGCTGTTACTGAAACTCAACATGAGGCTTCCTCCTGCAGGTCTCCTCGATTAACTCCCTGGAGCTTGTGAAGGAGCAGTGGAGCAGCTACAAGAACCAGTGCCTGGACTACCACAATGCCACGCCCCCCGCCACAGGTGAGCCCCTCTCCCCGCAGCTGGAGCGTGTGTCTTAAAGAGATGCATAGGAGAAATAAGCCTCACTTCCTGTAAGCCGAGAGCACACATTTCACAGATCTGCTCTCCACTGCAGGGCTGGTGTGTAATAGGACCTTTGACCTGTACGCCTGCTGGCCTGATGGACTCCCAGGAACCACTGTCAATGTCTCCTGTCCATGGTTCCTGCCATGGTACCGTAAAGGTATCAGTGCTCAGATAAGATCAGATAAACTTGATTATTCCCAAGGGAAATTGTCGTGCTCTGTTAGTTGCAGTACAAAGTGGGAAAGAGTGCAAATACATGGAGTGCATTAGAGTAAAATCAGTGATTTGACGGACTGTGTGCAGAAACTCCCCTTTTCAGATAAGAGCTCCTCTTCAACACACACCTTCATGAGAAATACTGGATGTGATAGTGTTTTTAACCTGCTACTATAGTCCTCGTCCTACTCGTTGAATTAAAGTCCAGATATCAGAACATCTGACAAATGCAAGGATACAGCGCCCATTCAGGTACATGATGTTAGAGTATAACTTCAGAGAAAGAGCTCTAAAGTAATTCGGAGGAGTGAATTGAAAAAAAGCTTTGCAATGACAACACACCTCACCATACTGTTCGTCTATGTTAACTGGCGACTGGACATTTAACTTTGGCCCAGTGACATCTCAGAAGTAACATGAGGATTCGTATATAGTCTTTGTGTGGTCAGTTATAATGACAGAGAAAAATTAAACAAAACATTATTTGTTGACAAAAAAATACCCGGGAAATACCCGTATTCACTTTCTTGCTCATAGTTAAGGGGGTAAGATTGAAACCACAGCGAGCTAGCTTTGATTAGCACAAAGACTGGAAATGTGCTCTTTTCAAAGCTGATAAAGTAGGAGGACCTCTAAAGCTCACTTATTATAAGGTATAAGGTGTACAAACGTCAACTTGTAGTTTGAGGGGGGAAGGTATGTGCCAGGCTATTTCATGGCCGAAACCAGTTGCTAGTTAACCAGTGGAGAGTCCAGGAAATAACTCCCAATTTTTGTAGGACTACGGGTTAAATGATGGAGAAATTATGTGTTATTTGTGAGCTTTAGAGTTGCTGGTTGGCGGTTTATTTTAGCTTTAGGCAGAGTAAGGCTAGCTGTTTACCTTTGTTTCTAGTCTTTGTGCTCAGCTTAGCTAACGGCTGCATGCTGTAGCTTCATATTTGCCATAGATTTGAGAGTGGTATCAATCTATTCATTAAGCTCTCTGCAAGAAAGTGAATAAGCATATTTCACTTTCATTCAAAGTCTGCTTCCAAGCTTTTTATGTAGCTTTAGTGAAAGACTAATCTTTTGAAGGTAAAGAATGAACCTTAATGATCATCAAGATAATGCCACTAAATATTTATTGTCCTACAAACAAATTATTGTGTGGGGATGAAGCGACTTCTTAACAGTGGGGGGTACACATGCCATCCTAATGTAAAATCTCATAATGTGAGTCTCTGTGTGAACAGTTCAGCAGGGTCTGGTCTACAGATTCTGCAATGAAGAGGGTCAATGGGCGCAAAAGAATACCAGCGAATGTGAGGACGACCCCGGTGAGGTGTGTGTACACAGTACAGCCTGTTTGTGTGTGTGTGTGTGTGTGTGTGTGTGTGTGTGTGTGTGTGTGTGTGTGTGTGTGTGTGTGTGTGGGCCAAGCCTGCCTTATCAGGTAACAGTTATAATGTGTGACACTACTTGAACTGGCAGATGGTTTGACGATATTGTAACTCTGATTATCTTGACACTTTAACTGACTTGATATGAAATTACTCAGCGTGCGAAAACCCTCCCATCTGTTCAAATTCTCTTCAGGACCCTTTTTTTTACATATTTTGTGCCAAATCTAAATTGCAGTGTGTGTGTGTGTGTGTGTGTGTGTGTGGAGGTGGATGGATTGGTGGGTGTGTATGACGGCAATACATGGAAGCATCTGACTCTGTCTCTCCTGTTGGTTCTGCAGCAGCAGTATGGCCGCATCCTCAGTCAGTTACGGATCATGTATACAGTGGGCTACTCACTCTCCCTGGGAGCTCTGCTACTGGCCTTGGGAATCCTCGTCACCTTCAGGTACGACATGTAGGAGGAGTAATCAGAGGAGTGAGCAGGAAAAAAGGAAAGGAATGAATCAATAAAGGGGGTGAAGGACAATGAGAAAAAGGAAAGACAACCAAGGAAAGCAGAAAAGGTTGAAAGGAGAAAAAATGGGAATAAAGAGGATGACAGATGGACAGAATACAACAGGAACAACGCGATGAATGAAATAAGGCAAAGTTATTACAAGTAAGGAAGACGGAGGGAAGTATAAAAAAGGTTAAGGAATTTTTAGACTCATGGAAATAAATGGAGGGGGAAAAAAAATGGAAAAAAGAAAAGAAAGGAGGAATAGGAGGGAGCAAGGAAGTCAGAAAGGAAGAAGAATAGAAGGGGGTGAGAGAGAATTAAGAACAGACAGAACAAAGGAAGAAAAGAAGATGCAATGAATGAAAAGTGGGAAAAAAAAGTAGGAAAAGTGAAGGATGGAACCAAGGTAGGATACAAAGTAAGGAAAGAAGGGGGGGATGGAAAAAAACAAGGAAGGAAGGAGATAATCAAGAAGGAACAAATGTAAAGAACAAAAGATGAGAGCAAATAATAAAGGATTGGGTAATTGTAGTCATGTTCCTGTGAATACAACATATCAAAGTCAAAAGCAGTCACACACACTGTCACCCATGTGCATCAGGAAGCTCCACTGTATGAGGAACAACATCCACATGAACCTGTTTGCCTCCTTCATCTTGAAAGCCGTGTCCATCCTGGTTAAAGACGCCCTGCTGTCCCTCACACTGGACCCCAGGAGCAGCAATGACACCCGGACACAGGCCTGGGTCAACATACCGGTGAGGCCAAACACACCACGTCAGCCTCATCTTTGAGTTGTGTTCGTGGGCAGCTATTTAGCATCAGACAAATGCATCACACTACTTCCTGTACTATTCATGGAACATACATTGTAAATGCAAAATAGTGCTTGTAACTTCTTATAGTGCCGATTAGGAGAAGGAGCTATTGTTTCAGATAATATTTGTTGAGCCCCTCCACCAGCAATTCATCTTCTGCGACAAATGTAATTTCCTAGAAATAAATCTTGTATCGGTTCATAAAGAAGGCATCCATTCTGAAATATTTGATTTTAGTGAAGAAGAGAAAATCAAGAAATGTCCACACATACTGAATTTCTTCCAGTTCCACTCGCTCCTTTCTTGCTACCTTTACACCGGAGGAATATACACTATATCTCATATAAAATGGGGCAAATGGCATTGTGACGGCATCAGTCCACATGAGTTCAGCAAGAGGCAGCTAAACGCTTCCTGTAAATGTGATTCACTTCTTTTGTGCTGAGGCGCTTTTGTGTGAGCATAAGAGTTCATGTGAAAGACAGCCGTCCTTGCCCTCTGAAATTGCTTCCTTAAGCCGAGAGTTGAGCATTGTGCTGCAGTCACATTATCGACTTTTGTACTATCGGAGAAGATGTTACCTTGGCTTATTGTTTGTATCCACACCACCCCCGTCCTGTGTCGTGTATCAGGCTGTTACGTGGTGCCGTGGCGCCATGGTGATGATGCAGTACAGCGTGATGGCCAACAACTATTGGCTGTTGGTGGAGGGCATCTACCTGCACAGCCTGCTAGTCATCACTGTGTTCAGCGAGAGGAAGTACTTCTACATTTATCTGGCCATTGGCTGGGGTAAGGTCTTAACTCTGACACAGTGACTAATAATGTTGCTCCGGTTATTACAGAAGCTGTGTTTCTGTTCTTTTTCCAATTGACAAATATTGGTCAATTTTTGCGAGAAGAGTAAACAGGATTTTGACCCAAAAGCAGAGAGTTCAGATAGATCAGTTGTAGCAAACAGACTCAATCAAACAGTCTTCAGCAACAGGAAGTCAGTCATTTACCAGAATGGTTAACAGGTATGTAAATAGACTAATAAAAGAACAGTTCTCAGGATGAGTCATGTAACCCCTTGCTAAGCCCCCATATATCTAAAACATGATCATAGCAGACTGAAAGTGAACAGGTACATCTAAAAAAGTAAGTAGTTCCTTACCTCCTACTCATTTTAATAATATATTATTTAAAAATCCTCAGGGCACAAAATACAAAAAGCAACCGTATGCCCCGGGGCAGCTTTGGTTTGTCATTTCAGACCTGTTTTCTTTAAAACTAAATTCTCTAATTATCTCTAAATAAATAAAGACTTTATGATGTTCATAATACGTTTTCAGCTTGCTATTCTGAGATGATAATTTCATTATATCGTTATCTTGAGAATTCAAACATTGATTTCCTTGATTATGAAAGTCCTCCCCGAGCGGAGATAACAGAAAACTGTCTTGCCACATTATGAACTGGATTGTCCAGTTGATGTTGGTGAGTCTTTGCAGCCCGACAGAGCAGAGAATGTCCGAGGTCCACAGATTAGATTTTGCTTCACACAGGGAGACGTTTTAATATTTAGAGACCTCATAAGTCTTCATCTTGTCAGAGAAGAATAGAAATATTTGTACACATCAGTTGTGTGCTCTAAAAAAAAGCAGCTTTGTAGGGAATGATCGACCGGGAGCACAGGATGACACTGGTGAACGTGGTTCTCTGTTGACCTTCACATTCTGTCATTCTCAGGCGCACCGCTCATATTCGTGTTGCCGTGGATCACGATGAAATATCTGTATGAGAACGAGGAGTAAGTTGCTTTTCATAATGTTTTTTCATAATAATTTTGCCACATCAAAAAAAGGCAGTTTAGATGTAACAGATCGTTTAACTGAGAGTTGTGAGAGTTTATGCTATAATGTATGAATATATGATGACCCTTTGGAGACAGTGAAAAGATCTGAAATACAATGATAACAACAATAAGTTACAATGTTAAATGTGTGTGTGTGTGTGTGTGTGTAGGTGCTGGGAGAGGAATATCAACATGGGATACTGGTGGATCATCCGTTCTCCTATAGTGTTTGCTTATCTGGTAAAAAATGTCTTTATCTGTTTGTCTGGTATCCTCATATTCTGTCTGGCAGTTGAACAATGTGATGAAGGAAAGTCAAGCCTAGAGTGTGTTGGCATGTGATCGCGCTACTGATCCACACACACACACACACACACACACAGCAGCTGACATTGTCCAACTATGCTTGTGTTTGGGTGGATGTGTGCTTCTTTGAAAGTATGTAGATCAGTAGTTGGAAGGAGAGTTGGAGTAAAAATTGCTTCACTTAAGAATTACACCTCATTTCACAGTTTCCAGTAACATAATAATCTCTCCTCACTGAGTAGTTTAGAGTGTAGCTACTAACTATTTGATGGAGTAATAGTCATGACATGACTCTTTGTCAGGCTCTTACTGCAGTGCACTATGCAATAATATAGCTTTATGATTATGATTCAATTCACTGATTCATTTACGAATAAAGCAAGAAAGAGTGATTGGGAGTAGACACTCCTATTTTAGTGAAACGTTTTTTTCAATACAGTTTTTCTTGTACAGTGTGTGTTTTTGTTTTGTTTTATTTAACAGTTAAAGGCCTGCGGAGAAAAAACAAGAAGATTAAAGTTGTCCTATGTTGTTAACCATCTCACAACCTCTCAGATGTATCCTGTGACATCGTGTTGGGGTCTAGAGAAATAGAAACACTGTTCATAGATACAACTGGTAACAGCTTCTTTATAGTGGAATTCTAATTTGACCTCAGAAACTGAAATCAAATTTGAAGATTGGAAGACCTAAATTGGATGATGAACATATGTCGCTAGACTATTATTATTGTAATATAGCCTTGTTGGTGTTCTTGATGTACACACCCTCACTCACACACATACACCTTCACACACAGAAATAAGTTGTGTGTTTCCTGTCTCTATGGGAACTAGATTATGGATGGACACACTTAGTGCACAGTAACAGTAGCAACCTTTGTGACCTCATGCAGAAGCGTACGTGTGCTCACACACACACACACGCTGAAATATTCAGAAACTCGTGTGTTTCCTGGACTGTGTAAGTCACACAGCTTGTGCTCTGTGGAAAAATTCTCTTTATCGTAATCTCTGAAATAGTTGCCGTACGGTTGTGTAACGTTATGTGTCATCCTCCAGCAATCCCAAACACAAGCCTGCGGTTCAACTATTGTTCACACACACACACACACACACAAACACATCTGTCAGGACAACATACACACGTTACCAAATTTGGAGCGCTTTAACTTGAGTGCCGTAATAATGAATGTTCTCTGTCATTGAAAAGGGTCTGCACTAGATCACAGTGTGTGTGTGTGTGTGTGTGTGTGTGTGTGTGTGTGTGTGTGTGTGTGTGTGTGTGTGTGTGTGTGTGTGTGTGTGTGTGTGTGTGTGTGTGTGTAAGACAGTTCAAATCCTTAAGAGCACAGACAGGATACATTTCCAGGCGTCTCTGTCTCTCTTTTACACATTTTGTCATCTAAACATCCTACAGAACATATTTCAATCAGGAGAGACAAGTGAATGATTAGTAAACATTTATTATGACAGATGAAGCGTTGTGATTGCCCTGAGCGGCAACAATACATATAAATCCCCCCGAGGAGTCCAGACACTGGTGGTGGTGGCTGGAGGTTCTGCTGGAGTTGGCTGGAGCTGCTGATGGAGTACTGGAGCTGCTGATGGAGTACTGCATCGGCGAAGATGGATGGTGCGGGGGAGGAGGAGGGTCGCATTGAAACAGCAGCAGGAAGCTGGAGGCGGGGATACAGCACATTTAAGAGGAGACAGCGGCAAGCTGATAGGCTAACGAAGAGGGTGTGACTCTGCGCTATTAGCCGGGAACGGCCAGCTGTTGAACAGCTGATAGAGTCTATGACGCCTCTGACAGTGACAGCCGGAATAGAGAATGTGCTGCTAGTGAGGGAGCAGTATGAGAGAAAAGCATACGAGCATGAGCGTGCAGGGATAGTCTTCCTGTCTGAACTTGCGCTAGAGCTTCATTTGTTTGCATCATTTAACTTTCCCTGTCTTCTTATTTCAGATTAACTTCTTCATATTCATACGAATTATCAAAATCCTGATGTCTAAACTCAAAGCTCATCAGATGAGATACACTGACTACAAGTTCAGGTGAGTCTTACCTGAATATTGAATCTTGACTGTTACCTGATGGAGCTGGTAAATGAGCAGTGGCTAACCTCTCTGGTTTCTTGTAATATAGATTAGCAAAGTCAACTCTGACTCTTATTCCTTTGCTCGGGATTCACGCCATCCTCTTCACCTTCGTCATCGACGAGTCCGTCCCTAAAGGCTCCATGCTGCGCCTCATTCGTCTCTTCTGTGACCTGCTGTTCAACTCTTTCCAGGTCAGAGCTTAACTTCACATACAACTGAACTCTCACTCATTCACACATACATCTTCAGACCAGATCAGAACATTAATGTTTCTCTGTTTTCTCACTTTTTTATCTTTTTTATCTTTTCTGAGCCATACAAGATAATTTATCAGCCTTTTGTTGTTTCTTTAATTGCATTCTATTTGATTAATCTTAATTACAAATATCCAACATTAAAGCTGGGGTAGGCAACTTTGGAGAAACCAGCAAGAGTAAACTACATTTTAGAAGTATCCAATCAAAACATCCCCAAAATCCCAGACCCTTCAGGCCTCTCTCCAAAGCCACTCGCCACATAAACGTGTACTGCCTAACTGCAGCTGGAGTCCACCAGCACCCTATTGCAGCATCCGACTTGAGTCCCGATGCATTAAAACAGCGGTTGGAGCGGAGACGACAACATCAAAAGCTCTTGTTTTTTCTTCAGAATTGTGGTTCTTATTTTCCTAAATTGCACTGTCATTTTCTATTGTTGTCTAATGAGAGAAGAGGACCAAATAACTGACTTCCAGGATTTTACTTTGAATTGAAAGGAAACAGCTACAATGTGCAATAATCACATCTAATAAATAAAATATTATACATATAATATAATATATACATTTAAATTAAATAGCCCATCAAAATTGATTTGCTCATACGTAGGCATATAAACAAATGAATAAATAGATAGATTGTAGCCTATAAGTCAACATACAAAAGACCTGGCTTTGTTGAGACTGTCCATCTATCTATCTCCGCTGCACTTCAGCAGCCAGGGCGGCAATTTCCGTCTGAGAATAACTCATAATAATGAATGTTGATAAACGATAAAGCGGGGTATGCTTTAGAGCGTGACTACCTTGTGATTAAAAGGTTGCTTTATATATATATATATATATATATATATATATATATGCATATATATTTAAAAAAATAACAACGATGCATTCAAATACTGACCGACCAAGCATCGATATTGGACTAGTTGGGATTGAGCATGTATTGGTCGGGGACCGTTAGCATCGCTAACCGTATCCAACTTTCTCAATGATAAGCGGACACTTTTTAATATAGAATGAGTAATACATGGATTTGGAGCAAACCACACATGTACAAATGGCTGAATATTATTAATATATAAAGGGCTTTGTCTTGTGCATTGTGTGTATCATGGTAATATGCTGTTTTCCATCCGCATTAAAACATCTGCAGAGCTGATTCTTTTGCACAATTAGAAACCTATGTGTTGACACCCTTGTTTATTTGCTAGCAGTCTTCTTCCCTGCCTTTGTTGGCGCAGTGCTGCATCACTGCCACGAGTAGATCGAGTACTTGTAGACCTAAATTAGCAGACCATTTATCTTCACAGTGGGCAGCAATATGGTATGGCTCTTTCATGTGTTTTCAATTCTTGACTTTTTGGATAACAATGGAGTTCTATGACAAAAAGGCAAAAGTGATATCAGGGTATTTGTTGATAATAGTTCAAAGATTAAATATTTAGAGCTGTGCCCGGCTAAAAACATTAGTTTATTTGCAGGTATCTGACATGTCTGAAATGTTATAGCTCCTTCCTCTGTTTCAGGGCCTGCTGGTTGCCATTCTGTACTGCTTCATCAACAAAGAGGTGAGACAGATGTGCTTTCATGTAAAGCACAACCTTAATTTAATCTCTGCTCTTGCTGCAGTTCCTTCCTTTCCCTTTTGTAGAGACGATAAATTAGACATTATTCATCATCAGTGTTTCTGTCTCCAGCCTTTATCGGCCCTCCTTAATCTCTGAAAGCTCCACCTTTGTTCAAGCTCCACTTTATTCTTTTGTCTACGAAGTGGTACAGACACAACATCGTCCATCTATAATCTCCAAACTTTTAAATGTTTGGCAAGAGAGCAAGTCCATCTAATGAAGTGCTCAGTGTCTTATTTAATCTTCATCACAAATCTTTGCGTGTCTGTCCTCTCTCTGCTGTCTCTCTCTCTCTCTGCGGTCCCATCGTCCCTCAGGTGCAGTCAGAGATACTGAAAAAGTGGAAGCGGTGGAAGCTGGGTAAGGACATCGATGAGGAGTACCGCCACACCCACAGCCACACGCCGCACATCAAGAGCGGCAGCATCGGCACCGGCAATCTACCCTATTTCCATGAAAACAACGCCAGCGACCCTGGTGGTGACTCGCCTCGCCTCAATGAAGCGGACAGAGAACCCTCGTGCTCCGCCGCACCTGAGGAGAACCGCCGACTAGTCGTCTGCTACAGCAATGGGGCGGGGAAAGGCGGGTCCGCCAACAGCAAGCACACCCTGCAGTTCTCTTTCCTGTCACACCGAGGCGCCGGCAGTCATGTGAGCGCTGCCACAGAGGACGTGTGTCTGGAGGAGAGGGCGCAGTGTGGCACATACCCTCTGGAAGGAGAGGAGACTAATGTCTGAGGACGACCTGCTCTGAGGCCGAAAACTCTCACTGATTGTGCTTATCGGTGTTTCAGATCAGTGTTTGTCATGTGCCAACAAGACAGCCTGAGCGGGAAGAGAACGAGGAAGTAACCCACGCAGATCAGGATCTTTGAACCTGCCCAGCTGCAAATTAATATTTATTGATTTTGGGACGTTAAGTGAAAAAGCACTTTTTGACTTGAGACATTAGGAATGCTAAAAAAAAAAAGAAAAAAGAAACTCTAGTGGTGTCCAGGGTGATTACGTGAGTGTGTGTGTTTGTGGAGGACTGCTATTTCGACACCAACCCTGCTCACACCTTTCCATATGTAGCCTCCCGCTGTTGTCGCTTTGAGTCACACTGGTGTTGTTTGTCTGTTTGCAGCAAAGGAGGCTTTGTGGTGCACTCCTAAAAGGAAACTCTCAAAAGTGTCAATTTAATTTAATTTTTATTTTTGCACACATGAAACTGAATGTGGACTTGAGCATGCGTGACTCATGTCTTGTTCATCAGGATTGAAGGCAGAACTGAGAGACCACTGACTCACACGGTTCATGCTGAGGTATAGAGGATGGTATCCTCTTCGGACAGACTGTAATGTGTAAGTTATTCTGGTTTTAAATGGACAAAGCCAAACAGGAAATAATAATATACCATAATTCTACATTAAATCCACTATTTGATGCACATTCCTTCCCTCCCTTTTTATCTATAATTCCCTTCGGCTTCTTTCAACAGCTTCTCCTGACTGAATGTATGTGAACAATGGATAAATATTGGTGAAACAATATTTAAGTGTATATATGTAAATAGAAATATGCCAACAGCACCTGCATTTATCCAGCGAGGAGACTTTAATTTAATTCTTGATTTCTCTTCCTTGACACGCATTTAGTAAATTCGATGAAAAGCAATTTGGCAATTGTGATATTTGGTGTTTCATATGAATTTAAGTACCTCCAGGTCACCAATCACCGTCCTTCTGCTCCAATCATGTCCATACAGCCTCACATTGTTTCAGTCATACAGTATTCTGGAGGAAAACACAGAACAAGAAGAAGTTCTTTTATGTGCCAGAAAGGTTTTTAGTTTCATGATATAATGAGTGAATATGTTTTGTTGAAAAGAGCACCATATTAACAACAGAGGAGCCACCTGATTATTGATTTTTGTTTTTCTTCTACGGATCGGATCAGGGCTCATATTTCATGACTGAAAACAAAATGTGCCACACAGAACCACTTTTATAATCTTGGATTAAGAAAATTGGCAAACTAAAACAAGGATTGGTGTTTTAAAACATGATTCAGTTCAGAAAGGGGCTGGATTCAGTTGTTGGTAGTTATGATACAAATATGACTGATTTCAGTCGCCGGAGAACGAACTAGGATTTTCACAAAGGTATTAATGATGAATTTCTTGATCAAAGATTGTAAACAAATATTCAGTTTGGTGTGCAAGAGAGAGCACTGTACTCTGTAAATATTGATAAAACCATTATAAAGACAAGGACGGGGGGGTGGAGGGATGTGTATACTGTGTTTTTGCTTGCAGTCCAGGTGACTAAAAAATTAGAATAAACTTGACAAATTATCTTGAGAAAAGACACAAAACATGATTGTACCTGTGCTTTTATTTAAAATGTTGCAATTTTCAGAACGGGTCCAAAGCAAACAATGTCATGAAAGAAAGCAAAAAGTTTTTTATAAAAGCTAAATGTTTGCATCTCATATGTCTCCTTGGATCCATTTAAACGGAATTCTGCCCGCAGAAAGTGTCAGTATATTGTGTCAATTCAACATATGAGAGAGAGAGACATCAGTGTCATTCCTCCACAGCCATGCAGTGCGTCTACAGGTTGTGAGCTGACCGGCTTTTGAGCAAAAAAAGTAAGTAGAGTAAGTAAAAAAGTGCAAGGGACGTTTTGTGGCGGCTGTCGTGGCAGAAATGTTCCTGACTGGAAAAACATGTTTCAAAATTGGCTGAAAAATTTGACAAATAAATCAAATAAATTCATCTGTGTGTGCAGTGCAGTTATCTCACATCACGGTTGACCGCAAAACCCATCAGTGGACTTACTATCAATCAACACACATGTTTCCATTGGACACGGCTGCAACATGAAATTGTAATGACTCCTCTGTGTGTTGTTGCGCAGAGGATAATAAGTTCCCAGCTCATGAATTATGTATGTCCCCGATAAAGTGCGTGTATGTGTGTTCTTGTGTGTGATTGATCTAGAAATCTCTCTGAAACACCTCCCTCCCTCCTCATGCTCGTATTTACATATAACAGAGTACATAAACCAATGGAGGCGGCTCTCTGCACGGCAGGATAAAGCCAGCAGAAAATATTAGGACGGCTCACAATGTCTCTCAGGGGAATCGCCGGACTTATTTATATGTAAAGACTACAGAATGAGTTCGGTATGCATTGGAGAAATTTGAATTAAAGGGTTTGGACAGGTCTTTTACCTCTCTTATGTGGATGTATTGCACATTTTTATTCCGAGAATAACCATTGCCATTTAGAAATAAAGAAGTTTTTGATTTTGGTATTTAATTATGTAGTTGCTCGGACCTCACCCATCTTCAAACTCAGCATTCATTTTGATCTCAACTACACGCCTATCAAGTTTGTGACAGCATTTTGCTCGGTTGTGACACTATTGCAGTGACAATATTAACACCTGGCAAAGATCTCAAAACCTCTTCTGTAGTTGTTACTGTTACACTAGGTGTCTCCAGGACAACGTGATGCCATGATGACTCGCTCACACACACAGTCTCAAAGCAAAGTGACATAGTGGTGTTATATTTTTAGAACTGTACATTAGACACCTATATGGTGGAGTATGATGAAGGGTAGGGGAGGATTCAAGGGCTCACAGTATAATCAGTCTGCATGGCATTTAGTATAATGCATGTTGTGTTACACCCCTTTAAAAGAGCAAATGTCAAACATGTGGTCTTTGAGGTGATTTTGTGTTTTTACCTTAAATCCGTACAAAAAACTATATTTGTACCTTTGTTGTGTCCTGCTCCTTTGATGTCAGCGTTGTGAGACCAGGCTCCATTGAGAAGCAACAATTTGTTGTCATGCATACACTGTTTAGAAAATGTAGAAGCCCTGGATTTTTTAAGGGCACAGAAGTTGTGTATTGATTCTTACCGAAGCAATTCAATTGAAATGACTGAATCGCAGCACAAATGAATCATCTTGAGTGAAAACCTATTTCATATTAGTGTTTGATTACTTTACTCTGAAAGCTTAGTGGACACGAATGAGGAAATATATCTCCAAACAGCCTCACTGCTTTTTTCATTTAATGCCCTTATGTGTGCAGGCCCATCATGATGACAGTGAATGCACATTTCCCTGCATCATAAACTAAATCTAATTCACTCTTAAGCAGTAACACCATGACCAACCTTCTGTCAGAGCAGGCTCAGAACAAAATCAAGTCTGTTTTTGCTAAAACTTCGTTTTTAATTTTCAAACCTCACCAAGAAGCTCACCAAAATGCAAATTGCTTACTGATTCCTAATGAGCAACCAGAGGCTCATTTCCTAAAACTCAGACAAAAAAAGGACACAAAATGACAAAACATAAACCAAGATATTACACAAACAGGTCGTTATAGTTGATTTTGCGTTCCGTCTGCCCATGGAGGAAACATCTATTTTAAGGACTGTCATATTATTTTAACTACTGGGACCAGCGAATGCTCCGGATTGGTCGTGATGCTCCAAGTCTACAGGGAGGATTGTGGAAAACACATTACGTAATCGGAGGGTCACTGAAAAAACATATTAGAGTGGTCAAAAATCTTCCACACATCCTCTGTAAAACTGCCCCTCAGGATACCTCTGCTAAAACCATCTGAGGAGTAGATTACATATTACAGCGCTATTGTGATGCGTATTCCAGCGCAGACCCACAGCTAAACGGATGTTGATTTAATTTTTACCACAAAAGATTAGCTACTGAATGAGTGCAGTCTGCTTTTTCTGAATTCTGGTCCATTTGAGTTCTTTAGAGTCCATCCAGGATGAGGTTTCTCTCAGTTTCAGTTCAGAGACTTGTCCAACAACATGAGTCCAGCAAATATTCAGTTCCACAAAGATCTCCAATCTCCAAGATGTGAACACGCAGGAGGGGGGGGGGGGGGGGGGGGGGGGCCTTGAAAGGAGCTCTAGCAGATCCACATTACTGAGTGCCGTCTTCAAAGCAAAGGCCATCATAATTACTGGATGAATGATTAAATGTATTATTTAATATTGAATGAATAAATATTTAAAGGCTCAATCCAACTTTTCCCTGACCTTTAGTGACTTGGATTTGGTTAGAAATTTCCAGCTTCATCACCACCTGTGTGTGTGTGTGTGTGTGTGTGTGTGTGTGTGTGTGTGTGTGTGTGTGTGTGTGTGTGTGTGTGTGTGTGTGTGTGTGTGTGTGTGTGTGTGTGTGTGTGTGTGTGTGTGTGTGTATTGCAATGTCAGTGTCAGTGTGAACTCTGTTTTATCTCTTTCTGTCGCTGTAAATCCCGACTTCCTGTGAGTTATAACTGGATAGGAAGTCGTATACACGTGCCACACGAAGCCAGGAGATGTTATTTTTGGGATTAGGACAAAAACACCTCAGAACAATGACATAGCAATGACAAAGGAGCAGCACGGTGTAGGCATCAATCAGCCGTGACAGGTCTATTGTGAAAAGTACTTCAGTCCAACAACAGGCAAAGACTGGGTGAGGTTTAGCAGACCAACAAAAGTGAAGTAAGAGGAAAAAACATTGTTCACGTCTGTGTGAATAGTATGTGAGCGTCTGTGTTTGTGTGGCTGCGGTTTTGATACTGCAAAAAATCAGATCATGAGCACAATGCAATTTGGTCTGCGATACGAATCAAATGTTTTTTTTTCCCACTGCAACACTTCAGCTATAGCAGCCCTTCCCTACATACACACAACATTTTCAGAGATTACCGTAGATGTTCCCCTGTGTTTCTTCAAAACACCAACATCAGGATGCTGTAACTTTAATGAACTGAAAAACGTTAGCCTCCATTTTAACTATACTATAGGGTGTTTTTATAACTTCATTTAATAAATTGAGTTTGTTGACAGTTAGTCAACTCATCTTTCACAAGACTGAACATCTGAGTCAACAGTCCTGCCGGCATAACAGCTGTTTGAAGCCGTATTGGCACAGTGGTGGTTTGAGGTAAAGTGGTGGCTGTGGGTGTTAGTGTTAGCCTGTAACCATCAGGCTCCTACTGTCTGCATGTCAAAGTGTCCATGATTGCTCATAAATGAAAGGGTTTAAATGCAAATTTCAACATGCTCACAATGGTGATGCTGATATGTTGATGTTGTGTACTGTTTAGCTTGTTCACCATATTAGTTCCGCGTGTTACCATGCTAACATTTGCTAAATAGCACAAAACACAAACTCTGAAGATTGGATTTCCTGTTTGCCACAACTAAAGAAACAAGTTAACAGAAATTTCTCAAAATGGTATTGAATCACAGCAAAATGTTGTCAGACTCACATTCTGTTGAAACAAGAGACTAGCTTGGTTTAATGGTGCAGCCTCCTTGTAATCCTTATTTATGCTAAAACATACAAATTAAATTGAGTTTTTACAGTTTTTCTGCGCCCCAGAAGTTGTTGAACAAGACCAAAGCCTTTGAGAGACGAAGAGGGACAAATCTTTCATCCGCCGTCCGAGTGCTATGTGAAGTAGTTTGAACCGTGGACCCAGAGTTGCAGTTGTATGTTCTTTTGTAACACTTGGACTGTGTTTTGGTTGCTCTGGCTGAACTTTTCCCATCATCTGTGTTTTCCAGCGTCTGGAGATCCCTGAAGAGCCATCACATGTACCTCGACGACACTGGTCCTGCAGGCCGAGCGACTGATACAGAGTGCAGATGACTGATGTCTCATTAAGTCCTTTTTATATGTAACAGCAATAGAAACAGACAGAGGTAGATGGGGATTTCTTCCACACTGGCTCAGACTTCCATACCTGCTAATGACTTGTCAGCTCATCTGCCAGAAAAGTGCCGCTGCTACACCTCTTGCCAGTAAAATTATTTCTCCTTGACCCTGAGTCAGACTAACTATAGACTCTGTGTCTTGAACACCCTTGTCTCTTTAGATGAGCTGCACTTCTTTCTTTATCTCGCACACATGTCCTCTGAATTTCAATTAGTAAGAGAGAAGAGATTGGCCATCAGAACCACATAACATATCAGACATTGATTGATATGACCATTGATTGATTACCCAAATCACAGCGTGTGGAGAAGGGAAGAGTATGCTTGAGAAAGCTAATTAATTACATATAATCAAACTACTTACTGCTGACAGGAAGCACAAATTACTTAGCAACAAAAGTAATTACATCATTATACTACTCACTGCCAGGGGTGGAAATGACAAATTACACTCACTGTCGTTACCGTAATTAAGTCGTTTTTTGTGTACTAAAAATCTGTATGCTTAAGTAGCCTACTGTTTATCACTACTGTTTCAGTATTGTACTTCGCTAAACTTCAAGTCGCAGCCATTGCAGAGTAAAAACAAAAAACACGTGAAAAAGTCCTGATAAGCTGTGGGAGAACTGAACAGAAGAAAAGAGATTAGTAATCCACTGCAGCAGGGAAGAAGCTGCAGGTGTGTCTGCGGCCGCACGAGGGCAGAGCTCCACACCCAGAGAGGTGACACTTCGGAAATGATACCTTATCAATGTTTGTGTTCACAGCACAGTACAAAAAAAGTCAAAAACGTCTATTCCTAAGCACTTTTTCTTGACCTCGATGAAAAAAACGTCATGAGGTCAAGGAAAGATGTGAAGGAGAATTCATGAAGAGTTAGGAAAAGACAACCGTGGTGTTTAACAACAACGAAGAAGGACTAAAACATGACCCCACAAAGTGTAGTTTTAGACGGCATGCAGGCTAAGAACTTTTTTTGTGCAATAACGTATTCATGGTTTGGTTATATTTAGCTTTTTAACAGTTTGATAATCTATCATAGGCCTAGCTTGTTTTTTTACTCATGCCTCTTGTTATTGAGAGTGAGAATTTGTTCATTGACTGTTTGTTATATTTACTGTTAATTATATTTTGTATTCTTGTTTTTTTTTATTATTTGTCACATGTTTGAAGTAAATAAATACATATATAATGAAACGAAAGGATTGACACTGTCTATTCATATTCATCAACAGGAATCCCATTAGTTTATAACTGTATGAAAATAATCGTTAAACCAGTGCAACATAAGCATATTGTTTGTTTTCATGGACGGCTGAATGGTGCGTGACTTTAAATGTTGCCGCCGCAAGGAATTATGGGACGTCTATCTTAATTAATTAATTACTGATTTAATGAACCAAGTGACACACTCATGATGATCGCGAGGTGAACAGTTGGGGCATGTGGGTTTTGGCTAACATGCTAAATGCTAACATGCTCGGGGGATCCTCCAGCGGTGACTTCTGTGTTCAAACTTCTATCATCAGTGAGGCGTTGGAGGACTTTCTGCTGTTAGAGGCTGTTAAACCCTGACGTGATGATAGACTCTCATTCAGTCCAAAACGTTTTGAAGAGCGCAGTGGGAACAGAGAGGACGAGTTGACTGGTTATATTACAAGTACTTGCATTTGTCTTTTCCTAACAAATGCAATTACATGACAGCAGATTTATTTTTAGCAGTTTACTAGACGTTTACCTAAACGTCTAGTAAACTGCGTGTCTGTATGTATCTGAGTGTGTTTGTGTGGTGGAGCTCATCATCATAGCATGTTCCTCTACATGTGGATAGAGGAAATAGCCTGCCATATTTTAAAATGCAAAGCCATATTTGGCACAGATGGGATCTGAATTTCAAAGAGTTGCAGGATGAGCTGAGATTCCCACAGGGACCATTCGAAGGCATCAAAGCTGCCTGGCCCTCTGACCTTACCCAGTTTTATTATAGACAGCAAAGAAACAGCAGAGACCAAAACTTTGAAAAAATACTTGGATTCTGTTGGAGGAGACAAAGTGTAAAATGAAAGAAGAGGTACTGCACATGCAAGTATTGTCCTTTATCTTCTGAGACTTCTTAAGTCTCTGGAAATTCACTCTTAAAGCAAAAGTTCAACATCTGGTGAAGTACACTAAACTTGAATCTAAATCAAGCAGCCTTGCTTAGCATAAAGAATCCACCAAAATGCACTTATAAATTGTACAACAAAGTGTAGCAGTAACAGTTCGCCATTTCATCAGAAGTTGTATGGGACTATTTCTTGGACGGGAGCAGTGACTTCCTGGAGTCACCGCTGGTTGCCTGGCAAGTGCTGTTGCTTGGCTCACTTCCAGATAGGCTGTTTTAAAAAAAAATAACAAGTAACCTATCATTATCCTGATTATCATTCGGATCATTATCCTTTTGTTGTGAAACTCTGTGTTGCATAATGACGATAAATTATCTTTGAATTGTTGAGTGTTCTATATTTCTGTTTTTAGCTACCATCATCATCTCCCACAGGCCCTAAACTGTCACAGTTTAAACTTTGAGTCCATGAGCTATTCGAGGGTCTGCAGCTGGTTCAGATATGTCTGTAACAACGATAGACTGTATAAGATATGGACATAGTCTCCGTGACGTCCCCCATAGGTTTCTGAAGAGCCGTCGTGAAGCTAAAAGTGGGTGGCTCCGCTAGCGCCATCTTGGCAGTAACGATACAAGATAACTCTAAAAATGGTCAAAGAGGTGAATGAAAGCGACCACGTCCTTTATTATGCTCAACTTTATGCCTTAATATCCCTCTTTAAAAGGAGGTGTTGGTGAATATTATGGATATGGCTGAAATTAAATTACAATGAAATGAGTACCCTCACTGCTGGTATGTTTACATCCAAGCTGTAGATTTTTTTATGCTAACAAATATTTAGTTTTAATCAAAAAGGCTTCAACTTCTAATAGTAAGCGCTGTAGTGGATGACAATTTGTCACAGATATGGATAGTTGACCCCGAGAACACTTAGAAAGAGTCAATGAGAGACTGCATTGAGTCACAGAAACCAGGGGAACAGAGGCTAGCGCGGACGAGGCGTCAGGGTTTTGTCATAGTCTGGCACTAAAAACCTCTACAACTACAACTTGATGTTTATTACAGATTACGAGATCTAACGTGTTCATTGGTGAGCTTTAGATCTGCAGATAAGTGACATTTCCTTAAGCAGTGCAAAGCTAGCTGTTTCCCTATGTTTCCAGTCTCTATGCTAAATTAGGCTAATCAGCTGCTTGCTTCACATTTACAGATATGAGAGTGGTTTCATCTGTAGATTACATGCATTTAAATGCATTTGCACACCTGCAGAAAATACAAAATCTGAGGTGGATGAGAAAGCATGAATACTGAAACACTTGCACTCAAGTACAATGATTGCACATTTCATTAAAAATCACTTGAAATTGTGATGTATCTGAGATAGAAACTGTGTTTTCAAGTAGCTATGCATCGAAAACATTGTGCATGCTGTGTAATTAGGAGTGGGAGACCTGTTGTATGTGTGTGTGTGGGAGGAATAATTATGAGGCTCATCATCATGTGTAAACACTGATTAATAACAGTCACTGTAATCTCTGAGTAAGCGTGTGACTGCAGTGTGCACACCTCTAAAATAATCTCCGTAGTGTTGCTCTTCAGTGTCCCCAAGGCTCTTCCCCATTTTGCTGCCAGTGCAGCATTTAGTGCTGTTGGCCGTGACAATTGTACTGAATTTTGATGTGAAGAGAAAGAGTTTTTTTTTTATTATTCTTTATGACATTTTCATTCAGTGTATGAGGCTCCAAGGTCAGTTTCCATGTTACAAGATTCATACAAAGAGAACAGGAGTCTGTGGAGGATTTAGACTGCCAATAAGCAAAAAAAAAAAAAAATCAACATGAATTAATTAAGGAGATAAACAGTGTGCATAAATCAGTTTTATAACCCTCAGCTGCTGCGGCATTGACGCCATCCCTCCTCCTCGTCCCTTCATCCTCTCTCTGTTTCCTCATTCTCTACTTACTCACTCCTCGGTTACTCAGTACCAATCATTTCTGTCTCTATTAACTCCTTTCATTTCTCAGTGTCTGAGAGGAACTGCTGACGCATGAGGTTTAAAGCCAAAGTTATACTTTTCCTTAATCCGTGACGGTACGAGTGGCAGATATTTCATCATCAGTGGCTGGACGTGTAAGCTCTGTGTGGACGTCCATGTACCAGTTTGTTTTGAGACTACGCTACAAGTGGTCACGTAGAGATCTACTGAAATCATGTTCATTACATGAAAAGCAGGACTTGATTAAAGGGCAGATTTAATTTAACATCCTGTGTAATCCAGATCATACAACTTCAATTAAAAGATGAGCCACACGTTTTGACAAATAAACACAGGTCTCATTGAGACGCTGGGTAACTATTGTCAACATGGACATGACACCAACAAAATGTTCTCTTCTTCCTGCAAGGTGTTGTTGGGTATGCTTGTTTTTGTTACCTTGCTGGCTACAAAATAAAAGTGGCCCGACCTTTAGTTTAGTTTTTACCCCTTTTTATTTTCGGTATGACAAATAGGCTTGTTGCTGACGGGCTGGTGGGTTTTAAGAGGTTAAAGAGAGGAGTTGTGTTGGGTGCCATAAAACGAGCGTCGTTAACTGTCTCTGCGCTAGATCAAATAAAGAATTTGTAGTTGATGTTGTTCGATAGCCTACCGCAGGGGTCACTAATAGGCGGATCGCGGTCCGGTTCCGGACCAAGACGCCCTTGTATCCGGACCTGGACTTATAACCGGATAGATAATTGAGAATTATTAAATTTTGACTGAGTGCTTCTATTTTAACCGGCGCAGCATAGCCTTTACGGCACTCGTTCAGCGGTCCAGGAAACACACCAACCAATTATATGCGTTGTAAATCACATCACGTGATGCTGCTCAGCCAATCAAATATGTGTATTCTGATACGCGTCACAACTCCGGTGACATGTACTCACACACGGGATAGAGAGAGACCGGGAAACAGATCTAACATTCGGTCAATACGTGAGTCAGAGAAGTTGTTTCACATAGCCTGCTCCAAGAAGAGTCTTTAACCAAGAATGGACTCTTATAGGCTCATTCTTAACACGGGCAGTTTAAAACCAGTATGTCTCATATGTTCAGAGACTGTGACGATTATTAAAAGCGGCAATGTGAAGCGCCACTCATCTGAAATAAAGGCACAAAAAATAAACGATCTCAGAGCCTAATATGATCAGAATCCTAATACATTAATTCACTGCATGATGGAAACAGAGAGGAGAATAGAGCTGAAAGGAGTGGTTTCAATAACCACAGATAAAGTCCATGCACACAAATTTCTCTTTTTAGAAAATGAGAATAATATGGATATTATGGCTTTTTTGATTGACATCATTTCACACCTGAATAAACTGAATTTGAAGCTGCAGGACATTTCAGTTAAATTCATTTTTCTAAAATGAAGTACTTTATTTTGAGAGTCACATATATCAAAGCTTTCGGTTATGTATTTTATTTTTCAATCCAGGCCATATTTTACTTGAAATAAGAGAAGAACATTTATGTATTATTTATAATTCATCAATATGAAATCTGACAATGTTGAGATATTGTTCAATTTAACTTTCTTTATTTGATTTGACAGTCAGTTGTTGACTACATACAGACGTTGATACAACTGCTAGGCTAGTTCAATATAAATCACAGCGCAAGTTATACATTATTTTGATGTTCCGGACCTTTGGATTAGGAAATTCTCTTTAACTCGACCTTGCTGAATTTTAATTGAATCCCCCTGCACTACTGTTTGAGCAAGAGTTGTGTGTGAAAGGAATTAAAGGGCCTGTCCCGTTTAGACACTTTCCCAAATATAGGCCGGTTGAGTTCAGTGAAACAAATAAAAGCCCTGGCTATTAATTGCAGTTTTACGGTATTTTTTTTGGTGTCTGTTTGAGAATAGAATCCAAGACCGCAGATAAAGCATGAATCACCCCTCAGCCACTTTGATCCACACATACATCACCCAACACCCTCACACATCATCCGTGTTTTGGTGTAACAGATGGGAAATTCATGAATGGGCTTTGACAATGAGGTCTCGTGCTCTCAGTCCATCTCCTGTTTTGTTGAATGAAAACAAAAGAGCATGGCAGTGTATTTGAAATAATGGGAAGATACACAACCTCCCGTTTGTTATTTTAGACCAGGGGTCTTCAATTCAAATTCCAAAAGGTCCAGATTGAGAAAATCTCCTCGGGCAAAGGTCCGGAACATTACAATAATATCTAACTCGCGCCACTTAGTGCCATATATATATATATATATATATATATATATTCAAGAAGTCTAGTAGTAGTAACGTATCTGTGTAGTCAACAACTGTCAAATCAAATAAAGAAAGTACACATCAATTATATTTTAACAATTATTATTCTCAGTTTTCAAATAGATTATAAATAATACATAGAAATACATAAATAAATGTTCTTCTCTCATTTCAAGTAAAATAATGGCTCCATCTAAAAATAAAATACACAAAAAATAACTTTTAAAAAACTTATCTTAAAAGAAAGTGCTTGATTTTAGAAAGATGAGCCTTGTGGCTGAGGCTGCTGACAGGTATTTGCTTGATTTTTTTCACATAACTCTTCTTTTTGTTTCCCCTGAAGTAAAGTTCCAGCTACTGCACTCATGCCCTCCTTGACAACCTCTCCGTCAGTGAATGGCTTTTTATGTTAACCCAAAATCCAAGCAACTTTCAGGGAACATTTCATAAGCACGTCGTTGGGCAGTGAATGAATTTGTTAATATTCTGGGGGAACGTTCATATTGGGCTCTTAAATCGTTTATTTTCTGTGCCCTCAGTTCGGATTGGAGTGGGTATGTTTGGTCTCGTAGTGGCGTTTCACATTGGCGCTTTGAATAATGGCCACGGGTCCGTGTACGTTTTAGTCATCTGTTTTACCGTTTATTCGGAAAAAACAAAATACGGAAATACCACGGAAATACCATGGTATTCTCGTTTTTCGTTTCAAACCAAAAACGGGAAAACGGAAATGGGCGGTCGTATTTCCGTTTTTGGTTCTGAATTGAAAAACGGAAAAACTAAAGAACCAAAGTCAAGTAACGAGCCGAATTTCGTTTTTGCAAATCCCTTTTTTGTTTTTTTCCTTTAAAACGAGACGTAGAGCACAACAGGTAACCCGGAAACAAGAATATTTCAAAATAAAAGTGCAGGCAATATAATGACCGTATGCAAGAAATTAATAAATAAATAAATGTCGGCCGATGGGAGTGTGTTAGGGGTCATCCAAAGTTATCAACATTTTCACAGTAGTACAAAGAGTACTACTTTTCCAGACCCCCCCCCCCCCCCCCCCAAGTAGTACATATCAAAATTTGTATCACATTACATGACAGAGGTCTAGATTTTAGGAGTCCCAACTATAGACACAAACACAATAATATGTATATAGAATATATGTATCCAACAATTTATTATTAAAACCACTTTAAAATTGTTTTCTTAGTTTGTGCTGAGTCAGTTTCTGATGTTTCAGAAGTTGATAGCGAGTCGGGAACAGCTCCCTGCACACCGGGCACTGGTGCAATTTCCCCCCAATGTTGTTGTTGTTATCGTCCTTGCCTCGCCTTCCTCCATGCACAAGCAAGGTGCTCGGAGACCCCCCCCCCCCCCTCCCTCCACCCCCCCCACCGGCTCGGGCGTTCCTGCAGCGCTTTGTTGCAGCTCTTTCAGCGTCTGACAGGCTCTCGCGCGGCCGTTACATTTTTGGGAAACGGCGTGGACGTCGCAAAGAAACTCGATTCGACTCAATCCGCAGCATTAGAGAGTGTTAGCACGAGATGCCGCTCGCTAGGCGTTAAAAAATGCAAGTTCCGTTCACCGAAAAATATCGACATTTTACGAAACTTTAAAGTCGTACATGAGTGACAGTTCGTAATATAGTTTAATCAAAGTCATTAACACAAAAATGACTTTGATTAAACTATATTACGAACTGTATTGCTGTTGGCACTGCTATTTGTTTGTCCACTGTATTGTGCTGTTGATTTAGTGAACGCAGAGTGTAGCCTGTAAATTTCCCCACTGCGGGACTAATAAAGGATTATTTTATCATATTTTAGGACACGCAAAGTAAGTGTTCACCTTTCTACCACTAGGTGGCAGTATAAGTGTATTTAAACCATAGAATTATACATATTTACCTGTGCCTTTGTTAATTATCTAGGTTATTGATACAGATTAATTTAATGTTGATTATTTCATCTGATATTTTATGTTTATGGTTCATTTACATTAGTTGTATACATCATGTATTTACTTGTTATATTTGTGTCATTTAAGAACTCAACATACCTACATGGAAGAGTGAGCATGTGTTGATCACGAGGCAATAAATAATGAAAATTGAAAAAATAAAGAAGTTTGGTTTATTCTTATTGAACATTAAGCCGAATTTATCTACCTCATTGATTTAATTGTCACACTTAAATCCTGAATTGAATGGTTAAACAGAAGAGGTCAAAGGGAACCCGTTACCTGTGGAATCCGTTACGCGTGGAACCCGTTACGCGTGGAATCTGTTACGCGTGGAATGCGTTACGCGCTGAACCCTTACGCGTGGAATGCGTTATGCGCGGAACCCGTTACGCGTTGAATGCGTTACGCGTGGAACCCGTTACGCACGGAACGCGTTAGGCGCAGAACCCGTTACGCGTGGAATGCATTATGCGCAGAACCCGTTATGCGCAGAACGCTTTACGTGCAGAACCCGTTACACGTGGAATGCATTACGCGCAGAACCCGTTACGCGCAGAACCCGTTACGCACGGAACCCGTTACGCGCGGAACCCGTTACGCGCGGAACGCGTTACGCGCGGAACGCGTTACGCGCGGAACCCGTTACACGTGGAATGCATTACGCGCAGAACCCGTTACGCACGGAACCCGTTACGCACAGAACCCGTTACGCACGGAACCCGTTACGCACGGAACCCGTTACGCACGGAACCCGTTACGCACGGAACCCGTTACGCACGGAACCCGTAACGCGTTGAATGCATTACGCGCGGAACCCGTTACGCGTTGAATGCGTTACGCGCGGAACCCGTTACGCGTTGAATGCGTTACGCGCGGAATCCATTACGCACGGAACGCGTTACGCGTGGAACGCGTTACGCGCGGAACGCGTTACACGCGGAACCCGTAACGCGTTGAATGCGTTACGCGCGGAACCCGTTACGCGTTGAATGCGTTACGCGCGGAACCCGTTACGCACGGAACGCGTTAGGCGCAGAACCCGTTACGCGTGGAATGCATTATGCGCAGAACCCGTTATGCGCAGAACGCGTTACGCGCAGAACCCGTTACACGTGGAATGCATTACGCGCAGAACCCGTTACGCACGGAACCCGTTACGTGCGGAACCCGTTATGCGCGGAACCCGTTACGCGCAGAACCCGTTACTCACAGAACGCGTTACGCGCGGAAACAGTTACGCGTCAAATGCGTTACGTGCGGAATCCGTTACGCATGGAACGCGGTACGCGTGGAACGTGTTACGCGTGGAACCTGTTACGTGTTGAATGCGTTGCGCGCGGAAACCATTACGCACAGAACCCGTTACGCGTTGAATGCGTTACACGTGGAACCCGTTACGCACAGAATGCGTTACGCGCAGAACCCGTTACGCGTGGAATGCGTTATGCGCGGAACCCGTTACGCACGGAACGCATTACGCGCAGAACCCGTTACGCGTGGAATGCGTAATGCGCGGAACCCGTTACGCACGGAACACGTTACGCACGGAACGTGTTACGCGCAGAACCCGTTACGCGTGGAATGCATCATGCGCGCAACACGTTACGCGCGGAACCCGTTACGCGCGGAATGCGTTATGTGCGGAACCCGTTACGCGCGGAATGCGTTATGTGCGTAACGGGTTACGCACGGAACCCGTTACGCGTGGAACCTGTTACGTGCTGACCCGTTACGCGCGGAACCCGTTACGCACGGAACCCGTTATGCACGGAACCCGTTACGCACGGAACCCGTTACGCACGGAACCCGTTACGCACGGAACCCGTAACGCGTTGAATGCGTTACGCGCAGAACCCGTTACGCATTGAATAAGTTACGCGCGGAACCCGTTACGCGTTGAATGCGTTACGCGCGGAATCCATTACGCACGGAACGCGTTACGCGTGGAACGTGTTACGCACGGAACGCGTTACGCGCGGAACCCGTAACGCGTTGAATGCGTTACGCGCGGAACCCGTTACGCGTTGAATGCGTTACGCGCGGAATCCATTACGCACAAAACGCGTTACGCGCGGAACCTGTTACGCACGGAACCCGTTACGCACGGAACCCGTTACTCACAGAACGCGTTACGCGCGGAACCAGTTACGCGTCAAATGCGTTACATGCGGAATCCGTTACGCATGGAACGCGGTACGCGTGGAACCTGTTACGTGTTGAATGCGTTGCGCGCGGAACCCATTACGCACAGAACCCGTTACGCGTTGAATGCGTTACACGTGGAACCCGTTACGCACGGAACGCGTTACGCGCAGAACCCGTTACGCTGGGAATGCGTTATGCGCGGAACCCGTTACGCACGGAACACGTTACGCGCGGAACCCGTTACGTGTGGAACCAGTTACGCGTTGAATGCATTACGCGTGGAACCCGTTACGCACGGAACGCATTACGCGCAGAACCCGTTACGCGTGGAATGCGTAATGCGCGGAACCCGTTACGCACGGAACACGTTACGCACGGAACGCGTTACGCGCAGAACCCGTTACGCGTGGAATGCATTACGCGCGTAACATGTTCCGCGCGGAACCCGTTACGCGCAGAATGCGTTATGTGCGTAACGGGTTACGCACGGAACCCGTTACGCGTGGAACCTGTTACGTGTTGAACCCGTTACGCGCGGAACGCGTTACGCGCGGAACGCGTAACGGGCATCAGGATCACAATCACGGTGGAGATGAAGGACCAGTACTCGTACAGTTTACTGGATTATACGTGTGAATATGCTCGAGCTCGTCTGGTGGGCCGGGAGGGCTTAGGACAGAGACGGGAAGAAAGCTGAAGGATGAGGGCTGCAATTCCAAATTCTGGTCTTTGTGTTTTGTTTATTTTTGCCTCTTCCAAAAAACATTATTATATAACGTTATTATGGAAACTTTTTGCCCAATAATGCCAAAAAATAAACTGCCTCCCCCAGCTTTAGAAATGCAGTGATATAAAGAAAAATGTTTTAACATTTGCTCATTAGCAAAAAAAACACAGGTTAAAGCTGATGGGAATGTCATTGCTTTTGCAGGTATTTAGTTATTAAAAAAACCCAAGTGTTGTACAAAATAACATTTTGACTTGACGATGGCGGCCAGATGAGAAGTCAGAGGATCAAAGTAATCCTGATGGGATGTGAATATCTGTAATTTGATATCTGACAACACAAAATGCAGTGAACATATAATTACTCTTCTTGTTGAAGTGTTGAAATGTGTTGACTAAAGCGGCTCAGTTTAAGTGTGTTATTTGGCATTGTCCCTGAGCGTTTTGTTATTTTCTCTGCTTTTTTCTCCGTTGTGACTGACTTAGAGGTAACACCTTGGCATGAAACATGACTTGTTATCAGAGCAGTGTCCCAGGGCTTAATGGTGATACCAGCTCCATTATTCAAAGTGTCGCTTTATGTTTCTGAGCAGCCGCACTGACAAGTTGGAGCTGATATTCATTTGAGGTGAAACTGCATGGCTCCTTCCTTTGCTGTCTATCCTTCTGTTGTTGTTTTTTTAATCTTCAGTTGTGAATAATTAAAAAAGAGAAGTCCTAGAATGACGTGTATCACAAAACACCTTCGGGAATGTGTGTGTGAAATGGTACATCAAACTAACTGCTCTCACTTTGGGGGTAGAAAAGGTAGGAAAAAGAAAAGGTTACATGTTTGAAAGAAAAAGGTTAGCGATGCCACATTTGTGACAAAATATAATATTAACAGATTATGATGCACTTGGCAGTCCCAATTTAGGGACCTGCTGTTTTTGCTTCCATGCATGCATTTATTTGTAACATTTTCTAACCAAATAATGCAAAATCGATTGTTATCCGAAGCTGATGACTCGTGACCGCAGTATTTCTTAAAGAAAAATACATTTTGGGAAAGGAGCGTATTTGCATCTTGCTGAAAGTTAGCTGAGAAGATCACTGTCATGTCAAGACAATGTAATATCAATGTTCTCATCTAACTATCAGCAAGAAAGAGATGAAGTGTATTTCCCCAAAATGACAAACTACCTTTTCAGTGCTGTGCTTTAGCTTTGAGAAGTAGAGAGCTCGACATTAAAAATTACCCCAGTTCACTGACTGACTGCTGTCACAGTAAGTTATCATTTGGTTAACACTGAAAGAGGGTTCATCAACTTACTGTAATATACTCACAATTGGGTTGTTATCTTCCCTTTAGGGTCATCATTTTCTTCTGTCTTCATATTTCCTCTCTATTCATTGTCTGTTCATGGAAGGGTTAGAAAAATACAAAGATTCCAACAAAACTTTTTTTTTTAAACCGATATGTACGGTATTAAATCAAACCCTTCACCCTTTCAAAACGACGACATATTTAAAAATACACTTACACTTTTGAAGGTTGTTGTTGATCTGACTTTGGCGTTTCTGTGAGTCACCAGGTTTAATGCTGCAGGCTATTGATCACCCACTGAATAATAAATGTGTATAAATAATAGAGAAATGCTGTTTGTTCTCAAGTCTTTGGACATTTGATATCTGTGTGAATGGGTTTCTGATCTGAACATGTTTGTGTGCATGTGTGGCTAACTGCTTTTCCTCCCATTATCATGATCGTTTGCACACTTCTTCACGTTGACTAAAGTCACACGTTTTTCTCAGTGATTAGCCCCGGGTTGATTTGAAAGCCTGTTGTTTTGGAGAAAGATTGAAAAACAGAGAAGGAGGGGGGTGAACACAAAAGAGGCAGTGGTGACATCTGTATATATATATATAAACTGCTCCCTTAAGACATAAATTTCATGACAGAATTAATTCCATAGTTGCTTTGGGCTTGTTTATTATTTAGATGCTAATTTAGTTGTTTCTGTCTTCCTCATGGCGGTAATTATAATAATGGGCTAATATAAGTGTTATTGGCTGTGGGTTATACATTTGCATACAAGTGAGAATTCCACTTATGACTCTGTAGTCTTTTTTTTAGTTTTTCTTTGATTAACTCCGTAGCAACAGACATGAGAAGCATTTTATCTCAAAGCCTTATAGTGCGTGTCATTTGTGTGTGAAAGAGAGAGAGGCTCTTGCTCATGAGATGTGAGCATTGCCAGATATCTCAGAGAAGCAGTCAGCCAAGAAGAAAATGACTTTAATGATATCGGTAATTAACGTACAATGGCATTGAACCAAGCACATTACAAAACGAATTAAACATTAATTATCTTTGATAATGCCACAAATTTAAGAGTGGCTTCCAACAGCTCAAACCACTTCCAGAATATAAAACAGGTGGTTAATTGATAAAGAAAACTAATTAAGGTAATTAAGGTTTGTTTTATTGTCCTGTAAACTGTGAGATTGATTCTATGAGGGGTTTTACATGTTTCTCTTAGGTGCTCCACTTCACTCTCATAATCCAATGACACAAGGATTTTTTTTTGAGGATGAAGGAATCATAGCAGTGAGAACTGAAAGAAAACCCAGTGAAGTTTGTGATTGGAGCTGTTTCCAACACAGTAAATGTTTTTAGTCTTTTGCTCATCAAGCACAGTAAGTTAAAGCTGGCATAGAGTATTTAGTCTTATTAAAATGGATGTTTGAACTGGCAGTCTTTCATTGCTATCTGCATAATCTGCGTTTCAGTTAAAACCTCTCAAGCCCTTTGTTGCTATGGTAATGGTGAGTAACAATGTCGAGTGAGTCAGAAACCGAACCAACGTGCTAATGGATTGACACAGCGTGTGTGTGTGTGTGTGTGTGTGTGTGTGTGTGTGTGTGTGTGTGTGTGTGTGTGTGTGTGTGTGTGTGTGTGTGTGTGTGTGTGTGTGTGTGTGTGTGAAAATGGTTATTATCACTTTTGTCTTATATCAAATCTTGTAACCCGTCCTTTGCCTAATGCTTGTCAATTTTATTTACTTTGATGTAACAAAACTAGGTTTAGGCAACAAAATCTCGTACGGTTAGAAAAACATGGTTTGGAATGCAACCTAAGCTACAGTCGTAACGTCGTGTGACTTAGTGGCGTTGCATCAAGGGACAATCTAAATTTCTGATGGGTAACAAATCCTAATCATCTGACAGTACGTATCATCATATGACCGAGTTAAGAGAGGCAATGAATGCAATGAAACAGTCATTCTGCATGCTTTTCTTTTGTGGTCCATTTCATTGTTTATTTTTATTTGTTCAAATTTCATTTACTTTTCTCTTCTGTAGGATATACTATGAATGAAAACTGAGATGAATTGGCAAGAGGCGTCTTTGTCCTTCTTTTTGTTGTCTTGGCTGACAAACATGAATGCTGATTATGTAAAGACGGAGAGGATTAATTCTTCCTAAAACATCCATATGCCACATGCAAACACACTGCACACCCACAAGTTAACATTCTTTCTGCCCCAACTTCCCTAAATACACTATTGTCTTTGCCTGAACTGTCAAATTGATTAGCAACAATAGTCAACAGCCATTATCTAATCCTTCTTGGTCATATAGATAAACAAGTGAATAGAGGTTTCCGCAGGCTTCTACTCAGTAATTCATGTATCACTTAACTTTAATTCACCTTCAACAGCAGACAGATTTACTCGGTGTGAAGATGCACTCTACATAAACACTGAATCGCTTCAATAACACGCGTTTGCGTTTTGATAGTTTTGAAAGTTTTGATACTGTGGGATAACATGAAACATTATATTTCATTACGCACCCAATCAAGTTGTCCTTCTCCCTGCCGGTCTTCAGTTTTGTCCGTCTTTGATCCAAATTTTACTTTTTCCTCAGTGTGTGTGCACCCACTTTCACTTGTGTGTGTGTCCTTTCGAAGTGCTTAGCACCCTCCTCAGTGATCTAGGTGTTTCCGACAGGCCGGGTGGTTTTATGACTCTCATTAATGAGAGGGAATGTATCTGCCAACTCTTGCATGAAATGACAAACTGGCGGTCAAGTGTTCACCTCAGTGTAACATATTCAAATAATCATGAAATTTATGAGCAGTGAGCAAGCGTAACTGTGTGTGTGTGTGTGTGTTTTTCAAGAGCGACATTTAAACAAAGCATATATCAGGAGGAAATGGATTGGACAGATGTAGAGCCGGAGATGCAAAGATGATGGTCACAGCAGTGATGCTGAGATAATAAGACGAGTATGAACCCAAAGGGTGATGTGACCTGAGACGTTGTGGCTTTGATGGAGTGTTTTTTCAATACACAAGATATCAGGATATGTTTTAAAAGAAAGATAATGCTCTGCACACTTCATATCCTCCCATGGAAAAGGAGGAGGCAATCTCAGCAGAATAATGAAGTGTGTGTCTGTGTGTGTGTGTGTGTGTGTGTGTGTGTGTGTGTGTGTGTGTGTGTGTGTGTGTGTGTGTGTGTGTGTGTGCGTGTGTGTGTGTGTGTGTGTGTGTGTCTGTGTCTTTAATTGCTCCACTGTCCTCCTCAGGCGTTCAGAACTTTGTAAAAAATGTAATTTGTTCTTGGAAATAACAGGAATATCAATATATTAAAAATGGAAAATTAGATTAAAAGGCAAGACTTTAACTTAACTAGAGGCTACAGTTTTCACCATCACATTTCATAAGTGAATCAGCCTGAGAGTTTTTTTTTCTGTAGGTGAATCTTATTAATTATTAGAACTGTAAATCATCCACAGGGCAAGTTGAAGACATGGTACTGAAATATATAGTATAAGAGGCCAAAAAAAGAGCCTCACTTGTTATATGTTTAGAGACATTTTTTCTTCAAAATATTGTATAGTTATATTTGATGCATTCAAGATTCAAAAAGTAGTGCACTCAGGTTTAGGATTTCCCTTTACTGAGGCATGTGACTATTGGTGCTTGCATAAAATGAACACTAAAAATTTATTATTCGGTTTTTTTTTAAAGAGTGAGCGACAGTACAGTAAACTACAGATACCAGAGACAGGAAGCAGTGTGTGAGATCCGCTGAATAACAGAAGATATCTATCGCCCCCGTATGGACATCAGGTGTTACTACAGCAATCATGGCTGGATTAAGCCTGTTGTATGGCCCCTGTTGATTGCCACACCAACAACTACATACAGGCCCAATCCTGCCGCTACACCCTCTCCCTACCCACTTCCACTCCATTTGCACATTTGAGTGTCTCATCAACCTTATTTCCAGCCACAGAAGCTGTTTCAGATACAGCTCTGATAAACCCACTGTGCACCACCTGCCCCAGCACCGACAGCAGACAGGCAAAGTGGGTGAACATAGTGGAGCATTTAACAGCTTAAGAGTTGTGCAAACCAAAACAGAACTAAAAGAAAAATAATTATTCGACTTACATTTGACGAGTGGCCAGAAACCCGATTCCAAATTAATGATAATGTTGCTCCATGCTTGCTGGATGTGTTAATTGTAGCGTTATTGCTGGTAGCAAATTTAATAAATAATAATTAATTAATGTCATGAAATGGAGCGATTATAAATCATTCTATTATGATTTATAAACCCATTGATTAGATAAAAGAATGATGGTACTCAACTTACGCCATAAGACACCATTAGTTTATCGATCAGAATTAGCCCATAAGAACCCAAACCCATTTTTCCTTAAAGGAAAATTATAGGGGATATAAAACAGACTAAATGGACCACAACATATTTTCTAAAGACTACCCCCTAGTGCCAAAGATCTGAAATGTGTCACAATGGGTGTTTATGTATAAATGTACTATGCATTTCAAAATCTATTAATTTGGCCTTTTTTTGCTTGGTAACAAAGATATGCCTTTTTATTTGCATTTCCACAACACATATCAAAATTATATTGCTTGTGTGTTTTATTTACTGATATGCAAAAATTCTTTCATAATACATTTTACTAATAATTTAATCAATATAACATTAGTTTATTTGTTTAAATGTCTTTTGAATTCAACAAAAGAACACATTTTATTTAACATAATTGAATCAGTTAAATCAATTGAGCAGCTCATTACTATTTTTCTTATTGTAACAAATACGTCACATTGTTTTTTCTGAGACAATTATGAGGTTAAAAGCCAGATGTGACATATCTGTCTCAACAATATTTTTATAACTTTTTATATATAAATTTGTTTGTGAAACATGGTCAGAACAGTTTAGATGTAATGTAGGACATGTTATGAAAGCATTAGAATTGTTAAATGTGTTGAAACTATACCTTCTGCCACAAAAACAAGCTTTTTGAAATTAGCTATAGTTATGTCAAATGTGCTGACCAGCCAGGCAGCCATTTTGGGAGTGATGTCATAAGTACATGAATTAACTCACTGGGTACATCCTAAGTCTCTTAATTGTCATTTCCTCGCTCCTCGCTCCTCGCTCCTCGCTTGGAAGTTGTTCTACTCCGCCGTATTTACGGCTGTCCCAAAGCTCTTATTTAGCTCGGAGGAGCGAGGAGCGAGGACCCACGAGAACAGCCTTCCAGGAAGTGTTTTAACAGCCGACACGCCCCCTCATTCTTCATCAGTTATGTGATTGGATGCTGCAGCTGATCGGATTGACTGACTGACTGGAGTTCCATGCCACGGTGAAGACAGATCGCAGATTAAACTCAAGTTTTATATTTGATTAGTTTTCTGATTCACCATCTGGTTTAAATAGATGTTTATTCTTCCGAAACAATGATGAAGCCTATCAGGATGCCTGGAACAAGCTAAATCGTCACTTTGTCCAGACATTCACCATTCAGAGAGAAGCTTACCAATTGGCCAAGGACTCAGAAGCTTCTCAGATTTTCTGAGTGCCTGTCAAGATGCCATGCCTCATGTCAAGGGTCTCGACATATTAAATGACTGTGAGGAAAACCATAAACTATAAACTACCAGACTGGGCAGCTTCAAGCTGGAACCGACAAGTCACACAACGAGAAACAAGAATATCCAAGTTTCAAGGACTTTGCAATCTTTGTGTCAACTGAAGCTGAGATTGCAATCCAATTACATCTTTCCATGCTCTTCATACATCAGACTCTAACACTGAAAAGAGAAATCTCAGAGACACAAAGAGAGACAGGGCCAGTGTTCTCACCACTCATACAGCTACAGACAACGCAAACCAAAGGTCGGATCAGATAAAGGTTAAATGCCCTGTATTCTCTGTCAAGATAATAGACACCAGCTACATGCATGTCCCAAGTTCATGGATATGTTGTTGGTAGAGCGACGGAACGTAAGGGAGAAGAAACTTTGCTATGGATGCCTAAAATCTGGCCACAGTGCAAAAGATTGTCGTCACTGTCACTTCTGTGACAACTGCAAAGGAAAGCATCCTACAGTCTCAAAAAACCCACACACAAATGTGGAGCGATCCACAAACAAATCCAGTGCGATCCACAAACAAATACATACAAATCTACAAACAAATAGAAAAATCCACACACAAATACATACAAATGCAGAAATATATTTGTGATTTTTTTTTTACATTTATATAAATCGTAATTTATTTATGTGTGCATTGGAATGTATTTGTGAATCGTTCTGCGTGCATTTGTGAGTCAAATTTATTTGTAAATCCTTCTGTGTGCATTTGTAAATCGAATATATTTGTGAATTGTTTTGTGCGCATTTGTGAATCTTTCTGTTTGCATTTGTGAGTCTTTCTGTGTGCATTTGCAATTATTGAGACTGATCTGACCCCATAAAACAATGGAGCCACCTCAGAGAAATAGCTGACCAAATCCAACCACTAAAGGATTGTGAAGTAGGACTTCTGATAAGCTATAACTATTCCATAGCAATGGCACCAAGTCATTCTAGGAGGAGATGAGGATCCCTATGCTGTACGGACGGATCTAGGATGGTCTATTGTTGGGCACTCCTCACTAAGCCATGATTCACTGAACACAGAATCACCATTAAAGAGCTACCTCTGGTAACACCTGCAGATGCTATTCGAATTCTAGAATCCGACTTCAAAGATGGCAGTGAAGACTGTAAAACAGTGTCACAAGACGACATCACCTTTCTCAACAAGCTAGATGAGAGCATTCGGAAAAATATACACTACGAAATGCCTCTGCCTTTTAAAGGCAGACCCAGCTTACCTGACAACAAAGATTCAGCCATCATACACCTCAACCACCTGAAAAGGAAATTGCAACGGGACGAAAGGTTTAAGGAGCTGTATGTCAAATTCATGGAAGAGGTAATCGAAAGAGGAGACGCAGAGCTACGATCTGCCAGGTACAAAGGAATCAGCTTGAACGACCACCTCCTCCCTAGGCCTGACATGTTGAACAACTTGAGTGGAGTTCTAATCCGCTTTCGATGGCACCCTGTCGCACTGATGTGTGACATTGAGAAAATGTTCCATCAATTTCATGTGGATGAGGCTGATCGCAACTATCTGCGCTTTCTCTGGTGGAAGCAAGGAGTCTTGAACTCACCACCCAGCGAATTCCGGATGAAGGTGCATCTGTTTGGTGCGGTCTCCTCCCCTGGATGCGTAAACTATGGATTGAAGTATCTAGCTAAGGAAAATGCAGACCTCTACCCTCAAGGCTCACGGTTTATAATGAGGGATTTCTATGTCGACAACGGGCTCGCAAGTTTTGAAAGCACTGAAGATGCTATTCAGCTTGCCAGAGAAGCTTGTGAACTCTGTGCTATGGGTGGTCTGCGACTACACAAGTTTGTGTCGAACGACAGAAATGTCCTGGAGAGTATACCACCCTTTGAACGAGCAATCAATTTGAAGAATATGGATCTTGCCTTTGATGACCTGCCACTTGAGAGAGCCCTCGGGATTCAATGGGATGTGAAATCCGATCACTTCCAACTTAACGTCAGCCTCAAGGACCAGCCTGCAACACGCCGCGGCATTCTGTCGTCAGTGGCTTCCCTGTATGATCCTCTCAGATTTGTGGCGCCAGTTCTGCTCAAGGCAAAAATCATTCTTCAGGAGATGTGTAGGCGAGGCACAAGTTGGGACGATCTTCTCTCAGATGAGCTTCGTCCGCCATGGGAACAGTGGAGAAGAGATCTAGCTCAACTAGATAATGTCACCACATCCTGCACTTACTCACCTGCTGGAGACTCCCCAATGGTTCCTAATACTTTCTCCAAAAGGCTTGTGAGCTCACTTAGTTTATGAGGGTTTTCCACTTTCTTATTTGTATATGGAACAGTGGCGGCTGGTGGAAAATTTTCTTGGTAGGGCTGTGCCACATCCAATCAATTTCAGCAAACATCCCAGAATGATTTAATGCAAACAAATTAAGGTATCAAACACGCATTACTACTTTGCAGTTAAATATTTAACATTCATTCCAACACGAAAAAAAGCAGTAAATAACACTTTGACAAACACGTCATCTTATTTTAGTCACCCTCACAGGGAATTCAGTATAATATAATATATATATATCATATAATAATATTCTGTATAATATAATAATATATATATCATATAATATTCTGTATAATATAATAATATATATATATCATATAATAATATTCACTATAATATAAAACACACACACACACACACATATATATATATATATATATATATATATATAATTATTTATATATAACTATATATCCATTTCTCAGACAGGTGCTTCATGTCCCTCACTCCCTAACTGTCCGTGCTGGATCTGTCCCCGTTGTTTTAAAAAGCTAAATAAGTTATTAGCATGACGTCATCCAGCTAGTCAAACCTGTCTGGTGTACAGCTACTAGAGAAGCTTCATGTACTGCTTCTCTTTCCTGCTAGTCTGCTGTCTGATTGTGAGGTCAGGCTGATCTGGGATCAGCTCTTTCAGCTGTAGTTTCTCCTCTCAGTTCTCCTCTCAAACGGGTCTTGGAGGAGCAGTGCTCGCGCTGGCTCTCGCCTGTAGAGACTAGTCCTGACGAGAACGCGCAGCTTGGGGCAGAATTAAATCTGCCCCAAGCTGAATCTATTTGAGGACGCTGATTGGCTAAATTGTATGTCACTCATTTATATCTTTAGTCAGCATTAAAGCATCATTGGCTAAACTGCTTTATAGACCCGCCTCTTTGGGGCAGTTTCTCCAGCGCCCCAGCCAGCTGAGACCTGCACGCAGAGAGGAGCTGCAGACAGGCAGAGAGGACGTGCAGGAAAAGCATATATTTACCGCAGATATCATATTTTACACATATTACTGGGTGATTCCATGTTTCAAAAACACAAATATTGTCAATTTGTATAGTTTATTATTATTATTATTTATTTTATTTTGTATTATTTGTAGCTCAAGGGGGGGCGGCGCCCTAGCGCCCTCTATGGACCAGCCGCCACTGATATGGAAGGTCATTTTCATATAGAGCTGACGTCTTCTTGCTTTATCTTCTTGAGAAAGGGGCTGCAGTTTTATGGCGGGAAGAGCAAAACCACTCCCATCTTAACAACTGTCTTGATTATTTAATTTAGTCTTATTTTACCGAACTAATACTAGTTACTTATATCATCTATTTTATTCTTTCACATTTGAACGTTGTGCTATCTCAGCTGCCGAACGCTACCAAACAGCGTTGTTCGGTCTGTGAGTCGTCCGTGTTTCCTCCGTGTTTCCTCCAACAACTTTAACTCTTTTGCAGTGTGTTTTCACTTCATGGAAGTAAATTGGAACATTTTGGTTGCCTAAAAATGGCTTATTTAGCATTCAGTTGTACTTAGCTTTAATCTCTCGTGTCATTTCTGGTTGCAAAAAACCAAGATAGCAACGGTCAAAATGCTGAACTTGAGGCTTCAAAAACAACAGTGGGACAGAGACTACATCCACTTCTTATATAGGCCTACATTCTATGGCCTGTTGGTTGTGCTTCAATGTATTTCAGGGTCTGGTTGAGACTGGTTAATTTGCAGTTACTAACCTTTGGGTGTCATGGATGTAGCTGAAGGTAATGTGGGAGAATGAAACCAGATACTATGGATCCAGACGGTTTCAGGAATATAGGACTGCAGTTCAGTGAGTGATCACTTGTGATAGGATTTCACCACCTTATTCCCCTTTTGATTTTTTCTTTGGACACCTGCAAGAAGAGGTTGGGGAATGCCTTCTTGTTTGATGACTATCACATTCTTCTTCCTTCCTCGCTCTCTTTTAGTCTCTGTTTTCAAACGTCCTGCCTGTATTGGCAACAGCTCAAACAAAACAGCAAGTTGCTTCATATGGCCCTGATCAGATGGAGCGTCTTTTTTTTATATTGTTGCTCAGCAATGGTAATAAATAGCTTATAATGCAATTTAAATTAATGAAAACAACTTGTACAAATCTCAAGTAGGCTACTGCACTAATTTGCCTCCTGCCGTAACTGCATGGTAACTATGGTTTGTAAAGTCATATAGCCTCAGGTATCCAGCAAAAGAAAAACGTCTTTCTGCTCTGTGTTGAATCCATTCAACTTGAGGCATTCAGGGCACTCCTGCTAAAACAGAAGGCTCACAGGGCGGAAATACATGAGGCTGTCAGCTACGTAAAATGTTGTTTCAACCTCATTGAAAACAGTTTCAAAAAGCTGCCCAGGCTGCTAATAAGAGCTCTGTCAGGGCCTAATGATGGACAACGTTCAATTGGGTTGTACAACCCAATCACTGAAGACACTGAGGCAGTGGTGGGCCGTCAGGGCCTGCAAGGCCTTCTCTGCTGGCCTAAACAGAATCACAAAGTTAGAGCTATTTTATAATTTTATAATTTTTCTTAAATATATGTATTATAATTTATAAAAATATTTTCCCCATTATCTTATTTTCTCATTGCACAGCTACTGTCTTCCTCAGTTGCTCTGCTTCCAGTGCAGCTTGTTTTAAGTAGAGCTTTTATCCAATCAGATTTCACCCCTGTGTCTCTAGGTAAGAAGAGAGGCCCGAGGCCTGCAGACTCACAAGTGAATCCCTTTGCAGTTTAAGTGAATGGGGACGATATTGTTGATTGTCATTGTCTTCAACCAATCAGATCTTTAGTTTGACATGTTGGGCGTATTCTTTGACGTGCCAGAGCCTGCTAGCTGGCCTAGCCATACGTGATTGTTCAGTGGGCTAGCGTGACATGTTGGGCGGTGACAATCCCAATATCTGCTGCCTCTGTCGAGCGGACATTTTCAGCCCTCAAACGCATTAAAACGTATTCAAGAAATACAACTGGGGAGGCTCGACTGTCTTCACTGGCGTCCATGAATCGAGAAGGACTTCTTACTGGAACTAAAACGCACGGATGTACTGAACAACCATGGGATTAAACTCTTTGTAATCAAAGAAAGGAGGATGAACTTTGTCTTTAAATAGTGAACAGCAGCTAGGGTAAGTTAACTGCATCTGCAGTAGCTTTAACCCTCCTGTTACCTTCAAATTTAATAACATCTTTTATCCTTGGGGTCAATTTGACCCCAGCAATTTAAACCTCCAGAAAATGATTATAATTAAAATTGTTACCCAAGTTTATGTGTCAGGTACTTTTACAACGTTTGTTGACTACCTAAATATCCCTTTAAATAAAACAACCCCCACACCCACCCCCCTTATACATCCAGAACACCTGTTATGCGACATTGAGAAATATGCAGATCACCATAAAATCTCACTGATTGACTCAAAATTGGAAAGAGATATCTTTTTGGTGTTTTAATGGCTTTATATTATTTCTAAGTACATATTTTTGTTATCTATAACATTTGGAATGAAAAACAATTTTTGTTATCAAGAATAGTAACATGTATTATGTTCGGGGTCAATTTGACCCCAGGAAAAACAAACACAATTTAAAAATTTTTGAAGGATTTTATTTTTAAAACAGAACATCATCATCATCAGAACATCAGTAAGGAACACATAACAGTTCTTTATATACAAAAAAACTATAAAAAAAAGTACATTGGTGCATTGTGTCAGGGATTGTTCTCTGCTACTCTAAGTGCTATTAATGCGAATATGTATGTGTGATAGTAAAAAACAAAGTCACTTAAATTAGTTTGACAGAATACGAACTGACAGAATATGAACAGCATATTATTTGTCCTTCAGGCCACCAGAAGGTACATTCCAGCCTTTTGTCTGCACTACTGTACACATGATGTGCAGAGAGTGCATGCATGTTCCTTGCAGACGTATTTCTTGCATTTCACACAGGTGTTGCTGGTCTTGGAGTCATTTCTGTTGGGACAGACCTGGCACCTGCCACGTTTCTTGCCTGCAGTTTGAACCACTGGAGGAGTTGGGGTGTGTGTCTCTGTTTGGATGTCCTTCACAACAGTTGCAGCAGCTGTTGATGCTCTTGGAAGGCACAGTCTTCTCTCGATATGAGGTTTCACCAACGCGTAACCCAGCTGCTCCAGGAAAATCCTCCTTTGACTCAGTTTTCCGCTGTTCCAGTCCTTGTTTATTTCCCTCCATATTACAAAGGCATTGTAGGCGCTCACATCAATGATGTTGAAGAAAATTACAAGGGGCCAACGGGCAGTCATGCGTCGGCAGCTGTATGTGGCTGTGACCTTGTACAGGTTATCAACCCCTCACTATGTCTCGTCGTAGTCCAAGACCATTTGTGTTTTTTTGTCTTCTCTGGTGCTCAGGACAGCATCTTTGTGCATCAGCAGGACATTTTTACCCAACATGGTAACCTTCCTTTTCAGCAGTTCTTCACCCAGGGCGTACGATGTAAAAAAATGATCACATGTAATGACCATTCAGTCCTTCAGCCATGTCAAGTACCACCCTCATGCCCTGATTTTTTTCAGGTGCTTCCCCAGGGGATTTACCAGTGTACACCTGCATATTCCAGGCATAGCTGGACTGTGCATCACATGCTGCCCATATTTTTATACCGTATTTGGCCGGTTTGCTCGGAATGTATTGTCTGAAGGGACAGCGTCCACGAAATGCAACCAGACATTCATCCACAGTCACGTGGGGGCCTGGATTGTAAAGAAAGGGTAATCGCTGAACCCACTTGTCCCATACATCCCGTATTGCTGCGAGTTTGTCACGCTCTCGTCGGCCCTGCCTTGTTTCTCTGTCATCGAAGCGTATGACACGGGAGAAAACATGGAAGGTGTTTAGAGACATGGTGGCTGGAAATATTGCCCTTCCAGTGTCGGCAGCCCAAAGGCTTGCTGTTGCTTCGCCTTTTGACTTGTACACTCCTGCCAAAAATGAGCAACCCAATGTAGGCTTGCAAGTGGGTCACATCCAAGTCTTTCCAACTGTCCGCATACACGCGCCTCCCCTCTAAATTTGTCATCTCAAGCATATCCTTTTCGATTGATGGTGTTATGAAGAGCTCAAATGCTGATTGTATGTCTTGGACATGGCTGACAGCGTATCTGGTGGGGCCTGGAACCATTTTGATGACATTAGCAGCACTAAGTCTACCCTGTTGTTCAAGTGGGGAGACGGACCATAATAACTTTCCATTTTTGGAAGGTAGTGTGTTTGCTGGTGGTTGAGAGACAACAGGAGGGTCAACACTGAGGGTCTCATTCTCATCAGAGGAGGATGCCTCATAATCAGGGTCCTCCTCAACATCATCCTCTGTCTCAGACACATTCTCCTCTATGTCACTTTCATGGTCAAAGAGCTGTGACAACACCTCTTTCTTTAGAAGTCATTTTCAGTTGAGAGAGAGCAGAAAGAGAGAGCACACAGAGCACCAAGAGAAATGGTTTAGAAGGCTGCTGTGCAAGCTTTTATAGCACTCACAGGCGGTCAGTCTCACAGAGTAGCCCCTTCCGCAGCAGTCCCAGCTGCAGTCTGACCCCCCATCCCCCACCAAACCCAAATTGATTCAAATGTGTTACTTTGTAGATTGTTTGATAATATTGCAGGTGCAGGTGCTTGTGTCTGTGACAAGGCACTCTCTGACCTGTGGATGACCTTATATGTTTTATACAGCTAAAACAGCCTGGGGTCAAATTGACCCCAAAGAACACCGATGCGTACAGCATGTGTACAGGACATTGAAAACATATCATCATGTTAATTTTATGTTTACTCAGTTGTCCCCGTTAAATTAGGAAAAGTCATTAAATATGAAGCAAAAAAAATGATGTCAATCATTTATTTAGAGACGTTAAACATTCAAAAGTAACAGGAGGGTTAATATGCTTGTTTATATATTATCATTTGTACAACTTGTTTTTATGAAGATGGATTTTTGTTTGGTTTTATATGTGATAGGAACCATTGTTACGTCCAATGTTGCTCTGGGGACATATTTAGCCGGTGCCAGTGTTGGCAACTTGGCAAATTTCTCGCTAAATCTGGCGACTTTCCAAACCCTCATGGCGACTTTTTTTGTCAAAAGCTACTAGCGACAAATCTAGCGACTTTTTCTGGTGTTATTGGAGACTTTTCTGGTGTTTTGACTCTGCCGTTAAAGCACGTACCGTTCTGCACTGTCATGAACGAGCAGCGGGTGCTGCCGTGAGCCTCTCCACCGCCCCAAAGCACACACAGGCGGGTACTCTCACAGAAGCCTCGCGCAGCAGTCCCAGCTGCAGTCAGAGCAGAGAGGAGACGCACTCTCTGCGTATTATCTGCAGTTAGTGTATCTATAGGTGTTGGCTTCATTTTTACACAAAACAAATAATAACCGTAGCTGTGTTTCAGCTGCAGGACAGCAGTGAAGGCCCAGGTATAAAATGCACAGCCCGCCACTGCACTGAGGTCATGTCTGTTTTTTGGGGAATTTGGCAGTTTAGCATCTCAGAGAAGTGCACATTCGAACCAGGCAGAAACACGTTTGCTGTTAGATATGGACAGATGTCCAGCCGGAGGATCAAGTACTGAACCTGGACAAGTGCAATTCACAGAGGACAGTGGGGGTTGGAGGGGGAGGATTGGAAATGGGCCCAACAACACATTTTTGCAAGCTCACATTAGGCCCTACTGAGTCTGCATGACACATGAATCCATTTAATGCCAACACTATTCCTATCCAGGCAATGACTAAAGACAGCCCACACCCAGACACACCTACTAATCTCTGCTGAGACAAAGACAATGTAACATGCATATTTATGATGTTATCATACATTGTCTTTCTACAGTTAATTCATTGATTTCTAGGCTACACGTCGCCATCACACTCAGGGTCCATCAGTGTTCATAAACTCCTTTCTTGGAGTTGTTACATTAAACACGGGTTAAATGCATGCTCATGTCAGCATACATTTAACCCCGTGTTTCAAGCTTTAAGAAGAAGTTAATCCCGGCTGTTTATCCTTCCAGTATTATCTCACATCCATTTCAATCCCACGACAGCCGGTCTCTCTACAACACAGACCAGGCAGGCCTATATTCCGGCCGTGCCCGGTTCCCGTTGCCATGGAGATGACGTCATGCTGCAGCACCGGGATGAACTGCGCAGCCGCGGACGGAGGCAAGGGCGAGACAGAGAGCTTACTACGCAGGCGCGAGCTCCCTACGCAGCCACACAGCTCGTCCGCCATTCAGCCAGACAGTCGATTACACCAGGAGGACCAGGACCGAACCGCCGAAGAACCAGAGTCCGTTGTCAGCCGAGCTTCCTTTCTTTCTTCTCACACACACACACACCACAGCAACAACATGCGTGAAATAGTGCACCTGCAGGCCGGGCAGTGCGGGAACCAGATTGGAGCAAAGGTATGAAAACACGCACACACGTCGACAGTATCTAGATATATTAACCTGTTAACTGCTCTCGCTTTTATATGATTGAAATCGAGTTTAACAGTGTTTATGTCGACGTGTCCCCCGAATCGAGGCCATGTTGTCCACAGGAAATACTAAATAGGTCAACCCAGTGGATTGTAAAGCGTGGTACATGGCTGAAGGCAGCGCACAATAGCATCCTTTAGGATGGGCGGTGGCAAGCCGAGACATCCCCGCTGCTGTCTCTGATGCCCCTTAAATGAACGACAGCTCTTAAACTGCGTGTGTGTCTGGTCAGGGGGGGAGAGAGGGGTGTGGCTCAGACGCAGACCACGCAGTTTTTCAACACACTCATATTAAGTCATATTTTAATTGCAATGATAATAAACCCCAATAGGCTGCTTTGCATCAAATAATGTGTTAAGCCTCATTTTCAGTGTAGATCAACCCGTCTGCTACAGATATCTGTGAACCAGATATTGATTTGATGAATCTGAATGATATTACAATATTATTCTGGGGCTGCAACTAAAAAGGGTTTTTATTACTAATGAATCTGTCACTTGTTCTCTTAAATAATCGATTAATCATTTGGTCCATGAAATACTGAACACAATGTCCTCCATTTTGTCTGACCAACAGTCCGAAATCCAATCAGAGAAAAGTGGCACGTTTGCTTGAAAATGATTATTTGATCATCACATTTTTGTCAATTAATTTTCTATCAATTAACTTCCGCTCAAACCTTTTGTTACCACAAGAACAACTGTGTGCATTTTAATCGTATCTTCTGTTTTTAGGGTGACTTTGTATGAATTATTAATTTTTTAACCAATTAAAAAAAGAAATACAATAAAATCTCATTGTCAAATGTCGGTAACGGTGTTATTCAAGTTTTAATGTGGTTTCTGTCTAATTCGTCTAGTTCTGGGAGGTGATCAGCGATGAGCACGGCATCGACCCAACGGGAAGCTACCATGGCGACAGTGACCTGCAGCTGGACAGAATCAACGTCTATTACAACGAGGCTTCGGGTCAGGACCGTTAAACACAACTTGGTGTTCTCATGATCCGTCTTTTCTTTTCTAATAAAAAAAAAATATATATATATTTTGACGCATGCATTTGTGTTTCAGGTGGGAAGTACGTGCCCAGGGCCATCTTAGTGGATCTAGAGCCTGGCACTATGGACTCTGTCCGCTCTGGCCCCTTCGGACAGATCTTCAGACCCGACAACTTTGTCTTTGGTATATGATCAGACACACACACGATCGTTATAACATAGAAAAAGTAAAGGTCATTTTAATTATGAGCATATTAGAGCAACTTGTTATATTCTATTTAGAAACTATCCTTTATTAAATAATGAACTAATTCCTTTTGGCAGGATAAATAAGGCTCAATATTAACCCTTTACATCCAGGCCAGAGTGGAGCCGGTAACAACTGGGCAAAGGGCCACTACACAGAGGGAGCTGAGCTGGTGGACTCAGTCATGGACGTGGTGAGGAAGGAGGCTGAGAGCTGCGACTGCCTGCAGGGTTTCCAGCTCACACACTCCCTGGGCGGTGGTACCGGCTCTGGTATGGGAACTCTGCTCATCAGCAAGATCCGTGAGGAGTACCCCGACCGCATCATGAACACCTTCAGTGTGGTGCCCTCTCCTAAGGTACAGTGATCACCTGGCACTGCTGATAGGTGTTTTTTTTTTTATTCCCTTTTCTGACTTATCCCCCCCCCTCTGACCTTTGCGTTTTCTACCTCCAGGTGTCAGACACTGTGGTGGAGCCCTACAACGCCACACTGTCCGTCCACCAGCTGGTAGAGAACACAGACGAGACCTACTGCATCGACAACGAGGCCCTGTATGACATCTGCTTCCGCACCCTAAAACTCACCACACCCACTTACGGAGACCTCAATCACCTGGTCTCTGCCACCATGAGCGGGGTGACAACCTGCCTGCGTTTCCCCGGCCAGCTCAACGCTGACCTCCGCAAACTGGCCGTCAACATGGTGCCCTTCCCTCGTCTGCACTTCTTCATGCCGGGCTTCGCCCCTCTCACCAGCAGAGGCAGCCAGCAGTACAGAGCCCTCTCTGTGCCCGAACTCACACAGCAGATGTTCGACGCCAAGAACATGATGGCTGCCTGCGACCCGCGCCACGGCCGCTACCTGACCGTGGCTGCCGTGTTCCGCGGCCGCATGTCCATGAAAGAGGTGGACGAGCAGATGCTGAACGTGCAGAACAAGAACAGCAGCTACTTCGTGGAATGGATCCCCAACAACGTCAAGACAGCCGTGTGCGACATCCCACCCCGAGGGCTCAAGATGGCCGCCACCTTCATCGGCAACAGCACGGCCATCCAGGAGCTGTTCAAGCGCATCTCTGAGCAGTTCACCGCCATGTTCCGCCGCAAGGCCTTCCTCCACTGGTACACCGGTGAGGGCATGGACGAGATGGAGTTCACAGAGGCGGAGAGCAACATGAACGACTTGGTGTCCGAGTACCAGCAGTACCAGGATGCCACGGCTGAGGAGGGCGAGTTTGAGGAGGAGGGAGAAGAGGAGGTGGCCTAAGGCTAAAGTCGCACACCGTTTCTCAACTGCGCTCTTCATGACTCCATCCAACCATCAAGCCACTCATTTCACTCCTGCTGTTCTCTTTCTCTGACTCCTCTCTTATCCTACTGTTTCTGTTTGCCTCTCCTCTTCCTTCCACTGACGGCCCCCTTTCCTCCAGCCACAGCACGATTCACTTTATTAACTCGCAGTGCTCATATAGAGGTAGCTAACAACTGTGCTTGTGGTCTTTTGTCTGTAGCTTTCTGTTGATGTTCGTTCATCGCCACTAGTCAAACAGTACCTGGGCCAAGTATTCAATAAAACCGTTCAATGCAAATTTGATCACATGTCTAATTTGGCATTGATTGTAATAAATTTGTTGGAAAAATATCCCTTTGTGTGTTTGATGTTCTTCTCTGTGATACATTTTTAATTTGAATACATTTTAAAATGAAATACACGCAATAGGAGACAATTGAGCCTTAAACTGTATTATTTATGTGTATAAAGTGTTGCTGACACAAAACAAAAAAAGACTAATTTTGACTGAAATAGAACAAAAAGAACCATAAAAACCTTCATTTTTACTCAGATGTCCCCGTATGAAGGCAAACCAAAATGGAGATTTACAGATTAGGCAGTATTGCTTGAACACCAGTAGGAGGCAGTACTGATATCTATGAGTTTAGTGCCTCTGTCAGCAGGATGTGGAAAACCTTAATGCCTCTTACGACTATGAAAGTTGAAACACCAAATGCTTTATGACGCATCAGAAATACTTCCTATTAGGAAAATAAAACAGGATTTTGAAGCCTTTTTGTTTGATCAAGTGTAAGTAACTCCATCAATCAGCTTTTCATGGAGACTATATGACATAATAATATCAAGTATATCTTACTACTTAAGCAATAAATCAAGTCTCAAGATCAGCTCAATGTTGTTAAAATAATTTAAGTATCTGTTATTGTTGAGACCATTTGTCTGATGGCTGTGAGTGTTAATGGCCGTTCATAAGATTTGTGTTTTTGTAATTAATGGTTCCCTTTTGACCTGATGGCTGCTAATTAAAAAAATCTGATGAGAAGATCAAAGTAATTTAAAGGAAACAGAGGGAAAATGATGAAAATGTAAGAGAAGTGAAAATAAGTTCTGAGCTTGGAGAGGTGGTCTTATATCAGACGTCATACGTATATATGCGCACACACACACACACACACACACACACACACACACCACACATAAACTGACATAGATCAGGAAGTGTTCTGTCACTCCGATTGCGCTGATTTTGCAGACTCCTGCTACCGCTGTTGTCTGCCTCCGTTTACACAGCAGCTGCATCAGGAACGAGGTATGACTATCATCTGATGCACCTGCTGAAGATCTCTGCCCTCCTGGACCAACACATGGACACAGACACATCCAGACAGCATGGGCTCCAGACTGAAGTGAGTTAATCTTTTCATTTATGCTCGACTCCCATCATCACTCTGCCCGTCAGTCTGTTCTTGTGGTTTTTATTACTTCCTCTCACAACTGCACAGGAAGTTTCCTGCAGCAACTCTGTTGCCCTTTGTGAGTTGCCATACACTTCATGGTAGGCCTGAAAATGTTCATCTTTTGTTTGCGTATGACTAAGTTCTGAATATTTTAATGTAATCACACTTAACCAGTGGTGGAAGAAATACTCCGATATTTTGTTCAAGTAAAAGTAGCAATACAGTGTAGAAATACTTACTTACAAATAAAAGCCCTGCATTGAAAATGTTACTATTAGCATCAATATATACTTAAAGTACCAAAAGTACTCATTATGCAGAATAATATACATATAATCTAAAATTGTATAATAATTATTGAAGCGTTGAGTTGCAGCTGGTAAAGATGGACCTGATTTGAACTACTCTATAATGTTGGGTAGTTTCATCTATAATAATACATCATCTTTTATTAGTCGATTGATATTTTGTAGTAATAATCTCAATTTGCAAAGTAACTATGTTACGTGGAGTGTAAAGTGCATCATGTACCTCTGCGAGGTAGTGGAGTAGAAGTAGCATAAATAAATTAAATTCCATTCCATCACTGCATGTAACTCTCTTTCTGTAGATATACCTGTCTCTAATAGATAGACCACTGTCTACCTTTGTCTTCATCAGCACACCTGTTGTTTCACAACATCCTGAGAGTGAAATCTCCTCGGTTTTGTGAAATGATGATTTGAGTAATATGATAAATGTTGGGCAGATTCACTGGAATGTCTCAGCATTAACGGGAGCATGTTTTGGTCAGTTTTCTGTGGCTAACACACTGTGGAGGTAGAATCTCACATGAGTGCTGTGCTCCGTCTCTTTCCTGTCAGACAAAACCCTGAGCAAACCTTCTACTGGTTCTTTGAAGCAACTTGCCCCGTAGCCAGAGACAAAGGTGAGTGGGCCAATGTAGTATTGCCGATTTCTGTGATTCCCAGCTTGTGCTTTAGCCTCTATGGAGTACTATAACTTATGTTGTCTGTTATGGAACTGTTTAGATGTGCAGAGTAATTTGTCAGCAACAGAGAAGTTGATAAATAATTGTTCCTCAAATTCTTCCCGTGACTTTATTCACCTTCTTCTTGTCATTTTCCTACATGATAAACTACACCAATCAACTAACATCTGAAAATTGTTTCAACTTAAAAAGCAACACAAATTAATTTGTGTTATGAAATAATAAGATGATCAGACTTTCTGTATATGAAGGTGTTTCTGCTGAGCTGAGTTGCTCATACTTCCTGTCATGTGATCAGAAAAACCACACAGCGTGTCTTGTCACACTTGAACCAGATCGTAGCGTGTTGTGGTAATCTGATGGACTGAGCAGCTGGATGTGAGCTGAAGGGGTTAACAGTACTAAATACTTTTTGATTGAATTGAACATTTATTGAATTTCCCCATTTTTAATGATTTTGTCTTCCTTCTATGTCACTCATTGTTGCCTTGTAGAACCCACTTTGTAAATATAGGTTGTTTTTCAGTATTGGCCATGATGTCCATTGATTCATTCTTTTCATTGTTATAGATCCTGGTGTACTGTTTCAGTTTCCAGAGGACTTCAGTGATGAGGTAGCCGCTCGTGTCCCCTGCTTCTGGAAAGCTTTAATATTTGTGGATGTATTGTCAAGCTAAAATGATTGATGTGGCTTCTTTTTGGATAGCGGTGTGGCTATTGGGATTGCAATGTTGGCTGGTCTGTGGGTTGGTCAGTCCTCCACTTTGGTTCAGACTAAAATATCACAGCAACTATTAAGACAAGATACGATGAGATGGAACGTTATTTCTCCCGAGGGAAATTGTTTTGCATCAGTTGCAGAAAGTTGGAAAGAGTACAAATATCAAGAGTTCAAATATGAAATGTTAATAATGGTTATAATATATATATATATAATATATATAAATATAAATAATAAAGTATTTAAATATCAACACGTATATCCAAAATTCACTAAATCCAATATAGATTATAATGACAATATAAGATTAATACAGCTCATAAATTGCTCACATCTTAAGTTACTTATTTGTGAGTTGCATGAGAAGTGGCAGATATGTATGTGCAAAATCGAATGCACATAGTTTATTGAAAATGTTTAGTGATTATGTCCAGGATATTGCACGTAATGTCCAACATTTGCAGCTGTGAGTGAAATGTGAACTGTGAACTATTGGACGAATTGCAATGGAATTTGGTACAGACACATCCCATTCAAGATGAATTGTAATAACTTTAGTGATCTTCTGATATTTCATATAGTGGCGACATATTTATAATTATATAATTTTGATTTGTCCAACACTTTGGTTTATGACCAAATCAGAGAATTGAAAACGGCGTTGAAGGCGGCCTCAAATTGAATTCCAATACAAGTTGCTCAGTTGCGCAAGAAGCCAAAATGGCTCGGAAAAAAATCGGATTATCCTAACTATTAACTTTGTGATTTAACTTAACTGTTTAATGGTTCATACTGGGAAGTTGATTCACCTAAAACAATTATCGGCTGAGTTACAGACATCTCTTCCCCAATTTAAATCTTAGTGAGTCTTTTTGGGCCCAATTGTATCACCAGACAGACCCGGCAGTTGTAATTTCACGTTTTTCTACGAATATTTGCTTCAAATCCCATTTTTTTACCTTGGGGCTTGGACCTGGACCAAATACCTGCAAAAAAAACTGACCTTCCCTCAAATGTGTATTGTGGTTAATGCTAATTGGATGCGATTATACCTGCTTAACATTAACATTGTCATTGTGAACATGTTGTCAGTGTTGTGCCTAAGCACAGGCTCACAGAGCCATTAGCGTTGCTGTAGACTTTTAGACTTGTTATCAGATTTTTCACATTTCATTTGACACAATTTAATCTCGATTCCAGGAATCTTGTCAAACATCACCCAGGTTCTGCTTCCCGTATGACATACAAAGGTGAGTACAAACTCTATACTCCAAACTCTATACTCCAGTTTACATTTCTGGTCTGTATTTTTATATATGTCCACCTCTCACTTCATGAATCTGCACAGAGCGAGGGAGGGAGTGGCCGTGCAGCACTTTACTTTTGTTTTGACCGACCTTGAGGGATGCCAGCGGTTTGGCTTTTGCCGGCTCACCAACAACACAAATACCTGCCTTTGCATACTCAGGTATTTGTGTGAGGGGGGATATTGAAAGAGTAACTCTCATGCCAAGTCGACCCCTGCCTTTAACATCATGATGAAAACCCTTTTTAATCAATTTGATTACAGTTATCTTCCATGGTTTGAAGTGTTTTACAAACTTCTCAACAACTTGGCTGATTACCTCACAAAAGGACAGGTGAGGTTCCAGTGTGTGTACTCTGTCTTCTCCTCTGTGTTTGAGTATTATTAAGCTAACGACCATCATGTCCTCAACAGACCAATGAGACGAAAGCGCTGCTGGCTGCCCTCTACAAGCAGCCCTTACCACCAGCAGCTGGATCTGTCACTCTGCAGATGGTAAATCTCTAATTATCCAGTGAGAAGCAGGTGTCACACTTCACTTTAAGGCTGTTTTCTGTCAGTGGTTAGCCTGTTGTGTTTTTTTCTGAGGGAGAGCAGCTATTGGTCAGCACAGAGGTGTCCCATCCTGTTGGACACCCAAAGGGACAAGAGGGGGTGAGTCCCACAGGGGTTCATGTGGTCTGGAATAACTGTTGAGCGGATACAGACTAACTCCTGCTGGAAAATGTTAGCTGTCTGTGCTTGATGGCTAAACCGGATGTGTGCGGACTAAAACCTTTTCACCCACCCCTCTAATCAAATCTTTAAATCAAACGCAACACGATTTGCACTAACGTCTGCTATTCATTGTGACTGTTGAGTGTATGTATCCATAACAAATAACCCGTGTTCAAATCAAATGAAATCAAAGCTGCAGCTGGTCGTATCTTGTGGATTTTTACATTTCAAGAGTTTCATTCCAAAGTAATAAATCCTCCGTGTGTTTCTCACACCACATTTCTACGGTGTGAGAATAGATAATATTGATTAAAGTCGTTTTCGATATAGTTTCAGTGCTGGTTGATTTGGTAACAGCAAGTCTGGTTTAATACTGGGAATTCTTTGTATTTTTATTATCAGTAAGTTGATACAGCTCTGATACAGTGTAAAGACAGTGAAGGTTTTTAAATCTGGTGCGGGAATGGCGGACTCCACCACTAACAATGAAAACTTCTATAGAGAGAGGTCATTACTGATTGTAAATACATTAAATGGCTATTGCAGAACAAATACCCACAATTAATACTATCAAACATGTGCTTGGATGTCATGTAAATCTTAAGGATTATAACGTAATGGTTGTGTTACAGTAAGACATTAGCTGACACAATAGTTTGCATTGGATAGAGAATTTTGGAATGAAACCTTAAGTCTGATCCTGTAACCTGTAATGCACACATGAGTGTATGATGTTGAAGCCAACTGAAAGCAAAAGAACACGTCCATTAAATTCCCCCCCGTTCTCTTATTAATGTATTGTTTCTTTTTTTGTTTTGACCAGGTTCCATACTTCATTGCTCCAGACCCCAGAAGTCTCCCATCCATCCCTGAAAATGTGAGTATGGAGGACTAAACTAAATCCTGGGTGTATATCCTATAGAGCAGGTGGAGTTTTGTCCACTTTGCCCATTCAAACCGATATGTGTGTGTCTGTGGATTCACCAGAGGAACTTGACAGAGCTGATTGTGGCGGTAGATGTGGGGAACCTGCTCCAGCTCTATGCCAGCATGCTGTTTGAGAGACGCATCCTCATCTTTGCCAGCAAACTCAGCACTGTAAGACACACATTTGTGTTCTTCTATTTTTATAGGACTTTATTTACGTTTTTTTCTAAGATGCATCTTCACTCTCTGGAAACTCACCTTAACCTACAACCGTATTTTGCTGAATGCAACTACTTGGAAATCGAACTCAGTGCAGCTACAATTATCTCCATTATTCTACCTTGAAGTCACAAATTGGCCACCATATGTGGCCTATGGCCGACCACACAGACAGACTTGAGTGTCCTGTGTGTTGTTGTCTGAAACAGTTGTCCATTTTTGTGTTGTGTGTAGCTGACGTCTTGCGTGCATGCACTCAGTGCTGTGTTATACCCCATGTACTGGCAACACATCTTCATCCCTGTCCTGCCACCCCACCTACTGGATTACTGCTGGTAAGAAGTCTGTCTGTCTGTTTGTATCTATCTGTCTGTCTATTCTGTCTGTCTGTCTGCAATAGATTCACCCTTTTTTATTTGGTTACAGTGCACCTATGCCTTACCTAATAGGGGTCCACACCAGTCTATCTGAGGTAAACTACTGAATAAAACAGTCTACAGTTACTCAAGCAATATAAAACCGGTTAATCTACCAGGTTTGTCCCCACAAACTGACGGACCAACACATCACAGTGTGTCTCTGTGTCTGTCTAACAGAGGGTGAGGAGTCGTGGGTTGGAGGAAGTCGTAATTTTGAATGTGGACACAAACACTCTGGAAACCCCCTTTGATGACCTGAAAAGGATACCTTCAGATGTGGTAATAAATTGCCTATTGTAATAGAAATGAATACCAATGTAATGGTCTCCTGTTTGTGTTTACACCACGTCTGTAGAACCGTGAAGATTAAAAAACATTTGACTCATAACAGACTTAAAAACAACAACTTTAACAAAGGAGGAAACAAAGCAGTCACCCGGTTACTGTGTGAATAAATTCTGCATTCACAACACATTGTAGCAGCTCAGGGATGATCAGCATTTAAAATTCTGTCCCAATAGTTCCTGCGTAGTTAGAAACTTGTGTCCCCAGAGCAGGGACATTTTGGGGCCAGAGCAACCTGACTTAGATCCTGGTTCCTCCGCTGGAAACCCAGCTAGATTCTTGAGTTTCTGGAATTCCTGTAAAAGTTCCTGCAAAACGGCCAATAAGCTGCAGTTTCAGTGATATGAACACAGTCATATCACTGAAACTATAAATATTTCTCCTCCTCTTCACATGTTTTCTGTCACTCTATACCAGCAACGATCTAACAAAGGCTAAATGACAAAATGTTTATCACCTGTAGCACATTTTCCATTTCAACTTCATGTTTTCTTACTCGAATGGTGTTGTCTTCATCATTGTTGCTGAGCTGGAGTGGCAGTTGCTCTTGATTTATATCACAGATATAAATGTACACATGTCTCCAGATGTCCGGGCTGAAGGCGTGTTTGAAGCGTCAGGCCGTGTCTCCCGGCTGTGGTGTCTCAAGGGCCTTCCTGAAAGCTCAGGCTCTGCTGTTTGGAGGCTACAGGGACGCGCTGCAGGGTCAAAAGGTCAATCACTCAAAAGGCTTATTATTATTTCTTATAATAAAAATTAAAACAGTAGGGTAAATGATTAATAGTTAATGGTCTATTTGGTCATTTCGAAGGACACCTCTTCATTCCTATGTGTATTTTTGGGACTCATTCTTCTCCTTTGTTGTGCCTATCTCCATATCTCTCTTTGCAGGAGGGTGAGATGTGGTTCAGTGAGGAGCTGTTTCTAGATCACAAGTCTGCCAGTATGAGGCAGTTCCTACAGAGTGCCATTCATTTACAGTCCTTCAAACAGGTACACGCTGTGCTTGGTGTTATTTACTGCCCTCTGCTGGACAGATACTGCAATTATAACATTGGAGAGGGGCCTGTTGAGCAAAGTGAAATGTTGCAACTGTTGTCAACAAATATCTCTGACATCCTTTGATGCAGATGCGTAGAATTACTGATACATTAGTTGTGAGGTCAGTTGGACTAAGTCATACTCATGTTAAAGATGATATGTTTTAATCAAATAATATTTTAGAAATGATCAAACATTTGTTTTGTTTTGAAGTTCATTGATGGCCGCCTGGATATTCTGAACAAAGAGAAGGAACCAGATGATCTCTTTGAGGAGGAGATCTTTAAGTGTGAAACAGCTGCAGGTGCGTGTATGTGTCTGTGCATATGTGTGAGTGTGTGTGTGTGTGTGTGTGTGTGTGTGTGTGTGTGTGTGTGTGTGTGTGATTTCACATTACTCACTTACCACCTATCCTCTTGTGTTTCTGTCTGTTTAAAGGAAGAAGCAAATCCTATCAACAGTTAGTTGGTAATTTAAAGGTAAGCTCTTTTTCATCTTTAATTAAACAGTTTGAAGTTGGTTCCCGTCTTAGTGAAAAGTGCAACACAAATGCAGTTGTGCTTTTGACAGAAAGGGGGAGGAGCGCTGATCCTTAACATGAAGTCCAAAGCAAACATGAGGGTGAGTACAAGCCAAGGTGTTTTTGCTGGGAGGTTGGTCCGCATTACCAAAACAACTCTATTCATGATGACTTAAATCTCTCCCAGGCCAAAGGTCTCACCAAGTCTGGTTTGAAAAACCTGCTGATGCACAAGGTGGGTCAGCGTTCATGATGGTACAAATGAATCTAGTTCTTTTGTGGTTTTACTATAATAATCCATATCCATGTGTGTGCGTGTGTGTGTGTGATTCAGGCCCACAATGAAGAACATGCCCTTCAGAGAGGAGGATCTGTGTCGCACCGCCGTGCCCAATCTGACTGCTTGCAGAACCGCCTGCCAATCACACAACACTTTGGGAGGGTGAGATCTGTTGCAAAACAATCCCATATTTATTTGTATTAATATTCGATAACACTGCAACAGATACCATCCACACATGTCTTCCTCATCACTAATCTTCTTCTTTTATTGCTCCATTTCCATCCCTTTGCTGTGTTATGCTATTTTGCTTCATGTCAGTCTCGTCCCCGTCGGCCCGTTCACAAACTGAGGGCTCCCGGAGACGAGGAAGACATGCAGGACACTGGAGACACATGGGCTGGGTGAGAGTCAGAGACAAGCTGAGAGATGGAGAAATGTGGAATACCCCTGGAAAAACATGAGAATAAGCAGCAAGTATTTTCTTCCTTGCGCCATTCCCGTTTCTTATCCCTGTGTTTCAGAGCTGTGTCTGAGCCTGCGGTTGATCCCGACTCTGAGCTCCAGAAGGATGAAGAAGAGGGGGAAGATTCACTGCTGTGTGACCCGGAGGAGATGGATCTGCTGGGGGAGATCTTTGACACGCTCAGCTCCCGGAGCTCCCACGAACGAGGCCTGCTGTATGGGACACGCAGCCTGGATCTGTTTGGACCGGACAGCCATGACTATATCACAAAGGTAAGGAGGAGCTCTCACACACACACACACACACACACACACACACAAAGGTCATTTCTGGTCTTACATTGGCTGTTGTTTCCCAGGGCCGTTTTCCAGCCAACCCCAGCCAGGAGAGCCTGTCTCTGTCCATCAGCGGCAGTGGCAGCCTCCACAGCTGGAATCTGGAAACCACAGAGGAGTTGTCAGACCTGACGGAAGACTCTGATTGGCTGTGTCTGGACACCAGCGTACCAGAGGAGGAGGGGACAGACAGTCGGCTGGCAGTGTGTGAAGTGGGAGAGCAAGAAATCAGAGGGAGAGAGGTCCGAGAGGAACAGGAAGAAGTGAAGGTAGCAATAAACGGGAACCAAGAAGAAGAAATAGACGACGGAAATAACTTTGGGGAAGTGAGGTTAGAGGAAGAGACGAAGGAGGGTCAAGAAAAGAGAGTGAGTTTAGGAGAGGACCCTTTAAAAGAAATGGCTGAGGAGCTAAAGGATGAACAGTTGAGAGAAAATAGGGAGTACGAGCAAAATCAGAGTGAGGAGGTAGCTGAGGGGCGAGAGATAGAAAAAGGAACAAGTGAAATGCAGATAAATGAAGCAAGAGAAGAAGAGGGGAAAGATAAGCAGGAGGAGAAGAATAAAGAGGTGACTTTAAACAAACTTGTAAAACTGAATCCCCATCACCCCAACCCTGAGGAGGACAATCTGAAACCCACAGCTTCTCCTGGCCCTCGGAGTCCCATCGTTGACCCTAAACCTCCAGCAGCTCAGGACAAAAGGAGTGAAGAAGCGGTAAAGAAAGAGGAGCAGGAGATGAGACAGACCCCCTGTCCTCCTAAAGTGCTACCTCCTGTAGCACGCTTCCAGTCTCAGGACAGCCGGGGCTTTCAGGAGAAGTCCAGGACCAAGGAGCTGGCTGAACCTGGGAGACTTTGCAACATGCTTTGGAGTAGGGAGAAAGCACAAACGCAGCTGCCATGTGACTCAAATATATCAGAGGAGAAAAAACGCTCAGAGGGGCATGAATGTGAAGACCTGCCTCCAATCAAAGTGTCTGAACTGAAGAAGCGATTTGAAGCATAGAGGATAAGGCTGGCGACATTTTAGTTTTTCTTGTCCTGTCTGTCCCTTACAATTTGTAAAGTGGGTCACAAATATACAGTAATTTCCTAAAACAGCTGGGCACTGCAGCTTTAAGCAAAATGTTACACAAACTGGAGTGAAAGGTGCGTTTGTTGGGGACTATTATCAGCCACAGATTTGGTGCACTGGTGAGTATTTACAGCAGTGGAGGTGGGATTGAGTCAAAATAAACCAGTGTGTTCATTTTAATGAAGAAGCATTTAACAGTGTGGCTCACTGATGTATTTTCATGGCATTTGACATTAAGAAAAACATACGGCACATTGCCAAGATTTAGCAAGTATTTTAACTGATTTTTGTTTGTCTGAATATTGTATACTTGATGAAATAACTTGTGAATTGCACTCGTTAGGGCAATTAGGCAGCATGGTTGAATTAAATAAGTTCTCCAAAAGTGAGGACAATTAATGTTTTGCATATTGGCTACTGTATGATGGCCCATTCATCACTGACACCTGAATATTTGTCTGCTAGTGTATGTGTGAGAGAGAAATGCTCCATCAGCTAAAACTGACAAATGAGGAGAAGTATTGCATTATTGGTAAGCCGTCACACAGAATCTGAATAACTTAAAACCCAATAAAGTAAACATTTTGAACATCTAACATCCGTTCAATGACTTCAATGACCCAGGACAAGGGAGAGAAAGAGGTGTGCACATTCCTGATGTATTAACAAAACACCTTGTGTACAATACATACTGATCTTTATTTATTTTAGAAATTTAACTTCTCAGAGCTTGACATAAAAGTGCATTACAGTCATCAGTGTTTTAATCAATATCCTTCAGTACTGGAAATCGTGTAAAACAATTTGTTTTATATATAAATAAACAGAACACACAGTAGAGTAAAAATATAGTAACCTCTGTACAAATACAAAATATACTTAAGCTCATGTTCCTTATGTGGCAGAATAAAAGGAGTGTTATTTTAATAAACAAATACCACAAAAACTCAAATGACACATTTCCTCTTTTCTTGCAGTGATAGAATTGACTGATCAGTGTATTTGTTGTCACCAAAATGTAAAAGGTGTGGCGCAGTGTTGAGTGTGTCTATAGATTTTCTGGTGCAAAAGACAAACACGGATCATCCCGGCAACGTCAGAAAAACAGGAGGTATCCATCCGCGACGGGCTGATGAGTCCACTTCAGTACGTTCATCATATGAGGCGTTCTTCTTTGGGCAACGGGAGAGGCAGGCCAGGTTTTTCAGATCCCGCCGATCCCACCTGTTTCCTCTCCTCTGCACTGGGCCTGTATGTTCCCTCCATCCTTCTTTTCTTCCTTATGACACACAGCAGCAGCAGTAGAGCCAAGCTGAGCAGGGACAGCACGGTGGACACAAACACTGTCGGTGGGATTAACACCTGCGTCGCCATGGTTGACATGCAACTGGGGAGGGAGTCGCAAACAGGTCAGGCAGAAGCGTCAGTAAATGTATAACTCCAGATAAAAGTATTGATTGATTACATGCAGCATGTCAATTAAAGTCTATGTAATGATACGTCTCCCAGAGAGAACTGTGTGATTTGGTGCTAAATTTGGGGAGAAACATGAGAGAGTGCACTTCAAATTAAAAGCCCCCTACAGTCTTTAAGTCAAAGCATAGCAGGTCAACTGAATATGCAAAAATGTGTAGTTTAATATATTCTTTAAACAGAGCTTTTTATTTGGGGGTATTTATAGTTTCCCTATAATAAGTACCAAAATACAATACTTCTTTCCACGAAACATCCAAGGAAATAACAGTAAGTAAGTCTCCTAACCCTAATAGCAAACACATACACAGGGATGAGATGATGCGACAGGGTTTAGTCTGAGCTCACCTCCCTGAGGAATAGAGAGTATTGTAAATCTGTGAGGCCTGTGCTCTTACATCTGGACCATCACAGCATCAGTTAGACCGAAACGACAGCGGGGCATCTGGAAAAAAAAAAAAAGAAAACAGACAAATCAAGGGTCAGTAAAATGGGTCTCATCACTGTCCAAGAAGTAAAATGAAGATCATGTAGGTTAAAGAGCATAAATTAAGAAAGATCTATGTCAAATCCAATTGTGAGAAAAATAGCAGTTACCGTTAACATGTATGTGTTTAAGAAAAGGGGGGTGGGGGGAGATAAGAGATCATCAGCTCAGGTATGCACAGTGTCTTTGTGTCTGATGCAGACAGTTAATGAGTGACTAAAAACCTCACAACTGGAGGACCGGAGTGACTTGAAAGCAACTCAACTGTCATGGAAATATGCTTCTCCCATCCGCTGAGAGCTTTGAATACCAGGAGAAAGAGATCTTATCAATTCTAAACATTGACTGAAGGACAGCTAAAATGTTCAGGAGGAGCAATTATGTCACTGCCACAACTTAGTCGAGATAAGAACTGCAGCACTTTGCTGATATGTTGAAGACTAGCTGCTCTTCAATTCTTGAGAAAAAAAAACAGCACCACATTATTTTGTTGCCCTGTGTATGTAAAACATTAGACATACATTTCAAAATAACTTAGTCCAACATAACAACTCCTGAAAGAATGAACTCGAAAATGATCACAAAAAGGTCAATCAACACTCCTCTAAGACACACGACGTTTCTGTTAAGTTTGTTTTACACAGGTAGTATTCACAGGAGGGTTGTGTATTAGATGTGAGCATATAAGAAGTGCATGAAACGCATTACAGCTGAAACAATTAGTGGACTAACATAACAGGAAATCAATTGGAATATTGATTTATCATTTGGGTCACTTTTTGAACAAAATTAATACAAACGTCCTTGTTCCAGCATCTCAAATGTGAGGATTTGCCGTTTTGCTTCCATTTTAATTTGAGTAAATTCAACATATTTAGGTTTTAGACATTTCCAGACAATTTGTCATCTTGGGCTCTGGGAAGCTGTGGTTGGCATTTTATAGAACAAATAATGAATTAGTAGGATAATGGAAAATAAATGTTGGTTGGCCGAAATGCTGAACAGAATGTACAGAATAACTCAAATAAATTACACCTTTACTGTGCCTGCATTGCTATCCTTCACATATGGCAACATTTGTGACTGGGATGAGTGTAAATGAGTCTATAACTTAACATGCCACATGTTGACCAAAACTACAGAATAAATCTTGGTAAGAACCACAGAGGTAACTCATCAATATAACGATGCAGTCATTGCAGAAGAAGAAAGGGAAAGAAACAAGGCCTTCACTAAACTCAACGTAAATGTTTTCTCACGTGTTAAATAAATGGTGCTTGCTTCAATCAAACACAGAAAAGGCCAATTTCCTCCTTAATCCCAGTTAATTGATCGTGCCGATAAACGCTTAAAAAAAAAAACGTCCACAGGCGGATGCATGCGTGCACACGGCGGAATGCAGCAGGTCCTGCTTCACCTGTTCAACCGGTGCCGTCTCAGCTCAGGTGAGCCTGCTGCTGCTGCTGTGACGTCACAGGTGAAACCGCTGATAGGTAAACACACGAAGGAGCTCCTTCAAGCTCTATGACTCATGGAGAATGTTTCGGTTCAAGCTCGACCCGTAGGCTACGTGTTATCGTCTCTTGAAAGGATAGTCTGTATTTGATTAGTTCCGCGCGGGTTACCTGTCTGTTATTGAGCGTCCAGGTGAGATGACCGACGACGTGCCCTGACGTGACACTTGGTTCAAAGCAAGATGCTCTGGCGAACCGACACAACTCTTAATCCAGTCAGGGGTCGGTGTGTTCGCGGCATAGCTGAAACTATTTTCTCCCACGATCACCTACCTGTCCATGTCCGGTCACGTGTCCCATCTGCGCCAATCAGAAACAGATCTCTCTCTCTCTCTCTCTCTCTCTCTCTCTCTCTCTCTCTCTCTCTCTCTCTCTCTCTCTCTCTCTCTCTCTCTCTCTCTCTCTCTCTCTCTCTCTCTCTCTCTCTCTCTCCTTGTCTAACTTTATTTCCTTTTTTTTTTAAATCACAAACCACATGTTTCAGTGGCCTACAGAGAGCTGGCCGATCTGGATAGACTGTTTGCTGTATCGTCAATCACTCTTGATATCAATAAGGTTTAATAATTAAAGAGAACGGCCTTGTGCGAGTATAGGAGGCTGTTTGTCAGCTGAGGACAATCTGCTTTCTGGAGTGGCCTACTTTCATTATGACTATTCAAACAAACTTTGTTCATGTCCAAATAGTATTCCTCCTGACGTGCAGAACAAAGACACGGTGTGGCTGCTCTAGGCGGGATTGTTGCTTATCAGAAGTTAAAAGAAAATAAGAATGAGTCATCCAGAATAAAAATTAAGCAAAGAGATAATGTCCATTTTTATCACACAGAGTTGTTTCTTTTTTTCTCTAATATATCCTTTTGTATGTGGAATATTAGAATTTACTTCTCAATCAGATTTACTTTACTGTTAAATGAGCTTTAAATGATAAGAGATCTGAGATCAAAACTTCAATCGAAAATGAGAAATAACCTTTGAAAGTGCAACAACAAAATGTAAAACCTGAATTTTAGTCCATAAAATATTGTGTTACCCAACAGTTAAGTGGAGTAAAAGTATCAATAGGCCTACAATTTTAAAAATACTTGCAAAAAGAGTAAGGCTATACTGGACTTACAATGTATTATGTTTGAAGAAATAGTTTGACATTTTGGGACACAGGCTTACTGTTATTTGCTTTCTTTTTGAGGATTAGATGAGAAGATCGTTACTATATTTTTGATAAAAATGTTTGATAAATATGAAGCTACAGCCTGTTAGCTTAGCTTAGCAAAGACTGGAAACATGGGGAAACAGCTAGCCTGGCTCTGTGTAAAGGTAACAAAACTAATCTTTCAGCACCTCTGAAGCTCACTATAACACGTTATATTTTGTTTTTAATCAGTCAATAAAAACGGAAGCAAAAACATCACATTGTAGTTTTGTAATTGTTTGACTACGGTAGTAAATTTTCTGAAAAATCTATTCAGAAACTGTAAATAAATAAGATACCAGAACTTTTTTTTCCCTTTGGCTACTTTGGCTAATTAACTACACCAAGCTGAAATCATAATAATTTCCAGTATTTCCATATAGCTGTTCAACCAGGGGCGGACTGGGGGAAAAAAGTGGCCCGGGAGTTACTGTCAGACCGGCCCACTCAATACACGGCGCGTTGCCCACTCAATGCATCGCACGTATCGACCAGTCAGTGGCCTACTTGGAAAAATACCCATACACTTAACATTATTTTGGATGATTACAAAGAAATTACATCATATATGTTTTTTTTATAACATTTGGATCCACCAATTTGCCTGGATGGACACATGGAATAAAATTATACTGGCTATTGTAACACTCCAAAGTAGTTTGCTAGATGAATATGCTTAACTCTGGGCTAGTATCAGATGGTTATACCAGTGACGTGCAGTGAGGTTCGTGGCTGGTGAGGCATTGACTCTTTCAGAGTCAGATTTACAAATATATGAACCTAATATAGAGCAGCTTAAATCACCATTCAATTGGCAGCTTGCACATTGACTACTGGTTGTTTTTCATATTTCATATCAGCATTCTTTACACACACATAGGTATGGTACATATTTGATTGCACCAGGTGTGTGCGCCGCGATCTGCGACCTGCCCCACCGACCTGTGTTTCAGAAGCGGAGCGCTCGCGGGCGCTACCCACGAAAATCGAGAGATCCCGCGATAATCTGCGTAACAACCACGGATTTATAAAGAGAACATCAAAGGTTACTTTACCTGTCCGACGTTGAATTGCTGTTGATTTGGTCATATTTCCCTGTTTGAGAATTGTTAAAGCTTAGATATTTAATCTTAAATGTTTGCGGTCAAAGCAAAATATAAGAAGAAGAAGAGAAGTGTAGAAGAAGAGTAACGGAACTACAAGCATAAACCCGACCCGTGGGCTCTCGCGCGCCCCCTTCATTGAGGCAGAGGTACTGTGTGCCTCCCCTCTGTGCTTCTTCACTGCGGTTTCTGTCAGATCAGCAAGACTAATGCCGTGTTCACAACAAACGCGGCGCGAATTATTCGCGCGAGTAGATTACATACAAAGTCTATGCACAGACGCGATGAGACTGGAGTGACGCGAATTTGCGATGGCGCGGCGCGCGATTGACGCAAATTCGCGTCCAACGGCAAATCGCCCCAAACGCGCAAGTTTAAAATTTTCAACTTCGCCGAAATATTCGCGTTTCGCCCCAGCGCGATAGCCTATCAGCGTTGAGATCCTCCCCCTGTCATCACTGACGTCCTGCCGTTGTTGAATCAGGAAATAAATACTGTATCCGTCTGTGTTCACCCAGAGCTCTACGATACCTCATATCAATAGAGACCGGACCAAACGATGTGTATAAATGTGTGTGTGTAAACCAGATGGTACAAACAATGAAAAAGATGCTGCCGTATTTACGTCTAGATGACGTTATTCTGAGTGTTGATGGAGCTGCTACAATGTTAGCATAGCCTAGCACCGATCGATCCGAGCTCCATTGAGAAAACAAGTATTTTAAAAGTTATTTGCTTGTCGTCTTGTGGAGAGAACTAAGGGGTCATCCAAAGTTATCAACATTTTCACAGTAGTACAAAGAGTACTACTTTTCCAGACCCCCCCCCCCCCCCCCCAAAGTAGTACATATCAACATTTTTATCACATTACATGACAGAGGTCTAGATTTTAGGAGTCCCAACTATAGACACAAACACAATAATATGTATATAGAAGATATGTATCTAACAATTTATTATTAAAACCACTTTAAAAGTGCAACCCACACTCTACAACAGACCTGGAAAAAAGTATTCAATATATATGTCGCCAACCATAAACAAATTATGATGTTTTAATATTGTTCATGGTACTTCAAGTCACAAAGACAATTATTGTCCTATTGTTCATGGTAGTTCAAGTCACAACCTTTAACAGTTGATAATGTTCACAGCTTTGAAGGTCTTCCTTTTTTTAGTTTGTGCTGAGTCAGTTTCTGATGTTTCAGAAGTTGTTAGCGAGTCGGGAACAGCTCACTGCACACCGGGCACTGGTGCAATGTATTAAAAAGTTTTTTTTGGGTTGAATATATTTTCAGATTCAAATCTTTTTTTTTTGAGTTTCAAATCTTTTTTTCAGTTCAGGTTTTTTTTTCTTGAAGTTCAGTTTTTTTTTCTTGAAGTTCAGGTCTTTTTTTTTCAAGTTCAGGTTTTTATTTATTATTTATTTATAATGGCAAGAAGCCAGCCCAACATATATGTCATTTTATTTAAGTTTATTTAATCTCATTAAAGCTCCATAGCATGACCTAAAGTGTGTACTGGTTGCCAACATATTTATTGTTCATGTGGTGTTGTAGTTTACAAAATAGTGACTGTGCTCCAGTTGTCTGCACCCAGGGATAGTACATATGTATTGCACATACATATGTTTTATGTATCACCACAGGTAGAGAGATGTTTTCCTCTGTTTCTTTTTGAAAATATATTTTTCTGAATTTATAAATCCATTGTGCAATGAAATTCGTTAGCATAGCCGCTCATCCACCCAGTTTAGTCTGCTGGTGTAGTTGCCATGGCAACAAGTGCCAACTGATGTTAGCCTACATTAGCTTGCTAATAAAAACGAGTAGCCATACTATTAAAATTCGGCATTTTTTTACTAAACCAATTACAACTACCAACAGTCACACCTTCAAGGACCTTAATGTATTGTTACATATTGTCAAATAACGACAAATAAAGGCTAAACTGCCGCGGCACCTCTCCCACACAGCGGCACAACTTGCCGCGGCAGCTGAGCTCTCAACAGGAAGTGCCTCCATTAGCTGCCGCTGACACGTGTTGAGCTACTACGCTGCGTTCACAGTGGTGTGTGGAATTGCGAAACGTCAGATATTAAAGTGTAGTAGTTGAACGGCCCAATATGGCATAGTTTATTGCTCTTTTACTGTGATTCGTGCCAAGTAGAGGCTAAAACAGCTTGCTAAACAGAACTTTGTCACTAGCGTAATTTATTTTACTTCCAATCACGTGAATATGGTGTATATAAAGTGTTGAATCATAATTGTCGCGGTGCCCACGTTACCTGAAGGCAACGTGGTTGAAGACGGTCCTTGGCCTTCTTTGTTATGCTGTCACTCATGGTGACACGCCCCTCTCAGTTGATACCACGCCCCCCACGTTAGATCAGGGTCAAAAGTCTGAACTGAAAAAAAAAACCTGAACTGAAAAAAAGATTTGAAACCCAAAAAAAAGATTTGAATCTGAAAATATGAGGGGGTGTGAACATCAGTAGTGTTGCATGCTGGGTGCCGGTGCCATGCTGCCGGCTCGCGCTCAAAAGCGGCTTCGTCTGCGAGTGAGTGACGCAAGTGTTGAGTAGGCTAGAGTGATTGACATTTAATAACACCTAAAACAAAGATGGAAACCGTGAGTGTGAATACAGATCGCGAGGAGTAGTATAAATGTCAGTCAGTGATTATTGACTTTAGGTATTAGAGTAAATTTAACGTGTTCTGTGAAGCATATATAGTCGTGTCCGGCGATGTCAGAGGGAGGGCTGGTTGGTGATGGACGTGGCCCGGTATTGGACCAGCCCAACCCCGTAGGCCTACCGGGGATTTCCCCGGTAACCCCTATGGCCAGCCCACCCCTGTGTTCAACTAAGAGATTTACCCCATTGCCTGACGGTTGACAAGGGTTAATAAATTATTGTATTCACATCTCCCAAGTCTACATTCAGAAGATACAATCAAAATGTTTACAGTTTAAATTTACTTTTTATTTCATTTTAAGCGACAGCTCCTATCATAACATGGTACATTTGAATCAGTAAAATAAACTGCTATATTTTTGTGTGTTTACTGCATTTGTAACCTAAATTAAAAAACTAAAGAACAACAATTTTAAATTTTCACATATTTTGCCTGTAGGAAGGATTCAATATAATGTAAATTGACAAATTATCAGTCCACAAATAATATTTCAGAATAATTGGGGCCACCTGGTTACTTGGGGGACCATATCTGCATTTTCCTCCTTCGTTAGCATCCGGCCCAAGGAATAAAAAAAACAATCTGAAAAATATTTCCGTATGATCATCAAACAATGGGCTCCATCTTTTAAATCCAGTCATTCTGCGATTATTCAAAAAGTTTGTATACATTTGCAACATCCATTCACATCAATGAGCCTTTGTGAATACTCAAAAAATCAACTTCAATAACTTAAACGTATTTATTAACTTATTTTATTTTGATCATTATTTCGTCATAGAGAAAAGTCCCTGCTGTTGAAACTCCAAAAAACCCTGCCAGATACTTTTCCCAGAAATTACTCAACATGACTCTCACCTGAGTAGTTGTCTGTGTGCATGTTCAATATTTTTTATTTTGTTTGTAATATGCTGATTTATCAGGTCAAGAACAAGATTTAGAAGGAATTCAAAATGTCCCAAACAAGAAAAAAGTGAAACTGTTCATTCAAGCTGTAGCTATGCCGAGAAGTTAGTCAAACGCATAAACCCTCATTGATTTTCTACTGTTTTATCTTTTTCTTCACAGCAAAGTTCATCCGAGTTCAACAGTTTCTCAACTGCTGCTGGGAAATAATGTTATTGAAAATGTGTGTTTGTGTACAGTTGCAGAAACACTTGGCGAGGTGAAGTGGAGGTGCAGGAGGAGGGTGGAGGGAGGATAAAAGGTGGGTGCAGTACAGTGAAAGTCTCCATTGACAGCAGATCAGGATCAGTCAGGAGGATGAGTAGGACTCTGCTGTGGCTGGTGGCCTCTGTGGCCTTGGCCTCCCTGACTTCTCTGGCTGATGGAGCTCCATTGTAAGTAGACCTGCCTTTCCTTTACACACTGCCCCTGGGCTTGAATTTCACCAAAAACAGAGCTAAAATATGCAGTTTGTTCGTTTGTTCTTCTTCCTGGTATTCACATTATTATTGGTTGAAATGTAAGGGGAGCAACAACGATATCTGCATTTAAATTTAATTTAAAAAGTGTATAAATATTGGTTTGACTTGTGTCTTAAATAATGAGAAGCTATGGTCCAGTAATGTGGACTTTCAAATGAAGCCAGTTAGTTGGCCCTGAATTTGGTTCAGAGTTTGCACAATGATGCCTAAAGCCAGACAGGGCAAGAGTCTAGAGCCATGATGAAATGTTCTGTTGGTCCAGTGCTGGATCTTCATCAAAGTAATCAATAGATTACTCATTGTGGGTGAAGTCCATGCAGTCATGATCCTCATCTGGGCAAATAGGTTTGTTTATCTCTGTGATTTGGGTGAAATTAAACTTTAACTCACAGCCTCTAAGACAGTGGTTCTCAACCTGAGGCTTTGGAACCAAGATAAATCTGAGAAGTCAGAAGATGAAAAACATTTCTGTTACACAAAACCATGTTTATTTTTTCTGACTTTTTTCTTGTGAAATACTGAAAAGGTTTCCTGCATCAAGCACACAAAAATCTCACAAAAAAAGGACACTCATGCTCTCAGTAAGGCCGATACCTGTGATGAGGGGTTACAAGTCAGGAGTCGTACACAAGAAAGGTTGGGAACCACTTCTGTGAGAGATCCACTCTTAAAATCTTTAGACAAATAAGCAAACCTGTAACGGTGACAACCTTCCATAATTATCTCCACCAGACTTAAGCGTGTAGGAGATCATGCGTTCGGTGTGCATGCGTGATTGTATCGGTTTGTCCGTCCACCAAATCTCTTACACACTGGACCCATCAGCCTAATATGTTTTGTGCTCATTCATGACTGTATGTTTTAGGACCTCTCATAGTTACCGTGATTCACAATTTTTGAAAAAATATTTTATTGACTGTTTTATACCGTCATTGACGGCTGACACCTCACTTAACCGGCCACAAGGGGCTGCAAGTGATCAATGACTGCTTCGGACAGTATTCAAACAGCATTTTCACAAATCAGCTGTAGGCCAAAACCAGCCTCACTTTTGCAGGTCACATTTTGGCTTTTGTCGTGGCTTGAAAACTGATGTTTATCTAATTTTGAACTGGAGCATCTGCAGATTAATTCCATACCACACATTATACGTTATGATCCAATAAAGTTAGGCACTATACAAGATGAATAAGTCCCCTTTTTTTTTATTTAAATCTTTGACACCATCGTGACTCTGAGGGAGCCTAGAAGGGCAACTGAGTGAGATTCAACTCTTCTGTGTTTGTGAGGGGAGAGGGAGACACACCAGGCGGAGATCTGCACTCTACTGAATGCACTTTTCTATTCATGTGTGTGTGTTTTATGGTGCCTGAAATGCATAACATTAAGAGGTTTTCTACACACTGACTACAGAATATTAATATTACTCCATATCTTCCTCTCTCACCGCTGCTCTGCAGGAAGGTGATGTCTGCCCCCAACTTGTTGCGTGTAGGTACAGCAGAAAAGATCTTTGTGGAGTGTCAAGACTGCACTGGAGCAGCCATCAATGTCGATATCAACGTGGTTAACTATCCAAGCAAAAGCAAAAAGCTGACAACCACATCTGTGACACTTAACGGTGCAAATAACTTCCAGCAGCTTGGAGAAATAACGGTAAATTAAATACCGTCACTGTAATTATCTCTTACTGTTACTAATAACTAACATGGACACAAATAATCTATCAATGATTCGAGAAATAATTTAGACCTCCCTACCCTGCTACTGATGCACTACTGGTGTCTCTTCATACTGGTTTCAGATCCCTGCTGGAGACTTCAGTAAGGATGCCACCATGAAGCAGTATGTGTACCTGCAAGCTCAGTTTCCTGACCGACTGCTAGAGAAAGTGGTCTTAGTGTCCTTTCAGTCCGGGTACATCTTCATACAGACTGATAAGACCCTCTACACCCCCAACAGCAAAGGTGAGTACAAATCTGCATCAGCACTGAAAAACACACCTACTTCTGTGAGAATGTCTTTAAGTGTCTATTTTTTTCCAAATTGAATGCTTTTACTGTAAATTACTGTGAAGTTAAAAGAACCCTTCTTTTCAAAACGTTTCACATGACCCAAAATAGAATCACCGTCCTTCAACCCTCAGCAGCAAAATTAACCTCTTTCTCTCTCTATGTCAGTTCATTACAGGATGTTTGCATTGACGCCTCGTATGGAGCCAGTAGAGAGGGATGACGCAACCCAAACTGATAATTCTATTTCCATCGAGTTTGTGGTATTGTGATTTATCTATGAATAAATAAGAATTGAAAGTGATATCATATAATAAGCTGTAACTGGGAGTAAAAATACATGCATGTCTCCCTCTAGTGGTGGATTTACGTATTAAAGACAGCCTTTTCCTAAATTTGGAGACAAACACACTTTAAAAATAGATGAAAAAGTGTCACTAGCATGCAGTCTATAGGCAATCTATAGTGACGTTGATGAGGATGGTGGATTGTAGATAAAAGACACACTTAAAATGTTGCATGGATTTACTGAATTAATTTGTAGCTTACCACGGCTCTCTGTTAACGGTTATTGAAAATTGTTCATTTTAGACCCCTGAAGGCATCATTTTACCACTTGATTCAGTCGCTTTGAAATCAGGGATCCACTCTGGAGATTTCCAACTTGCTGAAATTGTCAGGTTAGTAGTTTATCTGATTTAAATTCCATTTTCCATATTGTATTTTTATACATTTTGTTGTTAAGTGGTGTATTTGCACTTTGGATACACATGGATGGCAGGTAAATTCATCTCAAAAAGTCAAAACATTTAGGATTATGGAAAGTAGCCTATAACATGTTTATGTAGCGTTTTTTACAATTAATTACCATGTTGCTAATTTAGTGTTTTGACAGCAACTAAATATAAGTATGTAAGTCATACAGTGTATAAAGTGTGGGGACAGATGGCGTCATTTGTGCTTAACTAGTATTCGTTACTTCATCAGATGGAGGCCATCTGATGAAGTAACAAATACTAGTTAAGCACATCTGAATAGGAAAAAGACATGAACTGGAGAAAAGAGTTTTGTGAATTTAACTCCATTTGCTAATGTTATAAGAGCCTGGCTGTGATAGTAATATATCTTTAACTTGGTTGGTAAGTAGTTTCTGGAACCCCTGAGTCGTTACTGCACTTTATCTCACTGCTCGTCTTCACTAAGCAAGATCTAAATACTTTTGACCCAACCTGAATCTGTAATATGTAATTGAAAAATATGAATTTAATAAACCAACATTTTGGTAAATAAAATGTATTATATTAAGTAATTAAATGACACAGCAGGCAAACGGCTAAGATAAACTAGACCTGCTAAATGATCAACTAGCTTAGCTAGCAGCAGCTGCCATCTTTGCTTTTGAGTAGAACATCTAGTGTTACTCTGGAAATCAGGGTGTAGTAAATTTGAATGTAATAAAGCAAGAGTTTGACATTTTGGGAAATAGCTCATGTGCTTTTTGGCAGAGGATTACTTAGATGAGAAGATTGTTACCACTGTTAGACAAAAAGTGGGGATAGTCTTATTTAACTCTCCAACGAAAGCTTAGACTATTCATTTAAACTGTAGATCAATTTGTCTTTTAAGATCTAAATATTAATTGTTAATAGACGGAAATACATTTAATCCCTATAAAATAAAAACGTATCACCGTACAAAGGCATAAAATACAAGTACCCCCTTTCTAACTAATGCAAAGTCAACCTGAAAACGTAAAACCTTTTCTTGTAAACATCAGTGTCGTAGGAAAGTAATATAAATGTCAAGTTCTGTGCAGCAGCTCTGTTGTGTAGGCCTACATCTCAATCTGTGTAGGATATAAATATGTATATATAACTTCACGCAATCTGAAGTCTGTTGTTACTTTCAGCCTCTAAATGATTTTTTTAATTTTGTGTGTGTGTGTGTGTGTAGTCCAGGACTGTGGAAGGTGGTGACCAAGTTCAACAGCAACCCACAGCAGAGCTATTCTGCAGATTTCGAGGTCAAAGAATATGGTGAGTCCTTCATTGCCTGCACTTCTATTTAAAACCTTTATGAACCTACAACATTCACTATTTTTGTTACCTGATAAATAAAATGTTTTCCATTTTGCAGTGCTGCCCAGTTTTGAGGTTAAACTGACACCTATGAGTTCCTTCTTCTACGTGGACAGTGAAGAGCTCACCGTCGACATCAAAGCTGTGTATGTGAAGGCTTTTCTTTTGTGGTTTGAAATATCAGGTTTGATTGGTAGATTGATTGCAGGAGAACAAATAAATGGTGTTGTCCAGAGGTTGTGTTTGGGGCTTTTGCTTTTTTTTTAGTCTGATTTGTGTTTGTTTGTTTTGTCCCTGTCCCTGTCTTGTGGCATTAGGTATCTGTTTGGTGAAGAGGTGGATGGGACCGCCTATGTGGTATTTGGGGTTATGCAAGACGGTAAAAAAAAAAGCATCCCAAGTTCTCTTCAGAGAGTGCAGGTGAGCACATTCTAACACTTTTGCTGTATTTGTTTTTAATGTTTTGCAAGACTCTAAAACATGAAAAAATGTCTATAATTTCCTGTTATTCATACATCTGCAGTAATTTCAGCTGAATTGTTACATTCCTACCTACATATATTATTTATTTAGGATGTTCAGAATTAAACCAGGCTGTTCACTGACTGTACCACTGTACTGTATTTGAAGATGCATTTTTAAATGGTGTCACATTAGGTCGAGAGAGGTAATGGAGTGGTCACACTGAAGAAAGAGCACATCACAAAGACTTTCCCAAGCATAGATGAACTGGTGGGGACTTCCATATTTGTGGCCGTCAGTGTGCTGACAGAGAGCGGTAAGACAGAGAGACTGTGTGTATGTGCCTTTTCAGTGTGTTTGATCAAAGTAACTACCAGCTAACTACCATCACTATTAGAGTCTGAAAACCCCCAAACAAGAACGAGAGGAGAATAGAAAATAAAGATATCAAGATAACATTTTTCTATCAGTTAATCACAATGAAAGTCAGGAGGTGTAAAATAAATAAAATAAAATATTCTTGTCATCAGTTTTTGTGTGAATGTGTTTGTGTTTCTGTATCAACACACAGGTAGTGAAATGGTGGAGGCAGAGTTGAGAAACATCCAGATTGTCAAATCACCTTACACCATCCACTTCAAGAAAACACCCACATATTTCAAACCAGGAATGTCCTTCGATGTTGCGGTAAAGTACTTATTTACCTTCATATGAATTGACAGCATATGTATGGCTTATGGCTTGGCACTTTCGGGCAACATACACATTCTTTTCTCAGACAGAGAGGGGGATTATAAAAGGAAGATTTAATCTAAGAAAAAAAAATTTGTGTTAGTATTACTAGAAAGAGGATGTGTATTTTAATAAGTGGGGTGAATTTATTGAATGGATTCGATGAAGAAATTAAGCAAAGTACAGATATAAATGAGTTCAAGAATTGTTTTCAAAGGTACAGGGACGAGGAAGGGGCCTTGTCTCTGTCGGGACTTTGACACTCGTTGTTTTTCACATTAACATATAATGTGTATTTATTCATAATTAACTGTATATGTTTATTGTTATTTTATTGGTTTCTTCTTGTTTTATTTTGTTATTATTTGTTACATGTTTGGAATGAATTCATCTGATCAAATGGCTATATTTCTACTTAAGTAAAAACACATTACAGACAACATTACACTACTGAAATATAGCCACTCTCAGAAAACACAGATGGCAGTATATCGTAAATGTGCAAGTCACATGCTGCTTCATGCTCTCTTCATAACTGTTATTGATTAGATCAATATTTTGTCGTGTACTTTCATTATGATGTTCAGGCAGATTTTGATAAACAGAAAAAAATCTATTTGTCTATCAACCCATTGGGTCACCATGAACTAAGTCATGATACTTAGAACTACAAACTAATCTAATAAAATGAGTTTGACCTTAAAAGATGTGTTTCAATGAGACGGTTAGTCGATTTCTGATTGTTCAGCTGTTTGTGTTTCTGATGGCAGGTTGAAGTTGTGAATCCTGACGGCAGTCCGGCACAAGGCTTGAGAGTGGTGGTGGATCCAGGTGCGGTGCAGGGTTCGACCGCAGCCAATGGCATCGCAAAGCTAACCATCAATACAGTGGCAAGGAACCCAAGCTTGACAATAACTGTAAGTCTCTGAAATATTTGACCCTTTTTAAATTTCCGCTTTCGTTGGCAAACATTTTTGACGTTTTCTTGAAGAGGTGAAATCAAGCTCCATGTTATTGTTCATCCGCACATTTACTGTACAGTATGTCAATGGTGAACTTCTTGTCAGTGTAATGTCTCTTTGTCATTCTATTTAGCAGCCACGATGAGTTGAGATAGGAAAGACTTGGGACTCTTCAAGTATTATTTATTCAACTGTGTGTGTATGCTTACCTGTGTGTGTCTTTAATTGCAGGCAAAGACCAATGATCCTGTTATTAGCCCTGAAAGACAAGCATCAGCCTCCATGGTAGCTCTCCCATATACAACACCGAGCACTAACTACATCCACATAGGTGAGGGACATCCTGAAATAACATCAGATGGTACAAAAAAGGATATAGCCGTGGAAAAGTGTGCACTATGCACTACATCTTTTGGGTGTTTTATCACAACATGTCACATTTGCAGGTGTGGATACAGCGGAGCTGGAATTAGGAGACAACCTGAAAATCAACCTCAACCTCAACCGGAAGGAAAACCATGACACTGACATCACATACCTGGTGAGAGATGTTTTACACCAGTGCATGTGTGCACATATATTACTCTTTTGGTTGCCTCCAACGTCGTGTGTAAAATATATATGCATGTCTGATAAGTGCTGATGTTCAAATCTGCGTCCCTAGATCTTGAGCAGAGGTCAGCTGGTGAACAACGGCCGTCACAGGACAAAAGGTCAAGTTCTGATTTCCCTGATAGTTCCTGTGACCAAAGAAATGCTGCCATCATTCCGCATCATAGCCTACTACCATACAAACAGCTATGAAGTGGTATCAGACTCTGTTTGGGTGGATGTCAAGGACTCCTGCATGGGCTCGGTGAGACACGCAACGCTGATGTAGTAGAGTTTAAGTGGGCAAACAAAACACCCACACACAAGCTGATAAAGTTATTTGTAAATTTCTCAGACATATTTTTTATGTATGAAACTGCTCAAAAAAATTTGGAACTGCACGTCTCATTCACTGACCTGCCCTTCACATTCAGCTGAGGCTTGAATCGACATCAGACAAAAATTCCTATGAGCCCCGCAAGATGTTTGTTCTGAAGGTCACAGGAGATCCAGATGCCACAGTGGGACTGGTGGCAGTTGACAAAGGCGTCTACGTCCTAAACAACAAGCACCGTCTCACCCAGAAAAAGGCAAATTCTTTATTTCATAATTATCTAAAAAAATATTTGAAAGGGGTTTCATTTGAAAAGTGTAAATCAAAATTGCACACGTTAAATTTCACATTTATTAGCTTTTGGTTTCAAATAATATCTGGCGTAAATTTGTCCTGCAGCAAAATACATTGCATGAGTTCATGTGTACATGTGTACGTATGAGATCTGTCATGTGAGTTTATAGATTTGTTTATTTAACTTGCATACTGTAACCCTATGTCTTGTTTGTTTGTATTTGTGTGTGTGATTGACCTCTGACCTGCTCAGGTGTGGGACATTGTAGAGAAGTACGACACAGGCTGCACACCAGGTGGAGGGAAGGACGGTATGGGTGTGTTTTACGATGCTGGGCTGATGTTTGAGTCCAACACGGCTTCTGGGGCTTCTGGCACACCCTACAGACTAGGTGACACTACTTGTTTTTCCCACAATGCTGACGCTATTTCCTGTTTCCTGTTTTGAGTTTTACCGCCGAGTTACAACTACGTCTTGTGACCGGCTCTCTGAAATGCTGTCAAAAACTGACATTTTCATCAGGTTTGTAAGCCTCATCTTCTGCTACACTTTTAGATCCTGATTACTTGTATCTAGATGTTTTACCAGAACAAAAGATCTCAGTCATCACACGCTCGGATTTAAAGTTTTTACAGCTACAAGTCTAGTCAACCCGCCGAGGCTTAGTGCAGCGAGGCTTGTCTTTCGCTCTTAGCTTCTAGCTCTGGGTGCTAACCTGTTGCTTACGTAACGAAGGCTGCAGACTGGGCCAAGTTGAGCTACGATCTGCAAACTGTAGCATAATTCCCGCAGTCGGTCCACTTGTTGGACGTGTTTCACTATCACATCTACCATGGCTCCACTCACCTCCCCATCCATCTGTGTCAGCTGCGTCTGCCTGGCTGATAAGATTGCAGAGCTGGAAATGAGAATCTCCACGCTGTACCAAATCCAAGAAGCCGAGAAGTTAATGGATACCATCACCTTTGGTCCAGCACAAACTAACACAACCTGTGCCCGAGTGCCTGATACCACTGCTCCCTGTCCCGCTGCAGTGACTGCTGGGACTGCTCCACGTCTCACCACGCTTATCATTGGCGACTCGATCTGAGGAACGTGAGGAGAAAAGCGGCGGCTACCTTCTGCTTTCTGGGCGCAAAGGTAACTGACATCCTGGAAAAGTTTCCCAGCATCTTGGCCAAACACCCACTTGCCCAGGACGTGGTCGTGCATGTGGGATGCAATGACATTTCCAACCAGTCCTCTGAATTACTGAAACAGGATGTCAGCATTCTCCTGGACTCCCTTGCGGTCCACGGTAAACGGGTCTTTATCAGTGGACCCATCCCGGGCCCACACAACCACGCCGTCGGTCGGTTCAGCCGCTTGCTGAGTCTACATATGTGGAGTCAACCTGTGCAGCCCGAAACGTGGCTTTTATTGATAATTTTAATCTTTTCTGGAAACGTCCTGCCTTTTTCCGCTCCGATGGCATCCACCCAACTGGCTTGGGGTCACGCACTCTGACAATATTTTCTACTCCATCTTGACTTCACCATCGCATTGACTACCCCACATCTAATTTCCTCACCTGGTAGCCTGCCAACACAAGCACTCCCCTACAAGCAACTGGCTCCCCCTGGCGGCTTGGAGAGTCTCCTACTACTCTCTCCCTAGTCTGCGCCGTAACTTCCACTCCACGACCCATGAACATTCCCGTCAGAATCAGAGACTGGCGCTCGCGCCCTACTTATGGTCGGGTTCGCCGTGTTGCACGAGTGATCCGTCCTATTGCACATACCCCCAGAGCTTCCTGTGCTGATGACGAAACAGTGTCTTCCCCCATTAAAATGTGTCTGATTAATGCACGCTCTGTGGCAAACAAGGCTTACATTTTAAATGACTTGTTCACAAGTCATAATTTGGCTTTTTTTATTTCTGACTGAAACCTGGCAACGGAATATGGAATGCATCCATTTAAATGAACAATGCCCTGTAGATTGTTCTTATATTGGGACTCCGCGTTTGACAGGCCGAGGTGGAGGTCTCGCCGTGGTCTGGAAGAATCCATTTTCCTGCCAACTGGGGAGCACAGAACATTATACTACTTTTGAACTACAGCTGACTAAAGTGGGTCGGCTAAAGCCGTTTTACTGTCTTTCAATTTACCGACCTCCGGGTCCAGCAGGTCGGTTTTTATCAGAGTTCACAGACTTTCTGACCTCTATTATCAAGCTAGATAAAGTGCTTATGGTTGGTGATTTTAATCTGCATATCAATGATGCCACAGATTGTATTGCCACTAGGTTTATAATATTACTGAATATTTAAATTTCACGCAACATGTCTCTGGCCCCCACTCACAGGGGTGGTCACACTTTGGTCACACTTCTCTGGGTTTTTCTGTAAATGCTGACCCCTTGTGTCTGAAACGAACACTCCACTCCCGCATTATTACCCAGAGTACAGCTGATCAGTTCTCAGTGCACTTTTGCTGTGATATTAACATAAATCTCAATGATGTTGAATTTTTAGTACAGTCATTTAATGAGCACTGCACCACATTGCTGGACAAAGTGGTAGCTCTTAAGGAGAGGACCAGGGCTGCCTACAACACTTCTCCGTGGATGACAGATGCTGTCTGCAGCCTGAGACGGAAGTGTCGTAGGACAGAGCGGCTATGGAAAGCCACCGGGCTCGAAGTGCATCGCACTTATCTCAAAGACCTCAGAGTTTATTTTAATGCTGTAGTAAAGGAAGCTAGAACTGCTTATTTTGCCAACTTAATTTCTTCTCAAAGAGAAATCCCAAGAATTTGTTTGACACAATTAATACAATTGTTTCACCATCTGTCTCTACATTACCATGCTCTTCTGTTGACGATTGTAACAAGGTCCTTACCTATTTTATTGATAAGATAATAGCTATTAGGTCCGGTATTCAGCCTGGGATTTGTTCATCCACCTGTAGCTCCTCTTATTCACCTACTGTTTTGGTCTCTTTCCAGCCTATCAGCTTTCAAGACCTGATGGACTTAATCATGAAAACAAAGCCATCATCTTGCCCCCTGGATGTTATACCATCCTCTCTATTTCAGAAAGTTCTGCCAATTATTGGCCCTGCTGTAACATCTATCGTTAATTCCTCATTGTCTACAGGAAGTGTCCCCTCCTATTTTAAGCATGCCACTATCCAGCCTACATTAAAGAAACCAAACTTAGATCCAGCATTGCCCATGAACTACAGGCCCATATCAAAACTGCCTTTCCTTTCAAAAATCTTGGAGAAGGTGGTGGCAAACCAACTTACTGCTGCACTGGAGAGGCACAATATGTATGACAAATTCCAGTCTGGGTCTGGTGACTGCTCTATTTTGGTACTTCTCGACCCCAGTTCTGCATTCGACACTGTAGACCAGGGGTGGGCAAACTTTTTGGCTCGGGGGCCACATTGAGTTTTAAAATTTGACAGATGGGCCGGGCCAGTAGCAGATGAATGGAGAGTGTTTGTGTGAACTAATATAAATTACAAGTAAAAGCCAGCTCACATTTAATTTCAGTGGGAACAGTGTTGTTGGTCACCCTTTTTAGCCAGTGCATCAACGTTTGGTATCAGTTTGGTTGTGGCAATTCTCAGAACAGATCTGAGGTGTTCATCAGTTACCTGGGATCTTACACTGTATTTTTTTTATCGCGTTAATGCATTTTGGCAAAGTGTTTTTAGAGTAAAGGTTAATGACTGTTGTCTTTTTAGCAATCATGCTGATATTTGACTTTCACAACTGAAATTATCAGAGCTCTGCTCTGTAATTTCTTTCCTTGTCTCTCCCCCCTGTGTCACGGTGTGGGTACATCTCACTGGAGTCAGGAAACGTATCAGAATACCCTTATTTTATTGGCTAAACTGCATCACGTGATGTGATTTACAACGCATTGGTCTGTGTTTTTCCTGCACCGCTGAACAAGTGCCGTAAATGTTGGAAAGGAGCGTGAATAACTCTGCTGCATAAAGCAAAGGCCCGTGACCCACTGAAAACGGGTCCGCAACGACCCACCAGTTGAGAATCACTGGTCTACAGGATCGTGACGAGCGGTGAACAGCTGTTTGTGTGGCATCTCATCCGTCTCTTCTTGTTTCCTTCACCTACATTCCCCTGGGTCCTAAGTCCCTCCATATACAGCTTCTTATCACCCTCTATGTACTAACGTACATTTATAACAAATACCACACATATTACGGTAATCAGCGTTGCATATGTGTCAAACTATATTGGTGCATCTCCTGTCTGTCTTTGTTCATCCTGCATCGCTCTGTTCTGTTCTTTAATGTAACGTTACTGGAGCGACGGAGCCTCTCCAAAGCTGTTAGCAGACTGTTGTGCTAGCAAGCAGGCTCGCGAGTGAGCTGTACGCATGCAGTTCCACGGTGAAATTTTATAAATGTACAATTATTAGTGTTACAAATTGTTTATGTGTCACAGACTTTTGTGTCGTGGTGTTTTGCTCTGTTAAACAGTGTTAGTTGTGGGTTATTAATTGTTGTGTTATAAAGTTATGACCATGACTAGGGGCCCCTCTCAATACATATAAGAAAACTAGCTCCGGCCGTAGCGCCCACAGCGGCAAAAAATACATTTAGCTGCCTGTTGAAGACAGACAGCAGTTGTTTCGGCTATGCACCTGTATGATGGTGTGTGAAGAATTCATATCATACGGGAAATTAAAACCAGTATACCGCCCAGACGGGCCGGATTCAAAAGCCCATTGGGCCGTATATGGCCCGCGGGCCGTAGTTTGCCCATGTCTGCTGTAGACCATAACATCTTGATTAAGAGGCTACGTGATTGGGTAGGCATATCTGGCATAGCATTAGACGGGTTTACATCTTACCTCGCTGACAGAAGTTTTAAAGTCTCTGTGGGTGATTTTGTGTCTGATACCTCTCCACTGTCTTGTGGTGTACCGCAGGGCTCGGTTCTGGGGCCTCTCTTATTTTCCCTATATTTGTTGCCTTTGGGACAGATTATAAAAAGTCATAATGTTGCCTATCATTTATATGCTGATGATATTCAACTCCATTTTTAATTCAAACCCAGTGAGGTTTTCACAGTAACTAGGCTCCTGAACTGTGTAAATGCTGTTAGAGACTGGATGGCAGAAAACTGCTTACAACTTAACGGCACTAAGACTGAGGTTCTGGTTATTGCACCAGATGAAGTTGTCCCTACGATCAAGCAGAGTATTGGTCCACTCTCCTCTGCTGCCCACTTCAACCTGCGTAATCTAGGGGTAATATTTGACCAATCAGTGTTGTTTGACCCCCATGTTAAGTAGCTGTCTAGATCCTGTTTCTTCCACCTAAGAAATATCAGCAAACTGAGATCTGTTGTATCAACAGCTGAACTAGAGATGATCATACATGCCTTTATCTCTTCACGCATTGATTATTGTAATTCACTTTTCTCGTCACTCAGTATGTCTGCTCTTAACCATTTGCAGGTAATCCAAAATGCTGCCGCCAGATTACTCACTAGGACAAATCGACGGTCTCACATACCCCCATACTCCGATCTCTTCACTGGCTCCCTGTAGCATTTAGGATCCACTTTAGAATTCTCACCCTCACTTACAGAGCACTACACGGCCAGACTCCTACATATGTAGCTGAATTACTTCACCCATATCCACCCGCCCGCGCTCTCAGACCAAACGTGTTAGGTTATCTGTCCGTCCCACGCACTCGATTTAAGACCCGTGGTGACCGAGCTTTTGAGGCAGTAGCACCAAGGCTGTGGAATGCCCTGCCTCCACCCCTACGTTTTGCTGATTGAATTCTTTCCAGAATCAGCTCAAGACACACCTGTTTAGACTGGCGTTTGTTTAAAACTCATGTCCTAGGCCTGCTTTTATGCCATATTTTAATTGTGTACTTTCTTTTTATTTGTGTCGTCTTAAATGTAAACTTTTGGCCCTTATATGGTCACTTTGTGTTATTAGGGCCCAAGCAACCGACAACGTCGGGCCGGCGAGGCCCTATTGAAATTGTAAGGGGTATTATTCTTCTGATTCTTATTTTTCCCATTTGGGCGCATTTGGGGGGGACTTGCCATGTACGAAAACTCACCAAATTTTACAGACTTGTCAGATCTGGCTGAACTTAGAGTCTGAAAAAGAATGCATCTTTTTGTGTAAAAAATGGCTCTCTAGCGCCCCCTACAAGTCGGAGCAGTGACGCCCCTCGGCCAGTATGTCCGATTTACTTGAAATTCAACACACATGTCCAAATCCGCTAGATCTAAAAAAAAGCCTCTCAGACCTCTAAGCTCCGCCTACTTAGATTTTCCGCCATCTTGAATTTAGTGAAAAACACATTCTTGCGATTGCGCATTGATGATGCATCATCTTGAATATTGTGAGTTTTCGTTCAACGTTGTTGCCGTGGCGACGCATCGTTCGCCATGAAAAAGGAAGCTGATGGTTTAGTGCAGGGGTCTTCAATTAAAATTCCAAAAGGTCCAGATTGAGAAAATCTCCTCAGGCAAAGGTCCGGAACATTACAATAATATCTAACTTGCGCCACTTAGTGCCATATATATATATATTAAAGAAGTCTAGTAGTAGTAACAACGTCTCTGTGTAGTCAACAACTGTCAAATCAAATAAAGAAAGTACACATCAATTATATTTTAACAATTATTATTCTCAGTTTTCAAATTTAACTGGATGGATTATAAATAATACATAGAAATACATAAATAAATGTTCTTCTCTCATTTCAAGTAAAATAATGGCTCCATCTAAAAATAAAATACACAAAAAAGAACTTTTGAAAAACTTACATCTTAAAAGAAAGTGCTTGATTTTAGAAAGATGAGCCTTGTGGCTGAGGCTGCTGACAGGTATTTGCTTGATTTTTTCACATAACTCTTCTTTTTGTTTCCCCTCAAGTAAAGTTCCAGCTACTGCACTCATGCCCTCCTTGACAACCTCTCCATCAGTGAATGGCTTTTTATGTTGACCCAAAATCCAAGCAACTTTCAGGGAACATTCGAAAGCACGTTGTTGGGCAGTGAATGAATTTGTTAATATTCTGGTGGAACGTTCATGTTGGGCTCTTAAATCGTTTATTTTCTGTGCCCTCAGTTCGGATTGGAGTGGGTATGTTTGGTCTCGTTTCACATTGGCGCTTTGAATAATGGCCACGGTATCTGAGCATATGAGACAGAGTAGTTTAGTAGCGCCAGCAGGAAGAATGAACAAATACGAGTCTGTCCATTCTTTGTTAAAGCTCTGTTTTCGAGGTCCACCTTTCTCTTTTTAGAGCACGCCATGTTAACTTTCTTCTCCGATTTACTCACTTCTCTCACTGCTTCTCTCTCACTGCTCTCGCTCCGTCTCCCGCCTGTCTGCGTAATCTCACTCGACTCACACTGCATTTTGGAATAAACTGGCTGAGTAGCGTCACGTGAGATTATTTACAATGCATGTAATTGGTCAGTGTGTTTCCTGAACTGCTGAATGAATGCCGTAAAGGCCAGAAAGGCTGCGCAGGTTAAAACGGAAGCGCTCCGCCAAAATGTATAATTCTCAATTATCTATCAATTATACGTCCGGGTCCGGATAGGACAGCGTCTGGGTCCGGATCCGGACCGCGGTCCGCCTATTGGCGACCCCTGGTTTAGTGGCTTAGGATGCTAAAAAATTCATGAAACTTTGTACATGTGTCAAAGGCATTGGATGAAATATTGTATGTGATTTTTGTCTTTGGTCGTTTTAAATTGCCTCTGTAGCGCCCCCTACAATATTTCAAAAAACCAGCCCCAGCGCTACGTGTCAGCTGCATGTATGAAACTTGGTAGGCACATGTATCCTATAGAGACTTAAAAATAAGTCTCTTGGGACCATGCTCTAAACCTTACCGGAAGTCGGCCAGTTTGATTTATGTGTGAATTTTCCCTTGAATTTAGACAATTTATAGGCGCGTGACTTTAACGAACTCCTCCTAGGGACTTTGTCTGATCCTCTTCAAATTTTGTCAGTACAGTCTCAAGACCGTTGTGATTAAAAATTATCAAAAGCTTTACGTTTAACGGAACGGCTTAGCCGTAGCGGGCGGCTACTTTGAGTGATTCCCCATGAAAAAAGCTGATGTAACTCAGCTGGACTTGTTCCAAACGGTCCCAAACTTCACACGCTTGATAACACTCACGGCCCGAGGATGTCTACAAGCAAATTTTCACTAGTACTCACAGCGCCACCTGCTGGCGAAAGGAAATCTGCATTTTGTGCCGAACACCATCCGATTAACACGACTTTTACACAACGTGGTTTACATTTGGCACGTGTTCTGTAGCGCCAGGCAGCGGATACGGGAAGCACCGGACTATTTGCAAAGCGTCGTTTCCAGCATCAGGCAGTCCACGCGGGATCAAAAACATCTCGCTCGCGGACGCGCCGTCCGACGGTCGCGCCGTCCGACGGTCGCGCCGTCCGACGGTCGCGCGCGTTCTCGGACGCGCCGTCCGACGGTCGCGCGCGTTCTCGGACGCGCCGTCCGACGGTCGCGCGCGTTCTCGGACGTGCAGGCCGGAGTCCCGCCGGCGTCCCCGACGCGCCAGAGGTGGCGAGGGCCCGTTCATCGCTGCTCACAGCTTTAATAGTCTTATTATTGTCATTTGATGACAATTGCTCATATACTGTAAGCGTAATTAAGTATATTTATTATTTTGAACAAAGGTTAAATGTTATTTCACAAGTTTCAAAAAGTGCCCCCAATTTTCTTTTGAATGCCCCTGGATGTGTGCGCGTTCTTCGCGTGTGTGTGGTGTCCCCGTGTCCCCTCTTCGCGTGTGTGCGTGTGCGCGCGTCCCCTCTTCGCGTGTGTGTGATTTGCACGCGTCCCCTCTTCAAGTGTGTGTGCGTGTGCTTGCGTCCCCTCTTCTTGTGTGTGTGCGTGTGCGCGTGTCCCCTCTTCTTGTGTGTGTGTGCCTGTGCGCGCGTCCCCTCTTCGCGTGTGTGTGCGGTGTGCGTGCGTCCCCTCTTCGCGTGTGTGTGCGTGTGCGCGCGTCCCCTCTTCGCGTGTGTGATGTGCGCGCGTGTTGGTGCTTTGCAACTAGTGTCGCTCTCTTGTTATTAGGGCCCGAGCAACCGACCGTCAGGCTGAACTTAGCGACTGAAAAATAATGCATCTTTCTGTGTAAAAAATGGCTCTCTAGCGCCCCCTACAAATCGGACCGGCGACGCCCCTCGGCCAGTATGTCCGATTTACTTGAAATTCAACACACATGTCCACATCCGCTAGATCTAAAAAAAAGCCTCTCAGACCCCTAAGCTCCGCCTACTTAGATTTTCCACCATCTTGAATTTAGTGAAAAACACATTCTTGCAAACTCCTCCTACACGCTGAGTCCGATTACTACAGAATTTTCTGTGGATCATTATTGGATCTACATCATCAGAAATTATCAAAAGCTTTTTGATATCTCTTAGCGTTTACAAGATATGGACCAATAAACTTCTTAGGGGCGTGGCATAATATCAATACACATAACTTCTCAACCATTTGTCCTAAATTCCCAAAATGTTCAGCATATGTGCACATCGCATCCTGTAACGTACCCTAACAATCTTTTTGCATTCGACCACTAGGGGGTGCTACAGTAAACCCGCAAAGTTGTGCTTTTTGTCACTTTCTGCATTTTTCAGCCTTCGTACTTTAACGAACTCCTCCTACAGATTTTATGCGATCAACGTAAAAAAAATCATCTCACTAGTACTCACAGCACCACCTGCTGGCGAAAGGAAATCTGCATTTTGTGACAAACACCATCCGATTAACGGAACTTTTACACAACGTGGTTTACATTTGACACAGAGCTACATAATGCACGTGTTCTGTAGCGCCAGGCAGCGGATACAGGAAGCATCGGACTATTTGCAAAGCATCATTTCCAGCATCAGGCGGTCCACGCGGCATCAAAAACGTCTCACTCGCAGACACGCCGTCCGACGGTCGTGCACGTTCTCGGACGCGCAGGCCGGAGTCCCGCCGGCAACCCCGACGCGCGGAGGATGCGAGGGCCCGTTCATCGCTGCTCGCAGCTTTAATTTATGCTTGTAATTCCACTCCTGTTAAGCACTTTGTGACTAATGTCTGTGAAAAGCACTTTATAAATACATTTTACTTACTTACTTTACTCTCCCCTTCCCCGAACATACCCCTCTTTAGGTTTTAACATTGTATCAATGAAATATCTCTGATAAGGAGAAGTGGGCACATGTAGACCTTTATTTATCTCCATAAGTCTAGTGTTTTTTTAGGAGTAAGCGTCTAGTGGACATTAGAAGAACAGCATCATAACCCAAATTGCATTATATTTTCAGTATTTTGACATGAAGATAGATTTCAGAGACACTGTTTCCAAAATCACTCGTTGCTGTCTAGTGTTTGAATTCTTCAGTGCTGCGAGTGACACAAACAAAGAGCCAAAAACCTCAAACTGATATATTAAACTTTGGGCACATAGAACCAAAACTATCTGCAAAATACTACCTGACTTAAGTGAGATAATGTGTTTTTGTTTGAACCGACGCTTTGAGGCATTTCCATTTGAACTAGTGTGACTGCCACATAGGTGATCATGGTCCCTCCCTTATTTTAGGGGTTTTAGAATATTGCCTTCAGCACTTTATTATAATAAAGCGTTTATACAATGTTTTAACATTTCAACAAATAGATGTGCAATTGTAGATCAAATTTTCTCACAGCCTCACCCTGTCCACATGTCCAACCAGATTAATGACCTCACTCTGATTTAACCTTCCTTTTGTGTTAGCTTTCTGTTACCATGTCTTATGTTAACGGGTCGGTTTTGACCCATGTCTTAAATCAGCTGTAAAATACACTAAAAACAATTATCTATCATCCAATTTGTTTCTCATCTCTTGGTTACCTTGTTAGGCTTCCCTATCCATGAAAATATTGGTTTTTAATATTTTTGGTGTGGGCCTCTGGGCCTTTTCTTTGTCAGTATTCAATTAAAAAAATGGTAAAATGAACCTCAAGAGAATCGTATCAATAAATAAAAGGTTGTTGTGTTACCTGACTATTACTGAGGGGTATTAGAACACATTAATCTTAGTTTTATAACTGGGTTGAAACCGACCCAAACAACACAAAGGTCATAATTTCAACCAGAGCATTTTATAATTTAGTGAAAAGAATTTTTTTTTTTTTTTTTTGTTGAAATAGAGGTTCCTCAGTCAAAAAGCCTTGATACAATAAACAAATTTATGTGGTTCTTTTATGCATTTACAAACCTAAAACGGGTTGGTGCCGACCCTAACACTAGAGGAAGGTTAAAGAGTTTCACATCAATTATACAAAGGACAAATCAAGTTTAGTTCCAACTTTTAAAGTTAAAAACTTGTCTGTGTTTCCAGAATTGAAATGTCCGGCCCCCAGCAGGAGGAAACGATCCACTACTATCATGGACGTCACAACCAGCTTAAGTAAGTACCACAGCTCTAAACTACCCAATAAACACATCATCAGACATCTTCAGGCACTCTTCAGTGTCGTTGGACAGCTTGTCCCATTGACTTTCACTGTTCTAGTCTTTGCCATGCTATGTATTTGTAGACAGATAAAAGTGAGGTGAAACTGTTTTTACTTCATACTTTCTTGAGTTAATATGTCAATCTATTTCTTCATGCTCCTACTTTTCCATACTGAACGGAGAAGGAACCGTCTTTTCTTGTCAGTTTTCTCCCTCCCTGTCCCATTTAGTTCTTTGTTTATTTGATTTTCCTTATTCAAATCAAGATTCTAATGTAAGAGGGCAGGCAAATTAAAGAAGCACAATTTATATTTCTAATTTGCCTTTCCAGTTCACAATTCTTCTTGGTGGTCTGTAGGCTATCTTCTTACCTCTGTCTCTCCTCCACAACCCTTTCTTCCCAGTGAGTCAATATAAAGACCAGCTGCAGAGTGATTGTTGTTTGGATGGCATGAAGGAAACCCTTCTCAACTACACATGTGAGAGGCGCAGCGAGTACATCAGTGATGGTGTAGCTTGTGTCACGGCCTTCCTGCACTGCTGCAAGGAGATGAAAGCCCAGCGAGCTGACAGGAAAGAGGATAGCCTCCTACTTGCTCGCAGTAAGAGACGGGGACAGGGGATGTTGTGAAGCTCTGAGTGGTTACTATTCATGGTCATACTGAATGAAAAAAGTAACATTTCTAATGACACTTTAGGTGAGGAGGATGACAACAGTTACATGGACAGCAATGAAATAGTTTCTCGCACCAACTTCCCTGAAAGTTGGCTGTGGTCAGACATCAAACTGCCTGCTTGTCCTCCACAAGAACCTAACTGGTGAGTCAACTGAAATATGCACACACAAAATAAACTGATAACTTCACACTGACACCACTAGGATTTAAAGCTACTCTTTACCTGTCAAAGTGTTAACCCTTTTCTTTGTTTCAGTGTCACCACATCATTGACGAAACATGTTCCTTTGCAAGACTCAATCACAACCTGGCAGTTCACTGGCATTAGTCTGTCAAAAACTCACGGTGAGGATTCAGTGACTAAAATCTGTAAACCTCTCCCATCCTTTACACCTCTCTCCCGCTCTCCCTCTCCCTTTTTTTCTCATTCATCTCTTGTTTTTTTGTTTTTATCTCATCTTAAAGGAATCTGTGTTGGCGATCCGTTAGAGGTAATTGTCTGGAAGGAATTCTTCGTTGATCTTAAGCTGCCGTACTCTGCTGTCCGTGGAGAGCAGGTGGAAGTTAAGGCAATCCTCCACAACTACAGCGACGATCCTGCCATCGTAAGTCTGTGTTCCTCTGCTCTGGTGTTTCATGCCGGAGCCAATTAGACCAAGATATTGTTCTCTAAGTGATTTCAAACAAAAGTTCAAAAACAACAGTAAATATTAGACTGACATACAACGAGTGGCACTAAAAATGAATGGAACAAATTAACTCCTTACTCTAGTCTTTGATGAATGGTGGTTGGTCCCCAGAACTGGGACAGTGTACCTTTCCATTCTCAAGTTCAAATTGATCCCAAAGGAAACAATATCAAGCATTATATTTCTTCAAATCGCATCATTGGTAGGTGACCTAAAATAAAACTGATGACTATGATCCCTTTTATCCGCTCAATGGGGGTCTTCATCTTTGACAGTTACACACACTTCACTCTCTTTCTCTCTTTCTGTTTTCAAGGTGCGTGTGGATCTCATTGAGGAGGAGGATGTGTGCAGTGCAGCCTCTAAACGTGGGAAGTATCGTCAAGAGGTCAGAGTTGGGCCCCGTAGTACACGCTCTGTGCCATTCGTTATTATTCCCATGAAAAAAGGACAATACAGCATTGAGGTCAAAGCAGCTGTTAAAGATTCGTCGCTCCATGATGGAATCAGGAAGATGCTGCGGGTGGTGGTAAGAGAAACAGCGATCTCCCGTGTTAAAGTCAGCATAGGGAAACATGCATCATTAGGGGCTTAACCTTGATGCATATGTGTACTGTATCAGTCTTCTTAAAATGAAGAGAAGATTTTAACAAGCAAGCCATATTGTATTTTGTTACACACCATCAGACTACAAAAATATAGTTGTGAGTTGTAATGTTTGTCCTAACTGTTGTTGTTCCAGCCTGAAGGTGTACTGGTTAAATATCCTCAGATTATAATTCTAGACCCCTCTACTAAAGGTGTAGGTGAGTTTACCCATAAACAGCTACATTATATAGTAATTTGGTAACATTGTGTTTTTATCACTTGCGAATTGATCCCTCAACTTGCCCACTGTTTATCCGTTCAGCTGGTAAACAAGAAGAAACTCTCAACAGTGGAATTCCTAAGAAAGATTTGGTTCGAGACACACCTACTAGCATAGAGATCTCTGTGACAGGTGAGATGTTATGTCATATTTGGGCATGTTATGTGACATAGTGCTAGTAAAATGAACTGACCACCTCACTGGTTGTGAGAGACCTTTGCATGTTTCTTTGGATGTTTCTTCGTGTTGATTTGTAATGTTGTTGTTTTTTGTGTGTGTGAATGCAGGGAGAGAACAAGTTTCTGCACTGGTGGAGAACGCCGTTAGCGGAACGTCTATGGGTAGTCTGATCACACAACCCTCAGGCTGTGGAGAGCAGAACATGATCTCCATGACTCTACCTGTCATTGCAGCAACTTATTTAGACAAAACCAACCAGTGGGAAACTGTGGGCTTTCACAAACGTAACGAAGCCCTCCAACACATCAAGACTGGTAGGTATTGGCACAGATACCAGGAATCTTATTGATGCCACTCTGTGTGGGATTTTTAAGTTTCTGACGTTGCAGAAGTGGTATCTAAAAGAAAAACAGTATGGCAGACAGCAATGCATGTTACCACTGCCCCACAGACCCAAGCAGAGACACTAAATATTAGTGGTCTGAATGCAATACATAGACTATATAAGTTTGACTACAAACAAAAACGTACGACAGCAGAATCATTTAAAAGATGCAATTATAACAGGAGAACAATGTAACAGGGCTCTTCAAACTGGTTGTGTGTTCTTGTTTGTGTCCAGGCTACCAGAACGAACTTGCTTACCGTAAAAAGGATGGGTCCTTTGCTGTGTTTCCCAATTACCAAAGTAGCACTTGGTGAGGCTTTCAAATATCCAAGAACTCATACATACAAATGTTTCCACATCCTCCTTAAACCTAAATTCTGACTATGTGGCGATGGTGTATTTCATGTGCAAATAAAGGAAACTAAACGTCTCCTCTTTTCTCTAAGGCTGACAGCCTATGTTGCCAAGGTGTTTGCCATGGCCAACAGTCTGGTGGCAGTGCAAAGCAATGACATCTGTGAAGCTATTAAGTATCTGATTCTCAACGCGCAGAAACCTGACGGCTTGTTCAGAGAACTTGGAAATGTTATTCACGGAGAGATGATTGTACGTAAACTGATTTAATTATCGTCAATAACAAAATACCAAGATGGAGACAATTCCACGTCACTGGCTAAAACCTTGTATAAATCAACACGTTTGTGTCCGTACATGCAGGGTGATGTTCTCGGCGCAGATACAGATGCCTCCATGACGGCCTTCTGCCTCATTGCCATGCAGGAGTCACGCACACTATGCGCTGCCACTGTTAATGTGAGTACGATACGATCTTTTTTTTTTTCCTCCACTGCTTTTATTTCTTAATTTTCAGATTCTTCTCAAGTGATGGATGAAACAACGCTTTCTGATGATGAAGCAACTCACCATTTGCAAAGTCCCGTCTCTCTTAGTTACGACTCCTATAGCGCTTTCCGTTCTTGCACATGCAGTTTACAGTAAGGACAGGGGCGAGTTTACTATTCAAAGTACTTGGGCTCTTCATTTCACACAGAGGTTGACAAATCCAGTTTGCATTTCTAGCCACTGGCAGATTTAGTCAACTGTAATTAAATACCTAATTAAGCTAACATTAGCTCTGTGAGTTGGTTGAAGAGGATATTGTATTGCAATGTAGAGCTAGTTAGTCCTTGCATTATAAGTATGGTAAGGACAAATGTTCAATCAGACTTGTTTCGTTCTAATATACACACATACATACATACATGTTTAGATATATTCTAATAACTTTGCTGCTTTGCTGAGCTATATTTGTAACGTAAGCTGTCCTCAGTAATGTTTGCTGGGGTTGCTGGAGTTCACCAAAAACAATAAACAGCTGCACAGAGTGGCTTAAGTTACCAAAAACACCTTCAGTCCGGAAATACTAAGTATTATTTCTTAGGTAATGAGAATATTGTTTCTGTAGGTAGTGTTACACAGACATGCTGACTATTGCGACACAATGTTTAATCCATTCCTTATATCTTTGCTCTTCTGTTTTTAGTTTTAGAATGGCTAAAAAAAACAGTTTGAATACTGCTTCAGCGGGTGGAACTACCTGTCGGGTCTAGTTACAGTTGCTAAACCAAAATAGCAATTGCTGTTCGAGGGGAGGGGTTTATCGAATGGTCAATTGTGCTAAAATGACTCTTTCGAAGCATGTGACACATTCAAATTGGCAACATTTGCTGCCAACCCTTGGTTTGCATTTCCATGGAGCATTAAAGCCACACTCAAATAGTAACTCAGTCTTAGCTAATGTCCCAGGATCAAATGTTACAACATTCCTGAACAGAATGGGATATTTAAAATGGATGGATGACTGTTATCCGACTGTTCTCTCCTCTTTCTCCTTCCTTTCTTTCGTCCAGAGTCTGCCAGGCAGTATAGACAAAGCAGTGGTCTATCTGGAAAGGCGTCTGCCCAGCCTCACCAACCCATATGCTGTCGCCATGACGTCATATGCCCTGGCAAATGAAGACAAACTGAACCAGGAGATCCTCTTCAAGTTTGTTTCCCGAGGTGTCGTCACACAGCAATATTCTTAAACTAATTTTCAGAAACAGATTCTATGTTGTAGAGTTTAGATATTACACATCTACTAAGAGTTTCTATAATAAATGTATTTGAGCCCAACCAACACAATGGTTTGTTGGGCGATATTATTGGGTAGTGATTTAGAAACAGTGCCTCATTTACACAGATATTCCACCAGATTTGACAACGTTATTTTTCAGCTATGTGTCCTGCTCAGTACATATTTTTTGAAACAATTTTGAATTACAAATTTAAAGGATTTTTTATCAGAAATGTTTGTTTGTTTTAAGTGTTAAAACCAAATATCAGATTTTTTAATCTCTGTAATATCAATAATCGCTATTGTTCTTTATAGTCTGTTCTCAGTCGGGCTCTTATGTAGAAAGATAGAAAAAATAGTTAGAAATGTTTAAATTGAGGACATTTTACTTTCTTCTTTTTCATTTTATTTCTATAACATAAATATTCTAAGAAGAGAGATTGGGGAATTATTAGTAAATTAAGCTTTGTTCCAGGTACAGCATTGTAATAAAAGCTTTTTGTCTGCGTCTTCTTCAGACTTATCCCACTGGCAGACACCTAAAGGACATGTTTACACTCTGGAGGCCACAGCTTATGCTCTTCTTGCTCTGGTCAAGGCCAAGGTGAGCATGTCCCACTTGTTAAGGTTTCATCAGGATGTCATGCTACAAAAAAATACAACTCAGTCATCATCCATGTTGCCTCACTAAAAGGGTGGAGGGTTTGGAAACAAAAGTCAATGAAATGTTTGTCTCAGTAATGCAAATGCCTTGAAATGATGGTTTCAAGTTTGGTTGTGCCATATTAGGAAAAACTGATTTAAAAGCTCACTTGTAAACTTTGGAAACTGGCAGGTTACAATCTAAAATACAACTGTACCAGAATCAGGACATCTCTCTATTTTAAATGAATTGTTTTTTTTAATCTATATGCAACTACAGACCACAGGAAATGTCAACAATTTACTTTCCTTTTGTTAATAAAGGCCTTTGAAAAAGCCAGACCTGTTGTGAGATGGTTCAACACGCAGCAGAAAGTGGGCGGAGGCTATGGATCAACTCAGGTAACACTGACCTCTCTCTGCATCTTGATACCTCCAATCCTATGTTTACTTTATTATTGTTTTTTTCTAAGTCTTGTTTTCTCCCTCTTTTTCTCTCTAGGCTACCATGATAGTGTACCAGGCAATAGCAGAGTACTGGGCCAGTGCTAAAGAACCAGAGTATGATCTGAATGTGGACATCATGTTCACGAGCAGGTCAAGGCCGGACAAGTTCAAGTTCAACAGGAACAACCACCACGCCACCAGAACATCTAAAGTGAGAAGACACACAAACGAACTCTATGTGGCTCATTAATATCACCACTCCTGTTGTTTCCTGTAGGTTTATTCTGCTGATCCCTGACCGTGTGTGTGTGTTTGTGTGCATATATAAATTCACAGATCAATGATATACACCAGAATATGACAGTGACTGCCAACGGCTCAGGAGAAGCAACGTTGACAGTAAGCACAATATGTTTTCAGATTCTGAGTTTTATCATCTGTTGATTGTTGATTTGTCCTTTTTGAATCTCAGATGAAACCAAATACAGGTTTAACCTTGTGTGGACTTTATTTTTAAGACACATTACTATTAGTTTATCACATTTTGTGACGCACTTTTATCTATGTGACAGATGGTGTCGCTGTATTACGCTCATCCTAAAGAAAAGGAGAGTGACTGTCAGAAGTTTGACATGTCTGTGCAGCTCCTCCCAGGTAATGTGGTGCGCTCCCTCTCTTTGTTTATTTGTTGTCATTTTATCAGTTTATTTCTGCCAAGTTCCTTACCTTATGAGAAACGAATAAACAAAATACTTAATTACTTTTGCTCCTGCAGAGAAAATGGATGAGGATGAGAAGATATACAAGCTGAAAATAGAGGTTTTGTGAGTACAATAAAGATGTCATACTGACCAGTGTTACAGTAACATGGCTATATACAGAACATTTTCTAACATAATTAACATCATTCTTTCTCTCCATCTCCTTCATGCCGTTATTTTATTATTCTGTCTATTCTTTGTGTAGGTATAAGGACAAGGACAGCGATGCATCAATGTCAATCTTGGATATTGGCTTGCTAACTGGCTTCACTGTTGACACAAAGGACCTGGACCGAGTAAGAACTGACAGATACATGTATACGCACAGACAGTTCAGTCAAGTTGTGTTTATTAGGAGAAACAAGTTGTTTTTTATCCTTTTGGGCTATCTTCGATAACATTCCTAGCCTCGTGCTAAATATCGTCACTTTTTCGCGTTCATTTGGCCGAGACACGCATCAGAAATAGTCCCTCAAAAGACGTTCCTCAACCCACCAGGCTAAAGCTACATACTTAGCAACAATAGCATTCGACCACGCTTCGAACGTACATTTAGAATTTCCTCTCCGGGAAACACTTCAAATGTTACCCGGGAAACAGCACCCCTGAGCAACAATCACACTGCCGAAGAATTCTGGGTTGGTACTCACAATTTTGAAGCAAAATCATCAAACGGTGTCCTTAAACTCCTTTTAGACGGCTTATTCGGCTCCTGCTATCCATTTCCTGTCTAATAAACTTGTGAAAAAAGGAAGGGGGGGTCAAATAAGCTCGGGGGACCACATTCCAGCGAGGCAGTCTCGCGGTTTTACGCGCCGGTCCCTCGGCTTAGATCGGCAATTTTCGGAAAACTAAAGACTTCCTGGTAAATCTGTTAACGCCAGTCGATTGGCCACATCCAGACACGTGCATAGACATTTCGTATGAAGAAATTGACCAACCAGGGGCTCTACAACGGCCCAATACACAACCGCTATGGCGCACTTCTCCCGTAGCTCGCCGGCCTGGAGAGGCTTTGGAGACGGTTCCAGCTCTCCAAAATGATTTGTAACTGCTGTATGTGATAGATTGTGCATGTAGAAGGATGAAGGAAGTTAAATATATAGTTATTTAAGTTGTAAAAGTACAATGGAACAGCTGGAGAGGCTGTTTCTCACACGACGACCTCTCGTGACCTCTCGTAACGTTTATGTCTCTAACTCTGGCCTACTTCACTCTATTCACTCCAATTATTTTGTGGGTGACTACTGCCATCGTTTTCTATGATGGTGGGTGGTTTTTAGGCTTTACTCATTTAATATAGTATTATGAATAATAGTGCTTTTTCACCATATGAATTTGACATTTTTCAAAGTGGAGCTGTGTTCCATCTTCATCAGCTATTAACCAGTAACATATACATAATATTTACTCAATTCATATGAGCAAACCCTTCTCAGTGTTATAAATCCATTGACATGTTTCAAATAGACCTTGTAGTTAGAGAGTAAGGCCCCTTTGAGTATGGGTACAGTATTTTCGAGAATAAGCCACAAAAAAGTCTCAGGGAAGATAGGTTCCAGAAGGATTTATGGTTTAGAAAGTTGTCTGAGTGTGTGTGTGTGTGTGTGTCTGTGTGTGTGTGTGTGTGTGTGTGTGTAGTTGTCCGAAGGTCGTGCTCGCACTATTGCGAAATATGAGATGAACACAGTCCTGTCAGAAAGAGGCTCACTCATCATCTACCTGGACAAGGTAAGACATCACCTGTTTCATGCATTTATAATTGTTCTCTCTGCCTTGTTCTTTGTGTGTTCATCTCCATCTTACCTTTGTCCACAGGTTTCTCACACACGACCCGAGGAGATCACTTTCAGGGTCCATCAGAAGCTGAAAGTGGGCGTCCTCCAACCAGCTGCTGTGTCTGTTTATGAATACTATGACCGTGAGTCTCAGAGTCACTTAGAAACACATGATGCTTCCATGTACTTTGCTGCCAATAGATGTCAGAGTAGACAACACTGCGGATGAGCAGTTGATATTACATTTTTACAAATAATACAAGTATTTAATGTACATTTTCTGATGTACTGCATCTGCCACAAACTCCTTTTCATATTTCTTTCTTCTCCATTGCAGAAACACGTTGTGTGAAATTCTACCATCCAGAGAGGAACGCTGGAAAGTTAATGCGGCTCTGTCAAAATGATGAATGCACATGTGCTGAAGGTAAACAGGATGATGTCAAACTACTCTCTCTGTCTCAGACAAACACACACACACACACACAATTCAATTTATTTTATTTTTGTATAGCCCAAAATCACAAATTTGCCTCAGGGCTTTACAATCTGTACACATACGACATCCTCTGTCCCGGAACCCTCATATACACACACACACACACACACTCACACAGCATGTTGCATGTTTGGCGGGGCGCATTGGCTCCCACAATGGGCCTGGTGGGTGCGACTGGACTGAGCTGCATTCTTAATCATTCGACCTGGGTTTTTCTTCGGATTATGCTAAAATGCTAAAATTACAAAATGTTTTTTTTGCTGATATAGAAAAATAACTGACAAAATCAAGAGGAGAAACATTTTTGACTAAAAGTTTAGTAAAATGTAATGACTTTTCGTCAACTAAAACTGGACAAAAACATTTTGAGTTGTCGTCGACTAAAACTAAGAAGGATGAAAATGCCTAAAATGTGATTACAACAAATAAGCATTTCCATCTAAAGACTATAGATAGATGCTGCATTCACATGCAATCAGGCAGAAGGTAGACAACAAACCAGATATCATTTTACTGGACAAGAACAGGACAGTAAAATCATGTGAGGTCGGCAGAGAATACCTTCAACGGTAACAGCAGGCAGCATTGCCGTCCAAAGATAAAACATTTGAACTATTTGACATCATTTGTGACATAATTTACAATCAGATGTTGTGTAGCTCCCTCACGGAAGGACAAAGTTGTTAAAGTTTCCAATAGAAAATTTAGAGAAAGCAGCATTTTATAGTTACATGCATTATAAGGATAATTACGTAAAATAGAAGACATGAAATACTTTTATTTAATATGGTTTATTCCATCAACATAGCAACATATTCCATATGACTGTTGTGTTTGTTTGTCCAGTGCTATCCAGAAGGCGTCCGTCTGCTTCTACAGTCTGCCTGATTCCATGTGAATGCTGAATAAGACTAAATGTAAAACAGCTTAAAACATTTTTTTTGAAAAACTTTTTTTCAGAGGCAACAAGCGCCTGCAGGATCCTGTTGGATCAGAGCATCAGTCTAGATAAAGAATTACTTAAATTGGGATTTAGATACAGCTTCACTCACCCACCAACTCTCCCTCTCACATCCACATGGGTTTATTTTGGGTCATCGTCGTGTTTTTACTTTGTGCATTGTGTATTTCCAGAGAACTGCAGTATGCAGAAGAAGGACAAAGTCAGCAATGATCAGCGCACAGCTAAGGTCTGTCAGACTGAGTTGAACAATAAAATCGATTTTGGTAAGTGAGCGTGACTGCATTTATAAAGCACTTTTATACAAAACATGTATGTTGGTGTGAGTAAGAGACTAGCAAGTATAAGCAACTCCGCTAACAATCTGCAACTTGTCTGTCCTAAGCGTACAAAGTGGGACTGGAAGAGTTTAGAGACGGTTTGTCCACTGATATTTACAAAGTGCGGGTACTGCAAGTCATCAAAGAAGGTGGGTATTTATCATTTTGGGACATGTGCATATTTGCTTTTTGTCAGCGAGTTGGATGAGAAGACTGGTACCACTCACATGTTTGTAGAAGCCAGCCAAATTAGCTCGCATTGCCAGGTAACAAGCGGACACTCCAGGAAGTTACTGGTTGGTTCTAGCCAAGAAATATTCCAGTACAGTCTGGCTGCATCTAGCGGTGATGTTGCAGATTGCAACCAACCGACACTTTTCCCGTGTGTCAAGTGTGTAGGAGAACTACGGTGGCCAACGTGAATGGCTCCATCTGGAGTGTTTGGTTTGTCCGTTCTGGGCTACTGCAGAAACATGGCAGTGCAACATAGCGGACTCAATGAAGAGGACCTGCTCTCTATGTAGATATACTGTAAACGGTCCATTCGGAGGTAACAAAAACATGATTCTTAGTTTCAGGTGATTATACTCTGAAGAAAATATACTAATTCATGCCAATAGATCCCCTAATTGCTTCACACTGGCTCTTTAAAAAGGTGAATTGTATTTTATCAATTCATTTTTTGTATTGATTAAACAGAGTATATTAGAGGTGCTAGTAGGTGGATTTTGTTACCTTTGTGCAGAGCCAGGCTAACTGTTTCCAGTCTTTATGCTAAGCTAAGTTAGCCGGCTGTCGTCTGCACATTTGCTGTACAGTCATGAGAGTGGGATCAATAGAGGTATCAATCTAACTCTCTGCAAGAAATCAAATAAGCGTATGTCCAACTATATCATGAAGCATGATTCCACTGTGGCACTGGGAATATGTGACAATACATCACTAATATGTTGTACTGCACCTTTAGCTATGCATTAAATCCTTACCCTTTCTCTGTTCTCTTATATTTTAATTACAGGAACCAAGGATGTGGGTCCTCTGAATGAAGTGCGCACATTGCTCAGTTATCCACACTGCAGAGATCCGTTGGATCTGAGAACAGGAAACAACTACCTTATCATGGGCGCATCCAAAGATATTTACAGAGATGACAAAGGACAATCGTAAGCTTGTTCTTTGTGTGAAAGTGTGTGGTGTGTGTATGTAAATGTTTTTACTGTTTTACTGCTTTCTATTACTAAATCAAGTTAGCCTTTTTTGTTCTCTTGTTTAAGTTGCTATTGACAGAGTAAATTAACGTAAAGAAGGAGGGAGGAGGCTTTTTCATGTTATGTTCCAGCGTATTACAGATAGCTGTTCACATGAAGAACCAATGCATTTTTCACTTTGCTCTCCTCAGGTATCAGTATGTACTCGGAGAGAGAACCTGGATTGAGTATTGGCCCACAGACGCAGAGTGTCAAACTGAGGAACACAGACCTACCTGTTTGGGCATGGCGGAGATGGTCGAGCAGTACCGAGTCTTTGGATGTAAGGAGTAGTGAAACCAAACAAAATAAAGTGTTTTTATTTTGGATTTTTTCCTTATAATGTAAAACTTCCCCTGCTATGGGATTTAAGGGCCTACGATATTGCTCTGTATTGATTAAAACCAAACGGTCTCAATAATTCTCTGTGTCTTCATTACAGATTAAAGTAATTACTGTTATGTTGGTTATGGTAAATGTATATTAAAAGTTCAACGTGAAGTAGAAGTTTAATAAAGTTTGATTGTGTTAAGCGAGCTCAGTGGGCTGATGCATAGAAAGTTAAACAATAAAGAATGAAATTAAATCTCTTGTGATTCAGAATATATAACCGCTCATATCGATCAATTATTGAGAACTGCAGCAGTAATAAAGCTGGCATTTTTATAAAAAATTCATCAATTTATCCAATTTATCCATGTCCAACAGTATTGTTGACAAAAAATGGATATGACGATAATCCATGAACAGATGTTTTCCTACTGAGACATAAAAAAAATTCCAACTGTTCAATTTCCCAAGAAGAAAACCTTCCCTTTCATGGTGTATAATTACATTATCTATTTGCATTTGCTCATCTAGTCATAGCCCCGTTTTTTTAATTATGTGGTGATGGTTTTCTAGTGACCAAAAACGTTTGTTTTAAATTCAACATTGTGGAAAATACACTTATCTGCTTTTTCGCATAAAGTTACCTGTTTCATAACCTCCTGAGAGCGAAATCTCCTAGGTTTTGTGAAATGACGATTTGAGTAATATGATAAATGTTGGGCAGATTCACTGGAATGTCTCAGCATTAATGTGAGCATGTTTTGGTCAGTTTTTTTGTGGCTAACACACTGTGGAGGTAGAACTTGCCTTCTACTGGTTCTTTGAAGCAACTTGCCCCGTAGCCAGAGACAAAGGTGAGTGGGCCAATGTAGTATTGCCGATTTCTGTGATTCCCAGCTTGTGTTTTAGCCTCTATGGAGTACTATAACTTATGTTGTCTGTTATGGAACTGTTTAGATGTGCAGAGTAATTTGTCAGCAACATAGAAGTTGATAAATAATTGTTCCTCAAATTCTTCCGGTGTGGCTATTGGGATTGAATTGTTGGCTGGTGTTGGGAACGAAAAGGAGCATGTTTGAGTTATCAGCAAATATGAAAAACTAAATTATTGACATCAATAGAATTATTAATTAATGTCAGTAAGTTTATTCATAATTATAAATAATAATGGGGCACCACCCTGAGAACATGGCCAATAACCAAACTATAAACTAGGTCTCATAATTAGTATTCACTCACAATGTCAATAGTTAAAGTACTATTTCACATTCAGAGCAAACAATGAAGGTTTTGAGTACGAGTACAGGCCACATATCCAACTAATATCACAATACACACGCACAAAGTGATCACAAAAAAACTGCTCTTCAAAGTATAACTGAGTTTATTAGGTTCCAATAATAATGATCAAGGCAAGGCAAGGCAAGGCAAGTTTATTTGTATAGCACATTTCAACAACAAGGTAATTCAAAGTGCTTCACATAAAACCATTAAAAGCATCAAAACATAAGGCATAAGAAAAGGAGATTTAAAAACAATTAAGAACATTCATTGAACATTAAAAACAGTCATTAAAACATTAAAAAGCAGTGTAAGAAATAAAATACAGTAGTAAAATGCAGAAATGCAGGAGATTGATTAATATCCTTGAATCTGGTTCAATTAAAGGCAGCAGCAAACTGAAAAGTCTTCAATCTTGATTTAAAGGAGCTGAGGGTCTCAGCAGACCTGCAGCTTTCAAGTCAAATAATATCTAAACTAACAACAGCTACTATACATTTATGAGCATGCTATCTAAAATCAACAAACAATCTGTAGTGGGGGGGGGGGGGGGACACTGCTCAGACAATGACGGACATAATCTAAAACGTGGCACGTCATGTGGGACTACAAGTGGAAGATAGATCGAACTATCAAGATGGAGAGGTGGTTTCACCACAAAATGGCACGAGACTACAAAATGGCGAGAGACAATAGAGATTGCGTTATCTGCACGTGTCTGAGGTAGTTAGCTCAACCCGTATATACATAGCTAACACTGTGTGTGTGTGTGTGTGTGTGTGTGTGTGTGTGTGTGTGTGTGTGTGTGTGTGTGTGTGTGTGTGTGTTAGTAGAAGTAGGGAGAAAGCTAAACAAAATAAATCCTCCAAAACAAAACAGATCCTTACCACCGCGGTGGAATACGGAGGATTGCTATTTCATCACAGAAACCCAGCTGACGATCTTGGACTCGCCCAGCCGCGGTTCTGACCTTTGAACCGATAAAATAGCAAATAATGACCCCACTAGCGGTGACTGATCTATCTCAAAACACGATTGCAGCAGTATGAAATACACAGTAATTTCTACACAACAATAATGATCTTGGTCGTTAATTATTGAGCATACACAACACTACGTTGTAAAAATAACACAGTAACTTAAGCAAAACCAACAAAGCAAATAAACGCACTATGACCTTAATCTGCCCAGACTCAAGCCTCTTATGGTGCAATGACTTTGTGGCGGTCGATGTGGTCCTTCTGAGTTCCTCGGTTAAACTCAGGATCGTGAGCTCCGGCTGCGCGTCGATAACTCTCTTAGTGGCGGAGAGTTTCCTTTAGAAAATATGGGTATTCTCCTTCCTTATAACTGGCATAAAGTCGACGTTAACGGGAAGAGAACGGGGCTTTATCCGTTCTCTGCCTCAGGATCCAAAAACAAAACAAAAACAGTGTTTATTCATCCCGCGAATTTAAGACTGTGACCTAGTTCTTTTAAAAGCAGCAGAGCTGTGTTTCGTGCTTCCTTGCCCGACGCGAGTCAGAGGGGAGAGCAACAAAGTTCCTGTGCCTCCTTGCAAGCGAATTGAATTGCGTGGAATGGAGGTGTGTTCAGGCTCGCTCTGTGGTTTTAACAACTTGGTGGCATTCGGTCGTAAAACCGGGGTCCACCGCGACTGACCAATGAGGTGCCAGTATTAAGTTTTGGCTGAAACTTTAGGTGTGGCATATTCCTTGGGCCCTGGGTGTCTTATCAACCCAAATCAGGCCTTTTGCTGAACAAACAGGCCCAAGTCTTTTCCTTTGTTTAAAGCACATGGTGACCTCAAGCACATGGTCCCAACACTGGTCTGTGGGTTGGTCAGTCCTCCACTTTGGTTTAGACTAAAATATCAAAGCAACTATTTGGACAAGATAAGATGAGATGGAACGTTATTTCTCCCGAGGGAAATTGTTTTGCATCAGTTGCAGAAAGTTGGAAATATCAAGAGTTCAAATATGAAATGTTAATAAAGGGGAAAGTATTTAAATATCAACACATATATCGAAAATTCACTAAATCCAATATAGATTATAATGATAATATGAGATTAATGTAGTTTATAAATTGCTTAGATAACTACAAACAGCATTGAAGGCGGGGCAGCTGGTGACGCAAGCAGGAAGTTCTCTGTAGCATAGGCCGTCTCATTTCGGAGACCGCTCGGTCCATCCTTCGTGGTCCTCAAAGGACGCGGCCGACGTGGACCGCGAGGGCTGGGTCCACCGAAGGATGCAGCCGCTGGATTGGGACATAGGCAGTGTTTACAGTGGAAGCAGATACCGAAATCCAAGTCGAACCCACCAATAGAAACTCCTGGCTCATTCAGTAGCGTATGCTCACTCCCGCCAACTACATCCAAACTCAACTCGTAGCTTTTCGATTTGAAAGCTAGGTTTCCATTTTGAAAGCATAGGGGTTTTTTTTAAAAGCAAAAATTCTAGTTTCATAAGAAAAACCAACTAAACTAAAAATAATTTATTCTCAGTTTATATATTTTCACTTACAAACTTGATTTTTGATTGCAGTGCCAGAAATTTGCTCTCAAAACATTTTTTTTGTTGGCGTAATAAAGACAAATATACCTTCATATACAGCTCTGACACAGTGTAAAGGGAGGGAAGGTTTTTAAATCTGGTGCGGGAATGGCGGACTCCACCACTAATGCTGCGAATACGCGTCGAGATTACATACAAAGTCTATGCACAGACGCGATGAGACTGGAGCGACGCGAATCTGCGTTTGTGCGGCGCGATGGACGCGAATTTGCGGCGCGATGGTTGCGAAATCGCGTCAAACGCCAAAACGCCAAAACGCTAAAGTTGAAATATTTTAACTTCTGCGACAAAATCGCGTGACGCTGTGGCGCGATAGCCTATCAGCGTTGAGATGTTTCCCCTGTCATCACTGACTTCCTGCCGTTGCTGAATCAGGAAATAAATACCGGAGCCGTCTGTGTTCACCCGGAGCTCTACGATACCTCGTATCAGTAGAGACCGGACCAAACTATGTGTATAAATGTGTGTGTGTGTAAACCAGATGGTACAAACAATGAAAAAGACGCTGCCGTATTTACGTCTAGATGACGTTATTGTGAGTGTTGATGGAGCTGCTACCATGTTAGCATAGCCTAGCACCGATCCACCCGAGCTCCATTGAGAAAACAAGTATTTTAAAAGTTATTTGCTTGTCGTCTTGCGGAGAGAACTAACAAAACATGAATTCAGACAAATCGGCATCATTAGGTAGTTATTTCGGAGTCCCTTTTTGTCGGTTTATTGCAGTTAAATCACAGCCAAATCAGTTTATTTGGGGCTCATACAGCCGTAGTAAACAGCGGACGTGTGGCTTGCTAGACACAGTGAATACATCTCGATACAATCCACGGAGCTCCTCTGGACAATGTTATTAACCCAGACATGACGGCGTTTAGTTTCCCGTGATATCTGGGACTTCCACAACAAGTACTAAGCAGAAATAGAGGTTATTTTTTCCATGGTTAATGGCGGACAGTTTCAGAGCGATAAGCCCCGCCCCCTCTCCAGCGCGATTCTCGCGAATGAACACAAATGGTCCCCAGTGAGACCGGCGTCGCGATGGACGCGAATTTGCGGCGCGATGAATTCTCGACGCGTTTGGTGTGAACGCGGCATAACAATGAAAACATTATTTAATGGATACAGAATTTTGGAATGAAACCTTAAGTCTGATCCTGTAACCTGTAATGCACACGAGTGTATGATGTTGAAACCAACTGAAAGCAAACAAACACATCCATTAAATTTCAATGAATGTATTGTTTCTTTTTTTGTTTTGACCAGGTTGTCGCAGCTCTGCCCCTTCTCTCCTGTCACTCTATGGCCCAATCCCAATGTCCCCCCTAAAGCCTCAAACCCTGAACCCTCAAGGACTTACTGACGTCACCTGGTAAGTGGTTGGGTGTGAGAGACTGTGAGGGCTTGGAATGGTATGAATAGGAATGGGACAGCACTTTGCTGCAACATATCACGTTACCATGAAAACGACAACAAATATGATGTATAATTGTGGGTATTTATTTTATACTTTGTACTACCTGATTTGAACGTCTTCCTGGCTCTTTCCTCACAAGATGAGGTAATTTCATATAATCTATTTACTCGTTTTTGTCAAAACAGCTTCAATAACAAAATCTAATATTTGATGAATGAATTAATAAATATTCTCTGATTTCATGTTTATTTTTTGTTCCATCTTTAACCCTTAATGTTTCTGAGTCAATTTAATATGACAGGCTGAACACACGTGAGTCGTCCTCTTTGTTTACCTTCTTTTTTCGTCTCCATGCGTCCACTGGTTACCCCGTGTTTAACGTCACATTGCAATGATTTGTGGGTAATTCCCTTAGGCTAAGTCAGCATCCTATGCTGACTTATGGAAAGGGTTCATAAAGGGCTCAAAATGTCTGCCAGAGAGCCCTCAAACATTCGATGATTTGACAGTGGGACATCCCTAAACCCTCACGGACTTCGCGGGAGCGCGCCTCAAAGTCCGTGAGTCCGTAAGGGGGGACATTGGGATTGGGCCTTTGAGCCCTTTATGAACCTGTTGGGGATTCGACCCCTGAGTGACTGGTGTAAAGATGATTATTGACCACTACAGGGTTCCGGTCAGAGAACACGCAGACATCTGTTTGTTCCATACGTTACTGTATTCAGTCTGGCATACAGTGTTATAGTTTGGTGACAGATTTTACAGATGTTGAACAATGTTGAATGAGTTTATCGAAGTTGACCGAGTTTCTGAAATAAACACAGAAAACGAATTACAGAGCCAAAGTATTAGCAATAGTAAACACTTAACTAAAGCAAACACACGTACATTCACAGGAATACAGGCTCGCTAGCCAGGTTAGCCACTTAGCTCAACTTTGGGCTATTATTTGAACGGCTAATTACAAGACAAACACTTCACGTTACTGACAGTAAATGCACTTAAGAACATAAGTACAACTACAAACGGAACAGTTACGACACATAGGCTCAAAGTTACAGTTGATGACTTACATCATCAATGACTCGATCTGACTGTACCGTTGGTCCTACGTAGGATCTACGGTTGGCGCAACCGGAAGCGGAAACAGTTCGCAACGTCAAATACAGTTTCAGAATAAAAGCGCATACACTTTATCGTCTCTGCCCGTGAATAATTCACAACAGAACCCTTACCGTAAATCAGCATATGATGCTGACTTTACCTCAGGGAATTACCCACAAATCACTGCAATGTGACATTAAAAACAGGATTACAGACGAATGGTCACGTAAAAAAAAGGTAAACAAAGAGGACGGCTCACGTGTGTTCAGCCTGTCTTACTCAGAAACATCAAGGGTCTCCCTAATAGCAAACACATACACAGGGATGAGATGATGCGACACGGTTTAGTCTGAGCTCTCCTCCCTGAGGAATAGAGAGTATTGATCAAGTATGTGAGGCCTGCTCTTGCATCTGGACCATCACAGCATCAGTTAGACCGAAACGACAGCGGGGCATCTGAAGAAAAAAACAACGAACAAATCAAGGGTCGGTAAAATGGGTCTTCTTCTTCTTCTTCTTCTGTGGTTTTTAACGGCAGCTTGCATCCTTTTTTGTTGCATTACTGCCATCTTCCGGTTTCAGTCACTTCTATGTTCCCAACTACTACATTTTCCCCATCAGACCAGTTTCTCTCAAAAAAATTGTAAAGCACCTTCTTCCCAGACTACTAGATCCCCACTCTATTATATTTTTCAACTCTCTTCCTCTCATCCCTAGTCTCTGCATTTCTCTCATCATGACCCTTCTTTCTGAGCTGTGTCTACTACAGGAGGTGATGACATGTTGTACAGTCTCTGGTGCCTGGCAGAGCTCACAGAGACCGGATGGATGCTTCCCTATCATGTGTAGTGTGCTGCGTAGGTTGCTGTGCCCTATTCTTACTCTTGATATTGTAACCTCTTCTCTCCTGTTTCCTCCCCTGTATCTTACACTGCTCACTTTACTCTGAATTGAATGTAGATGTCTCCCCCTAGTCTCCTGGTCCCATTGTTGTTGCCATACTTTGTTGATATTTTTCCTGATGATGCCCTTTCCCTCTGCTTTGGATAACTTGATACTGATGTCTACTTTGTTTTCCTTTATTGCTTGTTTGGCTAGTTTGTCCACTTTTTCATTTCCTCTGATACCTACATGGGCCGGTACCCATATAAATACGACTTCAGTGCCTCGTTCTATTGCTCTAGAGCAGGGGTCTTCAATTAAATTTCCAAAAGGTCCAGATTGAGAAAATCTCCTCGGGCAAAGGTCCGAAACATTACAATAATATCTAACTCGCGCTATTTAGTGCCATATATATATATATATATATTCAAGAAGCCTAGTAGTAGTAACAACGTCTCTGTGTAGTCAACAACTGTCAAATCAAATAAAGAAAGTACACATCAATTATATTTTAACAAGTATTATTGTTGGTTTTCAAATGTAACTGAATGGATTATAAATAATACATAGAAATACATCAATAAATGTTCTTCTCATTTCAAGTAAAATAAGAGCTGGATTAAAGAATAACTGACATAACAGAAAGCTTTTCAAAAATGTGCATCTTAAAATGAAGTAATTCATTTTAGAAAAATTAATTTCACTGATTTGTCCTGCAGCTTTAAATTCAGTTAATTCAGGTGTGAAGTGATGTCAATCAAAAAAGCCACAATATTATATTTTTGTCATCTAAAAAGAGAAATCAGTGTGCATGGACTTTATCTGTGGTTATTAAACCACTTGTTTCAGCTCTATTCTCTCTGTTCACATCGTTGTTGAACAGTGAATTCATGTGTTATGATTCTGATCATATTGGGCTCTTAGGTTTATTTTCTGTCTTCATTTCAGACTCAAAAGAGTTGTGCTTTGCCTCGTAGTGCGCTTCATTTGCCGCTTTTATCCACAGTTACGGTTTCTGAACATATGAGACATGCTGGTTTTAACTGCCTGTGGGAAGAATTAACATATAAGATTCTGTTCATTCTTGCTTATAAATTCTATTCTCTCTGAACACGTTTCTCTTTTTGGAGAACGTCATGTGAGATAACTTCTATGATTAGCGCAATATTCCTGCTCTTCTTTCTATTTCCTCGTCTCTCCCCCGTGTGTCATGGTGTGTGTAAATCTCACTAGAATCAGGAAACTTGAATACTCATATTTGATTGGCTGAGCTGCATCACGTGATGTGATTCACAACGCATTGGTCGGTGTGTTTCCTGCACCGCTGAACAAGTGCCGTAACGGCTGAATAAACAGCGCCGGTTAAAGTACAAACTCACTGTCTGATATGAATAATTCTGAATTATCTATCGGTTATAGGTCCTGGGTCCAGATCCGGACCGCGGTCCGCCTATTGGCGACCCCTGCTCTAGAGTGCTTTGACCTTATTTTTAGTAACATATCTTGTCGAGTATTGGACACACCTGACTTCAGACTAGCAAGTGCAGACATGGAGTCACTGCAAATAAGGACTTTGCCTGGTCTGTGTTGGTCAACCCACTCTAGTGCCAAAAGAATTGCATACAATTCAACTGTATACACAGCTAAAAAATTCGAAGTGCGTTTAAATATTTCAAATTTATGACTAGGAACTGCAACAGCAGATCCTATTTTGTCTGTATCTGGATCTTTTGATCCATCGGTAAAAACATGCACATGTTCTGGGTATACTTTATCTGTGTACTCATAAAACTCACTCACTAAATCAGTATTTTCCCGTTTTACCTTAATTTGCTGCAACTCCATGTCCACCTCTGTTTCTTTAAGCATCCACACCGGAGTTATTGGCCTAACGACAGTAGGGCAAAGCTCTATATCAGAGACTCCTAGACTTCTTGCTGTTGCTTCTCCTATCCAGCCAAAACTTGTCTTTGGTACTTTATGTCTTTCCCAACATGCCTGTAATACTTTTTTAGTTGGATGATTATCTTCATGACCTCTCAGATTTATCCAATAATTAACCAACAGTTGTTTTCTGCGAAGACAGAATGGCATTTCTCCTGTCTCTACTTGGATGGCGCACACAGGTGATGTTCTTACTGCTCCTATACAAACTCTGAGGGCCCTGGACTGGATAACATCTAGCTGTTTAAGTGTGGTTTCTGCTGCTGAACCATATGCTATACTACTATAATCTAATCTGGATTTAATTAGAGTTTTGTAGATGTGTATCAGGGATGAAACCTCTGCTCCCCAGTCCATCCCTACCAGACATCTCATTACATTTATAACTTTTTTACACTTATCACTAACATTTTTAATGTGGTCTTTCCATGTTAATCTGCTGTCAAAGTGTACTCCTAAAAACCGAAACCTACTATTTCTAACTTGTTTCCATACAGATTCAGCTGAAAGTTTCCCCTAGTTCTCCGTCTCGTAAAGAACATTACTTTAGTTTTTTCAGATGAGAATTTAAATCCCCATTTCTTCCCCCATATTTCAACTTGTTAAATATTGTTTTAACAATATGCTCCAAGTTTCTTCCTTTTTTCCATAAGGCCCCATCATCTGCAAATAATGACCTTCCCATATCTGGTGAGACCGTTCCAAAGATGTCATTTATTGCAATGGAGAATAAAATAGGACTTACCACACTCCCTTGTGGAGTCCCATTTTCTGTAAAATGGGTCTCATCACTGTTCAAGAGGTCAAATGAATATCACGTGGGTTAAAGATCTCTCTCTCTCTCTCTCTCTCTCTCTTTTTTCTTTCTTTTAAATCACAAAACACATGTTTCAGTGGGCTACAGAGAGCTTGCTGTGTTTTGCATTGATCACTCTTGATATCAATAAGGTTTAATATTTAGAGAGAAACGGCCTTGTGCGAGTATAGGAGGCTGTTGTTTGTCAGCTGAGGACAATCTGCTTTCTGGAGTGGCCTACTTTCATTATGACTATTCAAACAAACTTTGTTCATGTCCAAATAGTATTCCTCCTGACGTGCAGAACAAAGACACGGTGTGGCTGCTCTAGGCGGGATTGTTGCTTATCAGAAGTTAAAAGAAAATAAGAATGAGTCATCCAGAATAAAAATTAAGCAAAAGAGATAATGTCCATTTTTATACACAAGTCACATAGAGTTGCTTCTTTTTTTTACTAGTATATCCTTTTGTAGCAGGTGTTGAATATTAGAATTTACTTCTCAATCAGATTTACTTTACTGTTAAATGAGCTTTAAACGGTAAGAGATCTGAGATCAAACCTTCAATCGAAAATGAGAAATAACCTTTGAAAGTGCAACAACAAAATGTAAAGCCTGAATTTTAGTCCATAAAATGTGTATTATGCAATGAATGTGATTTAAAATGCTGCCATAGTGTTACACAACAGTTAAGTGGAGTAAAAGTATCAATAGGCCTACAATTTTAAAAATACTTGCAAAAAGAGTAAGGCTATACTGGACTTACAATGTATTATGTTTGAAGAAATAGTTTGACATTTTGGGACACAGGCTTACTGTTATTGGCTTTCTTTTTGAGGATTAGATGAGAAGATCGTTACTATATATTTGTTTGTTAAATATGAAGCTACAGCCTGTTAGCTTAGCTTAGCAAAAACTGGAAACATGGGGAAACAGCTAGCCTGGCTCTGTGTAAAGGTAACAAAACTAATCTTTCAGCACCTCTGAAGCTCACTATAACACGTTATACTTTGTTTGTTTAATCAGTCAATAAAAACGGAAGCAAAAACGTCACAATGTAGTTTTATGGGGGGTTATGTGCCGAGTGTTGCAGTCTTGTTGTCACCATGGGGGTTGACGGACATAGGGATTGTGCAAAGCTAAGCTAAATGTCTGACTACGGTAGTACATTTTCTGAAAAATCTATTCAGAAACTGTAAATGTAGAACTTTTTTTAAGTTTTTGGCTAGTTTGACTAATTAAATACAGCAAGTTAAATTCATAATAATTGATATTATTACCATATAGCTGTTCAACTAAGAGATTTACCCCATTGCCTGACGGTTGACCACGGTTAATAACTTCTTGTATTCATCACCACATCTCCCAAATCTACATTCAGAAGATACAATCAAAATATTTACAATTTAAATTAGCTTTTTATTTTATTTTGAGCGATAGCTCCTAAAAAACTCAAAGCTTACACATTACATTTATTTGAATCAGTAAAATAAACTGCTATATCTATGTGTCTTTACTGTTACAAAAATGTTTAAAACATTTTTTATTTTCACATATTTTGCCTGTAGGAAGGATTACAATATAATGTAAATTGACAAATTATCAGTCCACAAATAATATTTCAGAATAATTAGGGCAACCTGGTTACTTGGGGGACCATATCTGCATTTTTCTCCTCTTTTATCCGAACCCAACAGTTTCTCAACTGCTGCTGGGAAATAATGATGTTTGTTTGTGTTCATACATGCGTGCAGAAACACTTGGCGAGGTGAAGTGGAGGTGCAGGAGGAGGGTGGAGGGAGGATAAAAGGAGGGTGCAGTACAGTGACAGTCTCCATTGACAGCAGATCAGGATCAGTCAGGAGGATGAGTAGGACTCTGCTGTGGCTGGTGGCCTCTGTGGCCTTCGCCTCCCTGACTTCTCTGGCTGATGGAGCTCCATTGTAAGTAGACCTGCCTTTCCTTTACACACTGCCCCTGGGCTTGAATTTCATCAAAAACAGAGCTAAAATATGCAGTTTGTTCGTTTGTCCTTCTTCCTGGTATTCACATTATTATTGGTTGAAATGTAATGGGAGCAACAACGATATCTGCATTTAAATTTAATTTAAAAAGTGTATAAATATTAGTTTGACTTGTGTCTTAAATAATGAGAAGCTATGGTCCAGTAATGTGGACTTTCAAATGAGGCCAGTTAGTTGGCCCTGAATTTGGTTCAGAGTTTGCACAATGATGCCTAAAGCCAGACAGGGCAAGAGTCTAGAGCCATGATGAAATGTTCTGTTGGTCCAGTGCTGGATCTTCATCAAAGTAATCAATAGATTACTCATTGTGGGTGAAGTCCATGCAGTCATGATCCTCATCTGGGCAAATAGGTTTGTTTATCTCTGTGATTTGGGTGAAATTAAACTTTAACTCACAGCCTCTAAGACAGTGGTTTTCAACCTGAGGCTTTGGAACCAAGATAAATCTGAGAAGTCAGAAGATGAAAAACATTTCTGTTACACAAAACCATGTTTATTTTTTCTGACTTTTTTCTTGTGAAATACTGAAAAGGTTTCCTGCATCAAGCACACAAAAATCTCACAAAAAAAGGACACTCATGCTCTCAGTAAGGCCGATACCTGTGATGAGGGGTTACAAGTCAGGAGTCGTACACAAGAAAGATTGGGAACCACTTCTGTGAGAGATCCACTCTTAAAATCTTTAGACAAATAAGCAAACCTGTAATAGTGTTTAAAAGGTGACAACCTTCCATTATCATCTCTACCAGATGTAAGCGCGTGGAAAATCATGAGTTCGGTCCTGTGTGCATGCGTGATTGTATCTGTTTGTCCGTCCAGCAAATCTCTTACACACTGGACCCATCAGCCTAATATGTTTTGTGCTCATTCATGACTGTATGTTTTAGGACCTCTCATAGTTACCGTGATTCACAATTTTTGAAATAAAATGTTATTGACTGTTTTATACCGTCATTGACGGCTGACATCTCACTTAACCGGCCACTAGGGGCTGCAAGTGATCAATGACTGCTTCAGACAGTATTCAAACAGCATTTTCACAAATCAGCTATAGGCCAAAACCAGCCTCACTTTTGCAGGTCACATTTTGGCTTTTGTCGTGGCTTGAAAACTGATGTTTATCTAATTTTGAACTGGAGCATTTGCAGATTAATTTATACGCTATGATCCAATAAAGTTAGGCACTGTACAAGATGAATAAGTCCCCCTTTTTTATTTAAATCTTTGACACCATCGTGACTCTGAGGGAGCCTAGAAGGACAACTGAGTGAGATTCAACTCTTCTGTGTTTGGGAGGGGAGAGGGAGACACACCAGGCGGAGATCTGCACTCTACTGAATGCACTTTTTTGTTTGTGTGTTTTTTGGTGCCTGAAATGCATAACATTAAGAGGTTTTCTACACACTGACTACAGAATATTAATATTACTCCATATCTTCCTCTCTCACCGCTGCTCTGCAGGAAGGTGATGTCTGCCCCCAACTTGTTGCGTGTAGGTACAGCAGAAAAAATCTTTGTGGAGTGTCAAGACTGCACTGGAGCAGCCATCAATGTCCAAATCAACGTGATGAACCATCCAACCAAAAGCAGAAGGCTGACAACCACATCTGTGACACTTAACGCTGCAAATAACTTCCAGCAGCTTGGACAAATAACGGTAAATTAAATACCATCACTGTAATTATCTCTTACTGTTACTAACTAACATGGACACAAACAATCTATCAATGATTCGAGAAATGATTTAGACCTCCCTACCCTGCTACTGATGCACTACTGGTGTCTCTTCATACTGGTTTCAGATCCCTGCTGGAGACTTCAGTAAGGATGCCACCATGAAGCAGTATGTGTACCTGCAAGCTCAGTTTCCTGACCGACTGCTGGAGGAAATGGTCTTAGTGTCCTTTCAGTCCGGGTACATCTTCATACAGACTGATAAGACCCTCTACACCCCCAACAGCAAAGGTGAGTACAAATCTGCATCAGCACTGAAAAACACACCTACTTCTGTGAGAATGTCTTTAAGTGTCTTTTATTTCCAAATTGAATGCTTTTACTGTAAATTACTGTGAAGTTAAAAGAACCCTTCTTTTCAAAACGTTTCACATGACCCAAAATAGAATCACCGTCCTTCAACCCTCAGCAGCAAAATTAACCTCTTTCTCTCTCTATGTCAGTTCATTACAGGATGTTTGCATTGACGCCTCGTATGGAGCCAGTAGAGAGGGATGATGCAACCCAAACTCATCCTTCTATTTCCATCGAGTTTGTGGTATTGTGATTTATCTATGAATAAATAAGAATTGAAAGTGATATCATATAATAAGCTGTAACTGGGAGTACAAATATATTCATGTCTCCCTCTAGTGGTGGATTTGCACATTAAAGACAGCCTTTTCCTAAATTTGAAGACAAACACATTTTAGAAATGATGTCACTAAAAGTGTCACTAGCATGCAGTCTATAGGCAATCTATAGTGACGTTGATGAGGATGGTGGATTGTAGATAAAAGACATACTTAAAATGTTGCATGGATTTACTGAATTAATTTGTAGCTTACCACGGCTCTCTGTTAATGGTTATTGAAAATTGTTCATTTTTAGAACCCTGAAGGCATCATTTCACCACTTGATTCAGTCGCTTTGAAATCAGGGATCCACTCTGGAGATTTCCAACTCGCTGAAATTGTCAGGTTAGTAGTTCATCTGATTTAAATTCCATTTTCCATATTGTATTTTTATACATTTTCTTGTTAAGTGGTGTATTTACACTTTTGATACACCTGGATGGCAGGTAAATTCATCTCAAAACTTCAAAACATTTAGGATTATGCAAAGTAGCCTATATTTTAACATGTCTATGTCGCGCTTTTTACAATTAATTACCATGTTTCTAATTTAGTGTTTGGACAGCAACTAAATATAAGTATGTAAGTCATACGGTGTATAAAGTGTGAAGACACACTGAATACTGAGACTTAAGACAGAGCCAATTAAGGCCATCTGATGAAGTAACAAATACTAGTTAAGCACATCTGGATAGGAAAAAGACATGAACTGGAGAAAAGAGTTTTGTGAATGTAACTCCATTTGCTAATGTTATAAGAGCCTGGCTGTGATAGTAATATATCTTTAACTTGGTTGGTAACTAGTTTCTGGAACCCCTGAGTCGTTACTGCACTTTATCTCACTGCTCGTCTTCACTAAGCAAGATCTAAATACTTTTGACCCAACCTGAATCTGTAATATATAATTGAAAAATATGAATTTAATAAACCAACATTTTGGTATATAAAATGTATTATATAAAGTAATTAAATTACACAGCCGGCAAACAGCTAAAATAAACTAGACCTGCTAAAAGGTCAACTAGCTTAGCTAGCAGCAGCTGCCATCTTTGCTTTTGAGTAGAACATCTAGTGTTACTCTGGAAATTAGGGTGTCGTAAATTTGAATGTAATAAGGCAAGAGTTTGACATTTTGGGAAATAGCTCATGTGCTTTTTGGCAGAGGGTCACTTAGATGAGAAGATTGTTACCACTGTTAGACAAAAAGTGGGGATAGTCTTATTTAACTCTCCAACGAAAGCTTAAACTATTCATTTAAACTGTAGATCAATTTGTCTTTTAAGATCTAAATATTAATTGTTAATGGACGGAAATACATTTAATCCCTATAAAATAAAAACGTATCACCGTACAAAGGCATAAAATACAAGTACCCCCTTTCTGTCTTATGCAAAGTCAACCTGAAAACGTAAAACCTTTTCTTGTAAACATCAGTGTCGTAGGAAAGTAATATAAATGTCAAGTTCTGTGCAGCAGCTCTGTTGTGTAGGCGTCCATCTCAATCTGTGTAGGATATAAATATGTATATATAACTTCACGCAATCTGAAGTCTGTTGTTACTTTCAGCCTCTAAATGATTATTTTAATTTTGTGTGCGTGTGTGTGTGTGTGTGTGTAGTCCAGGACTGTGGAAGGTGGTGACCAAGTTCAACAGCAACCCGCAGCAGAGCTATTCTGCAGAGTTCGAGGTCAAAGAATATGGTGAGTCCTTCATTACCTGCAGTTCTATTTAAAACCTTTATAAACCTACAACATTCACTATTTTTGTTACCTGATTGGACGCACAATAAAATGTTTTCCATTTTGCAGTGCTGCCCAGTTTTGAGGTTAAACTGACACCTATGAGTTCCTTCTTCTACGTGGACAGTGAAGAGCTCACCGTCAACATCAAAGCTGTGTATGTGAAGGCTTTTCTTTTGTGGTTTGAGAGATCAGGTTTGATTGGTAGATTGATTGCAGAAGAAAAATGATGGGTGTTGTCCAGAGGTTGTGTTTGGGGCTTTTGCTTTTTTTTTTGTCTGATTTGTGTTTATTTGTTTTTGATTTTTCTGTTTTGCTTCATTGTGGACTTTAACATGTCCCTGTCTTGTGGGATTAGGTATCTGTTTGGTGAAGAGGTGGATGGGACCGCCTATGTGGTATTTGGAGTCATGCAAGATGGTCAAAAAAGAAGCTTCCCAAGTTCTCTACAGAGAGTGCAGGTGAGCACATTTTTGCTGTATTTTTTTTATGTTTTGCAAGACTCTAAAACATGAAAAAAATTCTATATTCCTGTTATTCATACATCTGCAGTAATTTCAGCTGAATTGTTACATTTCTACCTACATATATTATTTATTTAGGATGTTCAGAATTAAACCAGGCTGTTCACTGACTGTACCACTGTACTGTATTTGAAGATGCATATTTAAATTGTGTCACATTAGGTCGAGAGCGGTAATGGAGTGGTCACACTGAAGAAAGAGCACATCACAAAGACTTTCCCAAACATCGGTGAACTGGTGGGGACTTCCATATTTGTGGCCGTCAGTGTGCTGACGGAGAGCGGTAAGACAGAGAGACTGTGTGTATGTGCCTTTTCAGTGTGTTTGATCAAAGTAACTACCAGCTAACTACCAGCATTATTAGAGTCTGAAAACCCCCAAACAAGAACGAGAGGAGAAGAGAAAATAAAGGTATCAAGATAACATTTTTCTATCAGTTAATCACAATGAAAGTCAGAGATGTATAATAAATAAAATACTCTTGTCATCAGTTTTTGTGTGAATGTGTTTGTGTTTCTGTATCAACACACAGGTAGTGAAATGGTGGAGGCAGAGTTGAGAAGCATCCAAATTGTCAAATCACCTTACACCATCCACTTCAAGAAAACACCCAAATATTTCAAACCAGGAATGCCCTTCGATGTTGCGGTAAAGTACTTATTGACATATACATAACTTGACAGCATATGTATGGCTTAAGCCCCAGTTCCACCGAAAGCCGGATGTCCCCGGATCACCTCGGATAAAAAGAGGTGAGAACCGGGGTGATCCGCGGTGAACCGGGAAGGAAATCGTCGCGGATGACAACACATTTGACATGTTTCTCTGTTCTACTACGGTTCTACTATGGTTCCGCCACGGATCACCCCTGTTCAAGCCTGGTTCATCCTGGATGGCCACGGTTTGACCACGGATGAGCACGGTTTGACCACCGTTCAACTACGGATACGCCACGAACACGGCCCGGATGCGTCCCGGATGAAGCGTCAGGGTATAAATAGTTCTGATTTTCAGAGACAAAATCACTCTTCCGAAAATATTTGAAAGGACAACAACATGCCGAAAATTAAACCCAAGAAGAAGGCGATGACTGCTGCAAAGAAGAAAGCTGCTGCTGCAGCAGCAGAAGAAGAAAAGAAGAGAAGAAGAATCTTCCTCAGACGACAACAACACGCCGAAAATTAAACCCATCCGGGGTGCTCCGGGGTGTCAACTAGCTCCAGTTTCATCCCGGATTAACACGGTTATGCTACGGTTCATCCCGGATGCGCTACGATCAACGCCGCCCCCCTCTCCATTCCCGGATGTCCCCGGATCACCCCGGATGTTAGTTGTATGTCGGACGAGCCGTTCGTCTTCCCGGATACGCCGCGGATGGCCACGGTTCAGCACGGATGGCCACGGTTTTACTACGGTTCATCACGGAACATCCCGGACTGACTACGGTTTCACTCCGATTCCACTCCCGGATGACCCCGGATCTGATCCGTAGTGTATCCGGGGACATCCGGCTTTCGGTGGAACTGGGGCTTTATGTTGTGGAAAATATTCCTATACCCGCTTTGCGTGAGTCTTTAAATGCTGAAATAAGGAATACCAAAAACCAGGTTGTCTTTTTAAGTATTTATTCTCTGCGCAGAGAAGGTTCAATCATCACAACAGAATGCGTACAGTCTCAGTGAGGAAGAACCAAGAAAAAAATGAACAAGCTTTCTTTATACAGAATGAGCAAAGGTGGGGGCCGATGGCCAATGTTACAGACATTTTGGTCTCAGACTGATAGGAACAACAATGAAAAACAAACGGCCAGCAACCAAAACAAGCGGCCCAAAGGCCTTGACGGTGGAACATTCTCATTCAACACAGTTAGTTAACTTTGTGAACAGGCAAGGGAGAATTCTTCTTCTGCACAACAGAGACAAGGTGAAGTTCAACAAAGTTCAGAGCAAAATTACTTATGCATGAATACAATATACTGAGTAGAAATATATACTAGTAAGTAGAAATATATACTACGTAAAAAATGACCATTACCATTACACTTATGGCTTGGCCCTTTCGGGCAACATACACATTTTTTTTCTCAGATAGAGAGGGGGATTATAAGAGGAAGATTTAATCTAAGAAAAACAAATTGTGTTCGTATTACTAGGAAGAGGATGTGTATTTTAATAAGTGGGGTGATTTTGTTGAATGGTTTCGATGAAGAAATTGAGCAAAGAACAGATATAAATGAGTTCAAGAAGATGTATAAAAATAGTTTTCAACGGTACAGGGACGAGGAAGGGGCCTTGTCTCTGTCGGGCCTTTGACACTCGTTATTGTTTTTCACATTAACATATAATATGTATTTATTCAAAATTAACTGTATATGTTTACTGTTATTTTATTGGTTTCTTCTTGTTTTATTTTGTTATTATTTGTTACATGTATGGAATAAATTCATCTGATCAAATGGCTATATTTCTACTTAAGTAAAAACACATTACAGACAACATTACACTACTGAAATATAGCCACTCTCAGAAAACACAGATGGCAGTATATCGTAAATGTGCAAGTCACATGCTGCTTCATGCTCTCTTCATAACTGTTATTGATTAGATCAATATTTTGTCGTCTACTTTCATTATGATGTTCAGGCAGATTTTGATGAACAGAAAAAAGCAATTTGTCTATCAACCTATTGGGTCACCATGAACTAAGTCATGATACTTAGAACTACAAACTAATCTAATAAAACGAGTTTGACCTTAAAAAGATGTGTTTCAATGAGACAGTTAGTCGATTTCTGATTGTTCAGCTGTTTGTGTTTCTGATGGCAGGTTGAAGTTGTGAATCCTGACGGCAGTCCGGCACAAGGCTTGAGAGTGGTGGTGGATCCAGGTCAGGTGCTGGGTTTGACCACAGCCAATGGCATCGCAAAGCTTACCGTCAATAAAGTGGCAAGGAACCCAAGCTTGACAATAACTGTAAGTCTCTGAATTTTTTTACCCTTTTTGAATTTCCGCTTTCATTGGCAAACATTTTTGACGTTCACTTGAAGAGGTGAAATCAAGCTCCATGTTATTGTTCATCCGCACATTTACTGTACAGTATGTCAATGGTGAACTTCTTGTCAGTGTAATGTCTCTTTGTCATTCTATTTAGCAGCCACGATGAGTTGAGATAGGAAAGACTTGGGACTCTTCAAGTATTCTTTATTCAACTGTGTGTGTATGCTTATCTGTGTGTGTCTTTAATTGCAGGCAAGGACCAATGATCCTGTTATTAGCCTTGAAAGACAAGCATCAGCCTCCATGGTAGCTTTCCCATATACAACAACAAGCAAAAACTACATCCACATAGGTGAGGGACATCCTGAAATAACAAGATGGTACAAAAAAAGGAGATAGCAGTGGAAAAGTGTGCACTATGCACTACATATTTTGGGTGTTTTATCACAACATGACACATTTGCAGGTGTGGATACAGCGGAGCTGGAATTAGGAAACAGCCTGAAAATCAACCTCAACCTCATCCGGAAGGAAAACCATGACACTGACATCACATACCTGGTGAGAGATGTTTTACACCAGTGCATGTGTGCACATATATTACTCTTTTGGTTGCCTCCAACGTCGTGTGTAAAATATACATGCATGTCTGATAAGTGCTGATGTTCAAATCTGCGTCCCTAGATCTTGAGCAGAGGTCAGCTGGTGAACAACGGCCGTCAAAGGACAGAAGGTCAAGTTCTGATTTCCCTGATAGTTCCTGTGACCAAAGAAATGCTGCCATCGTTCCGCATCATAGCCTACTACCATACAAACAGCAGTGAAGTGGTATCAGACTCTGTTTGGGTGGATGTCAAGGACTCCTGCATGGGCTCGGTGAGACACACAACGCTGATGTAGTAGAGTTTAAGTGGGCAAACACCCACACAAGCTGATAAAGTTATTTGTAAATTTCTCAGACATATTTTTTATGTATGAAACTGCTTAAGAAAATACAGAACTGCACGTTTCATTCACTGACCTGCCCTTCACATTCAGCTGAAGCTTGAATCGGCAAGACCCAGACATTCCTATGTTCCCCGCAAGATGTTTGCTCTGAAGGTCACAGGAGATCCAGATGCCACAGTGGGACTGGTGGCAGTTGACAAAGGCGTCTACGTCCTAAACAACAAGCACCGTCTCACCCAGAAAAAGGCAATTTCTTTATTTCATATTTATCTCAGAAAATATTTGAAAGGGGTTTCATTTAAAAAGCTATGTATAAAAGAAAATTGCACACACGTTAAATTTCAAGTTTGTTAGCTTTTTGCTTCAAATAATATCTGCCGTGAATTTGTCCTGCAGCAAAATACATTGTATGAGTTCATGTGTACATGTGAGATCTGTCATGTGAGTTTATAGATTTGTTTGTTTAACTTGCATACTGTAACCCTATGTCTTGTTTGTTTGTATTTGTGTGTGTGTGATTGACCTCTGACCTGCTCAGGTGTGGGACATTGTAGAGAAGTACGACACAGGCTGCACACCAGGTGGAGGGAAGGACGGTATGGGTGTGTTTTACGATGCTGGGCTGATGTTTCAGTCCAACATGGGTTCTGGGACACCCTACAGACTAGGTGACACTACTTTACCCTCCCCTTCCCTATTAATACCCTTATTTAGGTTTTAAAATTGTATCAATGAAATATCTCTCATAAGGAGAAGTGGGCACCTGTAGACCTTTATTCATCGCCATGAGTCTAGTGTTTTTCTAGGAGTAAGCATCTAGTAGACAGCTAGAAGAACAGCATCTTTAACCAAATTTCATTATATTTTCAGTATTTTGACATGTAGATAGATTTCTCGTTGCTGTCTGGTTTTATAATTGATTATAATCAAACTGATATCTTAAACTTTGGGCACATAAAACCAAAATTATCTGACGTAAGTGAGATAATGTGTTTTTGGTTGAACCGACGCTTTGATGCATTTCCATTTGAACTAGTGTGACTGCCACATTAGGTGATCATGGTCCCTCCCTTATTTTAGGGGTTTTAGAATATTGCCTTCAGCACTTTATTATAATAAAGCGTTTATACAATGTTTTAACATGTCAACAAATGGATGTGCAATTGTAGATTCAATTTTCTCACAGCCACATTTCCAACCAGATGAATGACCTCACTCTGATTTAAAGAGTTTCACATCAATTATACGAAGCACAAATCAAGTTTAGTTCCAACTTTTAAAGTTAAAAACTTGTCTGTTTCCAGAATTGAAATGTCCGGCCCCCAGCAGGAGGAAACGAGCCACTACTATCATGGACGTCACAACCAGCTTACGTGAGAACCACAGCTCTAAACTACCCAATAAACACATCATCAGACATCTTCAGGCACTCTTCAGTGTCGTTGGACAGCTTGTCCCATTGACTTTCACTGTTCTCGTCTTTGCCATGCTATGTATTTGTAGACAGATAAAAGTGAGGTGAAACTCCTTTTACTTCATTCTTTCTTGAGTTAATATGTCAATCTATTTCTTCATGCTCCTACTTTTCCATACTGAACGGAGAAGGAACCGTCTTTTCTTGTCAGTTTTCTCCCTCCCTGTCCCATTTAGTTCTTTGTTTATTTGATTTTCCTTATTCAAATCAAGGGTCTAATGTAAGAGGGCAGGCAAATTAAAGAAGCACAATTTCTATTTCTAATTTGCCTTTCCAGTTCACAATTCTTCTTGGTGGTCTGTATCTTCTTACCTCTGTCTCTCCTCCACAACCCTTTCTTCCCAGTGAGTCAATATAAAGACCAGCTGCAGAGTGACTGTTGTTTGGATGGCATGAAGGAAACCCTTCTCAACTACACATGTGAGAGGCGCAGCGAGTACATCAGTGATGGTGTAGCTTGTGTCACGGCCTTCCTGCACTGCTGCGAGGAGATGAAAGCCCAGCGAGCTGACAGGAAAGAGGATAGCCTCCTACTTGCTCGCAGTAAGAGACGGGGACAGGGGATGATGTGAAGCTCTGAGTGGTTACTATTCATGGTCATACTGATTGAAAATAGTAACATTTCTAATGACACTTTAGGTGAGGTGGATGACAACAGTTACATGGACAGCAATGAAATAGTTTCTCGCTCCAGTTTCCCTGAAAGTTGGCTGTGGTCAGACATCAAACTGCCTGCTTGTCCTCCACAAACACCTAACTGGTGAGTCTTCACACTGACACCACTAGGATTTAAAGCTACTCTTTACCTCTCAAAGTGTTAACCCTTTTCTTTGTATCAGTGTCACCACATCATTGACAAAAAATGTTCCTTTGAAAGACTCAATCACAACCTGGCAGTTCACTGGCATTAGTCTGTCAAAAACTCACGGTGAGGATTCAGTGACTAAAATCTGTAAACCTCTCCCATCCTTTACACCTCTCTCTCTCTCTCCCTCTCCCTTTTTTCTCATTCATCTCTTGTTTTTTTGTTTTTATCTCATCTTAAAGGAATCTGTGTTGGCGATCCGTTAGAGGTAATTGTCTGGAAGGAATTCTTCGTTGATCTTAAGCTGCCGTACTCTGCTGTCCGTGGAGAGCAGGTGGAAGTTAAGGCAATCCTCCACAACTACAGCGACGAACCTGCCACCGTAAGTCTGTGTTCCTCTGCACTGGTGTTTCATGCCGGAGCCAATTAGACCAAGATATTGTTCTCTAAGTGATTTCAAACAAAAGTGCAACAACAGTAAATATTAGACTGACATACAACGAGTGGCACTAAAACTAAATAGAACAAATTAACTCCTTACTCTAGTCTTTGATGAATGGTGGTTGGTCCCCAGAACTGGGACAGTGTACCTTTCCATTCTCAAGTTCAAATTGATCCCAAAGGAAACAATATTAAGCATTACATTTCTTCAAATTAGGGACGCATCATTGGTAGGTGACCTAAAATAAAACTGATGACTATGATCCCTTCTATCCGCTCAATGGGGGTCTTCATCTTTGACAGTTACACACACTTCACTCTCTTTCTCCATCTTTGTCCTGTTTTCAAGGTGCGTGTGGATCTGATTGAGGAGGAGGATGTGTGCAGTGCAGCCTCTAAACATGGGAAGTATCGTCAAGAGGTCAGAGTTGGGCCCCATACTACACGCTCTGTGCCATTCGTTATTATTCCCATGAAAAAAGGACAATACAGCATTGAGGTCAAAGCAGCTGTTAAAGGTTCGTCGCTCCATGATGGAATCAGGAAGATGCTGCGGGTGGTGGTAAGAGAAACAGCGATCTCCCGTGTTAAAGTCAGCATAGGGAAACACACATCATTAGGGGCTTAACCTTGATGCATATGTGTACTGTATCAGTCTTCTTAAAATGAAGAGAAGATTTTAACAAGCAAGCCATATTGTATTTTGCTACACACCAGCAGACTACAAAAATATAGTTGTGAGTTGTAATGTTTGTCCTAACTGTTGTTGTTCCAGCCTGAAGGTGTACTGGTTGAATCTATTCAGACTGTAATTCTAGACCCCTCTACTAAAGGTGTAGGTGAGTTTACCCATAAACAGCTACATTATATAGTAATTTGGTAACATTGTGTTTTCATCACTTGCGAATTGATCCCTCAACTTGCCCACTGTTTATCCCTTCAGCTGGTAAACAAGTAAAAACTCTCAACAGTGGAATTCCTAAGAAAGATTTGGTTCGAGACACACCTACTAGCACACATATCTCTGTGACAGGTGAGATGTTATGTCATATTTGAGCATGTTATGTGACATAGTGCTAGTAAAATGAACTGACCACCTCACTGGTTGTGAGAGACCTTTGCATGTTTCTTTGGATGTTTCTTCGTGTTGATTTGTAACGTTTAGTTTTTTTTCTGTTTGTGTGTGTGAATGCAGGGAGAGAACAGGTTTCTGTACTGGTGGAGAACGCCGTTAGCGGAACGTCTATGGGTAGTCTGATTCAAAAACCCGGGGGATGTGGAGAGCAGAACGCGGCCCGCATGGCTCTACCTGTCATTGCAGCGACTTATTTGGACAAAACCAACCAGTGGGAAACTGTGGGCTTAGAGAAACGTAACGAAGCCTTCCAACACATCAAGACTGGTAGGTATTGGCACAGATACCAGGAATCTTATTGATGCCACTCTGTGTGGGATTTTAAAGTTTCTGACGTTGCAGAAGTGGTATCTAAAAGAAAAACAGTTTGGCAGACAGCAATAGCATGTTACCACTGCCCCACAGACCCAAGCAGAGACACTAAATATTAGTGGTCTGAATGCAATACATACATAGACTATATAAGTTTGACTACAAACAAAAACGTACGCCAGCAGAATAATTTAAAAGATGCAATTATAACAGGAGAAAAATGTAACAGGGCTCTTTAAACTGGTTGTGTGTTCTTGTTTGTGTCCAGGCTACCTGAACCAGCTTAATTACCGTAAAAAGGATGGGTCTTTTGCTATATATCCCGACAGCCAAAGTAGCACCTGGTGAGGCTTTCAAATATCCAAGAACTCATACATACAAATGTTTCCACATCCTCCTTAAACCTAAATTCTGACTATGTGGCGATGGTGTATTTCGTGTGCAAATAAAGGAAACTAAACGTCTCCTCTTTTCTCTAAGGCTGACAGCCTATGTTGCCAAGGTGTTTACCATGGCCAACAGTCTGGTGGCAGTGCAAAGCAATGACATCTGTGAAGCTATTAAGTATCTGATTCTCAACACGCAGCAACCTGACGGCATGTTTAAAGACATTCGAAAGGGGCCCCAAGTAGGGTTGATTGTGCGTGAACTGATTTAACTATCGTCAATAACAAAATAACAAGATTGAAACAATTCCATGTCACTGGCTAAAACCTTGTATGAATCAACACGTTTGTGTCTGTACATGTGTAGGATGATACAGATGTCTCCCTGACGGCCTTCTGCCTCATTGCCATGCAGGAGTCACGCACACTATGCGCTGCCACTGTTAATGTGAGTACGATACAATCTTTTTTCTTTTCCCTCCACTGCTTTTATTTCTTAATTTTCAGATTCTACTCAAGTGATGGACGAAACAACGCTTTCTGATGATGAAGTAACTCACCATTTGCAAAGTCCCGTCTCTCTTAGTTACGACTCCTATAGCGCTTTCCGTTCTTGCACATGCAGTTTACACTAAGGACAGGGGCGAGTTTACTATTCAAAGTACTTGGGCTCTTCATTTCACACAGAGGTTGACAAATCCAGTTTGCATTTCTAGCCACTGGCAGATTTAGTCAACTGTAATTAAATACCTAATTAAGCTAACATTAGCTCTGTGAGTTGGTTGAAGAGGATATTGTATTGCAATGTAGAGCTAGTTAGTCCTTGCATTATAAGTATGGTAAGGACAAATGTTCAATCAGACTTGTTTCGTTCTAATATACACACATACATGTATACATGTTTAGATATATTCTAATAACTTGGCTGCTTTGCTGAGCTATATTTGTAATGTAAGCTGTCCTCAGTAATGTTTGCTGGGGTTGCTGGAGTTCACCAAAAACAATAAACAGCTGCACAGAGTGGCTTAAGTTACCAAAAACACCTTCAGTTTGGAAATACTGTAGCACCCTGTTGCCACAGAGACCCGGTTCAAAACACCGTAAGGGCACGTACACACAAGAGGCAGTGTTATGAAAATATATCTTTATATACAGAGGGGGTAGCCCCCATTGGGCGGGGGGGAGACAGCCCTTCCAAGCCAACTTCCCTCTCCCTTTCCCCTTCCCCCTCCACAATGCTGTCTTGCGCCCCCGGTCCATCGGCCTCGATGACCGCAAGCAGAGAGTCGTCCGAATCGGACTCTACATCGGGAAGTGAGGACTTAGCCACTCCATCGACCCCCGGTTCCTGCCCATCCATCTGTATGCTTGGACCACAAATCCGCAACTCATTTCTATGCAGATTGCGTTGGGGTTTCGAGAAATCAATCGGGACAACAGAATACACAGGCAGGTCACCACCCAGCTGAGCGATGACTCGGTGAGGGGTGGGAAGCCACACATCCTGAATCTTATGCCGACCCGGAAACTGACGATTCCTTACATACACTAATTGGCCTGGCTGCAAAGGATGGTCACCTACAGGCTCCCCTGCATACCTTTTGCGGGCTTCCGCTGCCTGCTCCATGTTCTTTCTAGCCCGAGCGTAGGCACAGCCCAACCTCCTCTGATGTTCCTCAACCCACTCATGCACATTACCGTCAAAATCCTCCCTATCCTGTCCCAGCCAGACATCCAGCGGAACCACTGGAGCCCTCCCGAACATGAGAAAATACGGCGAGTAGCCAGTACTTTGATGTTCAGTGGTGTTATAAGCATACACCAGCTCCGGAAGGTACTCAACCCACCTCCTTTTCTGCTCTGGGCGCAGGGTACGCAACAGATCATGCAGCGTCCTATTGAAACGCTCACACTGTCCGTTCCCCTGGGCATGATATGGGGTTGTTTGACTTTTTTTCATCCCATACAACCCACAGAGACACTGGACAACCCCAGCCTCAAAGCATTTCCCCTGGTCAGAGTGCAACCTTGACGGGACCCCATAGGGCTGAATCCAATATTTTACCAGGGTCTTTGCGACCGTTACTGCACGCTGGTCTCTGGTTGGCACCGCAACTGTAAACTTAGAGAACACATCGGTAAAAACCAAGACATTCTCCCGTCCGTCTGACGACGGTTCAAGCACGGTGAAGTCCATTGCAACTACTTCAAGCGGCCTAAAAGCCAACAAACTCCCCAACGCTGCAACCACCCTTGGCTGTGGTGCTTTAGAAACAATACAACGTTCACAAGTCTTACAAAACGCCTCAACGTCTGCAAACATTCCCGGCCAATAGCACCGACTTCGAACCAACTTGAATGTTCTTTCCACCCCTTGGTGCCCATGGTCAGTGTGCATGCGAGCAAGCACCTCTCGGTGTAATACCGCGGGCAACAAAAGCTGCTTAATCTGTCCTTCCTTCTGATCACACAGCGTCCGGTACAGCACACCCTCCAACTCCACAATCCTTCCCCACTGTCTCAAAAGTCCAATTGTTCGGTCACATTCCTGCAACCTCTCGTCCCTACAAGGCTTCATACCCCTAACCCAGTATTTTCGAAAGGAAGATATTATGGAATCTACCTGCTGCAGACTAGCCAAGGCAGACATGTCAAATGAGGGAAAGCTAGACATAGAAGCTTGCTGGGGGCTGGCACTGGTCTCCTGACACAGAGCCGTTCGATGGGGTTTGGACAGAACACTACGCGTGTCCTGAAAACTTTGTGCCACTCTTCCCCCCTCTGTCCCCTTCTGCTCCACATACTGCCTAGAAAGAGCATCCGCCCCCGCATTCTGGCTACCTGGCCGATACACCAACTGAAAGTCAAACTGAGCCAGTTCAGACACCCATCGCTGTTCTACAGCTCCAAGCTTTGCGGTGTTCAAATGGCTTAGCGGATTGTTATCAGTAAACACTGTGAACTTGTTCCCAATCAGATAATCCTTAAATTTATCCGTAACAGCCCACTTCAACCCCAACATCTCCAGTTTCATGGCGCTATAGTTCTCCATATTCCGCTCCAATGGCCGGAGGCCACGACTTGCGTATGCAACCGGCCGTCGCTGTCCCTCCCCCTCTTGCGACAACACAGCCCCCAACCCTTGGTGGCTAGCGTCAATCTCCAGGAAGAATGGCTTGCTAAAATCTGCATACCCCAAAACGGGAGCGGAAATTAACCTTTGTTTTAATGTTTCAAAAGCATCTTCACAGGTTGCATCCCACAACCGGCCAAATACGGGGAGCGAAGAAGCTTTCCTCCCCCTTTAGCTGACAGCAGTGTGGACAGAGCGTGGAGAGGGACTGCCAACTTAGCAAAGTTTCTCACAAACCTTCTGTAGAAACTAGCGAAACCCAGGAACGACTTCAACTCCGCCACACTCTGCGGTCGACGCCACTCTGCAACCGCCCGAATCTTCTCCGGATCAGTAGCCACTCCAGCAGCTGAAATGACGTGTCCCAGGTAAACAACTTCTGACTGAAAGAATGAGCACTTACTCAACTTGACCTTGAGATTAAACTGCCCCAGCCGGGACAACACCAAATCTAGGCGCTCAAGGTGCTGCTCAATGGTAGACGAAAACACCACAATGTCATCCAGATAGAGGAGGAGCGACTGGAACCTCTGATCCCCCAAAATTCGTTCCATCAACCGCTGAAAGGTACCTGGCGCATTACAGAGCCCAAACGGCATCCGTGTAAATTCGTACAAGCCAAAAGGAGTGCAGAATGCAGTCTTACTGCGATCTTTCTCAGCCACTCCCACCTGATGGTAACCACTCGCCAGGTCCAGGGTGGTAAACCACCTTGCCCCGCTCAAAGCATCCAAGGACTCTTCGATACGTGGAAGAGGGAAAGCATCTCGCTGTGTTCTCGCATTAAGCTGCCTGTAATCCACACAGAGCCTTAGCGACCCATCCTTCTTCCTCACTATCACCAAGGGGGAGGAGTAGGGACTACTGCTTTCCCTGATAATGCCCTGCTGCAACAGCTGTGCTATATGTGTTTTGACTTCCTCGTACTGACTTGGGGGTATACGCCGATAGCGCTGCCTAACCGGGGCTTCATCCAGGACTGGAATCTCATGCTCGATCACGCTTGTACACCCCAAATCCATGTCTGACCTTGCGAAGACCCCAGAATGTTTACTCAGGAGCTGCCTCACTTTCCGTACCTCTTCAACAGTCAGCCCAGGAAATTCCTGTGCGGCTACCTCCGGGGGCAGCTGCTGCCGCTCCGCAACCCCACCAGCACGTTCGCACAAAAAGACTCGCTCTTCCTGCGCCCCTACTCGTTCAAATGCTACAGGGGCAGTACCACCCGACACCACTTCCACTTGATGTATTGAGCCAAGGCAGGTCTGAGATGCAATGTTCACATCCCCATGCCCCACATTCACCACCGGCACCGCAACCTGTCCATTCTCCACTGGGACTACTGCATTGGAAACGAGTAACTCCCCGGGTAGGCTCCCCTCCCCCATCCCTAATGACTCCACACACACAAATGAGCCTAACAAAGTCTGCCCAGGTGGAACTGATACGGGTACAAAACACATGGATCCAGCCGGAACGCGGAAAGGTACGGTGGAATAGGCAAAGCCTATAGGTGAAACAGCCTGCTCCTGCTGGCAAACCGAGAACGCCAAACCCCACACTTCATCCGAATCAGATGCAGAATCCTGCTCGGCATCTGATGCCAACTGCTCCATTTCATAAAACCGCTTGATTACGTTCATGCCCAATATGCAAGGAACAGCTATTTTACGACGTAACGTCGCAGTGTCCGTAGGGTCCCGAACAACCAGAATGCCCCTCCCGTTTGCAACCTTGCCCAAAGCACAGACATCCCTCTCGAAATACCCCAGGTAAGGAATGCCCAACCCATTTGCCGACGACAGGGAAAGCCACTCACAGGTTTTAAGAGTTGGCTTAAAATGCTGCTCAAAAAATGTCTCTGTAATAGTTGACACGTTAGACCCAGTGTCTAGGAGGCATTTAACCTTCACATCACCCAATAAAATTTCCACAGTTGGACATTTGCCGACCAAACATTCATATTCCTCCTTTGGAACTTTGTGAGCCCGACTGAACCTCACCTGTAGCTGGACTCATTACCACAGGGGGGGAGAGTTTCCCTGCTGCTCCGCTACATGGGCAAACCTGTCACGGGAGACCTCACGGCGCAACGCCGGAGCTGCCCCTCTATTTGGAGCCCCTACCCGACACTGTCGCGCCATGTGACCCGCAACCCGACATTTAAAACATATAGGCTGACCATCAGCATCAAACCTTGGCTGCTCCCCACGTACCCCCGCCCGGCTAATCCCTAGACCGGACAAATCAGACACTTTCCGTGCCAAATCAAAAATCTGAGCCTGCTGTTGCTTCAGCGTGTTCTCAACCTGGATCTGCTGCTGCTTTAACGTTTGCAGAATTTCCACCAGCAGTGGGTCAGGTTCGGGGAGGGCAGCCGCAACAACTGCATTGGACTCCACAGCTCCCATCTCACATAAGTTTGTCACCCGCCGACTCTGACCCCCCGCTGGCTCCCCATCTTCCCACCTCAACGCCTCCTCGCGTAGCCCAAAGAAAGGGATTTTATTATTCTGCCGAATCACCTTCTTTAGCTCTCTACGTAGCGCTAAATCCCGAACGTTCTCTGCAAATTGATCACGTAACGCAAAGTCACTACACCAGGCCTGCTTGATGTCACAACATACATAATGAAAAACCATATATACCTGAACCAGCCATCCCCCAAACACACGCTGTACCCTCCGTACAGGATGCCTCCCAGACACTGCGCTACCGACGCAACTTAGCCTGCGGCCTCACGCTACGTCTCCGCTTGTTGCGGGAGAGAGAGTAGATGGACTGCTCGTGGCGGCGGAGACCGAACCGATTCCGCACACCCACTCGTGACGGCGGGGAGAAAGACAAAGGACGCGATTTGCCAGCAGGTGCATCCTTTCACCTAATCAGAGCCCGTGCACCCCATTACCGGTCCGGCGGACCCAATAGTTTCACCCGTCAGTTCCACTTGGTTACAATACTAAGTATTATTTCTTAGGTAATGAGAATATTGTTTCTGTAGGTAGTGTTACACAGACATGCTGACTATTGCGACACAATGTTTAATCCATTCCTTATATCTTTGCTCTTATGTTTTAAGTTTTAGAATGGCTAAAAAAACCAGTTTGAATACTGCTTCAGCGGGTGGAACGACCTGTCTGGTCTAGTTACAGTTGCTAAACCAAAATAGCAATTGCTGTTCGAGGGGAGGGGTTTATCGAATGGTCAATTGTGCTAAAATGACTCTTTCAAAGCATGTGACACATTCAAATTGGCAACATTTGCTGCCAACCCTTGGTTTGCATTTCCATGGAGCATTAAAGCCACACTCAAATAGTAACTCAGTCTTAGCTAATGTCCCAGGATCAAATGTTACAACATTCCTGAACAGAATGGGATATTTAAAATGGATGGATGACTGTTATCCGACTGTTCTCTCCTCTTTCCCCTTCCTTTCTTTCGTTCAGAGTCTGCCAGACAGTATAGACAAAGCAGTGGTCTATCTGGAAAGGCGTCTGCCCAGCCTCACCAACCCATATGCTGTCGCCATGACGTCATATGCCCTGGCAAATGAAGACAAACTGAACCAGGAGATCCTCTTCAAGTTTGTTTCCCCAGGTGTCGTCACACAGCAATATTCTTAAACTAATTTTCAGAAACAGATTCTATGTTGTAGAGTTTAGATATTACACATCTACTAATAGTTTCTATAATAAATGTATTTGAGCCCGACCAACACAATGGTTTGTTGATATTATTGGGTAAAAAATGTCAAAGATACGTTTGAAGTGATTTAGAAACAGTGTCTCATTTACTTTATCTGATATTCCACCAGATTTGACGTTATTTTTCAGCTATGTGTCCTGCTCGGTACATATTTTTGGAACAATTTTGAACTACGAATTTGAGGGATTTTTTATCAGAAATGTTTGTTTGTGTTAAGTGTTAAAACCAAATATCAGATTTTTTAATCTCGGTAATATCAATAATCTATATTGTTCTTAATAGTCTGTTCTCAGTCGGGCTCTTATGTAGAAAGATAGTTACAAAAATTTAAATTGAGGGCATTTCACTTTCTTTTTTTACATTTTATTTCTATAACTTAAAATATTCTAAAACGAGAGATTGGGAAATTATTAGTAAATTAAGCTTTGTTCAAGGTACAGCATTGTAATAACAAACTTTTTGTCTGCGTCTTCTTCAGACTTATCCCACTGGCCGTCACCTAAGGGATATTATTACACTCTGGAGGCCACAGCTTATGCTCTTCTTGCTCTGGTCAAGGCCAAGGTGAGCATGTCCCACTTGTTAAGGTTTCATCAGGATGTCATGCTACAAAAAAATACAACTCAGTCATCATCCATGTTGCCTCACTAAAAGGGTGGAGGGTTTGGAAACAAAAGTCAATGAAATGTTTGTCTCAGTAATGCAAATGCCTTGAAATGATGGTTTCAAGTTTCAAGTAGCTGCTGTTTGGTTGTGCCATATTAGGAAAAACTGATTTAGAAGCTCGATGGTAGACTTGGAAACTTTGGAGACTGGCAGGTTACAATCTAAAATACAACTGTACTAGAATCAGGACATCTCTCTATTTTAAATGAATATATATATTTTTTATCTATATGCAGCTACAGACCACAGGAAATGTCAACAATTTACTTTCCTTTTGTTAATAAAGGCCTTTGAAAAAGCCAGACCTGTTGTGAGATGGTTCAACACGCAGCAGAAAGTGGGCGGAGGCTATGGATCAACTCAGGTAACACTGACCTCTCTCTGCATCTTGATACCTCCATCCTATGTTTACTTTATTATTGTTTTTTTCTAAGTCTTGTTTTCTCCCTCTTTTTCTCTCTAGGCTACCATGATAGTGTACCAGGCAATAGCAGAGTACTGGACCAGTGCTAAAGAACCAGAGTATGATCTGAATGTGGACATCATGTTCACGGGCAGGTCAAGGCCGGACAAGTTCAAGTTCAACATGAACAACCACCACACCACCAGAACATCTAAAGTGAGAAGACACACAAACGAACTCTATGTGGCTCATTAATATCACCACTCCTGTTGTTTCCTGTAGGTTTATTCTGCTGATCCCTGACCGTGTGTGTGTTTGTGTGCATATATAAATTCACAGATCAATGATATACACCAGAATATGACAGTGACTGCCAACGGCTCAGGAGAAGCAACGTTGACAGTAAGCACAATATGTTTTCAGATTCTGAGTTTTATCATCTGTTGATTGTTGATTTGTCCTTTTTGAATCTCAGATGAGACCAAATACAGGTTTAACCTTCTGTGGATTTTATTTTTAAGACACATTACTATTAGTTTATCACATTTTGCGACGCACTTTTATCTATGTGACAGATGGTGTCGCTGTATTACGCTCATCCTAAAGAAAAGGAGAGTGACTGTCAGAAGTTTAACATGTCTGTGCAGCTCCTCCCAGGTAATGTGGTGCGCTCCCTCTCTTTGTTTATTTGTTGTCATTTTATCAGTTTATTTCTGCCAAGTTCCTTACCTTATGAGAAACGAATAAACAAAATACTTAATTACTTTTGCTCCTGCAGAGAAAATGGATGAGGATGAGAAGATATACAAGCTGAAAATAGAGGTTTTGTGAGTACAAAAAAAGATGTCATACTGACCAGTGTTACAGTAACATGGCTATATACAGAACATTTTCTAACATAATTAATATAATTATTTCTCTCCATCTCCTTTATGCCGTTATTTTATTATTCTGTCTATTCTTTGTGTAGGTATAAGGACAAGGACAGAGATGCACGTATGTCAATCTTGGATATTGGCTTGCTAACTGGCTTCACTATTAACCCAGATGACCTCAACCGAGTAAGAACTGACAGATACATGTATACCCACAGACAGTTCAGTCAAGTTGTGTTTATTAGGAGAAACAAGTTGTTTTTTATGGTTTAGAAAGTTGTCTGTGTGTGTGTGTGTGTGTGTGTGTGTGTGTGTGTGTGTGTGTGTGTGTGTGTGTGTGTGTGTGTGTGTGTGTGTGTGTGTGTGTTTGTGTGTAGTTGTCCAAAGGACGTGCTCGCACCATTGCAAAATATGAGATGAACACAGTCCTGTCAGAAAGAGGCTCACTCATCATCTACCTGGACAAGGTAAGACATCACCTGTTTCATGCATTTATAATTGTTCTCTCTGCCTTGTTCTTTGTGTGTTCATCTCCATCTTACCTTTGTCCACAGGTTTCTCACACACGACCCGAGGAGATCACTTTCAGGGTCCATCAAAAGCTGAAAGTGGGCGTCCTCCAACCAGCTGCTGTGTCTGTTTATGAATACTATGAACGTGAGTCTTCATGTGTTTCTAAGTGTTTCAGTCACTTAGAAACACATGATGCTTCCATGTACTTTGCTGCCAATAGATGTCAGAGTAGACAACACTGCGGATGAGCAGTTGATATTACATTTTTAAAAGTAATACAAGTATTTAATGTAAATGTTCTGATGTACTGCATCTGCCACAAACTCCTTTTCAAATTTCTTTCTTCTCCATTGCAGAAAAACATTGTGTGAAATACTACCATCCAGAGAGGAAAGATGGAAAGTTAATGCGGCTCTGTCAAAATGATGAATGCAGATGTGCTGAAGGTAAACAGGATGATGTCAAACTACTCTCTCTGTCTCAGAGACACACACACACACACACACACACACACACAGCATGTTGCATGTTGGGCGGGGCGCATTGGCTCCCACAATGGGCCTGGTGGGTGCGACTGGACTGAGCTGCATTCTTAATCATTCGACCTGGGTTTTTCTTCCGATAATGCTAAAATTACGAAATTGTTTTTTTTGCTGATATAGAAAAATAACTGACAAGATCAAGAGGAGAAACATTTTTGACTAAAAATTTAGTAAAATGGAATGACTTTTCGTCGACTGGACAAAAACATTTTGAGTTGTCGTCGACTAAAACTATGAAGGATGAAAATGCCTAAAATGTGATTACAACAAATAAGCATTTCCATCTAAAGACTATAGACAGATGCTGCATTCACATGCAATCAGGCAGACGGTAGACAACAAACCAGATATCATTTTACTGGACAAGAACAGGACAGTAAAATCATGTGAGGTCGGCAGAGAATACCGTCAACGGTAACAGCAGGCAGCATTGCCGTCCAAAGATAAAACATTTGAACTATTTGACATCATTTGTGACATAATTTACAATCAGATGTTGTGTAGCTCCCTCACGGAAGGACAAAGTTGTTAAAGTTTCCAATAGAAAATTAAGAGAAAGCTGCATTTTATAGTTACATGCATTATAAGGATAATTACGTAAAATAGAAGACATGAAATACTTTTATTTAATAAGGTTTATTCCATCAACATAGCAACATATTCCGTATGACTGTTGTGTTTGTTTGTCCAGTGCCGTCCAGAAGGCGTCCGTCTGCTTCTACAGTCTGCCTGATTCCATGTGAATGCTGAATAAGACTAAATGTAAAACAGCTTAAAAATGAACACTGGTTTACAGTAAATCACCAGATTGTAACATAATGATCAGAACTTTTTGTCAGAGGCAACAAGCGCCTGCAGGATCCTGTCGGATCAGAGCATCAGTCTAGATAAAGAATTACTTAAATTGGGATTTAGATACAGCTTCACTCACCCACCAACTCTCCCTCTCACATCCACATGGGTTTATTTTGGGTCATCGTCGTGTTTTTACTTTGTGCATTGTGTATTTCCAGAGAACTGCAGTATGCAGAAGAAGGACAAAGTCAGCAATAATAACCGCACAGCTAAGGTCTGTCAGACTGAGTTGAACAATAAAATTGATTTTGGTAAGTGAGCGTGACTGCATTTATAAAGCACTTTTATACAAAACATGTATGTTGGTGTGAGTAAGAGACGAGCAAGTATAAGCAACTCCGCTAACAATCTGCAACTTGTCTGTCCTAAGTGTACAAAGTGGGACTGGAAGAGTTTAGAGACAGTTTGTCAACTGATAATTACAAAGTGCGGGTACTGCAAGTCATCAAAGAAGGTGGGTATTTATCATTTTGGGACATGTGCATATTTGCTTTTTGTCAGAGAGTTGGATGAGAAGACTGGTACCACTCACATGTTTGTAGAAGCCAGCCAAATTAGCTCGCATTGCCAGGTAACAAGCGGACACTCCAGGAAGTTACTGGTTGGTTCTAGCCAATAAATATTCCAGTACAGTCTGGCTGCATCTAGCGGTGATGTTGCAGATTGCAACCAACCGACACTTTTCCCGTGTGTCAAGTGTGTAGGAGAACTACGGTGGCCAACGTGAATGGCTCCATCTGGAGTGTTTGGTTTGTCCGTTCTGGGCTACTGTAGAAACATGGCAGTGCAACATAGCGGACTCAATGAAGAGGACCTGCTCTCTATGTAGATATACTGTAAACGGTCCATTCGGAGGTAACAAAAACATGATTCTTAGTTTCAGGTGATTATACTCTGAAGAAAATATACTAATTCATGCCAATAGATCCCCTAATTGCTTCACACTGGCCCTTTAAAAAGGTGAATTGTATTTTATCAATTCATTTTTTGTATTGATTAAACAGAGTATATTAGAGGTGCTAGTAGGTGGATTGTGTTACCTTTGTGCAGAGCCAGGCTAACTGTTTCCAGTCTTTATGCTAAGCTAAGTTAGCCGGCTGTCGTCTGCACATTTGCTGTACAGTCATGAGAGTGGGATCAATAGAAGTATCAATCTAACTCTCTGCAAGAAATCAAATAAGCGTATGTCCAACTATATCATGAAGCATGATTCCACTGTGGCACTGGGAATATGTGACAATACATCACTAATGTGTTGTACTGCACCTTTAGCTATGCATTAAATCCTTACCCTTTCTCTGTTCTCTTATATTTTAATTACAGGAACCAAGGATGTGGGTCCTCTGAATGAAGTGCGCACATTGCTCAGTTATCCACACTGCAGAGATCCGTTGGATCTGAGAACAGGAAACAACTACCTTATCATGGGCGCATCCAAAGATATTTACAGAGATGACGAAGAACAATCGTAAGCTTGTTCTTTGTGTGAAAGTGTGTGGTGTGTGTATGTAAATGTTTTTACTGTTTTACTGCTTTCTATTACTAAATCAAGTTAGCCTTTCTTGTTCTCTTGTTTATGTGTTTATGTTGCTATTGACAGAGTAAATTAACGTAAAGAAGGAGGGAGGAGGCTTTTTCATGTTATGTTCCAGCGTATTACAGATAGCTGTTCACATGAAGAACCAATGCATTTTTCACTTTGCTCTCCTCAGGTATCAGTATGTACTCGGAGAGAGAACCTGGATTGAGTATTGGCCCACAAACGCAGAGTGTCAAACTGAGGAACACAGACCTACCTGTTTGGGCATGGTGGAGATGGTCGAGCAGTACCGAGTCTTTGGATGTCAGGAGTAGTGAAACCAAACGAAATAAAGTGGTTTTATTTTGGATTTTTTCCTTATGTAAAACTTCCCCTGCTATGGGATATAAGGGCCTATGATATTGCTCTGTATTGATTAAAACCGAATGGTCTCAATAATTCTCTGTGTCTTCATTACAGATTAAAGTAATTACTGTTATGTTGGTTATGGTAAATGTATATTAAAAGTTGAAATTGAAGTAGAAGTTTAATAAAGTTTGATTGTGTTATGCGATCTCAGTGGGCTGATGCATAGAAAGTTAAACAATAAAGAATGAAATGAAATTAAATTGCTTGTGATTCAGAATATATAACTGCTCATATAGATCAATTATTGAGAACTGCAGCAGTAATAAAGCTGGCATTTTCATCAATTTATCCATGTCCAACAGTATTGTTGACAAAAAATGGATATGACGATAATCAATGAACAGATGTTGTAGATGATCGGCAACTTCAACTTAGTCACCGAGAGGCTAAGTGGGGGAGAATATCCTGCGGACGCGCTGGCTGTAAATGATTGACGAAGCTGTGGGCACATTCATGCCGATCAAGAGCTCCACATCTGCATCTATCTCGGGCAGATAGATTTGTTTCAAATGAGGCCATTTATGCAGGTGTTGCTGTCATGGGATGTTGCTCCTGCTCACGGGCATTCTATGTTGAGTAAAGATGTCTGGCATTTTGCAGTACGACCCACTATCCAATCCAGCCACTTCCAAGTCTGACACGATACAACTGTCCACAATTTTGTCTTGGCCCATGGTGCGCAAAATAATCTTTGTTTTTCTCCCAGAGAGATTCAGTTAATTCATCAGACCCGTTGTGCAGAAGGATGCTGAACTTCCTTGGTCTAAGAAGGCATAGGTTTCCACTGTCCTTTGACCTTTCGTAGATTTGACCTTTACTGGTACGATAGCTAGCTTACAGTTCTGTTCACCGGCCCCAGTGAGACCACTGGTTTGGACTGCAACCAAAGAACTGTCCACTGTACACTCGAAGTTGCTCTTGCCTTTCTCCGAACATGCTCCTCTTTCCTCAGGATGGATGTGAAGCATACTAGGGTGTCTTAAACCACATGTTTCGCAAGACAGACGTTTCCTGCAGTCCTTGCTGATGTGCCCAGTACACAAGCAGCCAAAACAAACTCCATTCGTTTTCAGGAAATCAATCTTCTCACTGTGTGCCCTCTTCTCCAATAGAGCGCACAACTCCAGCATGTGTCCACCTTTGCAATACAGGCAAGTCCTTTCAGATGAGTGTCCGTCTACAACCGGGTTTTCTAGTATGGTCTTTCTTTCAACTGTAGTGCCAAAGCTACTTCCCTTAGCCCTCGAGAGTGGTGAAGGTTTTGCTCTGTTGTCTTCTTTGTGCACCGGTAACTTTGGAACATCCTTTTCATGTTTCCAAATACAGGATCTGTTAAAATATTTACTTGACGCTCAATAAAACCCACAATATCAACCAACATAGCTCTTCGGTGATCCCTTTCCTGGATGTCACATGCCACTGTTCTCCATTTGTCCCTGAGTTTGTAGGGCAATCTTCTTATCACTGTGAGCATATTAGCAGGTGTGTTTAATTCGCACAGACTGTGAACCTCCTCCATGGCGTTGCAACATCCACGCAAAAACAGACTGTATGCCTGTAAAGCCTTTCCGTCCTCTGACATAATTGATTGACATGAAGAGACTTTGTCCAAATAGGCAGATGCTATCATATACTCGTTTCCAAAGTGTTCATGCAGTAAAGCTTTTGCCTTTGCATATCCGGTGTCATCAGTCATGTGTTGACAGCTTCTGACAAGCTCCTTTGGTTGCCCTCTGGTGTACTGTTCCAGGAAGTGCAGGCAATCTTCGGCATCGTCAGTCCTTCCCTCAATTATTTGCTTGAACGTTCGCATGAAAGCATGATACTGTAGAGCAGGGGTGGCCAACCAGTCAGAGACTAAGAGCCACATTTTTTTACTGAGTTACCGCAAAGAGCCACATCATACACATGGGCACACATGAACATCACCCCATCCCTTCCTCACACACACACACACACACACACACACACACACACACACACACACACACACACACACACACACACACACACACACACACACACACACACACACACACACACACACACACATATTGTAAATGTCACACACCAACATGATAATGACAGAAATTGACTCCAAAGTACTAAGACCACAGGCCAGTCATTTTCAACAATGAACATTGTGTGCACTGTCTCACACACACACACTCTCAGTTCAACCAAGTCCACAAACAAAAATATAATAATTTACAATCGCGTTTGTCTTTTACTATGCATGTTGCTTAGTGGGACTTCTGGCATTCCTTGTCTTGAACAATCCTCTTCAAATCTGGCTTGTAGTCCGTTGTTGCCACTCGAAGCAATTCTTTGACATGGGTGTCAGTCAGAACAGATCGATGCTTTGACTTCACGTGTTTCAGGGTAGAAAACACAGACTCGCAGACGTATGTTGACCCAAACATTGACAGTATCTTAAGGGCAGCCCGTTTGACATTGGGGTATTTTTCCATTGGCACACTTTTCCAGAACTCAATGGTCCCTTCCCTTAAAGCAGGTTTCAGTTGGTCCTCCTCGCAAAGATCGATCATCTCCAACTCAGCCGCCGCCTCATCTGTGACTAGCGGGGCTTTCAAGCAGTCCGTCTCCGCATTAAACGGGTCGACGAGGAACGTAATCTGTGGCCTTTTCAGTTTTAGATCACGGAACCGGGTCACAAAGCTTTCGTGCAGGTTTTCAGTCAGTGTTGCATATCTGTCTCTTTGCTTATGCAGGGCGGCGCTGGTGACTTGCCCGCTGGCTTTTAGCAGAGTGGGAAAATGCGTGAAATCTCCCTTTTGAATATGCGCCTTGAACAGCTTCAGTTTGTTGACAAACGCAAACACACTTTGCACCAGGTCAGGCAGCATCTTTAACTTACCCTGCAGGGTCAGGTTCAGTCTGTCCAAGTGACACAGCATGTCGACCAAAAAGGCCAGATCCATAATCCACTCGAGGTCCGAGAGCTCGGGATAGTCCTTGTCCTTCTCTTCCATGAACAGTTTCACGGCATCCAAAAGCTCAAAGAAGCGAGAGAGTACCTGGCCTTTTGACAGCCACCTCACAGTGCAGTGCAGCGGCAGGTCACCTGGAAGCCCTTGGTCCAGCTCAGCGATGAGATTCTTGAATTGCCTGTGGTTAAGCGCATGTGTGCGGATGTAGTTGACGATTTCCGTCACAGGCTTCATGACGTTGTTTAAATTCAATGATTTAGACACGAGTTGCTCCCTGTGGATGATGCAGTGGAAATTCCAAAACTCGGGAAATGTTTGGTCAGCTTTGCACAGCCCCACAAGCCCGTTCACAGATCCGATCATGGCTGGCGCTCCATCCGTGGCTATTGCAGTTAGTTTCGGTATGGGCAGATTTGCTTTCGCAAATGCAGCCATCATTGTTTCTTTCACATCTATGCCACGGGTTCTGTCTTTTAATGGCACAATATCAAGGAGTTCTTCTTTGATCACACAATCGTTTGACACAGACCGTGCAAATATTGCCAACTGAGGCTTGTCTTGTATGTCACAACTCTCATCCAATGCGACACTAAAATACTCACATGCTTGAAGGTCAGCGTGCAACTGTGATTCAATAGCCATGTTAATGTCCGATATTCTGTGTTCAACAGTGTGGCGGGACAGTTGGACGTCTGATACCATTCGTTTTAGTTTGTCGTTTTCAGGAGACAAGATTTCAACAACGTCACTGAGGCATTTTTTAACGAACTCCCCTTCATTGTATGGCTTTTTAGCCCGTGCAATGTTCCAAGCCAGTTGATACGATGCAAGCGTTACGGTCTCTGAGTGCTTCGTAAATTTTTGGAAAAACTGTATCTGCTTTTCAGCCTGACTTTTCAAAGTGACCAACTTGTGCTTGCGAAGTTCAGTCCCTTTTGGAAATTCCTGGTCGATGTTAGCATGGAGTGAGCTGAAGTGGCGCTGAAGATTTGAAGCTTTGAAATGCGCTAATGACGCCTGACATATAAGGCAGAATGGCTTGCCATTACGTTCAACAAAAAAATACAAACTCTCCCACTCTGTTAAAAACGTCCTGTGTTCTTCTTCATATTTTCGTTTTGCTGTGCATTTTTTCCCTGCCATTTTGAGCGCGAACTGGACACAAATTGTTTACTCAAATGATCTTGCACCTGCTGGGAAACTTTTTATTTGCGCATGCGCGTTGGACGAAAATACCGTATTGAACTCAAGCGAAGCGAACACGCACATTAAAAAAAACACAAACACAAACTTCGATATGAACGTAAGAGCCGCATGAAACCAGGCAAAGAGCCGCATGCGGCTCGGGAGCCGCGGGTTGGCCAGGCATGCTGTAGAGGATCTCCATCAAACGTTTGGATGTCTCTCTTAGGCAGCGATGACAGACATTGTTGATGCACCAGCATCGCAGTTATTTCATTTTGTTTTTCCATTAAAGACAATAACTGATTCGGATTATTACTGCTGTTCATAAAAGAGGGTGTATGGACATCTCTATGATAAGATACTGGATGAGCTGTGGTGATTGGAAATGTGCTCTGTCTTATGAGCTCTGGTGCCTCCTGGTGTAGATGTACGGCATTAACTGCTTCCTTTTGTCTTGATCTTGTCGCTCCAAAATGTGACTCGGCATTTCCAATTGCTGGTTCTCCTTTTCCAGTCCTTCCAATAGTATGTGGTATGAAAGTCTCTGCGTCAATATTAAGCACGTTGACAGTTTTCACCTTTTTTTCAAAATATGATTCCATGCCGTTTGATCTCCACACACCAGATCCAGAGGCTCTTAAAACATTGACTTTCGCCACGGATGCAGCAATGTCTGCTTCAAGCTGTAGATGTTCTTTACGTTTTCTTATTTGCTCTTCCTGTTCCTCGAGAGCATGCTTTTCATTAAGCAACATTTGACAGACAAGCAAAGCGGCCATTTCAGCCTCTGCTCTGAGACGTGCAGATGATGTTGTGGAAACATTTGATTTTGAAGTGCGTTTCCTGCTTCTGTGGTTTGATATACTGTCACATGGCAATATTTCATCCTGAACATCATGTTGACCAAATAGAGACTCCTTGTGAGCTCCATTTTCTTTCCATGGCAGAGCTTTCTGTTGCCATTCCATGTCATGAGGTAGCTCTGATAGAGGCTTGCTTGGATGTTTGCTGGGATTTGTAATGCTGTGGCATTTTCAAATGATTGCATCAAAACATCAAGTTGTGATTTAACTTGTGAAGCATTTTCATCATCTCTCATGAGCTCCTTGAGAGACTGTATCTGGCCTTTTATTCTGTTAACTTATTTTTTTACGTTTCTTCTGTATTGTCTCAATGTTGCTTGCCATAGCCTTTTCAGTTAGAGATCTTATCCCTTTCTCCATTTCCGATGTGCCAACCATCGAACCAGTCCTTGAGGCACTCATTTCAAACGAACAAGGAAACATTACAATAATATCTAACTCGCGCTATTTAGTGCCTCATATATATATATTCAAGAAGCCTAGTAGTAGTAACAACGTCTCTGTGTAGTCAACAACTGTCAAATCAAATAAAGAAAGTACACATCAATTATATTTTAACAATTATTATTGTTGGTTTTCAAATGTAACTGGATGGATTATAAATAATACTCATTCAAGTAAAATAAGGGCTGCATTAAAGAATAACTGACACAACAGAAAGCTTTTCAAAAATGTGCATCTTAAAATGAACTAATTCATTTTAGAAAAATGTATTTCACTGAGTTGTCCTGCAGCTTTAAATTCAGTTCATTCAGGTGTGAAGTGATGTCAATCAAAAAAGCCACAATATTATATTTTTGTCATCTAAAAAGAGAAATCAGTGTGCATGGACTTTATCTGTGGTTATTAAACCACTTGTTTCAGCTCTATTCCTTTCTGTTAACATCATTGTTGAACAGTGAATTCATGTGTTATGATTCTGATCATATTCGGCTCTTAGGTTTATTTTCTGTGTCTTCATTTCAGACTCAAAAGAGTTGTGCTTTGCCTCGTAGTGCGCTTCATTTGCCGCTTTTATCAATAGTTACGGTTTCTGAACATATGAGACATGCTGGTTTTAACTGCCTGTGGGAAGAATTAACATATAAGATTCTGTTCATTCTTGCTTATAAATTATATTCTCTCTGAACACGTATCTTTTTGGAGAACGTCATGTGAGATAACTTCTCAGGTTACCGCAATTTAACTGCTCTTCTTTCTATGGCCAAATCCCAATGTCCCCCCTAAACCCTCAAACCCTGAACCCTCAAGGACTTACCAGGTGACCACTTACGTCACCTGGTAAGTGGTTGAGTGTGAGAGACTATGAGGGCTCGAAATGGTGTAAATACAAATGGGACAGCACTTTGTATGCAACATATCATGTTACCATGAAAACGACAAAAAATATGATGTATAATTGTGTGTATTTATTTTATACTTTGTACTCCCTGATTTGAATGTCTTCCAGGCTCTTTCCTCAAAAGATGAGAGGTCATTTCATATAATCTATTTACTCGTTTTTTCAAAACAGCTTCAATGACAAAATCAAATATTTGATGAATAAATAAATAAATATCCTCTGATTTCATGTTTATTTTTTGTTCCATCTTTAACCCTTAATGTTTCTGAGTAAATGTATTACTCCAGGCTGAACACACATGAGTCGTCCTCTTTGTTTACCTTCTTTTTTCGTCTCCATGCGTCCACTGGTTACCCCGTGTTTAACGTCACATTGCAATGATTTGTGGGTAATTCCCTTAGGGTAAGTCAGCATCCTATGCTGACTTATGGAAAGGGCTCATAAAGGGCTCAAAATGTCTGCCAGAGAGCCCTCAAACATTCGATGATTTGACAGTGGGACATCCCTAAACCCTCACGGACTTCGCGGGAGCGCGCCTCAAAGTCCGTGAGTCCGTAAGGGGGGACATTGGGATTGGGCCTTTGAGCCCTTTATGAACCTGTTGGGGATTCGACCCCTGAGTGACTGGTGTAAAGATGATTATTGACCACTACAGGGTTCCGGTCAGAGAACACGCAGACATCTGTTTGTTCCATACGTTACTGTATTCAGTCTGGCATACAGTGTTATAGTTTGGTGACAGATTTTACAGATGTTGAACAATGTTGAATGAGTTTATCGAAGTTGACCGAGTTTCTGAAATAAACACAGAAAACGAATTACAGAGCCGAAGTATTAGCAATAGTAAACACTTAACTAAAGCAAACACACGTACATTCACAGGAATACAGGCTCGCTAGCCAGGTTAGCCACTTAGCTCAACTTTGGGCTATTATTTGAACGGCTAATTACAAGACAAACACTTCACGTTACTGACAGTAAATGCACTTAAGAACATAAGTACAACTACAAACGGAACAGTTACGACACATAGGCTCAAAGTTACAGTTGATGACTTACATCATCAATGACTCGATCTGACTGTACCGTTGGTCCTACGTAGGATCTACGGTTGGCGCAACCGGAAGCGGAAACAGTTCGCAACGTCAAATACAGTTTCAGAATAAAAGCGCATACACTTTATCGTCTCTGCCCGTGAATAATTCACAACAGAACCCTTACCGTAAGTCAGCATATGATGCTGACTTTACCTCAGGGAATTACCCACAAATCACTGCAATGTGACATTAAAAACAGGATTACAGACGAATGGTCACGTAAAAAAAGGTAAACAAAGAGGACGGCTCACGTGTGTTCAGCCTGTCTTACTCAGAAACATCAAGGGTCTCCCTAATAGCAAACACATACACAGGGATGAGATGATGCGACACGGTTTAGTCTGAGCTCTCCTCCCTGAGGAATAGAGAGTATTGATCAAGTCTGTCAGGCCTGTGCTCTTGCATCTGGACCATCACAGCATCAGTTAGACCGAAACGACAGCGGGGCATCTGAAGAAAAAAACAACGAACAAATCAAGGGTCGGTAAAATGGGGTCTCATCACTGTTCAAGAGGTAAAATGAATATCACGTGGGTTAAAGATCTCTCTCTCTCTCTCTCTCTCTCTCTCTCTCTCTCTCTCTCTCTCTCTCTCTCTCTCTCTCTCTCTCTCTCTCTCTCTCTCTCTCTCTCTCTCTATCTCTCTCTCTCTCTTTTTTCTTCTTTCTTTTAAATCACAAACCACATGTTTCAGTGGGCTACAGAGAGCTTGCTGTGTTTGCATTGATCACTCTTGATATCAATAAGGTTTAATAATTAGAGAGAAACGGCCTTGTGCGAGTATAGGAGGCTGTTGTTTGTCAGCTGAGGACAATCTGCTTTCTGGAGTGGCCTACTTTCATTATGACTATTCAAACAAACTTTGTTCATGTCCAAATAGTATTCCTCCTGACGTGCAGAACAAAGACATGTTGTGGCTGCTCTAGGCGGGATTGGGGCTTATCAGAAGAAAATAAGAATGAGTCATCCAGAATAAAATTTAAGCAGAAGAGATAATGTCCATTTTTATACACAAGTCACATTTTTTTACTAGTATATCCTTTTGTAGCAGGCGTTGAATATTATAATTTACTTCTCAATCAGATTTACTTTACTGTTAAATGAGCTTTAAATGATAAGATATCTGAGATCAAACCTTCAATCGAAAATGAGAAATAACCTTTGAAAGTGCAACAACAAAATGTAAAGCCTGAATTTTAGTCCATAAAATGTGTATTATGCAATGAATGTGATTTAAAATGCTTCCATAGTGTTACACAACAGTTAAGTGGAGTGAAAGTATCAATAGGCCTACAATCTTAAAAATACTTGCAAAAAGAGTAAGGCTATACTGGACTTACAATGTATTATGTTTGAAGAAATAGTTTGACATTTCGGGACACAGGCTTACTGTTATTGGCTTTCTTTTTGAGAATTAGATGAGAAGATCGTTACTATATATTTGTCTGTTAAATATGAAGCTACAGCCTGTTAGCTTAGCTTAGCTTAGCAAAGACTGGAAACATGGGGAAACCCTGGCTCTGTGTAAAGGTAACAAAACTAATCTTTCAGCACCTCTGAAATTTTTCTCCTAAAAAAACTCAAAGCTTACACAGTTAATTTGAATCAGTAAAATAAACTGCTATATTTTTGTGTGTTTACTTTAACAAAAATGTTCAAAAAATAAATTAAAAAAGTAAATTTTCACATATTTTGCCTGTAGGAAGGATTCAATATAATGTAAATTGACAAATTATCAGTCCACAAATTATATTTCAGAATAATTGGGGCCACCTGGTTACTTGGGGGACCATATCTGCATTTTCCTCCTTCGTTAGCATCCGGCCCAAGAAATAAAAAAAACAATCAGAAAAATATTTCGGTATGATCATCAAACAATGGGATCCATCTTTTAAATCCAGTCATTCTGTGGTTATTCAAAAAATGTGTATACATTTGCAACATCCATTCACATCATTGAGCCTATGTGAATCCTCAAAAAATCAACTTCAATAACTTAAACGTATTTATTAACTTATTTTATTTTTACTCTCACCTGAGTAGTTGTCTGTGTGCATGTTCAGATTTTTTTGTAATATGCTGATTCATCAGGTACAGAAAAAGATTTAGAAGGAATTAAAAATGTCCCGAACAAGAAAAAAGAGAAACTGTTCATTCAGCTGTAGCTATGCCTAGAAGTTAGTCAAACGCATAAACCCTCATTGATTTTCTACTGTTTTATCTTTTTCTTCACAGCAAAGTTTATCCGAGTTCAACAGTTTCTCAACTGCTGCTGGGAAATAATGTGTGTTTGTGTACAGTTGCAGAAACACTTGGCGAGGTGAAGTGGAGGTGCAGGAGGAGGGTGGAGGGTAGATAAAAGGAGGGTGCAGTACAGTGACAGTCTCCATTGACAGCAGATCAGGATCAGTCAGGAGGATGAGTAGGACTCTGCTGTGGCTGGTGGCCTCTATGGCCTTGGCCTCCCTGACTTCTCTGGCTGATGGAGGTCCATTGTAAGTAGACCTGCCTTTCCTTTACACACTGCCCCTGGGCTTGAATTTCACCAAAAACAGAGCTAAAATATGCAGTTTGTTCGTTTGTTCTTCTTCCTGGTATTCACATTATTATTGGTTGAAATGTAATGGGAGCAACAACGATATCTGCATTTAAATTTAATTTAAAAAGTGTATAAATATTGGTTTGACTTGTGTCTTAAATAATGAGAAGCTATGGTCCAGTAATGTGGACTTTCAAATGAGGCCAGTTAGTTGGCCCTGAATTTGGTTCAGAGTTTGCACAACGATGCCTAAAGCCAGACAGGGCAAGAGTCTAGAGCCATGATGAAATGTTCTGTTGGTCCAGTGCTGGATCTTCATCAAAGTAATCAATAGATTACTCATTGTGGGTGAAGTCCATGCAGTCATGATCCTCATCTGGGCAAATAGGTTTGTTTATCTCTGTGATTTGGGTGAAATTAAACTTTAACTCACAGCCTCTAAGACAGTGGTTCTCAACCTGAGGCTTTGGAACAAAGGAAATCTGAGAAGTCAGAAGATGAAAAACATTTCTGTTACACAAAACCATGTTTATTTTTTCTGACTTTTTTCTTGTGAACTACTGAAAAGGTTTCCTGCATCAAGCACACAAGAATTTCACAAAAAAAGGACACTCATGCTCTCAGTAAGGCCGATACCTGTGATGAGGGGTTACAAGTCAGGAGTCGTACATAAGTCGCCTCACTTTTGCAGGTCACATTTTGGCTTTTGTCGTGGCTTGAAAACTGATGTTTATCTAATTTTGAACTGGAGCATCTGCAGATTAATTCCATACCACACGTTATACGTTATGATCCAATAAAGTTAGGCACTATACAAGATGAATAAGTCCCCCTTTTTTTAATTTAAATCTTTGACACCATCGTGACTCTGAGGGAGCCTAGAAGGGCAACTGAGTGTGTAGTGGCCATTTGTCGAATAAATCAAAATAAAACAAACAATAATCAAACGCCACTGATGCACCGTGGTCGGTGTTTTACGCAGGCAGAAGAGAGTAGATTGTCCATGCAGGATTCCGATTTTCTTATTTATTTGGTAAAACAAACAAAACAAGCAAACAAACAAAAGAACTAAGAAAACTCCTGTCGTGCTGTCTCTCCTGTGCTGGTAAAAACTATAAGCCCACCCCGGTGCATGCTGGTCCTATCTATTCACTCATATATATAGCCACAGGTGCCCACAGTAATTACCCAAACAACAACAAATAATATAACTAAACAAATTACTATTAAAGAGAAAAAGCAATCTTAATATATCAAATATCCAGAATAATTAAACAATACTACTTATTAATTAAATAACAAAATACTAATATAAAATAAATAGCTCCAACAGAGTGAGATTCAACTCTTCTGTGTTTGGGAGGGGAGAGGGAGACACACCAGGCGGAGATCTGCACTCTACTGAATGCACTTTTCTATTCATGTGTGTGTGTTTTATGGTGCCTGAAATGCATAACATTAAGAGGTTTTCTACACACTGACTACAGAATATTAATATTACTCCATATCTTCCTCTCTCACCGCTGCTCTGCAGGAAGGTGATGTCTGCCCCCAACTTGTTGCGTGTAGGTACAGCAGAAAAAATCTTTGTGGAGTGTCAAGACTGCACTGGAGCAGACATCAATGTCCAAATCAACGTGGTTAACCATCCAACCAAAAGCAGAAGGCTGACAACCACATCTGTGACACTTAATGCTGCAAATAACTTCCAGCAGCTTGGAGAAATAACGGTAAATTAAATACCATCACTGTAATTATCTCTTACTGTTACTTACTAACATGGCCACAAATAATCTATCAATGATTCGAGAAATGATTTAGACCGCCCTACCCTGCTACTGATGCACTACTGGTGTCTCTTCATACTGGTTTCAGATCCCTGCTGGAGACTTCAGTAAGGATGCCACCATGAAGCAGTATGTGTACCTGCAAGCTCAGTTTCCTGACCGACTGCTAGAGAAAGTGGTCTTATTGTCCTTTCAGTCCGGGTACATCTTCATACAGACTGATAAGACCCTCTACACCCCCAACAGCAAAGGTGAGTACAAATCTGCATCAGCACTGAAAAACACACCTACTTCTGTGAGAATGTCTTTAAGTGTCTTCTTTCCAAATTCCAAAAAATTACTGTGAAGTTAAAAGAACCCTTCTTTTTCAAAACGTTTTTAAACAGTCACATGACCCAAAATAGAATCACCGTCCTTCAACCCTCAGCAGCAAAATTAACCTCTTTCTCTCTCTATGTCAGTCCATTACAGGATGTTTGCAGTGACGCCTCGTATGGAGCCAGTAGAGAGGGATGATGCAACCCAAACTGATCCTTCTATTTCCATCGAGTTTGTGGTATTGTGATTTATCTATGAATAAATAAGAATTGAAAGTGATATCATATAATAAGCTGTAACTGGGAGTAAAAATATATTCATGTCTCCCTCTAGTGGTGGATTTGCACATTAAAGACAGCCTTTTCCTAAATTTGAAGACAAACACATTTTTAGAAATAGCTGAAAAAGTGTCACTAGCATGCAGTCTATAGGCAATCTATAGTGACGTTGATGAGGATGGTGGATTGTAGATAAAAGACATACTTAAAATGTTGCATGGATTTACTGAATTAATTTGTAGCTTACCACGGCTCTCTGTTAATGGTTATTGAAAATTGTTCATTTTAGACCCCTGAAGGCATCATTTTACCACTTGATTCAGTCACTTTGAAATCAGTGATCCACTCTGGAAGTTACCAACTTGCTGAAATTGTCAGGTTAGTAGTTTATCTGATTTAAATTACATTTTCCATATTGTATTTTTATACATTTTGTAGTTAAGTGGTGTATTTACACTTTTGATACACATGGATGGCAGGTAAATTCATCTTAAAAAGTCAAATAATTTAGGATTATGCAAAGTAGCCTATATTTTAACATGTCTATGATGCGTTTTTTACAATTAATTACCATGTTGCTAATTTAGTGTTTTGACAGCAACTAAATATAAGTATGTAAGTCATACGGTGTATAAAGTGTGAAGACACACTGAATACTGAGACTTAAGACAGAGCCAATTAAGGCCATCTGATGAAGGAACAAATACTAGTTAAGCACATCTGGATAGGAAAAAGACATGAACTGGAGAAAAGAGTTTTGTGAATGTAACTCCATTTGCTAATGTTATAAGAGCCTGGCTGTGATAGTAATATATCTTTAACTTGGTTGGTAAGTAGTTTCTGGAACCCCTGAGTCGTTACTGCACTTTATCTCACTGCTCGTCTTCACTAAGCAAGATCTAGATACTTTTGACCCAACCTGAATCTGTAATATATAATTGAAAAATATGAATTCAATAAACCAACATTTTGGTATATAAAATGTATTATATAAAGTAATTAAATGACACAGCAGGCAAACAGCTAAGATAAACTAGACCTGCTAAATGATCAACTAGCTTAGCTAGCAGCAGCTGCCATCTTTGCTTTTGAGTAGAACATCTAGTGTTACTCTGGAAATCAGGGTGTAGTAAATTTGAATGTAATTAGGCAAGAGTTTGACATTTTGGGAAATAGCTCATGTTCTTTTTGGCAGAGGGTCACTTAGATGAGAAGATTGTTACAACTGTTTGACATGACTTTTCCTCGTTCATTCTGGTCGGTGTTTACATCCCACTCACAGTGTGGGTGAGGCGCTCCAACACCTGGCTGAGCAGATCAACAACATGGAGCACAAACAGCCAGACTCCCTGCTCATTGTTCTTGGGGACTTTAATAGAGCAAACCTCAGCAAAGAACTGCCTAAATACAGACAGCATATTAAGTATAGCACCAGGGACAATAACACACTGGACCACTGCTACACTGTAATAAAGGACGCATATCACTCAGTACCCCGTGCAGCTTTGGGACTCTCTGATCACTGTTTGATTCATCTTCTCCCGAAATACAGGCAGAAATTAAAATCTGCAAAGCCTGTGGAAAAAGACTGTGAGGAGATGGACCAACGAGGCAAAGCTGGAGCTACAGTCCTGCTTTGCCTGCACTGATTGGAGTGTTTTTGAGGCTGCTGCTACAGACCTGGATGGGCTCACTGACACTGTGACATCATACATACGTTTTTGTGAGGACATGTGTGTGCCGAAAAAAACCTTCTGCACATTCAACAACAATAAACCCTGGTTTACTGAAAAACTCAGGCAGCTTCGTCGGGCCAAAGAGGAGGCCTACAGAAGTGGGGACAGGATCCTGTACAACCAGACCAGAAACACACGGACGAAGGAGATCAGAGTAGCTAAGAGAAGCTACACTGAAAAGCTGGAGAAAAGGTTTTCAGCCAACGACCCCTCGTCAGTTTGGAGAGGCCTGCAAGTACTCACCAACTACAGGAGACCACCCTCCCCCACTGAGGCCAATCACCAACTGGCTGACGACCTGAATGTGTTCTACTGCAGGTTTGATAAGCCTACTCTCACCCCCCCCACCTGCCCCATCATCAAACAACCACCTACACTCCCTGCCTCCTCCTCTCCTCTCCCAACCGACCCCCCCCACCGGCACTGAGGATCTGCGAAGAGGATGTGAGTCGGCTCTTCCACAGACAGAAGATCAGGAAGGCACCAAGCCCAGACGGTGTGTCACCCTCCTGCCTGATAGTCTGTGCTGACCAGCTTGCCCCCATCTTCACGGAGATCTTCAACCGATCACTGGAGCTATGTGAAGTGCTTCAAACGCTCCACGATCACCCCGCTCCCAAGAAATCCTCCATCACAGGATTAAATGACTACAGGCCTGTCGCCCTGACGTCTGTGGTCATGAAATCCTTTGAGAAACTGGTGTTGACCCATCTGAGAAGGACATCACAGGTCCCCTGCTGGACCCCCTGCAGTTTGCCTACCGGGCAAACAGGTCGGTGGATGATGCAGTCAGTATGGGACTGCCCTACATGCTACAACACCTCGACTCCCCAGGGACATATGCAAGGGTTCTGTTTGTGGACTTCAGCTCAGCGTTCAACACCATCATCCCAGCAATACTCCAATCCAAACTCTCCCAGCTCACTGTGCCAGCATCCACCACAGTGGATCACAAACTTCCTGACTGACAGGACGCAGCAGGTGAGGCTGGGAAAAATCACATCCAGTACCCGGACTATCAGCACTGGCGCCCCCCAGGGATGTGTGCTATCCCCACTGTTCTTCTCCATCTACACCAACGGCTGCATCTCAGAGGACCCATCTGTTAAACTCCTGAAGTTCGCAGACGACACAACGGTCATCGGCCTCATCAGGGACGGTGATGAGTCTGCGTACAGACAGGAGGTTTAACAGCTGCTCCTCTGGTGTGGTCAGAACAACCTGGAACAACCTAAACAAGCTCAAAACTGTGGAGATGACAGTGGACTTCAGGAGGAGCCTCCCAACACTGCCCCCGCTCACCATACTCAACAACACTGTGTCCGCTGTGGAGACCTTCAAGTTTCTGGGAGCCACAATCTCCCAGGACCTGAAGTGGGCTCCCAACATCAACACCATCAGAAAAAAGGCCCAGCAGAGGTTGTACTTCCTGCGCCAGCTCAGGAAGTTCAACCTGCCTTAGGAGCTGCTGATCCTGTTTTACTCAGCCATCATCCAGTCTGTTCTCTGTTCTTCCATCACTGTGGTTTGGATCGGCCACCAAACAGGACAGAAACAGACTACAACGGATTGTCAGGTCTGCAGAGAGGATCATTGGTTCCAGCCTGCCGTCCATCCTGGACATGTTCACCTCCAGAGTCAGGAAACGGGCTGGAAAGATCACTGCAGACCCTTCACACCCTGGACACAAGCTGTTCCAACTCCTCCCCTCTGGTAGGCCTGCGCTACAGGGCTCTGTACGCCAAAACCACCAGACATAGGAACAGCTTCCTTTCACTGGCCGTCACTCTGATGAACAATAAATAAGTCATACTGCACCACTACCTCTATTTGCACTATTACCACCACTTGCACTATCACCTCAATTCCATTGCCATTGTTTATAGGTTGATGTTCACATCTGTGTGTATATATTTATACTTGTATTGTATATAGCTGTTAAATGTTTATACCTACATCTGTTCTACTTTTTTGCTGCCCTTTTTTATTCTTTATACATTTTTTATTCTTTATTGTAAAATAGTGTATGTACATTGAGAGCGGAGTGGAAACCGGAGCCAAATTCCATGTATGCGTATACATGGCCAATAAAGCTGATTCTGATTCTGATTCTGAGAGTGGGGATAATCTTATTTAACTCTCCAACGAAAGCTTAAACTATTCCTTTTAAACTGTAGATCAATTTGTCTTTTAAGATCTAAATATTATTGTTAATGGACGGAAATACATTTAATCCCTATAAAATAAAACTTATCACAAAGGCATGAAATACAAGTGCACCCTTTCTGTCTTATGCAAAGTCAACCTGAAAACGTAAAACCTTTTCTTGTAAACATCAGTGTCGTAGGAAAGTAATATAAATGTCAAGTTCTGTGCAGCAGCTCTGTTGTGTAGGCCTACATCTCAATCTGTGTAGGATATAAATATGTATATATAACTTCACGCAATCTGAAGTCTGTTGTTACTTTCGTCTCTAAATGATTATTTTAATTGTGTGTGTGTGTGTGTGTAGTCCAGGACTGTGGAAGGTGGTGACCAAGTTCAACAGCAACCCGCAGCAGAGCTATTCTGCAGAGTTCGAGGTCAAAGAATACGGTGAGTCCTTCATTACCTGCACTTCTATTTAAAACCTTTATAAAACATTCACTATTCTTTTACCCGATTGGACGGACAATAAAATGTTTTCCATTTTGCAGTGCTGCCCAGTTTTGAGGTTAAACTGACACCTATGAGTTCCTTCTTCTACGTGGACAGTGAAGAGCTCACCGTCAACATCGAAGCTGTGTATGTGAAGGCTTTTCTTTTGTGGTTTGAGAGATCAGGTTTGATTGGTAGATTGATTGCAGGAGAACAAATAAAGGGTGTTGTCCAGAGGTTGTGTTTGGGGCTTTTGCTTTTTTTTTAGTCTGATTTGTGTTTGTTTGTTCTTGGTTTTTCTGTTTTGCTTCATTGTGGGCTTTAACATGTCCCTGTCTTGTGGCATTAGGTATCTGTTTGGTAAAAAGGTGGATGGGACCGCCTATGTGGTATTTGGGGTTATGCAACACGGTCAAAAGAAAAGCTTCCCAAGTTCTCTTCAGAGAGTGCAGGTGAGCACATTCTTACACTTTTGCTGTATTTTTTAAAATGTTTTGCAAGACTCTAAAACATGAAAACATTTCTATACTTTCCTGTTATTCATACATCTGCAGTAATTTCAGCTGAATTGTTACATTCCTTCCTACATATATTATTTATTTAGGATGTTCAGAATTAAACCAGGCTGTTCACTGACTGTACCACTGTACTGTATTTGAAGATGCATTTTTAAATTGTGTCACATTAGGTCGAGAGAGGTAATGGAGTGGTCTCACTGAAGAAAGAGCACATCACAAAGACTTTCCCAAACATCGGTGAACTGGTGGGGACTTCCATATATGTGGCCGTCAGTGTGCTGACGGAGAGCGGTAAGACAGAGAGACTGTGTGTATGTGCCTTTTCAGTGTGTTTGATCAAAGTAACTACCAGCTAACTACCAGCACTATTAGAGTCTGAAAACCCCCAAACAAGAACGAGAGGAGAAGAGAAAATAAAGATAACATTTTTCTATCAGTTAATCACGATGAAAATCAGAGATGTATAATAAATAAAATAAAATATTCTTGTCATCAGTTTTTGTGTGAATGTGTTTGTGTTTCTGATCAACACACAGGTAGTGAAATGGTGGAGGCAGAGTTGAGAAGCATCCAGATTGTCAAATTACCTTACACCATCCACTTCAAGAAAACACCCAAATATTTCAAACCAGGAATGCCCTTCAATGTTGCGGTAAAGTACTTATTTACCTTTACATGAATTGACAGCATATGTATGGCTTATGGCTTGGCACTTTCGGGCAACATACACATTCTTTTCTCAGACAGAGAGGGGGATTATAAAAGGAAGATTTAATCTAAGAAAAAAAAATTGTGTTCGTACTACTAGGAAGAGGATGTGTATTTTAATAAGTGGGGTGAATTTATTAAATGGTTTCGATGAGGAAATTAAGCAAAGTACAGATATAAATGAGTTCAAGAATTGTTTTCAAAGGTACAGGGACGAGGAAGGGGCCTTGTCTCTGTCGGCCTCTTTTTCCTTTCCCTTCTGGTGTCCAATGTAAGGCTGTTCTTGTAATATCAGCAGGGTCTTTTCTCAACATGTCCTATCCATCTCCATCTTCTTCTCATTAGGATGATCTCCATGCATTCTTGTTGGCATTTGTCATACAGTTCTTCATTTGAAATGGTGTTTGGCTAGAAAATGTGAAGTATTCGCCTTAAACTATTGGTGTGGAAGGTTGATAGTCTGTTGAGACTCATTCTCCAGCATCCAGAACCATACAATAGGGTGGATAAAACACAGCTTTGATACAATTTGAGTTTTGTCTCGATGGTGTACTGCTGTGACCTCCATATGTTATTTAGTACTTTGAAAGCGTTCCTTGCCTTATTAAGACGATTCATAATGTCTTTATCTGTGCCCCTTTTGCTGATCTTCAGGCCAATCTTTTGAGGCGGGATGTTTTCTCCTGCATGTGCCGATGAGTATGTGAAAGAAGCGAAAGATCATCTGCATAGTCTAGATCTTCAAGTGATGAAAAGAGTGTCCATCGAATGCCTCTATTTTGGTCTTCAGTTGTCTCATTACCCAGTCAACAGTAATTTTGAAGAGCAAAGCTGACGTCACACATCCTTGTCTCACACCTGTCTTCACTTGGAATTTTTGGAGACTGTTTCCAACCCTGCATGTGAAGTTGGTATAAAAACTTTGGATCACAAGAACCATATCTTCAGGGATCCCATAATGCCGCAATATACACCAAAGGCTTTCACGATGAATGGAGTCAAATGCTTTTTAAAAGTCAACAAAGTTTATATACAGTTCCCATTGCCACTCTGTGCACTGCTCTATGATGTTACGTAACGTGAACATGTGATCGTTGCAAACTCTACCCTTTCTGAAACCTGCCTGTTCTTTTCGGAGATGTTGGTCTACAGCATCTGTTCTTCGATTAATAATGATCTTTGCCATGATCTTACTTGGTATTGACAGAAGTGTAATTCCACGCCAGTTGTTACAATTTCTTATAGAACCTTTCTTTGGTACTTTGATGATGATCCCCTCCGACCAGTCATCAGGTATTTTCTTATTCTCCCATATAGATGTAAAAAGTGGTTGAAGAATTGGAGCTGCCAGATTCGGGTCTGCCTTGAAGAGCTCTGCATTGAGGTTATCTGGACCAGGGGTTTTCCTGTTTTTTAAGGATTTAATTGCCTTTATAATTTCATTTTTGGTTGGTGGTTCAATGCTGAAATCCAAATCTGCTTCTGCATCTTGGAAGTTAGCCTGTGTTGTTGGTGGAGGTCTGTTCAGCACCTCGCTAAAATGCTCCACCCATCTAGCTTCTTGATCTGCTTCAGTTGTAAGAAGCTTTCCCTGTTTATCTTCTATTGGTATATCAGATGTCGTCCTGTATTTGCTGCTAATAATCTTGGTTAGCTTGTAGACCTTTCCTTGCTCACCTTTTTTGGCTGCTTCTTCTGCTTGTTTTGCAAGGTCATCCATATATGCCCGTTTGTCAGCTCGCGTCTTCCTCTTCACAGTCTTGTTTGCATCTCGATATTGAGTTTTGTATCTTTCTTTTAGCCTATCTGATTTTGCATCCATGACTTTCTTCTTTGCCCTCTTGCGTACTTCAATGGCTTGCCATGTGTCATCGGTTATCCACTCCTTTCTATCCTTCTATTTGATGCCCAGACATTTTTTACTGGTTTCTACATATGCTTGTTTTGCTTGTTCCCATATGTTGTTAATCTCATCTGTATCTGTGTCTGTATCCTGTTGTGTATCACCTTGGTCAGATAGTGCTTGAAATCAGTGGCGGGCCGTGCATTTTATACCTGGGCCTTCACTGCTGTCCTGCAGCTGAAACACAGCTACGGTTATTATTTGTTTTGTGTAAAAATGGAGCCAACACCTATAGATACACTAACTGCAGAGAATATGCCGAGAGTGCGTCTCCTCTCTGCTCTGACTGCTGCGCGAGGCTTCTGTGAGAGTACCCGCCTGTGTGTGCTTTTGGGCGGCGGAGGGGCTCACGGCAGCACCCGCTGCTCGTTCATGGCAGTAACTGTAGAATGTACGTGCTTTAACGTCATCGAGTCAAAACACCAGAAAAGTCTCCAATAACACCAGAAAAAGTCGCTAGATTTGTCGTTAATAGCCATGAGGGTTCGGAAAGTCGCCAGATTTAGCGAGAAAGTCGGCAAGTTGGTAACACTGGCATCGGCTAAATACGTCCCCAGAGCAACATAGGACGTAACAATGGTTCCTATCACATATTAAACCAAACAAAAATCCATCTTCATAAAAACAAGTTGTACAAATAATAATATATAAACAAGCATATTAAAGCTACTGCAGATGTAAAAACAAATGCATTTAACTTACCAGAGCTGCTGTTCACTATTTAAAGACAAAGTCCATCCTCCTTTCTTTGTTAATAAAGAGTTTAATCCCACGGTTGTTCAGTACATCCGTGCGTTTTAGTTCCAGTAAGAAGTCCTTCTCGATTCATGGACGCCAGTGAAGACAGTCGAGCCTCCCCAGTTGTATGTCTTGAATACGTTTTAATGCGTTTGAGGGCTCAAAATGTCCGCTCGACAGAGGCATTAGATATTGGGATTGTCACCGCCCAACATGTCACGCTAGCCCACTGACCAATCACGTATGGCTAGGCCAGCTAGCAGGCTGTGGCATGTCAAAGAATACGCCCAACATGTCAAACTAAAGATCTGATTGGTTGAACACTATGACAATCAACAATATCGTCCCCATTCACTTAAACTGCAAAGGGATTCACTTGTAAGTCTGCAGGCCTCGGGCCTCTCTTCTTACCTAGAGACACAGGGGTAAAATCTGATTGGATAAAAGCTCTACTTAAAACAAGCTGCACTGGAAGCAGAGCAACTGAGGAAGACAGTAGCTGTGCAATGACAAAATAAGATAATGGGAAAAATATATTTATAAATTATAATACATGTAGTGTATTTAAGAAAGAATATTAAATTATAAAATAGCTATAACTTTGTGATTCTGTTTAGGCCAGCAGAGAAGGCTTTGCAGGCCCTGACGGCCCACCACTGCTTGAAATCTATTATTTAGCTGTAATATGAAGGAACTTTTCACTTTAGGATCTTGCTTTTTAACTTTTCAGTGTCAAAATGTTGTCTTCCTTTCTTTCTACTACCAGCTTTCCTTAACTTTACTTTCAGTAATGCTAACACAAGGTGATGGTCACTAGCAACATCTACTTCTCGCATTACCCTGACATCAAACAGTGAGCGTCTCCAGGTTACATTAATCATCAGATGATCTATCTGGTTCCTGTCTCGCCCATTAGGTGAATTCCAAGTCAATCTATGTATATCCTTGTGTGGAAATAAGGTCCCTCCGACGACAAGGTCATAGCTGGCACAAAGTTCCACTAATCTTTCCCCATTTTCGTTCATGATGCCACAGCCCTGTCTCCCCATGACCCTGTCATAGCCGGTGTTGTCACTTCCGACTTTTGCGTTGAGATCCCCCATCACTATCTTCATGTCATGGCCTGCTCATGAAACTCATCTTTTGCTTCTTCATCACTATCATTTGTTGGAGCATAACACTGGATGATGGTTGTGTTGATTTGTTTTCCTTTTAGCCTGATCTTCATAAGCCTGCTATTGACCGGTTTGACATTAACATATAATATGATGTATAATATGTATTTATTCATAGTTAACTGTATATGTTTACTGTTATTTTATTGGTTATTCTTGTTTTATTTTGTTATTATTTGTTACATGTTTGCAATAAATTCATCTGATCAAATGGCTATATTTCTACTTAAGTAAAAACACATTACAGACAACATTACACTACTGAAATATAGCCACTCTCAGAAAACACAGATGGCAGTATATCGTAAATGTGCAAGTCACATGCTGCTTCATGCTCTCTTCATAACTGTTATTGATTAGATCAATATTTTGTCGTGTACTTTCATTATGATGTTCAGGCAGATTTTGATGAACAGAAAAAATCAATTTGTCTATCAACCCATTGGGTCACCATGAACTAAGTCATGATACTTAGAACTACAAACTAATCTAATAAAACGAGTTTGACCTTAAAAAGATGTGTTTCAATGAGACAGTTAGTCGATTTCTGATTGTTCAGCTGTTTGTGTTTCTGATGGCAGGTTGAAGTTGTGAATCCTGACGGCAGTCCGGCACAAGGCTTGAGAGTGGTGGTGGATCCAGGTCAGGTAAAGGCCGTGACCGCACCCAATGGCATCGCAAAGCTTGCCATCAATAAAGTGGCAGGGAACCCAAGCTTGACAATAACTGTAAGTCTCTGAAATTTTTTACCCTTTTTGAATTTCCGCTTTCATTGGCAAACATTTTTGACGTTCACTTGAAGAGGTGAAATCAAGCTCCATGTTATTGTTCATCCGCACATTTACTGTACAGTATGTCAATGGTGAACTTCTTGTCAGTGTAATGTCTCTTTGTCATTCTATTTAGCAGCCACGATGAGTTGAGATAGGAAAGACTTGGGACTCTTCAAGTATTATTTATTCAACTGTGTGTGTCTTTAATTGCAGGCAAGGACCAATGATCCTGTTATTAGCCTTGAAAGACAAGCATCAGCCTCCATGGTAGCTTTCCCATACGAAACACCGAGTAATAACTACATCCACATAGGTGAGGGACATCCTGAAATAACAAGATGGTACAAAAAAAGGAGATAGCAGTGGAAAAGTGTGCACTATGCACTACATATTTTGGGTGTTTTATCACAACATGTCACATTTGCAGGTGTGGATACAGCGGAGCTGGAATTAGGAAAGAGCCTGAATATCAACCTCAACCTCATCCGGAAGGAAAACCATGACACTGACATCACATACCTGGTGAGAGATGTTTTACACCAGTGCATGTGTGCACATATATTACTCTTTTGGTTGCCTCCAACGTCGTGTGTAAAATATACATGCATGTCTGATAAGTGCTGATGTTCAAATCTGTGTCCCTAGATCTTGAGCAGAGGTCAGCTGGTGAACAACGGCCGTCACAGGATAGAAGGTCAAGTTCTGATTATCCAGACAGTTACTGTTACCAAAGAAATGCTGCCATCGTTCCGCATCATAGCCTACTACCATACAAACAGCAGTGAAGTGGTATCAGACTCTGTTTGGGTGGATGTCAAGGACTCCTGCATGGGCTCGGTGAGACACGCAACGCTGATGTAGTAGAGTTTAAGTGGGCAAACAAAACACCCACACAAGCTGATAAAGTTATTTGTAAATTTCTCAGACATATTTTTTATGTATGAAACTGCTTAAGAAAATACAGAACTGCACGTCTCATTCACTGACCTGCCCTTCACATTCAGCTGAGGCTTGAATCGACATCAGACAAAAATTCCTATGAGCCCCGCAAGATGTTTGTTCTGAAGGTCACAGGAGATCCAGATGCCACAGTGGGACTGGTGGCAGTTGACAAAGGCGTCTACGTCCTAAACAACAAGCACCGTCTCACCCAGAAAAAGGCAAATTCTTTATTTCATATTTATCTCAGAAAATATTTGAAAGGGGTTTCATTTAAAAAGCTATGTATAAAAGAAAATTGCACACATTAAATTTCACGTTTGTTAGCTTTTTGCTTCAAATAATATCTGCCGTGAATTTGTCCTGCAGCAAAATACATTGCATGAGTTCATGTGTACATGTGTACGTATGAGATCTGTCATGTGAGTTTATAGATTTGTTTGTTTAACTTGCTTACTGTAACCCTATGTCTTGTTTGTTTGTATTTGTGTGTGTGTGATTGACCTCTGACCTGCTCAGGTGTGGGACATTGTAGAGAAGTACGACACAGGCTGCACACCAGGTGGAGGGAAGGACGGTATGGGTGTGTTTTACGATGCTGGGCTGATGTTTGAGTCCGACACGGCTTCTGGGACACCCTACAGACTAGGTGACACTACTTTACTCTCCCCTTCCCTATTAATACCCTTATTTAGGTTTTAAAATTGTATCAATGAAATATCTCTGATAAGGAGAAGTGGGCACCTGTAGACCTTTATTCATCGCCATGAGTCTAGTGTTTTTTTAGGAGTAAGCATCTAGTAGACAGCTAGAAGAACAGCATCTTTAACCAAATTTCATTATATTTTCAGTTTTTTGACATGTAGATAGATTTCTCGTTGCTGTCTGGTTTTATAATTGATTATAATCAAACTGATATCTTAAACTTTGGACACATGAAACCAAAACTATCTGACCTAAGTGAGATAATGTGTTTTTGGTTGAACCGACGCTTTGAGGCATTTCCATTTGAACTAGTGTGACTGCCACATTAGGTGATCATGGTCCCTCCCTTATTTTAGGGGTTTTAGAATATTGTCTTCAGCATTTTAATATAATAAAGCGTTTATGCAATGTTTTAACATTTCAACAAATGGATGTGCAATTGTAGATTCAATTTTCTCACAGCCACATTTCCAACCAGTTGAATGACCTCACTCTGATTTAAAGAGTTTCACATCAATTATACGAAGCACAAATCAAGTTTAGTTCCAACTTTTAAAGTTAAAAACTTGTCTGTTTCCAGAATTGAAATGTCCGGCCCCCAGCAGGAGGAAACGAGCCACTACTATCATGGATGTCACAACCAGCTTACGTGAGAACCACAGCTCTAAACTACCCAATAAACACATCATCAGACATCTTCAGGCACTCTTCAGTGTCGTTGGACAGCTTGTCCCATTGACTTTCACTGTTCTCGTCTTTGCCATGCTATGTATTTGTAGACAGATAAAAGTGAGGTGAAACTCCTTTTACTTCATTCTTTCTTGAGTTAATATGTCAATCTATTTCTTCATGCTCCTACTTTTCCATACTGAACGGAGAAGGAACCGTCTTTTCTTGTCAGTTTTCTCCCTCCCTGTCCCATTTAGTTCTTTGTTTATTTGATTTTCCTTATTCAAATCAAGGGTCTAATGTAAGAGGGCAGGCAAATTAAAGAAGCACAATTTCTATTTCTAATTTGCCTTTCCAGTTCACAATTCTTCTTGGTGGTCTGTATCTTCTTACCTCTGTCTCTCCTCCACAACCCTTTCTTCCCAGTGAGTCAATATAAAGACCAGCTGCAGAGTGACTGTTGTTTGGATGGCATGAAGGAAACCCTTCTCAACTACACATGTGAGAGGCGCAGCGAGTACATCAGTGATGGTGTAGCTTGTGTCACGGCCTTCCTGCACTGCTGCGAGGAGATGAAAGCCCAGCAAGCTGACAGGAAAGAGGATAGCCTCCTACTTGCTCGCAGTAAGAGACGGGGACAGGGGATGATGTGAAGCTCTGAGTGGTTACTATTCATGGTCATACTGAATGAAAATAGTAACATTTCTAATGACACTTTAGGTGAGGTGGATGACAACAGTTACATGGACAGCAATGAAATATTTTCTCGCACCAACTTCCCTGAAAGTTGGCTGTGGTCAGACATCAAACTGCCTGCTTGTCCTCCACAAACACCTAACTGGTGAGTCAACTGAAATATGCACGCACAAAATAAACTGATAACTTCACACTGACACCACTAGGATTTAAAGCTACTCTTTACCTCTCAAAGTGTTAACCCTTTTCTTTGTTTCAGTGTCACCACATCATTGACAAAAAATGTTCCTTTGAAAGACTCAATCACAACCTGGCAGTTCACTGGCATTAGTCTGTCAAAAACTCACGGTGAGGATTCAGTGACTAAAATCTGTAAACCTCTCCCATCCTTTACACCTCTCTCTCTCTCTCTCTCTCTCTCTCTCTCCCTCTGCCTTTTTTCTCATTCATCTCTTGTTTTTTTGTTTTTATCTCATCTTAAAGGAATCTGTGTTGGCGATCCGTTAGAGGTAATTGTCCGGAAGGAATTCTTCGTTGATCTTAAGCTGCCGTACTCTGCTGTCCGTGGAGAGCAGGTGGAAGTTAAGGCAATCCTCCACAACTACAGCGACGAACCTGCCACCGTAAGTCTGTGTTCCTCTGCTCTGGTGTTTCATGCCGGAGCCAATTAGACCAAGATATTGTTCTCTAAGTGATTTCAAACAAAAGTTCAAAAACAACAGTAAATATTGGACTGACATACAACGAGTGGCACTAAAAATTAATAGAACAAATTAACTCCTTACTCTAGTCTTTGATGAATGGTGGTTGGTCCCCAGAACTGGGACAGTGTACCTTTCCATTCTCAAGTTCAAATTGATCCCAAAGGAAACAATATTAAGCATTACATTTCTTCAAATCGCATCATTGGTAGGTGACTTAAAATAAAACTGATGACTATGATCCCTTTTATCCGCTCAATGGGGGTCTTCATCTTTGACAGTTACACACACTTCACTCTCTTTCTCCATCTTTGTCCTGTTTTCAAGGTGCGTGTGGATCTCATTGAGGAGGAGGATGTGTGCAGTGCAGCCTCTAAACGTGGGAAGTATCGTCAAGAGGTCAGAGTTGGGCCCCGTAGTACACGCTCTGTGCCATTCGTTATTATTCCCATGAAAAAAGGACAATACAGCATTGAGGTCAAAGCAGCTGTTAAAGATTCGCCGGTCCATGATGGAATCAGGAAGATGCTGCGGGTGGTGGTAAGAGAAACAGCGATCTCCCGTGTTAAAGTCAGCATAGGGAAACACGCATCATTAGGGGCTTAACCTTGATGCATATGTGTACTGTATCAGTCTTCTTAAAATGAAGAGAAGATTTTAACAAGCAAGCCATATTGTATTTTGTTACACACCAGCAGACTACGAAAATATAGTTGTGAGTTGTAATGTTTGTCCTAACTGTTGTTGTTCCAGCCTGAAGGTGTACTGGTTGAATCTATTCAGACTGTAATTCTAGACCCCTCTACTAAAGGTGTAGGTGAGTTTACCCATAAACAGCTACATTATATAGTAATTTGGTAACATTGTGTTTTTATCACTTGCGAATTGATCCCTCAACTTGCCCACTGTTTATCCCTTCAGCTGGTAAACAAGAAGAAACTCTCAACAGTGGAATTCCTAAGAAAGATTTGGTTCGAGACACACCTACTAGCACACATATCTCTGTGACAGGTGAGATGTTATGTCATATTTGAGCATGTTATGTGACATAGTGCTAGTAAAATGAACTGACCACCTCACTGGTTGTGAGAGACCTTTGCATGTTTCTTTGGATGTTTCTTCGTGTTGATTTGTAACGTTTAGTTTTTTTTCTGTTTGTGTGTGTGAATGCAGGGAGAGAACAGGTTTCTGTACTGGTGGAGAACGCCGTTAGCGGAATGTCTATGGGTAGTCTGATTAAAAAACCCGGGGGATGTGGAGAGCAGAACGCGGCCCGCATGGCTCTAACTGTCATTGCAGCGACTTATTTGGACAAAACCAACCAGTGGGAAACTGTGGGCTTTCACAAACGTAACGAAGCCTTCCAACACATCAAGACTGGTAGGTATTGGCACAGATACCAGGAATCTTATTGATGCCACTCTGTGTGGGATTTTTAAGTTTCCGACGTTGTAGAAGTGAAAAACAGTATGGCAGACAGCAATGCATGTTCCCACTGCCCCACAGACCCAAGCAGAGACACTAAATATTAGTGGTCTGAATGCAATACATAGACTATATAAGTACGCCAGCAGAATCATTTAAAAGATGCAATTATAACAGGAGAAAAATGTAACAGGGCTCTTGAAACTGGTTGTGTGTTCTTGTTTGTGTCCAGGCTACCTGCACCAGCTTGCTTACCGTAAAAAGGATGGGTCTTTTGCTATATATCCCGAGAGCCAAAGTAGCACCTGGTGAGGCTTTCAAATATCCAAGAACTCATACATACAAATGTTTCCACATCCTCCTTAAACCTAAATTCTGACTATGTGGCGATGGTGTATTTCATGTGCAAATAAAGGAAACTAAACGTCTCCTCTTTTCTCTAAGGCTGACAGCCTATGTTGCCAAGGTGTTTACCATGGCCAACAGTCTGGTGGCAGTGCAAAACAATGACATCTGTGGCGCTATTAAGTATCTGATTCTCAACACGCAGCAACCTGACGGCATGTTTAAAGATATTCGAAAGGGGCCCCAAGTAGGGTTGATTGTGCGTGAACTGATTTAATTTTGTGAATAACAAAATAACAAGATAGAAACAATTCCATGTCACTGGCTAAAACCTTGTATGAATCAACACGTTTGTGTCTGTACATGTGTAGGGTGATTCAGATGTCTCCATGACGGCTTTCTGCCTCATTGCCATGCAGGAGTCACGCACACTATGCGCTGCCACTGTTAATGTGAGTACGATACGATCTTTTTTCTTTTCCCTCCACTGCTTTCTCACCAGCAACTCACCATTTGTGAAGTCCCGTCTCTCCTAGTTACTGTAGCGACTCCTATAGAGCTTTCCGTTCTTGCACATGCAGTTTACAGTAAGGACAGGGGCGAGTTTACTATTCAAAGTACTTGGGCTCTTCATTTCACACAGAGGTTGACAAATCCAGTTTGCATTTCTAGCCACTGGCAGATTTAGTCAACTGTAATTAAATACCTAATTAAGCTATTATTAGCTCTGTGAGTTGGTTGAAGAGGATATTGTATTGCAATGTAGAGCTAGTTAGTCCTTGTATTATAAGTATGGTAAGGACAAATGTTCAATCAGACTTGTTTCGTTCTAATATACATACATACATGTATACATGTTTAGATATATTCCAATAACTTGGCTGCTTTGCTGAGCTATATTTGTAACATAAGCTGTCCTCAGTAATGTTTGCTGGGGTTGCTGGAGTTCACCAAAAACAATAATTAGCTGCACAGAGTGGCTTAAGTTACCAAAAACACCTTCAGTCGGGAATTACTACGTATTATTTCTTAGGTAATGAGAATAATGTTTCTGTAGGTAGTGTTACACAGACATGCTGACTATTGCGACACAATGTTTAATCCATTCCTTATATCTTTGCTTTTGTGTTTTTAGTTTTAGAATGGCTAAAAAAAACAGTTTGAATACTGCTTCAGCGGGTGGAACGACCTGTCGGGTCTAGTTACAGTTGCTAAACCAAAATAGCAATTGCTGTTCGAGGGGAGGAATGGTCAATTGTGCTAAAATGACTCTTTCGAAGCATGTGACACATTCAAATTGGCAACATTTGCTGCCAACCATTGGTTTGCATTTCCATGGAGCATTAAAGCCACACTCAAATAGTAACTCAGTCTTAGCTAATGTCCCAGGATCAAATGTTACAACATTCCTGAACAGAATGGGATATTTAAAATGGATGGATGACTGTTATCCGACTGTTCTCTCCTCTTTCTCCTTCCTTTCTTTCGTCCAGAGTCTGTCAGGCAGTATAGACAAAGCAGTGGTCTATCTGGAAAGGCGTCTGCCCAGCCTCACCAACCCATATGCTGTCGCCATGACGTCATATGCCCTGGCAAATGAAGACAAACTGAACCAGGAGATCCTCTTCAAGTTTGTTTCCCCAGGTGTCGTCACACAGCAATATTCTTAAACTAATTTTCAGAAACAGATTCTATGTTGTAGAGTTTAGATATTACACATCTACTAATAGTTTCTATAATAAATGTATTTGAGCCCGACCAACACAATGGTTTGTTGATATTATTGTGTAAAAAATGTCAAAGATACGTTTGAAGTGATTTAGAAACAGTGTCTCATTTACTTTATCTGATATTCCATCAGATTTGACGTTATTTTTCAGCTATGTGTCCTGCTCGGTACATATTTTTGGAACAATTTTGAACTACGAATTTGAGGGATTTTTTATCAGAAATGTTTGTTTGTGTTAAGTGTTAAAACCAAATATCAGATTTTTTAATCTCTGTAATATCAATAATCTATATTGTTCTTAATAGTCTGTTCTCAGTCGGGATCTTATAGAAAGATTAGTTAAACATGTTTAAATTGAGGGCATTTCACTTTCTTTTTTTACATTTTATTTCTATAACATCAAATATTCTAAAACAAGGACTGGGAAATAATTAGTAAATTAAGCTTTGTTCAAGGTACAGCATTGTAATAACAAACTTTTTGTCTGCGTCTTCTTCAGACTTATCCCACTGGCCGTCACCTAAGGGATATTATTACACTCTGGAGGCCACAGCTTATGCTCTTCTTGCTCTGGTCAAGGCCAAGGTGAGCATGTCCCACTTGTTAAGGTTTCATCAGGATGTCATGCTACAAAAATCATACAACTCAGTCATCATCCATGTTGCCTCACTAAAAGGGTGGAGGGTTTGGAAACAAAAGTCAATGAAATGTTTGTCTCAGTAATGCAAATGCCTTGAAATGATGGTTTCAAGTTTCAAGTAGCTGCTGTTTGGTTGTGCCATATTAGGAAAAACTGATTTAGAAGCTCGATGGTAGACTTGGAAACTTTGGAAACTGGCAGGTTACAATCTAAAATACAACTGTACCAGAATCAGGACATCTCTCTATTTTAAATGAATTGTTTTTTTTAATCTATATGCAACTACAGACCACAGGAAATGTCAACCTTTTACTTTCCTTTTGTTAATAAAGGCCTTTAAAGAAGCCGAACCTGTTGTGAGATGGTTCAACACGCAGCAGAAAGTGGGCGGAGGCTATGGATCAACTCAGGTAACACTGACCTCTCTCTGCATCTTGATACCTCCATCCTATGTTTACTTTATTATTGTTTTTTTCTAAGTCTTGTTTTCTCCCTCTTTTTCTCTCTAGGCTACCATGATAGTGTACCAGGCAATAGCAGAGTACTGGACCAATGCTAAAGAACCAGAGTATGATCTGAATGTGGACATCATGTTCACGAGCAGGTCAAGGCCGGACAAGTTCAAGTTCAACAGGAACAACCACCACGCCACCAGAACATCTAAAGTGAGAAGACACACAAACGAACTCTATGTGGCTCATTAATATCACCACTCCTGTTGTTTCCTGTAGGTTTATTCTGCTGATCCCTGACCGTGTGTGTGTTTGTGTGCAAATATAAATTCACAGATCAATGATATACACCAGAATATGACAGTGACTGCCAACGGCTCAGGAGAAGCAACGTTGACAGTAAGCACAATATGTTTTCAGATTCTGAGTTTTATCATCTGTTGATTGTTGATTTGTCCTTTTTGAATCTCAGATGAGACCAAATACAGGTTTAACCTTGTGTGGACTTTATTTTTAAGACACATTGCTATGAGTTTATCACATTTAGTGACACACTTTTATCTATGTGACAGATGATGTCGCTGTATTACGCTCATCCTAAAGAAAAGGAGAGTGACTGTCAGAAGTTTAACATGTCTGTGCAGCTCCTCCCAGGTAATGTGGTGCGCTCCCTCTCTTTGTTTGTTTCTGCCAAGTTCCTTACCTTATGAGAAACGAATAAACAAAATACTTAATTACTTTTGCTCCTGCAGAGAAAATGGATGAGGATGAGAAGATATACAAGCTGAAAATAGAGGTTTTGTGAGTACAATAAAGATGTCATACTGACCAGTGTTACAGTAACATGGCTATATACAGAACATTTTCTAACATAATTAATATAATTATTTCTCTCCATCTCCTTTATGCCGTTATTTTATTATTCTGTCTATTCTTTGTGTAGGTATAAGGACAAGGACAGAGATGCATCAATGTCAATCTTGGATATTGGCTTGCTAACTGCCTTCACTGTTAACACAAATGACCTCAACCGAGTAAGAACTGACAGATACATGTATACCCACAGACAGTTCAGTCAAGTTGTGTTTATTAGGAGAAACAAGTTGTTTTTTATGGTTTAGAAAGTTGTCTGACTGTGTGTGTGCGTGTGCGTGTGCGTGTGCGTGTGTGTGTGTGTGTGTGTGTGTGTGTGTGTGTGTAGTTGTCCAAAGGTCCTGCTCGCACCATTGCAAAATATGAGATGAACACGGTCCTGTCAGAAAGAGGCTCACTCATCATCTACCTGGACAAGGTAAGACATCACCTGTTTATAATTGTTCTCTCTGCCTTGTTCTTTGTGTTCTTTGTTCATGTCCATCTTACCTTTGTCCACAGGTTTCTCACACACAACCCGAGGAGATCACTTTCAGGGTCCATCAGAAGCTGAAAGTGGGCGTCCTCCAACCAGCTGCTGTGTCTGTTTATGAATACTATGACCGTGAGTCTCAGAGTCACTTAGAAACACATGATGCTTCCATGTACTTTGCTGCCAATAGATGTCAGAGTAGACAACACTGCGGATGAGCTGTTGATATTACATTTTACAAGTATTTAATGTAAATGTTCTGATATACTGCATCTGCCACAAACTCCTTTTCATATTTCTTTCTTCTCCATTGCAGAAAAACATTGTGTGAAATACTACCATCCAGAGAGGAAAGATGGAAAGTTAATGCGGCTCTGTCAAAATGATGAATGCACATGTGCTGATGGTAAACAGGATGATGTTGAACTACTCTCTCTGTCTCAGACACACACACACACACACACACACACACACTCACACAGCATGTTGCATGTTGGGCGGGGCGCATTGGCTCCCACAATGGGCCTGGTGGGTGCGACTGGACTGAGCTGCATTCTTAATCATTCGACCTGGGTTTTTCTTCGGATAATGCTAAAATTACGAAATTGTTTTTTTTTGCTGATATAGAAAAATAACTGACAAGATCAAGAGGAGAAACATTTTTGACTAAAAGTTTACTAAAATGTACCGTATTTTCCGCACTATAGGGCGCACTGGATTATAAGGCGCACTGTCAATGAATGGTCTATTTTCGATCTTTTTTCATATATAAAGCGCACCAGACTATAAGGCGCGGGCGCTCTGAAGAAATCTGTAGATTCTCCACTTCCGTGTCCGTATTCTCACGAGATAGTACGAGACTCACACAGCGAGATGTGATGCATATGACGAGTTTATGACGAGCTTACAGTTCATCATGTGACGATCTGGGGGACGGACTGTTTACATCGTGTAGTGTAGCTTGTTAGCTCGTTAGTTAGCACGTCTGCTAACGGCAGCGTTCTGAGACAGCTGTAGCTTTATGATTACAGACATGTAAACACACAGAATAAATAATGGCCATCAGTGAGAAACTGAGTTGTGTTGTGAGAACAAGTGAACAGCTGGGCAGGTGTCTTGAGAGATAGAGGCAGATTACCCCTAGCTTGTTAGCTCGTTAGTTAGCACGTCTGCTAACGGCAGCGTTCTGAGACAGCTGTAGCTTTATGATTACAGACATGTAAACACACAGAATAAATAATGGCCATCAGTGAGAAACTGAGTTGTGTTGTGAGAACAAGTGAACAGCTGGGCAGGTGTCTTGAGAGATAGAGGCAGATTACCCCTAGCTTGTTAGCTCGTTAGTTAGCACGTCTGCTAACGGCAGCGTTCTGAGACAGCTGTAGCTTTATGATTACAGACATGTAAACACACAGTTAGTGGAGTCTGCGTGACTCACACAGCGAGCTATGATACTTATGCATGCTTATGCTTACACCTCGTCCAGAACTACCGGTGAGACTCCTGACTACGGTAGCCGTAATGCTGCAAGCGGTGCGGCTTTGTAGTTTACCAAAGTCGTACTAAAACATTTTGACAGAGCGCCGTGTACCACACAAAATCGCTTCGAGGTCAGTAAACACAACCAGAATTAATCCATATATAAAGCGCTCCGGATTATAAGGCGCACTGTCGTTTTTTGAGAAAATTAAAGGCTTTTAAGTGCGCCTTATAGTGCGGAAAATACGGTAATGACTTTTCGTCGACTAAAACTATGAAGGATGAAAATGCCTAAAATGTGATTACAACAAATAAGAATTTCCATCTAAAGACTATAGACAGATGCTGCATTCACATGCAATCAGGCAGACGGTAGACAACAAACCAGATATAATTTTACTGGACAAGAACAGGACAGTAAAATCATGTGAGGTCGGCAGAGAATACCGTCAACGGTAACAGCAGGCAGCATTGCCGTCCAAAGATAAAACATTTGAACTATTTGACATCATTTGTGACATAATTTACAATCAGATGTTGTGTAGCTCCCTCACGGAAGGACAAAGTTGTTAAAGTTTCCAATAGAAAATTAAGAGAAAGCTGCATTTTGTAGTTACATGCATTATAAGGATAATTACGTAAAATAGAAGACATGAAATACTTTTATTTAATATGGTTTATTCCATCAACATAGCAACATATTCCGTATGACTGTTGTGTTTGTTTGTCCAGTGCCGTCCAGAAGGCGTCCGTCTGCTTCTACAGTCTGCCTGATTCCATGTGAATGCTGAATAAGACTAAATGTAAAACAGCTTCAAAATGAACACTGGTTTACAGTAAATCACCAGATTGTAACATAATGATCAGAACTTTTTGTCAGAGGCAACAAGCGCCTGCAGGATCCTGTCGGATCAGAGCATCAGTCTAGATAAAGAATTACTTAAATTGGGATTTAGATACAGCTTCACTCACCCACCAACTCTCCCTCTCACATCCACATGGGTTTATTTTGGGTCATCGTCGTGTTTTTACTTTGTGCATTGTGTATTTCCAGAGAACTGCAGTATGCAGAAGAAGGACAAAGTCAGCAATGATCAGCGCACAGCTAAGGTCTGTCAGACTGAATTGAACAATAAAATAGATTTTGGTAAGTGAGCGTGACTGCATTTATAAAGCACTTTTATACAAAACATGTATGTTGGTGTGAGTAAGAGACTAGCAAGTATAAGCAGCTCCGCTAACAATCTGCAACTTGTCTGTCCTAAGCGTACAAAGTGGGACTGGAAGAGTTTAGAGACGGTTTGTCCACTGATATTTACAAAGTGCGGGTACTGCAAGTCATCAAAGAAGGTGGGTATTTATCATTTTGGGACATGTGCATATTTGCTTTTTGTCAGAGAGTTGGATGAGAAGACTGGTACCACTCACATGTTTGTAGAAGCCAGTCAAATTAGCTCGCATTGCCAGGTAACAAGCGGACACTCCAGGAAGTTACTGGTTGGTTCTAGCCAATAAATATTCCAGTACAGTCTGGCTGCATCTAGCGGTGATGTTGCAGATTGCAACCAACCGAAACTTTTCCCGTGTGTCAAGTGTGTAGGAGAACTACGGTGGCCAACGTGAATGGCTCCATCTGGAGTGTTTGGTTTGTCCGTTCTGGGCTACTGTAGAAACATGGCAGTGCAACATAGCGGACTCAATGAAGAGGACCTGCTCTCTATGTAGATATACTGTAAACGGTCCATTCGGAGGTAACAAAAACATGATTCTTAGTTTCAGGTGATTATACTCTGAAGAAAATATACTAATTCATGCCAATAGATCCCCTAATTGCTTCACACTGGCCCTTTAAAAAGGTGAATTGTATTTTATCAATACATTTTTTGTATTGATTAAACAGAGTATATTAGAGGTGCTAGTAGGTGGATTTTGTTACCTTTGTGCAGAGCCAGGCTAACTGTTTCCAGTCTTTATACTAAGCTAAGTTAGCCGGCTGTCGTCTGCACATTTGCTGTACAGTCATGAGAGTGGGATCAATAGAGGTATCAATCTAACTCTCTGCAAGAAATCAAATAAGCGTATGTCCAACTATATCATGACGCATGATTCCACTGTGGCACTGGGAATATGTGACAATACATCACTAATGTGTTGTACTGCACCTTTATCTATGCATTAAATCCTTACCCTTTCTCTGTTCTCTTATATTTTAATTACAGGAACCAAGGATGTGGGTCCTCTGAATGAAGTGCGCACATTGCTCAGTTATCCACACTGCAGAGATCCGTTGGATCTGAGAACAGGAAACAACTACCTTATCATGGGCGCATCCAAAGATATTTACAGAGATGACAAAGAACAATCGTAAGCTTGTTCTTTATGTGAAAGTGTGTGGTGTGTGTATGTAAATGTTTTTACTGTTTTACTGCTTTCTATTACTAAATCAAGTTAGCCTTTCTTGTTCTCTTGTTTATGTGTTTATGTTGCTATTGACAGAGTAAATTAACGTAAAGAAGGAGGGAGGAGGCTTTTTCATGTCATGTTCCAGCGTATTACAGATAGCTGTTCACATGAAGAACCAATGCATTTTTCACTTTGCTCTCCTCAGGTATCAGTATGTACTCGGAGAGAGAACCTGGATTGAGTATTGGCCCACAAACGCAGAGTGTCAAACTGAGGAACACAGACCTACCTGTTTGGGCATGGCGGAGATGGACGAGCAGTACCGAGTCTTTGGATGTAAGGAGTAGTGAAACCAAACGAAATAAAGTGGTTTTATTTTGGATTTTTTCCTTATGTAAAACTTCCCCTGCTATGGGATATAAGGGCCTATGATATTGCTCTGTATTGATTAAAACCGAATGGTCTCAATAATTCTCTGTGTCTTCATTACAGATTAAAGTAATTACTGTTATGTTGGTTATGGTAAATGTATATTAAAAGTTGAAATTGAAGTAGAAGTTTAATAAAGTTTGATTGTGTTATGCGATCTCAGTGGGCTGATGCATAGAAAGTTAAACAATAAAGAATGAAATGAAATTAAATTGCTTGTGATTCAGAATATATAACTGCTCATATAGATCAATTATTGAGAACTGCAGCAGTAATAAAGCTGGCATTTTCATCAATTTATCCATGTCCAACAGTATTGTTGACAAAAAATGGATATGACGATAATCAATGAACAGATGTTGTAGATGATCGGCAACTTCAACTTAGTCACCGAGAGGCTAAGTGGGGGAGAATATCCTGCGGACGCGCTGGCTGTAAATGATTGACGAAGCTGGGGGCACATTCATGCCGATCAAGAGCTCCACATCTGCATCTATCTCGGGCAGATAGATTTGTTTCAAATGAGGCCATTTATGCAGGTGTTGCTGTCATGGGATGTTGCTCCTGCTCACGGGCATTCTATGTTGAGTAAAGATGTCTGGCATTTTGCAGTACGACCCACTATCCAATCCAGCCACTTCCAAGTCTGACACGATACAACTGTCAACAATTTTGTCTTGGCCCATGGTGTGCAAAATAATCTTTGTTTTTCTCCCAGAGAGATTCAGTTAATTCATCAGACCCGTTGTGCAGAAGGATGCTGAACTTCCTTGGTCTAAGAAGGCATAGGTTTCCACTGTCCTTTGACCTTTCGTAGATTTGACCTTTACTGGTACGATAGCTAGCTTACAGTTCTGTTCACCGGCCCCAGTGAGACCACTGGTTTGGACTGCAACCAAAGAACTGTCCACTGTACACTCGAAGTTGCTCTTGCCTTTCTCCGAACATGCTCCTCTTTCCTCAGGATGGATGTGAAGCATACTAGGGTGTCTTAAACCACATGTTTCGCAAGACAGACGTTTCCTGCAGTCCTTGCTGATGTGCCCAGTACACAAGCAGCCAAAACAAACTCCATTCGTTTTCAGGAAATCAATCTTCTCACTGTGTGCCCTCTTCTCCAATAGAGCGCACAACTCCAGCATGTGTCCACCTTTGCAATACAGGCAAGTCCTTTCAGATGAGTGTCCATCTACAACCGGGTTTTCTAGTATGGTCTTTCTTTCAACTGTAGTGCCAAAGCTACTTCCCTTAGCCCTCGAGAGTGGTGAAGGTTTTGCTCTGTTGTCTTCTTTGTGCACCGGTAACTTTGGAACATCCTTTTCATGTTTCCAAATACAGGATCTGTTCAAATATTTACTTGACGCTCAATAAAACCCACAATATCAACCAACATAGCTCTTCGGTGATCCCTTTCCTGGATGTCACATGCCACTGTTCTCCATTTGTCCCTGAGTTTGTAGGGCAATCTTCTTATCACTGTGAGCATATTAGCAGGTGTGTTTAATTCGCACAGACTGTGAACCTCCTCCATGGCGTTGCAACATCCACGCAAAAACAGACTGTATGCCTGTAAAGCCTTTCCGTCCTCTGACATAATTGATTGACATGAAGAGACTTTGTCCAAATAGGCAGATGCTATCATATACTCGTTTCCAAAGTGTTCATGCAGTAAAGCTTTTGCCTTTGCATATCCGGTGTCATCAGTCATGTGTTGACAGCTTCTGACAAGCTCCTTTGGTTGCCCTCTGGTGTACTGTTCCAGGAAGTGCAGGCAATCTTCGGCATCGTCAGTCCTTCCCTCAATTATTTGCTTGAACGTTCGCATGAAAGCATGATACTGTAGAGGATCTCCATCAAACGTTTGGATGTCTCTCTTAGGCAGCGATGACAGACATTGTTGATGCACCAGCATCGCAGTTATTTCATTTTGTTTTTCCATTAAAGACAATAACTGATTCGGATTATTACTGCTGTTCATAAAAGAGGGTGTATGGACATCTCTATGATAAGATACTGGATGAGCTGTGGTGATTGGAAATGTGCTCAGTCTTATGAGCTCTGGTGCCTCCTGGTGTAGATGTACGGCATTAACTGCTTCCTTTTGTCTTGATCTTGTCGCTCCAAAATGTGACTCGGCATTTCCAATTGCTGGTTCTCCTTTTCCAGTCCTTCCAATAGTATGTGGTATGAAAGTCTCTGCGTCAATATTAAGCACGTTGACAGTTTTCACCTTTTTTTCAAAATATGATTCCATGCCGTTTGATCTCCACACACCAGATCCAGAGGCTCTTAAAACATTGACTTTCGCCACGGATGCAGCAATGTCTGCTTCAAGCTGTAGATGTTCTTTACGTTTTCTTATTTGCTCTTCCTGTTCCTCGAGAGCATGCTTTTCATTAAGCAACATTTGACAGACAAGCAAAGCGGCCATTTCAGCCTCTGCTCTGAGACGTGCAGATGATGTTGTGGAAACATTTGATTTTGAAGTGCGTTTCCTGCTTCTGTGGTTTGATATACTGTCACATGGCAATATTTCATCCTGAACATCATGTTGACCAAATAGAGACTCCTTGTGAGCTCCATTTTCTTTCCATGGCAGAGCTTTCTGTGGCCATTCCATGTCATGAGGTAGCTCTGATAGAGGCTTGCTTGGATGTTTGCTGGGATTTGTAATGCTGTGGCATTTTCAAATGATTGCATCAAAACATCAAGTTGTGATTTAACTTGTGAAGCATTTTCATCATCTCTCATGAGCTCCTTGAGAGACTGTATCTGGCCTTTTATTCTGTTAACTTATTTTTTTACGTTTCTTCTGTATTGTCTCAATGTTGCTTGCCATAGCCTTTTCAGTTAGAGATCTTATCCCTTTCTCCATTTCCGATGTGCCAACCATCGAACCAGTCCTTGAGGCACTCATTTCAAACGAACAAGGAAACATTACAATAATATCTAACTCGCGCTATTTAGTGCCTCATATATATATATTCAAGAAGCCTAGTAGTAGTAACAACGTCTCTGTGTAGTCAACAACTGTCAAATCAAATAAAGAAAGTACACATCAATTATATTTTAACAATTATTATTGTTGGTTTTCAAATGTAACTGGATGGATTATAAATAATACTCATTCAAGTAAAATAAGAGCTGCATTAAAGAATAACTGACACAACAGAAAGCTTTTCAAAAATGTGCATCTTAAAATGAACTAATTCATTTTAGAAAAATGTATTTCACTGAGTTGTCCTGCAGCTTTAAATTCAGTTCATTCAGGTGTGAAGTGATGTCAATCAAAAAAGCCACAATATTATATTTTTGTCATCTAAAAAGAGAAATCAGTGTGCATGGACTTTATCTGTGGTTATTAAACCACTTGTTTCAGCTCTATTCTCTCTGTTAACATCATTGTTGAACAGTGAATTCATGTGTTATGATTCTGATCATATTGGGCTCTTAGGTTTATTTTCTGTCTTCATTTCAGACTCAAAAGAGTTGTGCTTTGCCTCGTAGTGCGCTTCATTTGCCGCTTTTATCAATAGTTACGGTTTCTGAACATATGAGACATGCTGGTTTTAACTGCCTGTGGGAAGAATTAACATATAAGATTCTGTACATTCTTGCTTATAAATTATATTCTCTCTGAACACGTTTCTCTTTTTGGAGAACGTCATGTGAGATAACTTCTCAGGTTACCGCAATTTAACTGGTCTTCTTTCTATGGCCAAATCCCAATGTCCCCCCTAAACCCTCAAACCCTGAACCCTCAAGGACTTACCAGGTGACCACTTACGTCACCTGGTAAGTGGTTGAGTGTGAGAGACTGTGAGGGCTCGAAATGGTGTAAATACAAATGGGACAGCACTTTGTATGCAACATATCATGTTACCATGAAAACGACAAAAAATATGATGTATAATTGTGTGTATTTATTTTATACTTTGTACTCCCTGATTTGAATGTCTTCCAGACTCTTTCCTCAAAAGATGAGAGGTCATTTCATATAATCTATTTACTCGTTTTTTCAAAACAGCTTCAATGACAAAATCAAATATTTGATGAATAAATAAATAAATATCCTCTGATTTCATGTTTATTTTTTGTTCCATCTTTAACCCTTAATGTTTCTGAGTAAATGTATTACTCCAGGCTGAACACACATGAGTCGTCCTCTTTGTTTACCTTCTTTTTTCGTCTCCATGCGTCCACTGGTTACCCCGTGTTTAACGTCACATTGCAATGATTTGTGGGTAATTCCCTTAGGCTAAGTCAGCATCCTATGCTGATTTATGGAAAGGGCTCATAAAGGGCTCAAAATGTCTGCCAGAGAGCCCTCAAACATTCGATGATTTGACAGTGGGACATCCCTAAACCCTCACGGACTTCGCGGGAGCGCGCCTCAAAGTCCGTTAGTCCGTAAGGGGGGACATTGGGATTGGGCCTTTGAGCCCTTTATGAACCTGTTGGGGATTCGACCCCTGAGTGACTGGTGTAAAGATGATTATTGACCACTACAGGGTTCCGGTCAGAGAACACGCAGACATCTGTTTGTTCCATACGTTACTGTATTCAGTCTGGCATACAGTGTTATAGTTTGGTGACAGATTTTACAGATGTTGAACAATGTTGAATGAGTTTATCGAAGTTGACCGAGTTTCTGAAATAAACACAGAAAACGAATTACAGAGCCGAAGTATTAGCAATAGTAAACACTTAACTAAAGCAACACACATACGTTCACAGGAATACAGGCTCGCTAGCCAGGTTAGCCACTTAGCTCAACTTTGGGCTATTATTTAAACGACTAATTACAAGACAAACACTTCACGTTACTGACAGTAAATGCACTTAAGAACATAAGTACAACTACAAACGGAACAGTTACGACACATAGGCTCAAAGTTACAGTTGATGACTTACATCATCAATGACTCGATCTGACTGTACCGTTGGTCCTACGTAGGATCTACGGTTGGCGCAACCGGAAGCGGAAACAGTTCGCAACGTCAAATACAGTTTCAGAATAAAAGCGCATACACTTTATCGTCTCTGCCCGTGAATAATTCACAACAGAACCCTTACCGTAAGTCAGCATATGATGCTGACTTTACCTCAGGGAATTACCCACAAATCACTGCAATGTGACATTAAAAACAGGATTACAGACGAATGGTCACGTAAAAAAAAGGTAAACAAAGAGGACGGCTCACGTGTGTTCAGCCTGTCTTACTCAGAAACATCAAGGGTCTTCCTAATAGCAAACACATACACAGGGATGAGATGATGCGACACGGTTTAGTCTGAGCTCTCCTCCCTGAGGAATAGAGAGTATTGATCAAGTCTGTGAGGCCTGTGCTCTTGCATCTGGACCATCACAGCATCAGTTAGACCGAAACGACAGCGGGGCATCTGAAGAAAAAAACAACGAACAAATCAAGGGTTGGTAAAATGGGGTCTCATCACTGTTCAAGAGGTAAAATGAATATCACGTGGGTTAAAGATCTCTCTCTCTCTCTCTCTCTCTCTCTCTCTCTCTCTCTCTCTCTCTCTCTCTCTCTTTTTTCTTCTTTCTTTTAAATCACAAACCACATGTTTCAGTGGGCTACAGAGAGCTTGCTGTGTTTGCATTGATCACTCTTGATATCAATAAGGTTTAATAATTAGAGAGAAACGGCCTTGTGCGAGTATAGGAGGCTGTTTGTCAGCTGAGGACAATCTGCTTTCTGGAGTGGCCTACTTTCATTATGACTATTCAAACAAACTTTGTTCATGTCCAAATAGTATTCCTCCTGACGTGCAGAACAAAGACATGTTGTGGCTGCTCTAGGCGGGATTGGGGCTTATCAGAAGAAAATAAGAATGAGTCATCCAGAATAAAATTTAAGCAGAAGAGATAATGTCCATTTTTATACACAAGTCACATTTTTTTACTAGTATATCCTTTTGTAACAGGCGTTGAATATTATAATTTACTTCTCAATCAGATTTACTTTACTGTTAAATGAGCTTTAAATGATAAGATATCTGAGATCAAACCTTCAATCGAAAATGAGAAATAACCTTTGAAAGTGCAACAACAAAATGTAAAGCCTGAATTTTAGTCCATAAAATGTGTATTATGCAATGAATGTGATTTAAAATGCTGCCATAGTGTTACACAACAGTTAAGTGGAGTGAAAGTATCAATAGGCCGACAATCTTAAAAATACTTGCAAAAAGAGTAAGGCTATACTGGACTTACAATGTATTATGTTTGAAGAAATAGTTTGACATTTCGGGACACAGGCTTACTGTTATTGGCTTTCTTTTTGAGGATTAGATGAGAAGATCGTTACTATATATTTGTCTGTTAAATATGAAGCTACAGCCTGTTAGCTTAGCTTAGCTTAGCAAAGACTGGAAACATGGGGAAACCCTGGCTCTGTGTAAAGGTAACAAAACTAATCTTTCAGCACCTCTGAAATTTTTCTCCTAAAAAAACTCAAAGCTTACACAGTTAATTTGAATCAGTAAAATAAACTGCTATATTTTTGTGTGTTTACTTTAACAAAAATGTTCAAAAAATAAATTAAAAAAGTAAATTTTCACATATTTTGCCTGTAGGAAGGATTCAATATAATGTAAATTGACAAATTATCAGTCCACAAATTATATTTCAGAATAATTGGGGCCACCTGGTTACTTGGGGGACCATATCTGCATTTTCCTCCTTCGTTAGCATCCGGCCCAAGAAATAAAAAAAACAATCAGAAAAATATTTCGGTATGATCATCAAACAATGGGATCCATCTTTTAAATCCAGTCATTCTGTGGTTATTCAAAAAATGTGTATACATTTGCAACATCCATTCACATCATTGAGCCTATGTGAATCCTCAAAAAATCAACTTCAATAACTTAAACGTATTTATTAACTTATTTTATTTTTACTCTCACCTGAGTAGTTGTCTGTGTGCATGTTCAGATTTTTTTGTAATATGCTGATTCATCAGGTACAGAAAAAGATTTAGAAGGAATTAAAAATGTCCCGAACAAGAAAAAAGAGAAACTGTTCATTCAGCTGTAGCTATGCCTAGAAGTTAGTCAAACGCATAAACCCTCATTGATTTTCTACTGTTTTATCTTTTTCTTCACAGCAAAGTTTATCCGAGTTCAACAGTTTCTCAACTGCTGCTGGGAAATAATGTGTGTTTGTGTACAGTTGCAGAAACACTTGGCGAGGTGAAGTGGAGGTGCAGGAGGAGGGTGGAGGGTAGATAAAAGGAGGGTGCAGTACAGTGAAAGTCTCCATTGACAGCAGATCAGGATCAGTCAGGAGGATGAGTAGGACTCTGCTGTGGCTGGTGGCCTCTATGGCCTTGGCCTCCCTGACTTCTCTGGCTGATGGAGGTCCATTGTAAGTAGACCTGCCTTTCCTTTACACACTGCCCCTGGGCTTGAATTTCACCAAAAACAGAGCTAAAATATGCAGTTTGTTCGTTTGTTCTTCTTCCTGGTATTCACATTATTATTGGTTGAAATGTAATGGGAGCAACAACGATATCTGCATTTAAATTTAATTTAAAAAGTGTATAAATATTGGTTTGACTTGTGTCTTAAATAATGAGAAGCTATGGTCCAGTAATGTGGACTTTCAAATGAAGCCAGTTAGTTGGCCCTGAATTTGGTTCAGAGTTTGCACAACGATGCCTAAAGCCAGACAGGGCAAGAGTCTAGAGCCATGATGAAATGTTCTGTTGGTCCAGTGCTGGATCTTCATCAAAGTAATCAATAGATTACTCATTGTGGGTGAAGTCCATGCAGTCATGATCCTCATCTGGGCAAATAGGTTTGTTTATCTCTGTGATTTGGGTGAAATTAAACTTTAACTCACAGCCTCTAAGACAGTGGTTCTCAACCTGAGGCTTTGGAACCAAGATAAATCTGAGAAGTCAGAAGATGAAAAACATTTCTGTTACACAAAACCATGTTTATTTTTTCTGACTTTTTTCTTGTGAACTACTGAAAAGGTTTCCTGCATCAAGCACACAAGAATTTCACAAAAAAAGGACACTCATGCTCTCAGTAAGGCCGATACCTGTGATGAGGGGTTACAAGTCAGGAGTCGTACATAAGTCGCCTCACTTTTGCAGGTCACATTTTGGCTTTTGTCGTGGCTTGAAAGCTGATGTTTATCTAATTTTGAACTGGAGCATCTGCAGATTAATTCCATACCACACGTTATACGTTATGATCCAATAAAGTTAGGCACTATACAAGATGAATAAGTCCCCCTTTTTTTTATTTAAATCTTTGACACCATCGTGACTCTGAGGGAGCCTAGAAGGGCAACTGAGTGAGATTCAACTCTTCTGTGTTTGGGAGGGGAGAGGGAGACACACCAGGCGGAGATCTGCACTCTACTGAATGCACTTTTCTATTCATGTGTGTGTGTTTTATGGTGCCTGAAATGCATAACATTAAGAGGTTTTCTACACACTGACTACAGAATATTAATATTACTCCATATCTTCCTCTCTCACCGCTGCTCTGCAGGAAGGTGATGTCTGCCCCCAACTTGTTGCGTGTAGGTACAGCAGAAAAAATCTTTGTGGAGTGTCAAGACTGCACTGGAGCAGCCATCAATGTCCAAATCAATGTGGTTAACCATCCAACCAAAAGCAGAAGGCTGACAACCACATCTGTGACACTTAACGCTGCAAATAACTTCCAGCAGCTTGGAGAAATAACGGTAAATTAAATACCATCACTGTAATTATCTCTTACTGTTACTTACTAACATGGCCACAAATAATCTATCAATGATTTGAGAAATGATTTAGACCGCCCTACCCTGCTACTGATGCACTACTGGTGTCTCTTCATACTGGTTTCAGATCCCTGCTGGAGACTTCAGTAAGGATGCCACCATGAAGCAGTATGTGTACCTGCAAGCTCAGTTTCCTGACCAACTGCTAGAGAAAGTGGTCTTATTGTCCTTTCAGTCCGGGTACATCTTCATACAGACTGATAAGACCCTCTACACCCCCAACAGCAAAGGTGAGTACAAATCTGCATCAGCACTGAAAAACACACCTACTTCTGTGAGAATGTCTTTAAGTGTCTTCTTTCCAAATTCCAAAAAATTACTGTGAAGTTAAAAGAACCCTTCTTTTTCAAAACGTTTTTAAACAGTCACATGACCCAAAATAGAATCACCGTCCTTCAACCCTCAGCAGCAAAATTAACCTCTTTCTCTCTCTATGTCAGTCCATTACAGGATGTTTGCAGTGACGCCTCGTATGGAGCCAGTAGAGAGGGATGATGCAACCCAAACTGATCCTTCTATTTCCATCGAGTTTGTGGTATTGTGATTTATCTATGAATAAATAAGAATTGAAAGTGATATCATATAATAAGCTGTAACTGGGAGTAAAAATATATTCATGTCTCCCTCTAGTGGTGGATTTGCACATTAAAGACAGCCTTTTCCTAAATTTGAAGACAAACACATTTTTAGAAATAGCTGAAAAAGTGTCACTAGCATGCAGTCTATAGGCAATCTATAGTGACGTTGATGAGGATGGTGGATTGTAGATAAAAGACATACTTAAAATGTTGCATGGATTTACTGAATTAATTTGTAGCTTACCACGGCTCTCTGTTAATGGTTATTGAAAATTGTTCATTTTAGACCCCTGAAGGCATCATTTTACCACTTGATTCAGTCACTTTGAAATCAGTGATCCACTCTGGAAGTTACCAACTTGCTGAAATTGTCAGGTTAGTAGTTTATCTGATTTAAATTACATTTTCCATATTGTATTTTTATACATTTTGTAGTTAAGTGGTGTATTTACACTTTTGATACACATGGATGGCAGGTAAATTCATCTTAAAAAGTCAAATAATTTAGGATTATGCAAAGTAGCCTATATTTTAACATGTCTATGATGCGTTTTTTACAATTAATTACCATGTTGCTAATTTAGTGTTTTGACAGCAACTAAATATAAGTATGTAAGTCATACGGTGTATAAAGTGTGAAGACACACTGAATACTGAGACTTAAGACAGAGCCAATTAAGGCCATCTGATGAAGGAACAAATACTAGTTAAGCACATCTGGATAGGAAAAAGACATGAACTGGAGAAAAGAGTTTTGTGAATGTAACTCCATTTGCTAATGTTATAAGAGCCTGGCTGTGATAGTAATATATCTTTAACTTGGTTGGTAAGTAGTTTCTGGAACCCCTGAGTCGTTACTGCACTTTATCTCACTGCTCGTCTTCACTAAGCAAGATCTAGATACTTTTGACCCAACCTGAATCTGTAATATATAATTGAAAAATATGAATTCAATAAACCAACATTTTGGTATATAAAATGTATTATATAAAGTAATTAAATGACACAGCAGGCAAACAGCTAAGATAAACTAGACCTGCTAAATGATCAACTAGCTTAGCTAGCAGCAGCTGCCATCTTTGCTTTTGAGTAGAACATCTAGTGTTACTCTGGAAATCAGGGTGTAGTAAATTTGAATGTAATAAGGCAAGAGTTTGACATTTTGGGAAATAGCTCATGTTCTTTTTGACAGAGGGTCACTTAGATGAGAAGATTGTTTGACATGACTTTTCCTCGTTCATTCTGGTCGGTGTTTACATCCCACTCACAGTGTGGGTGAGGCGCTCCAACACCTGGCTGAGCAGATCAACAACATGGAGCACAAACAGCCAGACTCCCTGCTCATTGTTCTTGGGGACTTTAATAGAGCAAACCTCAGCAAAGAACTGCCTAAATACAGACAGCATATTAAGTATAGCACCAGGGACAATAACACACTGGACCACTGCTACACTGTAATAAAGGACGCATATCACTCAGTACCCCGTGCAGCTTTGGGACTCTCTGGTCACTGTTTGATTCATCTTCTCCCGAAATACAGGCAGAAATTAAAATCTGCAAAGCCTGTGGAAAAAGACTGTGAGGAGATGGACCAACGAGGCAAAGCTGGAGCTACAGTCCTGCTTTGCCTGCACTGATTGGAGTGTTTTTGAGGCTGCTGCTACAGACCTGGATGGGCTCACTGACACTGTGACATCATACATACGTTTTTGTGAGGACATGTGTGTGCCGAAAAAAACCTTCTGCACATTCAACAACAATAAACCCTGGTTTACTGAAAAACTCAGGCAGCTTCGTCGGGCCAAAGAGGAGGCCTACAGAAGTGGGGACAGGATCCTGTACAACCAGACCAGAAACACACGGACGAAGGAGATCAGAGTAGCTAAGAGAAGCTACACTGAAAAGCTGGAGAAAAGGTTTTCAGCCAACGACCCCTCGTCAGTTTGGAGAGGCCTGCAAGTACTCACCAACTACAGGAGACCACCCTCCCCCACTGAGGCCAATCACCAACTGGCTGACGACCTGAATGTGTTCTACTGCAGGTTTGATAAGCCTACTCTCACCCCCCCCACCTGCCCCATCATCAAACAACCACCTACACTCCCTGCCTCCTCCTCTCCTCTCCCAACCGACCCCCCCCACCGGCACTGAGGATCTGCGAAGAGGATGTGAGTCGGCTCTTCCACAGACAGAAGATCAGGAAGGCACCAAGCCCAGACGGTGTGTCACCCTCCTGCCTGATAGTCTGTGCTGACCAGCTTGCCCCCATCTTCACGGAGATCTTCAACCGATCACTGGAGCTATGTGAAGTGCTTCAAACGCTCCACGATCACCCCGCTCCCAAGAAATCCTCCATCACAGGATTAAATGACTACAGGCCTGTCGCCCTGACGTCTGTGGTCATGAAATCCTTTGAGAAACTGGTGTTGACCCATCTGAAGGACATCACAGGTCCCCTGCTGGACCCCCTGCAGTTTGCCTACCGGGCAAACAGGTCGGTGGATGATGCAGTCAGTATGGGACTGCCCTACATGCTACAACACCTCGACTCCCCAGGGACATATGCAAGGGTTCTGTTTGTGGACTTCAGCTCAGCGTTCAACACCATCATCCCAGCAATACTCCAATCCAAACTCTCCCAGCTCACTGTGCCAGCATCCACCACAGTGGATCACAAACTTCCTGACTGACAGGACGCAGCAGGTGAGGCTGGGAAAAATCACATCCAGTACCCGGACTATCAGCACTGGCGCCCCCCAGGGATGTGTGCTCTCCCCACTGTTCTTCTCCATCTACACCAACGGCTGCATCTCAGAGGACCCGTCTGTTAAACTCCTGAAGTTCGCAGACGACACATCGGCCTCATCAGGGACGGTGATGAGTCTGCGTACAGATAGGAGGTTTAACAGCTGCTCCTCTGGTGTGGTCAGAACAACCTGGAACAACCTAAACAAGCTCAAAACTGTGGAGATGACAGTGGACTTCAGGAGGAGCCTCCCAACACTGCCCCCGCTCACCATACTCAACAACACTGTGTCCGCTGTGGAGACCTTCAAGTTTCTGGGAGCCACAATCTCCCAGGACCTGAAGTGGGCTCCCAACATCAACACCATCAGAAAAAAGGCCCAGCAGAGGTTGTACTTCCTGCGCCAGCTCAGGAAGTTCAACCTGCCTTAGGAGCTGCTGATCCTGTTTTACTCAGCCATCATCCAGTCTGTTCTCTGTTCTTCCATCACTGTGGTTTGGATCGGCCACCAAACAGGACAGAAACAGACTACAACGGATTGTCAGGTCTGCAGAGAGGATCATTGGTTCCAGCCTGCCGTCCATCCTGGACATGTTCACCTCCAGAGTCAGGAAATGGGCTGGAAAGATCACTGCAGACCCTTCACACCCTGGACACAAGCTGTTCCAACTCCTCCCCTCTGGTAGGCCTGCGCTACAGGGCTCTGTACGCCAAAACCACCAGACATAGGAACAGCTTCCTTTCACTGGCCGTCACTCTGATGAACAATAAATAAGTCATACTGCACCACTACCTCTATTTGCACTATTACCACCACTTGCACTATCACCTCAATTCCATTGCCATTGTTTATAGGTTGATGTTCACATGTGTGTGTATATATTTATACTTGTATTGTATATAGCTGTTAAATGTTTATACCTACATCTGTTCTACTTTTTTGCTGCCCTTTTTTATTCTTTATACATTTTTTATTCTTTATTGTAAAATAGTGTATGTACATTGAGAGCGGAGTGGAAACCGGAGCCAAATTCCATGTATGCGTACACATGGCCAATAAAGCTGATTCTGATTCTGATTCTGAGAGTGGGGATAATCTTATTTAACTCTCCAACGAAAGCTTAAACTATTCCTTTTAAACTGTAGATCAATTTGTCTTTTAAGATCTAAATATTATTGTTAATGGACGGAAATACATTTAATCCCTATAAAATAAAACTTATCACAAAGGCATGAAATACAAGTGCACCCTTTCTGTCTTATGCAAAGTCAACCTGAAAACGTAAAACCTTTTCTTGTAAACATCAGTGTCGTAGGAAAGTAATATAAATGTCAAGTTCTGTGCAGCAGCTCTGTTGTGTAGGCGTCCATCTCAATCTGTGTAGGATATACATATGTATATATAACTTCACGCAATCTGAAGTCTGTTGTTACTTTCGTCTCTAAATGATTATTTTAATTTTGTGTGTGTGTGTGTGTGTGTGTGTGTGTGTGTGTAGTCCAGGACTGTGGAAGGTGGTGACCAAGTTCAACAGCAACCCGCAGCAGAGCTATTCTGCAGAGTTCGAGGTCAAAGAATACGGTGAGTCCTTCATTACCTGCACTTCTATTTAAAACCTTTATAAAACATTCACTATTCTTTTACCCGATTGGACGGACAATAAAATGTTTTCCATTTTGCAGTGCTGCCCAGTTTTGAGGTTAAACTGACACCTATGAGTTCCTTCTTCTACGTGGACAGTGAAGAGCTCACCGTCAACATCGAAGCTGTGTATGTGAAGGCTTTTCTTTTGTGGTTTGAGAGATCAGGTTTGATTGGTAGATTGATTGCAGGAGAACAAATAAAGGGTGTTGTCCAGAGGTTGTGTATGGGGCTTTTGCTTTTTTTTTAGTCTGATTTGTGTTTGTTTGTTCTTGGTTTTTCTGTTTTGCTTCATTGTGGGCTTTAACATGTCTCTGTCTTGTGGCATTAGGTATCTGTTTGGTAAAAAGGTGGATGGGACCGCCTATGTGGTATTTGGGGTTATGCAACACGGTCAAAAGAAAAGCTTCCCAAGTTCTCTTCAGAGAGTGGAGGTGAGCACATTCTTACACTTTTGCTGTATTTTTTTAAATGTTTTGCAAGACTCTAAAACATGAAAACATTTCTATACTTTCCTGTTATTCATACATCTGCAGTAATTTCAGCTGAATTGTTACATTCCTACCTACATATATTATTTATTTAGGATGTTCAGAATTAAACCAGGCTGTTCACTGACTGTACCACTGTACTGTATTTGAAGATGCATATTTAAATTGTGTCACATTAGGTCGAGAGCGGTAATGGAGTGGTCACACTGAAGAAAGAGCACATCACAAAGACTTTCCCAAACATCGGTGACCTGGTGGGGACTTCCATATATGTGGCCGTCAGTGTGCTGACGGAGAGCGGTAAGACAGAGAGACTGTGTGTATGTGCCTTTTCAGTGTGTTTGATCAAAGTAACTACCAGCTAACTACCAGCACTATTAGAGTCTGAAAACCCCCAAACAAGAACGAGAGGAGAAGAGAAAATAAAGATATCAAGATAACATTTTTCTATCAGTTAATCACGATGAAAATCAGAGATGTATAATAAATAAAATAAAATACTCTTGTCATCAGTTTTTGTGTGAATGTGTTTGTGTTTCTGATCAACACACAGGTAGTGAAATGGTGGAGGCAGAGTTGAGAAGCATCCAGATTGTCAAATCGCCTTACACCATCCACTTCAAGAAAACACCCACATATTTCAAACCAGGAATGTCCTTCAATGTTGCGGTAAAGTATTATTACTTATTTACCTTTACATGAATTGACAGCATATGTATGGCTTATGGCTTGGCACTTTCGGGCAACATACACATACTTTTCTCAGACAGAGAGGGGGATTATAAAAGGAAGATTTAATCGAAGAAAAAAAAATTGTGTTCATACTACTAGGAAGAGGATGTGTATTTTAATAAGTGGGGTGAATTTATTAAATGGTTTCGATGAGGAAATTAAGCAAAGTACAGATATAAATGAGTTCAAGAATTGTTTTCAAAGGTACAGGGACGAGGAAGGGGCCATGTCTCTGTCGGGACTTTGACACTCGTTGTTGTTGTTATTGTTTTTTGACATTAACATCTCTCTGCCCTTTAATGCCTCCTGGCATGTAGGGCAGCAACAAAAGTCTTCCAATCCCGTCTGTCCTGGGCGAGTCACTGGATGGTGCCCCATGAGTGGTTTAGGCTCTGCAACTCCTTCTCCACAGTTCTTCTCCATGTGTTTCTTGGTCGGCCTCTTTTTCCTTTCCCTTCTGGTGTCCAATGTAAGGCTGTTCTTGTAATATCAGCAGGGTCTTTTCTCAACATGTCCTATCCATCTCCATCTTCTTCTCATTAGGATGATCTCCATGCATTCTTGTTGGCATTTGTCATACAGTTCTTCATTTGAAATGGTGTTTGGCTAGAAAATGTGAAGTATTCGCCTTAAACTATTGGTGTGGAAGGTTGATAGTCTGTTGAGACTCATTCTCCAGCATCCAGAACCATACAATAGGGTGGATAAAACACAGCTTTGATACAATTTGAGTTTGGTCTCGATGGTGTACTGCTGTGACCTCCATATGTTATTTAGTACTTTGAAAGCGTTCCTTGCCTTATTAAGACGATTCATAATGTCTTTATCTGTGCCCCTTTTGCTGATCTTCAGGCCAATCTTTTGAGGCGGGATGTTTTCTCCTGCATGTGCCGATGAGTATGTGAAAGAAGAGAAAGATCATCTGCATAGTCTAGATCTTCAAGTGATGAAAAGAGTGTCCATCGAATGCCTCTATTTTGGTCTTCAGTTGTCTCATTACCCAGTCAACAGTAATTTTGAAGAGCAAAGCTGACGTCACAGATCCTTGTCTCACACCTGTCTTCACTTGGAATTTTTGGAGACTGTTTCCAACCCTGCATGTGAAGTTGGTATAAAAACTTTGGATCACAAGAACCATATCTTCAGGGATCCCATAATGCCGCAATATACACCAAAGGCTTTCACGATGAATGGAGTCAAATGCTTTTTAAAAGTCAACAAAGTTTATATACAGTTCCCATTGCCACTCTGTGCACTGCTCTATGATGTTACGTAACGTGAATATGTGATCGTTGCAAACTCTACCCTTTCTGAAACCTGCCTGTTCTTTTCGGAGATGTTGGTCTACAGCATCTGTTCTTCGATTAATAATGATCTTTGCCATGATCTTACTTGGTATTGACAGAAGTGTAATTCCACGCCAGTTGTTACACTTTCTTATAGAACCTTTCTTTGGTACTTTGATGATGATCCCCTCCGACCAGTCATCAGGTATTTTCTTATTCTCCCATATAGATGTAAAAAGTGGTTGAAGAATTGGAGCTGCCAGATTCGGGTCTGCCTTGAAGAGCTCTGCATTGAGGTTATCTGGACCAGGGGTTTTCCTGTTTTTTAAGGATTTAATTGCCTTTATAATTTCATCTTTGGTTGGTGGTTCAATGCTGAAATCCAAATCTGCTTCTGCATCTTGGAAGTCAGCCTGTGTTGTTGGTGGAGGTCTGTTCAGCACCTCGCTAAAATGCTCCGCCCATCTAGCTTCTTGATCTGCTTCAGTTGTAAGAAGCTTTCCCTGTTTATCTTCTATTGGTATATCAGATGTCGCCCTGTATTTGCTGCTAATAATCTTGGTTAGCTTGTAGACCTTTCCTTGCTCACCTTTTTTGGCTGCTTCTTCTGCTTGTTTTGCAAGGTCATCCATATATGCCCGTTTGTCAGCTTGCGTCTATCTCTTCACAGTCTTGTTTGCATCTCGATATTGAGTTTTGTATCTTTCTTTTAGCCTATCTGATTTTGCATCCATGACTTTCTTCTTTGCCCTCTTTCGTACTTCAATGGCTTGCCATGTGTCATCGGTTATCCACTCCTTTCTATCCTTCTATTTGATGCCCAGACATTTTTTACTGGTTTCTACATATGCTTGTTTTGCTTGTTCCCATTTGTTGTTAATCTCATCTGTATCTGTGTCTGTATCCTGTTGTGTATCACCTTGGTCAGATAGTGCTTGAAATCAGTGGCGGGCCGTGCATTTTATACCTGGGCCTTCACTGCTGTCCTGCAGCTGAAACACAGCTACGGTTATTATTTGTTTTGTGTAAAAATTGAGCCAACACCTATAAATACACTAACTGCAGAGAATATGCCGAGAGTGCGTCTCCTCTCTGCTCTGACTGCTGCGCGAGGCTTCTGTGAGAGTACCCACCTGTGTGTGCTTTTGGGAGGCGGAGGGGCTCACGGCAGCACCCGCTGCTCGTTCATGGCAGTAACTGTAGAATGTATGTGCTTTAACGTCATCGAGTCAAAACACCAGAAAAGTCTCCAATAACACCAGAAAAAGTCGCTAGATTTGTCGCTAATAGCTTTTGACAAAAAAAAGTCGCCATGAGGGTTTGAAAAGTCGCCAGATATAGCGAGAAAGTCGGCAAGTTGGTAACACTGGCACCGGCTCAATATGTCCCCAGAGCAACATAGGACGTAACAATGGTTCCTATCACATATTAAACCAAACTAAAATCCATCTTCATAAAAACAAGTTGTACAAATAATAATATATAAACAAGCATATTAAAGCTACTGCAGATGTAAAAACAAACGCATTTAACTTACCAGAGCTGCTGTTCACTATTTAAAGACAAAGTCCATCCTCCTTTCTTTGTTAATAAAGAGTTTAATCCCACGGTTGTTCAGTACATCCGTGCGTTTTAGTTCCAGTAAGAAGTCCTTCTCGATTCATGGACGCCAGTGAAGACAGTCGAGCCTCCCCAGTTGTATGTCTTGAATACGTTTTAATGCGTTTTAGGGCTCAAAATGTCCGCTCAACAGAGGCATTAGATATTGGGATTGTCACCGCCCAACATGTCATGCTAGCCCACTGACCAATCACGTATGGCTAGGCCAGCTAGCAGGCTGTGGCATGTCAAAGAATACGCCCAACATGTCAAACTAAAGATCTGATTGGTTGAACACTATGACAATCAACAATATCGTCCCCATTCACTTAAACTGCAAAGGGATTCACTTGTAAGTCTGCAGGCCTCGGGCCTCTCTTCTTACCTAGAGACACAGGGGTAAAATCTGATTGGATAAAAGCTCTACTTAAAACAAGCTGCACTGGAAGCAGAGCAACTGAGGAAGACAGTAGCTGTGCAATGACAAAATAAGATAATGGGAAAAATATATTTATAAATTATAATACATGTAGTGTATTTAGGAAAGAATATTAAATTATAAAATAGCTATAACTTTGTGATTCTGTTTAGGCCAGCAGAGAAGGCTTTGCAGGCCCTGACGGCCCACCACTGCTTGAAATCTATTATTTAGCTGTAATATGAAGGAACTTTTCACTTTAGGATCTTGCTTTTTAACTTTTCAGTGTCAAAATGTTGTCTTCCTTTCTTTCTACTACCAGCTTTCCTTAACTTTACTTTCAGTAATGCTAACACAAGGTGATGGTCACTAGCAACATCTACTTCTCGCATTACCCTGACATCAAACAGTGAGCGTCTCCAGGTTACATTAATCATCAGATGATCTATCTGGTTCCTGTCTCGCCCATTAGGTGAATTCCAAGTCAATTTATGTATATCCTTGTGTGGAAATAAGGTCCCTCCGACGACAAGGTCATAGCTGGCACAAAGTTCCACTAATCTTTCCCCATTTTCGTTCATGATGCCACAGCCCTGTCTCCCCATGACCCTGTCATAGCCGGTGTTGTCACTTCCGACTTTTGCGTTGAGATCCCCCATCACTATCTTCATGTCATGGCCTGGTGTGTTGTTAAGCTCAGCTTGTAACTGCTCATAAAACTCATCTTTTGCTTCTTCATCACTATCATTTGTTGGAGCATAACACTGGATGATGGTTGTGTTGATTTGTTTTCCTTTTAGCCTGATCTTCATAAGCCTGCTATTGACCGGTTTGACATTAACATATAATATGACGTATAATATGTATTTATTCATAGTTAACTGTATATGTTTACTGTTATTTTATTGGTTATTCTTGTTTTATTTTGTTATTATTTGTTACATGTATGGAATAAATTCATCTGATCAGATGGCTATATTTCTACTTAAGTAAAAACACATTACAGACAACATTACACTACTGAAATATAGCCACTCTCAGAAAACACAGATGGCAGTATATCGTAAATGTGCAAGTCACATGCTGCTTCATGCTCTCTTCATAACTGTTATTGATTAGATCAATATTTTGTTGTGTACTTTCATTATGATGTTCAGGCAGATTTTGATGAACAGAAAAAATCTATTTGTCTATCAACCCATTGGGTCACCATGAACTAAGTCACGATACTTAGAACTACAAACTAATCTAATTAAACGAGTTTGACCTTAAAAAGATGTGTTTCAATGAGACAGTTAGTCGATTTCTGATTGTTCAGCTGTTTGTGTTTCTGATGGCAGGTTGAAGTTGTGAATCCTGACGGCAGTCCGGCACAAGGCTTGAGAGTGGTGGTGGATCCAGGTCAGGTGCCGGGTTTGACCGCAGCCAATGGCATCGCAAAGCTTACCGTCAATACAGTGGCAGGGAACCCAAGCTTGACAATAACTGTAAGTCTCTGAGATATTTTATCCTTTTTGAATTTCCGCTTTCATTGGCAAACATTTTTGACGTTCACTTCAAGAGGTGAAATCAAGCTCCATGTTATTGTTCATCCGCACATTTACTGTACAGTATGTCAATGGTGAACTTCTTGTCAGTGTAATATCTGTTACTCATTCTATTTAGCAGCCACGATGAGTTGAGATAGGAAAGACTTGGGACTCTTCAAGTATTATTTATTCAACTGTGTGTGTATGCTTACCTGTGTGTGTCTTTAATTGCAGGCAAGGACCAATGATCCTGTTATTAGCCCTGAAAGACAAGCATCAGCCTCCATGGTAGCTCTCCCATATACAACACCGAGCACTAACTACATCCACATAGGTGAGGGACATCCTGAAATAACATCAGATGGTACAAAAAAAGGAGATAGCAGTGGAAAAGTGTGCACTATGCACTACATCTTTTGGGTGTTTTATCACAACATGTCACATTTGCAGATGTGGATACAGCGGAGCTGGAATTAAAAAACAACCTAAAAATCGACCTAATCCTCAACCGGCAGGAAAGCCATGACACTGACATCACATACCTGGTGAGAGATGTTTTACACCAGTGCATGTGCGCACATATATTACTCTTTTGGTTGCCTCCCACGTCGTGTGTAAAATATACATGCATGTCTGATAAGTGCTGATGTTCAAATCTGCGTCCCTAGATCTTGAGCAGAGGTCAGCTGGTGAACAACGGCCGTTACAAGGCAAAAGCTCAAGTTATGATTACCCTGACAGTTACTGTGACCAAAGAAATGCTGCCATCGTTCCGCATCATAGCCTACTACCATACAAACAGCTATGAAGTGGTATCAGACTCTGTTTGGGTGGATGTCAAGGACTCCTGCATGGGCTCGGTGAGACACGCAACGCTGATGTAGTAGAGTTTAAGTGGGCAAACACCCACACAAGCTGATAAAGTTATTTGTAAATTTCTCAGACATATTTTTTATGTATGAAACTGCTCAAATAAATACGGAACTGCACGTCTCATTCACTGACCTGCCCTTCACATTCAGCTGAGGCTTGAATCGACATCAGACAAAAATTCCTATGAGCCCCGCAAGATGTTTGTTCTGAAGGTCACAGGAGATCCAGATGCCACAGTGGGACTGGTGGCAGTTGACAAAGGCGTCTACGTCCTAAACAACAAGCACCGTCTCACCCAGAAAAAGGCAAATTCTTTATTTCATATTTATCTCAAAAAATATTTGAAAGGGGTTTCATTTGAAAAGTGTAAATCAAAATTGCACACGTTAAATTTAACGTTTATTAGCTTTTGGTTTCAAATAATATCTGGCGTAAATTTGTCCTGCAGCAAAATACATTGCATGAGTTCATGTGTACATGTGTACGTATGAGATCTGTCATGTGAGTTTATAGATTTGTTTATTTAACTTGCATACTGTAACCCTATGTCTTGTTTGTTTGTATTTGTGTGTGTGATTGACCTCTGACCTGCTCAGGTGTGGGACATTGTAGAGAAGTACGACACAGGCTGCACACCAGGTGGAGGGAAGGACGGTATGGGTGTGTTCTACGATGCTGGGCTGATGTTTCAGTCCAACATGGGTTCTGGGACACCCTACAGACTAGGTGACACTACTTTACTCTCCCCTTCCCTATTAATACCCTTATTTAGGTTTTAAAATTGTATCAATGAAATATCTCTCATAAGGAGAAGTGGGCACCTGTAGACCTTTATTCATCGCCATGAGTCTAGTGTTTTTTTAGGAGTAAGCATCTAGTAGACAGGGATGAGACTGACAAATGCTGAAAAGGGAGGAACATTATCGACACAACACTTCTGGGGGGGGGGGGGGGGGGGGGGGGGGGTGGCATGAATTTTCATTTTCATCTCCACACAACTGTGTGTGTGATTCAATCAGGCATGAGACAGACAATTTTGAGTGTGTCCAAAGTAAATGTATTTTCAATTTTTTGGAGACATACAAGCAGCATTCATGTTCAACAGTCAGTCTGCAGCATATTTAAAACAGGTACAAAATATTTTTCACATTTCCAAATCCAGACAGAAACTGGAACACACTGTGACATGGGAAATATATGGAACATTTTTACTGATATAGTCATAGTTCTTGTCACCTTAGGTATTCAGTTTTTTTTCTCAAATATCTCTACTCACTAGATATATTTACATATTTACATGATACTGTCATCTAATTTTTTTTCACCCTTTTTGCAGGTTTTTTTTTTGCAACAAGCTTCTCCAATTTTGCCTTCATCTTGCGCTTGTGGTCAAGTCTAGCTGCTTTTTCTGCTTCACACAAAGCTTCTTTTGCCATCTTCTTGCTTTGGAGTTTTTGAGCTTCGAGTGAGAGTGCTCTCTGCTTTTCATCCAATACCTGTTTCTTCCTTTCCTGTTCCTCCCTGTACCGCTTTTTTGATGACCTGATATTTCTGCACACTTTCTGGTTGACAGGGTCATAGATGATGTTTTTTCGTTTGAATGTTTGCAGAGATGTCTTCCCAGATGCCCTCAGTCCATACTTGACAGTCTGGATTGCAGAGTACGTCTCGATGTTGAGCCTTGTCGATTTGGGGTCCAGAATGTCACCCATTGTGTTAAAACTGCCTTCCACTGCCGGGCCATGGAAGCAGCTCATGAGGGCAAAGGCCATCTTGCAGAGTGTTGGAAATGAATGTACATCACTGACAGCTGACCACCAGACATCCAGCTCGACAGGCTTCCCTTCCTTGTCATGTGCAGCTGGCAACACCTTACAGACCTGGAACAGGCGGATTTCCAGCTCAAAACTCTCCTCCTCTGCTTCTGTTAAGACATTCTTCACCAGACTAGGCAGCTTCCCGAGGAGTTGTGTAGTTGCCGAATTGCCTCTAGCCACAGGGTCCAAGGCCGACATGCTTTGTAGCAGCAGATTGTCCACTGGTAGCCTTTTCTGTAGATGGGTGGCACAGGCAACATATGCTGCTTCCACGGATTCCAGAAACTGGTCGATTGTTTTGTCATCCTCATGGGAGGCACTTACCAGGGATGATGTTGACTTCCCCAGGAACATCTGCCGGCGACTCACATGATTCTGCCTGTCCTCTATGTCCACTCTTTTCTTCAGGGCTTTGGCAGAGCGTTTTGTGTACACTTCTGGCCTCATAAAACAGGCCAGAAAGTCACAGAAGAGCTCAATCTGCCTATCGTGGAGCTTGTGGATCATCGGGGTGCTGGTTTCAAACAGGCAAATATACTGCTTCAGTAGAGGCAAGGCTGCACTATAGAAGTGCATGATACATTTTGTCACCTTTCGCGTGTAGAATAGCTTCTCTTTCAAAACTTTCTTCCGTCTGGACCCATCTTCCGTCATTTTCTTTTTGCCAATCAGGGCCTGAATTTTACGGACTTCTCTCCTGGCTTCTTCGCTCAAGTCTCGTTGGTTGTAGATGGATGCTACAACCGACTGATACACTACTTTGTCATCTGGAGCTAGGAACGCGTAGTAGAAAACTGTGTACGCATCCAACATTCTCAATGTGCTCACTGTGACATCATACACAGACATCCAACGGTGTGAAATGAACCGTTCAGGCATGGTAAATTTTATGCTGAGCAGAAAGGCGATCTGGCTAAGGGCGTCTCTGAGATCCGTACAGAACTTGACGTCTGTATGTATCTTGTTAAACACATCTTCTACCCAGTAGTGGAAGGGTTTACAAAATGCTTTGGAGGCATTGTGGACATGGTGACATACATCTCCGTCTATGTCCAATAGATGTTTGGCGTGCCCATCCTTGATGCGCCTTTCAAGACCTGTCTTGCATCCCCTCATGACACTGCAGGAATCCATCAGTACTGACATCAAATTTGTCCACGGAATGTCATTGGTGGTGAAAATCTTGACAATCTCCTTCTCAAGAGAGGCAGAGTCCACTTTAACGACACTCACTGATGTGAGGTGCTCCACAACAACTTTGCACTCATCAGGGGAGTAGTATGATACCAAGACTGCCAACACTTTCTGGTTGTTACTGCTTGTGGACTCGTCCAAGTTTAAAGAAAATTTGCAATTTCTTAGGTTGTCTAGCGTTGACTGGTGGAAAGACTCGGCCAGTCCAAATCGCATCTTGTAGGATGCACTGGTTCTGTCCATAGACATTTTATCAAATGCTTTGTGGTCTGCTGCGAGTGCTTTGGCCGTCTCGATAATGACTGGAGCCAGGGTGAAGGGCAGGGAATTTTCAGCCAAAACTCCGAGCAACATAGCCTGAAAAACAACACATTGAACAGACTTATTAAACTTAAAATATTTTTTCTGCCAAAAATGTTCTAAAAATTTGAGCAGGGCCTCCGGCCACATGTTACGCTTTTTCCCCCCATTCCCGGAGACACATGACCAACTGGTACATGTATGCAATGTCTCTTCCCCTCCCCAATATGAATAAACGAATTTCATAAACAATATTAGTTTAAATAAATATAATAAAATTCACTAACCTGTAACTGAACAACACGATCGTCCAATGGTATAAGTGGGAGAGATGGGGTCGCCGTTTTTTTATCCTCAGCAGGCGCCTCAGGACCAGATCTCGACACGAAAAATGTAGCTCCAAGATTGTAGTTAGTCCGTTTTGTCTTCAGCTTCTTCACGTGCTTTGCAGTTTGAACATGGTTCGTCAAAGCCAGTCGACCTTTCGATCCATAGCTGATTATGTCATTACACCAATTGCATATCGCTTTCCCCGCCACATCAACCTTGTCGATGCACTCGCTCAGCTTGTGGCTTTCCTTACGATCGTCGAGATCTATGTCCACCGAATGTTCAAGCCATTGCCAGTTGAATTTGTTCTTGATGCCATTATCGATGTCTTTAACAGAAACGAATCTTGGCAGCTTCTGAGCCATTTTCTAGTCGGCAATTTGCGTAATAAACAGCCGCTGAATCATCACATCGACGCCAAAAGTTGCGCCAAATAGACTGGTACTCAACAACTGCAAGTTCGTAGTGTTGCTGTGTAGCAGTCGAGCGAGGACCAGTATGAGCAGGTGCACAAGATAAATGAACAGTGATACCAGTCTGATGCTGTACTTCGACGTACTCTGCTTTTATCCGTACGTTAGCAAGCACATGCATTGAGACAACGATACGAGTTGGAACGCCCCGGATAGTTACGGAGTCACAGTGTGTTCACATGTTCACACGCGATCGTCAGAAACCACGGAGGTATAATTCTTAACACCCCCCCCCCCCCCCCCCCCCCAAAAAAAAAAATTACGGATTTACACTGATCTCAGAAATGGTCTCTGGAGTTCTAAAAACGGCGGAAATCCGCCGAACGGCGGAAAAGTCTCATCCCTGAGTAGACAGCTAGAAGAACAGCATCTTTAACCAAATTTCATTATATTTTCAGTATTTTGACATGTAGATAGATTTCTCGTTGCTGTCTGGTTTTATAAGTCTTCAAAACCTCAAACTGATATCTTAAACTTTGGACACATAAAACCAAAACTATCTGCCAAATACTACCTGACGTAAGTGAGATAATGTGTTTTTGGTTGAACCGACGCTTTGATGCATTTCCATTTGAACTAGTGTGACTGCCACATTAGGTGATCATGGTCCCTCCCTAATTTTAAGGGTTTTAGAATATTGCCTTCAGCACTTTATTATAATAAAGCGTTTATACAATGTTTTAACATTTCAACAAATGGATGTGCAATTGTAGATTCAATTTTCTCACAGCCACATTTCCAACCAGATGAATGACCTCACTCTGATTTAAAGAGTTTCACATCAATTATACGAAGCATAAATCAAGTTTAGTTCCAACTTTTAAAGTTAAAAACTTGTCTGTTTCCAGAATTGAAATGTCCGGCCCCCAGCAGGAGGAAACGAGCCACTACTATCATGGACGTCACAACCAGCTTACGTGAGAACCACAGCTCTAAACTACCCAATAAACACATCATCAGACATCTTCAGGCACTCTTCAGTGTCGTTGGACAGCTTGTCCCATTGACTTTCACTGTTCTCGTCTTTGCCATGCTATGTATTTGTAGACAGATAAAAGTGAGGTGAAACTCCTTTTACTTCATTCTTTCTTGAGTTAATATGTCAATCTATTTCTTCATGCTCCTACTTTTCCATACTGAACGGAGAAGGAACCGTCTTTTCTTGTCAGTTTTCTCCCTCCCTGTCCCATTTAGTTCTTTGTTTATTTGATTTTCCTTATTCAAATCAAGGGTCTAATGTAAGAGGGCAGGCAAATTAAAGAAGCACAATTTATATTTCTAATTTGCCTTTCCAGTTCACAATTCTTCTTGGTGGTCTGTATCTTCTTACCTCTGTCTCTCCTCCACAACCCTTTCTTCCCAGTGAGTCAATATAAAGACCAGCTGCAGAGTGACTGTTGTTTGGATGGCATGAAGGAAACCCTTCTCAACTACACATGTGAGAGGCGCAGCGAGTACATCAGTGATGGTGTAGCTTGTGTCACGGCCTTCCTGCACTGCTGCGAGGAGATGAAAGCCCAGCAAGCTGACAGGAAAGAGGATAGCCTCCTACTTGCTCGCAGTAAGAGACGGGGACAGGGGATGATGTGAAGCTCTGAGTGGTTACTATTCATGGTCATACTGAATGAAAATAGTAACATTTCTAATGACACTTTAGGTGAGGTGGATGACAGTTACATGGACAGCAATGAAATAGTTTCTCGCTCCACTTTCCCTGAAAGTTGGCTGTGGTCAGACATCAAACTGCCTGCTTGTCCTCCACAAGAACCTAACTGGTGAGTCAACTGAAATATGCACACACAAAATAAACTGATAACTTCACACTGACACCACTAGGATTTAAAGCTACTCTTTACCTCTCAAAGTGTTAACCCTTTTCTTTGTTTCAGTGTCACCACATCATTGACAAAAAATGTTCCTTTGAAAGACTCAATCACAACCTGGCAGTTCACTGGCATTAGTCTGTCAAAAACTCACGGTGAGGATTCAGTGACTAAAATCTGTAAACCTCTCCCATCCTTTACACCTCTCTCTCTCTCTCCCTCTCCCTTTTTTCTCATTCATCTCTTGTTTTTTTGTTTTTATCTCATCTTAAAGGAATCTGTGTTGGCGATCCGTTAGAGGTAATTGTCTGGAAGGAATTCTTCGTTGATCTTAAGCTGCCGTACTCTGCTGTCCGTGGAGAGCAGGTGGAAGTTAAGGCAATCCTCCACAACTACAGCGACGATCCTGCCACCGTAAGTCTGTGTTCCTCTGCACTGGTGTTTCATGCCGGAGCCAATTAGACCAAGATATTGTTCTCTAAGTGATTTCAAACAAAAGTTCAAAAACAACAGTAAATATTGGACTGACATACAACGAGTGGCACTAAAACTAAATAGAACAAATTAACTCCTTACTCTAGTCTTTGATGAATGGTGGTTGGTCCCCAGAACTGGGACAGTGTACCTTTCCATTCTCAAGTTCAAATTGATCCCAAAGGAAACAATATCAAGCATTACATTTCTTCAAATCGCATCATTGGTAGGTGACTTAAAATAAAACTGATGACTATGATCCCTTTTATCCGCTCAATGGGGGTCTTCATCTTTGACAGTTACACACACTTCACTCTCTTTCTCCATCTTTGTCCTGTTTTCAAGGTGCGTGTGGATCTCATTGAGGAGGAGGATGTGTGCAGTGCAGCCTCTAAACGTGGGAAGTATCGTCAAGAGGTCAGAGTTGGGCCCCGTAGTACACGCTCTGTGCCATTCGTTATTATTCCCATGAAAAAAGGACAATACAGCATTGAGGTCAAAGCAGCTGTTAAAGATTCGTCGCTCCATGATGGAATCAGGAAGATGCTGCGGGTGGTGGTAAGAGAAACAGCGATCTCCCGTGTTAAAGTCAGCATAGGGAAACACACATCATTAGGGGCTTAACCTTGATGCATATGTGTACTGTATCAGTCTTCTTAAAATGAAGAGAAGATTTTAACAAGCAAGCCATATTGTATTTTGTTACACACCAGCAGACTACAAAAATATAGTTGTGAGTTGTAATGTTTGTCCTAACTGTTGTTGTTCCAGCCTGAAGGTGTACTGGTTGAATCTATTCAGACTGTAATTCTAGACCCCTCTACTCAAGGTGTAGGTGAGTTTACCCATAAACAGCTACATTATATAGTAATTAGGTAACATTGTGTTTTTATCACTTGCGAATTGATCCCTCAACTTGCCCACTGTTTATCCCTTCAGCTGGTAAACAAGTAAAAACTCTCAACAGTGGAATTCCTAAGAAAGATTTGGTTCGAGACACACCTACTAGCACACATATCTCTGTGACAGGTGAGATGTTATGTCATATTTGAGCATGTTATGTGACATAGTGCTAGTAAAATGAACTGACCACCTCACTGGTTGTGAGAGACCTTTGCATGTTTCTTTGGATGTTTCTTCGTGTTGATTTGTAACGTTTAGTTTTTTTTCTGTTTGTGTGTGTGAATGCAGGGAGAGAACAGGTTTCTGTACTGGTGGAGAACGCCGTTAGCGGAATGTCTATGGGTAGTCTGATTAAAAAACCCTGGGGATGTGGAGAGCAGAACGCGGCCCGCATGGCTCTAACTGTCATTGCAGCGACTTATTTGGACAAAACCAACCAGTGGGAAACTGTGGGCTTTCACAAACGTAACGAAGCCTTCCAACACATCAAGACTGGTAGGTATTGGCACAGATACCAGGAATCTTATTGATGCCACTCTGTGTGGGATTTTTAAGTTTCCGACGTTGTAGAAGTGAAAAACAGTATGGCAGACAGCAATGCATGTTCCCACTGCCCCACAGACCCAAGCAGAGACACTAAATATTAGTGGTCTGAATGCAATACATAGACTATATAAGTACGCCAGCAGAATCATTTAAAAGATGCAATTATAACAGGAGAAAAATGTAACAGGGCTCTTGAAACTGGTTGTGTGTTCTTGTTTGTGTCCAGGCTACCTGAACCAGCTTGTTTACCGTAAAAAGGATGGGTCTTTTGCTATATATCCCCACAGGCAAAGTAGCACCTGGTGAGGCTTTCAAATATCCAAGAACTCATACATACAAATGTTTCCACATCCTCCTTAAACCTAAATTCTGACTATGTGGCGATGGTGTATTTCATGTGCAAATAAAGGAAACTAAACGTCTCCTCTTTTCTCTAAGGCTGACAGCCTATGTTGCCAAGGTGTTTACCATGGCCAACAGTCTGGTGGCAGTGCAAAACAATGACATCTGTGGCGCTATTAAGTATCTGATTCTCAACACGCAGCAACCTGACGGCATGTTTAAAGATATTCGAAAGGGGCCCCAAGTAGGGTTGATTGTGCGTGAACTGATTTAATTTTGTCAATAACAAAATAACAAGATAGAAACAATTCCATGTCACTGCCTAAAACCTTGTATGAATCAACACGTTTGTGTCTGTACATGTGTAGGATGATACAGATGTCTCCATGACGGCCTTCTGCCTCATTGCCATGCAGGAGTCACGCACACTATGCGCTGCCACTGTTAATGTGAGTACGATACGATCTTTTTTCTTTTCCCTCCACTGCTTTCTCACCAGCAACTCACCATTTGTGAAGTCCCGTCTCTCCTAGTTACTGTAGCGACTCCTATAGAGCTTTCCGTTCTTGCACATGCAGTTTACAGTAAGGACAGGGGCGAGTTTACTATTCAAAGTACTTGGGCTCTTCATTTCACACAGAGGTTGACAAATCCAGTTTGCATTTCTAGCCACTGGCAGATTTAGTCAACTGTAATTAAATACCTAATTAAGCTAACATTAGCTCTGTGAGTTGGTTGAAGAGGATATTGTATTGCAATGTAGAGCTAGTTAGTCCTTGTATTATAAGTATGGTAAGGACAAATGTTCAATCAGACTTGTTTCGTTCTAATATACACACATACATGTATACATGTTTAGATATATTCTAATAACTTGGCTGCTTTGCTGAGCTATATTTGTAACATAAGCTGTCCTCAGTAATGTTTGCTGGGGTTGCTGGAGTTCACCAAAAACAATAATTAGCTGCAGAGTGGCTTAAGTTACCAAAAACACCTTCAGTCGGGAATTACTACGTATTATTTCTTAGGTAATGAGAATAATGTTTCTGTAGGTAGTGTTACACAGACATGCTGACTATTGCGACACAATGTTTAATCCATTCCTTATATCTTTGCTTTTGTGTTTTTAGTTTTAGAATGGCTAAAAAAAACAGTTTGAATACTGCTTCAGCGGGTGGAACGACCTGTCGGGTCTAGTTACAGTTGCTAAACCAAAATAGCAATTGCTGTTCGAGGGGAGGGGTTTATCGAATGGTCAATTGTGCTAAAATGACTCTTTCGAAGCATGTGACACATTCAAATTGGCAACATTTGCTGCCAACCCTTGGTTTGCATTTCCATGGAGCATTAAAGCCACACTCAAATAGTAACTCAGTCTTAGCTAATGTCCCAGGATCAAATGTTACAACATTCCTGAACAGAATGGGATATTTAAAATGGATGGATGACTGTTATCCGACTGTTCTCTCCTCTTTCTCCTTCCTTTCTTTCGTCCAGAGTCTGTCAGGCAGTATAGACAAAGCAGTGGTCTATCTGGAAAGGCGTCTGCCCAGCCTCACCAACCCATATGCTGTCGCCATGACGTCATATGCCCTGGCAAATGAAGACAAACTGAACCAGGAGATCCTCTTCAAGTTTGTTTCCCGAGGTGTCGTCACACAGCAATATTCTTAAACTAATTTTCAGAAACAGATTCTATGTTGTAGAGTTTAGATATTACACATCTACTAATAGTTTCTATAATAAATGTATTTGAGCCCGACCAACACAATGGTTTGTTGATATTATTGTGTAAAAAATGTCAAAGATACGTTTGAAGTGATTTAGAAACAGTGTCTCATTTACTTTATCTGATATTCCACCAGATTTGACGTTATTTTTCAGCTATGTGTCCTGCTCGGTACATATTTTTGGAACAATTTTGAACTACGAATTTGAGGGATTTTTTATCAGAAATGTTTGTTTGTGTTAAGTGTTAAAACCAAATATCAGATTTTTTAATCTCTGTAATATCAATAATCTATATTGTTCTTAATAGTCTGTTCTCAGTCGGGCTCTTATGTAGAAAGATAGTTAAAACAATTTAAATTGAGGGCATTTCACTTTCTTTTTTTACATTTTATTTCTATAACATCAAATATTCTAAAACAAGGACTGGGAAATAATTAGTAAATTAAGCTTTGTTCAAGGTACAGCATTGTAATAACAAACTTTTTGTCTGCGTCTTCTTCAGACTTATCCCACTGGCCGTCACCTAAGGGATATTATTACACTCTGGAGGCCACAGCTTATGCTCTTCTTGCTCTGGTCAAGGCCAAGGTGAGCATGTCCCACTTGTTAAGGTTTCACCAGGATGTCATGCTACAAAAAAATACAACTCAGTCATCATCCATGTTGCCTCACTAAAAGGGTGGAGGGTTTGGAAACAAAAGTCAATGAAATGTTTGTCTCAGTAATGCAAATGCCTTGAAATGATGGTTTCAAGTTTCAAGTAGCTGCTGTTTGGTTGTGCCATATTAGGAAAAACTGATTTAGAAGCTCGATGGTAGACTTGGAAACTTTGGAAACTGGCAGGTTACAATCTAAAATACAACTGTACCAGAATCAGGACATCTCTCTATTTTAAATGAATTGTTTTTTTTAATCTATATGCAACTACAGACCACAGGAAATGTCAACCTTTTACTTTCCTTTTGTTAATAAAGGCCTTTGAAAAAGCCGAACCTGTTGTGAGATGGTTCAACACGCAGCAGAAAGTGGGCGGAGGCTATGGATCAACTCAGGTAACACTGACCTCTCTCTGCATCTTGATACCTCCATCCTATGTTTACTTTATTATTGTTTTTTTCTAAGTCTTGTTTTCTCCCTCTTTTTCTCTCTAGGCTACCATGATAGTGTACCAGGCAATAGCAGAGTACTGGACCAATGCTAAAGAACCAGAGTATGATCTGAATGTGGACATCATGTTCACGAGCAGGTCAAGGCCGGACAAGTTCAAGTTCAACAGGAACAATCACCACGCCACCAGAACATCTAAAGTGAGAAGACACACAAACGAACTCTCTGTGGCTCATTAATATCACCACTCCTGTTGTTTCCTGTAGGTTTATTCTGCTGATCCCTGACCGTGTGTGTGTTTGTGTGCATATATAAATTCACAGATCAATGATATACACCAGAATATGACAGTGACTGCCAACGGCTCAGGAGAAGCAACGTTGACAGTAAGCACAATATGTTTTCAGATTCTGAGTTTTATCATCTGTTGATTGTTGATTTGTCCTTTTTGAATCTCAGATGAGACCAAATACAGGTTTAACCTTGTGTGGACTTTATTTTTAAGACACATTGCTATTAGTTTATCACATTTAGTGACGCACTTTTATCTATGTGACAGATGGTGTCGCTGTATTACGCTCATCCTAAAGAAAAGGAGAGTGACTGTCAGAAGTTTAACATGTCTGTGCAGCTCCTCCCAGGTAATGTGGTGCGCTCCCTCTTTCTGTTTATTTGTTATTTTATCAGTTTGTTTCTGCCAAGTTCCTTACCTTATGAGAAACGAATAAACAAAATACTTAATTACTTTTGCTCCTGCAGAGAAAATGGATGATGAGAAGATATACAAGCTGAAAATAGAGGTTTTGTGAGTACAATAAAGATGTCATACTGACCAGTGTTACAGTAACATGGCTATATACAGAACATTTTCTAACATAATTAATATAATTATTTCTCTCCATCTCCTTTATGCCGTTATTTTATTATTCTGTCTATTCTTTGTGTAGGTATAAGGACAAGGACAGAGATGCATCAATGTCAATCTTGGATATTGGCTTGCTAACTGGCTTCACTGTTAACACAAATGACCTGGACCGAGTAAGAACTGACAGATACATGTATACCCACAGACAGTTCAGTCAAGTTGTGTTTATTAGGAGAAACAAGTTGTTTTTTATGGTTTAGAAAGTTGTCTGATTGTGTGTGTGTGTGTGTGTGTGTGTGTGTGTGTGTGTGTGTGTGTGTGTGTGTGTGTGTGTGTGTGTGTAGTTGTCCAAAGGTCGTGCTCGCACCATTGCAAAATATGAGATGAACATAGTCCTGTCAGAAAGAGGCTCACTCATCATCTACCTGGACAAGGTAAGACATCACCTGTTTATAATTGTTCTCTCTGCCTTGTTCTTTGTGTGTTCATCTCCATCTTACCTTTGTCCACAGGTTTCTCACACACAACCCGAGGAGATCACTTTCAGGGTCCATCAGAAGCAAAAAGTGGGCGTCCTCCAACCAGCTGCTGTGTCTGTTTATGAATACTATGAACGTGAGTCTCAGAGTCACTTAGAAACACATGATGCTTCCATGTACTTTGCTGCCAATAGATGTCAGAGTAGACAACACTGCGGATGAGCAGTCGATATTGCATTTTATGTAGTTTCATGAAACGTAGTTTCATAAACTTTGTTCGGGAACAGGGCCACGCCCAGAACACAGCTCATTTCCTCTGCACATAGTATTTAAGCACAACGAACCGCCGTTCACTCCCTCTTCGACTCTCGTCTTCACACGACGTACGACAGACGCTCTCTAACTCAGCAGACGCTCCATTCCTACCCCACATCCCTCTACCTCGACCCCTACCCCACATCCCTCTACCTCGACCCCTACCCCACATCCCTCTACCTCGACCCCTACCCCACATCCAGACGAGCAACGCTCTCTGACTTCGCTTTCATACGATTTAAGACAGACGAGCAACGCTCTCTGACTTCGCTTTCATACGATTTAAGACAGACGAGCAACGCTCCCTGACCCAGCTTTCATACGACGTAAGACAGACGAGCAACGCTCTCTGGCTTAGCCTTCATACGACTTAAGACAGACGAGCAACGCTCTCTGACTTCGCTCCAGCATTTCCGAGTGCTTTCATACGACTTAAGACAGACGAGCAACGCTCTCTGACTTCGCTCCCGCATTTCCGAGTGCTTTCATACGACTTAAGACAGACGAGCAACGCTCTCTGACTTCGCTCCCGCATTTCCGAGTGCTTTCATACGACTTAAGACAGACGAGCAACGCTCTCTGACTTCGCTCCCGCATTTCCGAGTGCTTTCATACGACTTAAGACAGACGAGCAACGCTCTCTGACTTCGCTCCCGCATTTCCGAGTGCTTTCATACGACTTAAGACAGACGAGCAACGCTCTCTGACTTCGCTCCCGCATTTCCGAGTGCTTTCATACGACTTAAGACAGACGAGCAACGCTCTCAGACCCAGCTTTCATACGCTTCAACGAGGCACGACAGACAAGCAACATCTTAAAACCGCTTACCTTTTACAAAGGCTCTTCCTCAACCTTTCCGGACGACCAGCCATATCCCGTAGCTCCCTCCTTCTCTCACCACGCTTCGTCGCTAGCAACTTCGGCCGCGTTTAGCCATCCACATTTCCCGCAGCTCTCGATAACGATTCTCCGTCAACTCCAAGCCGTCCGCCCCCGCCTTCCAACAGCCCGCGGGGAGATCCCGATTCGTCATCGCATCCTTCGATTCTCCATCTCACTCTTCACCCCACGCCGCTCTCCCGACCGCCGGAAGCCAGGCGCTCGAACGACCGGCGAAACAACCGCGACCCTCATTCTCCATTCCGAGGCTCCGACAGTCTCTGCATATCCCACTTCTCCGAGTGGACAGTCTTTCAAACGAAGAAAGCATCCAACGCAACATTCCTTTACATCAGTCTGTTTAAAAAGCAAAACTCTCCAAACCAAACGAGCACCCGTAGCGAAACAGCTCTCTCGCTCTCCGAGCCCCCAGAGCACTTCCGGGTTCCCGGCATCACGTCAGGCGCGCGCCGATGACGTCATGACGCATCACACGGCAGAAGAAGCCATCCATCCACATCAGTCCCTCCAGAGGGCCAGGTCGTATACTCTGATCGTGAATCTTTAACCTGATCTTAAAACGGCCAATAAGTATCCGATTAGGTTTACGAGCCTGGTACCAAGGCTACGAATTGATCCTCTTCAAGACGAGTCACGATTAAATATCTGTTTAAACTGCACGCAGGAGTCAGAGATACGGTTTTCAGTAGGAGAAAGTGTAGTAGCGTAAATTAAGCTGCTGCTTCCAGTCTGCCGTTGGCCCCCGACTTAAACGTGTTTAGAGAAGGGCAGTTGACTGTGTCCCGCCTTAAGTTGTACCATGCCATACTGACTCTGGCTGCCAAGCGCCCTCCGTGGCAGAGACATCTCCTCGTAATGTTTTTCCCCCCTAACTTCACGATTAACCCAGGCACATTCATCCCTCCATCCTGGCATCCTTTCATGTTTTCTTACTTCTACCTTCCATGTTCCACCCACTTCGGCTAACTCCTCCCACCTCCACTGGCTACCCCAGCTGCACAGACCGCTCCAACAACAGGGAACAGGTAGGTATATGGCACAGCTATGGGAGCAGCTCGGGATTGGTTATCTTGCCCAGGGACGCAACAGTTGTTTCTTCCCGCCTATGCCGCCCCCCCCCTCTCTCCCTTCCTCCACCCCTACCCCCACTAGCGTTGCCATCCCGTCATAAACGCGCCTCCTCATTTTCACAGCTGACGTCCTCCGATCTCCCCCCCCCCCCCCCCCCCCCCCACCACTACCAGTTTCACTCTTAGCCACAGCTAACCCTATACTCTGACAATTCCGAAGTTGTCGGTCCTTCGCCTTCCAACCCGAGGGACATCGTCCCTCCACAACGCCGCTCTTCCACCCCCTCGAGATCCTGCCGCTCTAACAGCCAAAACCACAGCGACCCTTCTTCTCCACGCCAACACTCCGATGGCCCCCATACATCCCGCATTTCCGAGTGGACAGTCTCTCGACCGAAGCATGCACTCACCCAGCTCAACATCCATTTCCACCAGTCCGACAGAAAAGCGAAGCTCTTCAAACCGCTCACGGACGCTCGGCACTACACGTCCCTCGATCGCAGAGCCAGCGTTAGGCGCTACGTCGACGACGTCACAACGCACAACACGCTCAGACAAGCCCAGTCACTCACACCAACCCCCCTAGAGGGCCAGTTCGTATAGCACCCCCTCCTTACTCTCTCCGCATCAGGGCTTTCACCCCGCAGCCTCTTTTCCCCAATCTGCACTTCCAACCTACGCCCATGCATCCCTTCATCCCAGCATCTTTTCCTCTTCCCTCGCTCCTGCCTTTCCGTTCAACACAACACAGGCTATCGATCACCGGTAACCACCCGGACCTCGCCCAATTATCGAGCCATCCACACGCAATCTCCCACATCTCCCGGGAATCGCTAACCAAGCTTGACCGCTGCACCCTAACAGCCACTCCCCACCTGCACAGACATCACCAGGCTCCACCTATTCCCCAGCCTGGACTACTCCATGAAGTACATAAGAATCGATCACGCCACGTTCCCCATCCGCCTCGCAGGCGAAGAAGCCGGTCACCCAAGGCAGACATCACCAGCACCTCTCGGTGCATCACCCAATTCTACCGTCACCCACTAGCACGGAAGAGTATTTAATTACGTAGCCAGCTATGTTGCAGGCCCAGACGCTCAACCATGGCAAATTATTCAAAGCAACCAATTAATACATATTACTTCCGGACCGATTTAAGCCAATCCGGATATTTTCCCACGGCCTACTTGACGAACTCTCACGGCACACCAGCGAGCTACGGCTCAGTGGTGCAAATCACCGACCTAGACGACTTCCTCACCGTCACGCTACCCAGCACACGGTCTAAAAAACTCTGCGGTCCTCCACCAGATAAAATAAATAGAATCAATAGATTAAACAATCCTCCTTGCCACACATCCCGCTAGTCGCCGCCACCGTTACAAACCTCCTTGACCACGCCACACTTGACGAAGCACGTAAACCGAGCTAACTAACACCAGTTCCTCTCCTCATGGAACGGCATCTCCTTCTTCCACGACGAACAAATCACCAAGCCGGAAGTCATCCAGCTTTCACAGACGCAGCACCCTCGATCAGCTTCAACGGCTTCTACAGTGACAATCTGTCCTTGGCCACTTGAATTCTCATCCCCCACACCTTCCTCCGTGATCCACGAAACGCATCCCATAGTTATAGTAGCCATTTTTTGGGGCATTAACGGTCCTTATAGACCATTGCCATCCACTCAGAATATAGCGCAGATGGCATCCTCAACAAACGTCGCCCCCCCAAGCACTCATCGTACCTCACCGGACAGAACCGATTCTAAGCTTTCATGACTCCTTCAGCCTTCCATTCCTATCACTCGAGATCCTTACCCCCACGAACTTCAGTCACTTATCCATTTCCCTCCTTTAGGTCAAGCCTCCACCGTACAGGTTTTACGTAGTGGAATTAACTTCTACACAACTGTCCTCAGGGGCTCCGTGCCCAGCCTACCCTCTCGCACGTCGCCATGCTACTCGCAGGTCCGTAAAGCCAAACTACGCCTAAACGGCTGCCCCTCACTTCGGACCTCCTCACCAGTGGCATCTTCACCCTCAGCTCAGGTCATCCGTCTCCCTTCATGGACAAAGCATTAAAGTCCACGTTCTTGCCAGCTTTGTTCACTGCTCCGAGTTCACCGCCCTGGACTCCAACCATCATCCGTCCCGACACGCCACCGCGTCAGACATCACATCCATCCTCCCGACACAGTCGTCTATCACCTCAAATACCGTAAGACCAACCAATACGGTCCGCCTCAACCCATCAACCTTTTCCGACCAGACTCGTACTCAAGTCCGTACGAACCATCCGGGACTACTTAAGCTCTAGTTCCGCCAGCCAAACTCCCCTGCAAGATCCCCTGTTGCGGTCTCCGGCTCACCTTTCGCCATATCTTGGCCCGATCCAGAATACTCCGAGTTACTTGGTGCCGCTTCCACCGCTTCAAGCCAAGGATTTCCGACCATCCTCAAGATACTTGGTTGTCGGTCTTCACCCGCGTACCTCTCGTAAGTTCGTTCTGACCCGAACGACACCAGAAACGCCCATCGGCATCCGTCTTTATGGAGCTATCTTTGGGGACTCTGCACCGCCAGAGCTTCCGAAGAGACAAACCCCACCCTATAAGTCTCCAGTTCCCTCCAGCCACCGGACATCAACGGTCCCCCATCGACCGCCTAACCTCCTTTCTACAAACCCTCTTCTCCCTTACATCCCTTCATCTCTTTATCCCTACCCTACATCCCTTCATCCCTCTACCCTACATCCCTTCATCCCTCTACCCCTACCCCTACCCTACATCCCTCTACCTCGACCCTACCCCACATCCCTTCATCTCCTCATCCCTACCCCACATCCCATCATCCCTCTACCCTACTCCCCTTCATCCCTCAACCCCTTCCGCTTCTCGAATCTAACAATCATTCCACGATGCAATAAACCTCTCGAAACTCATACTGTTATTGGCGTGGTCCTTGTTAGTGAACAAAGTATTTAATGTAAATGTTCTGATATACTGCATCTGCCACAAACTCCTTTTCATATTTCTTTCTTCTCCATTGCAGAAAAACATTGTGTGAAATACTACCATCCAGAGAGGAAAGATGGAAAGTTAATGCGGCTCTGTCAAAATGATGAATGCACATGTGCTGAAGGTAAACAAGATGATGTTGAACTACTCTCTCTGTCTCAGAGACACACACACACACACACACACACACACACACACACACACACACACACAGCATGTTGCATGTTGGGCGGGGCGCATTGGCTCCCACAATGGGCCTGGTGGGTGCGACTGGACTGAGCTGCATTCTTAATCATTCGACCTGGGTTTTACTTCGGATAATGCTAAAATTACGAAATTGTTTTTTTTGCTGATATAGAAAAATAACTGACAAAATCAAGAGGAGAAACATTTTTGACTAAAAGTTTAGTAAAATGTAATGACTTTTCGTCGACTAAAACTGGACAAAAACATTTTGAGTTGTCGTCGACTAAAACTATGAAGGATGAAAATGCCTAAAATGTGATTACAACAAATAAGAATTTCCATCTAAAGACTATAGACAGATGCTGCATTCACATGCAATCAGGCAGACGGTAGACAACAAACCAGATATCATTTTACTGGACAAGAACAGGACAGTAAAATCATGTGAGGTCGGCAGAGAATACCGTCAACGGTAACAGCAGGCAGCATTGCCGTCCAAAGATAAAACATTTGAACTATTTGACATAATTTGTGACATAATTTACAATCAGATGTTGTGTAGCTCCCTCACGGAAGGACAAAGTTGTTAAAGTTTCCAATAGAAAATTAAGAGAAAGCTGCATTTTATAGTTACATGCATTATAAGGATAATTACGTAAAATAGAAGACATGAAATACTTTTATTTAATAAGGTTTATTCCATCAACATAGCAACATATTCCGTATGACTGTTGTGTTTGTTTGTCCAGTGCCGTCCAGAAGGCGTACGTCTGCTTCTACAGTCTGCCTGATTCCATGTGAATGCTGAATAAGACTAAATGTAAAACAGCTTCAAAATGAACACTGGTTTACAGTAAATCACCAGATTGTAACATAATGATCAGAACTTTTTGTCAGAGGCAACAAGCGCCTGCAGGATCCTGTCGGATCAGAGCATCAGTCTAGATAAAGAATTACTTAAATTGGGATTTAGATACAGCTTCACTCACCCACCAACTCTCCCTCTCACATCCACATGGGTTTATTTTGGGTCATCGTCGTGTTTTTACTTTGTGCATTGTGTATTTCCAGAGAACTGCAGTATGCAGAAGAAGGACAAAGTCAGCAATGATCAGCGCACAGCTACGGTCTGTCAGACTGAATTGAACAATAAAATAGATTTTGGTAAGTGAGCGTGACTGCATTTATAAAGCACTTTTATACAAAACATGTATGTTGGTGTGAGTAAGAGACTAGCAAGTATAAGCAGCTCCGCTAACAATCTGCAACTTGTCTGTCCTAAGCGTACAAAGTGGGACTGGAAGAGTTTAGAGACGGTTTGTCCACTGATATTTACAAAGTGCGGGTACTGCAAGTCATCAAAGAAGGTGGGTATTTATCATTTTGGGACATGTGCATATTTGCTTTTTGTCAGAGAGTTGGATGAGAAGACTGGTACCACTCACATGTTTGTAGAAGCCAGTCAAATTAGCTCGCATTGCCAGGTAACAAGCGGACACTCCAGGAAGTTACTGGTTGGTTCTAGCCAATAAATATTCCAGTACAGTCTGGCTGCATCTAGCGGTGATGTTGCAGATTGCAACCAACCGAAACTTTTCCCGTGTGTCAAGTGTGTAGGAGAACTACGGTGGCCAACGTGAATGGCTCCATCTGGAGTGTTTGGTTTGTCCGTTCTGGGCTACTGTAGAAACATGGCAGTGCAACATAGCGGACTCAATGAAGAGGACCTGCTCTCTATGTAGATATACTGTAAACGGTCCATTCGGAGGTAACAAAAACATGATTCTTAGTTTCAGGTGATTATACTCTGAAGAAAATATACTAATTCATGCCAATAGATCCCCTAATTGCTTCACACTGGCCCTTTAAAAAGGTGAATTGTATTTTATCAATACATTTTTTGTATTGATTAAACAGAGTATATTAGAGGTGCTAGTAGGTGGATTTTGTTACCTTTGTGCAGAGCCAGGCTAACTGTTTCCAGTCTTTATACTAAGCTAAGTTAGCCGGCTGTCGTCTGCACATTTGCTGTACAGTCATGAGAGTGGGATCAATAGAGGTATCAATCTAACTCTCTGCAAGAAATCAAATAAGCGTATGTCCAACTATATCATGACGCATGATTCCACTGTGGCACTGGGAATATGTGACAATACATCACTAATGTGTTGTACTGCACCTTTATCTATGCATTAAATCCTTACCCTTTCTCTGTTCTCTTATATTTTAATTACAGGAACCAAGGATGTGGGTCCTCTGAATGAAGTGCGCACATTGCTCAGTCATCCACACTGCAGAGATCCGTTGGATCTGAGAACAGGAAACAACTACCTTATCATGGGCGCATCCAAAGATATTTACAGAGATGACGAAGAACAATCGTAAGCTTGTTCTTTGTGTGAAAGTGTGTGGTGTGTGTGTATGTAAATGTTTTTACTGTTTTACTGCGTTCTATTACTAAATCAAGTTAGCCTTTCTTGTTCTCTTGTTTATGTGTTTATGTTGCTATTGACAGAGTAAATTAACGTAAAGAAGGAGGGAGGAGGCTTTTTCATGTTATGTTCCAGCGTATTACAGATAGCTGTTCACATGAAGAACCAATGCATTTTTCACTTTGCTCTCCTCAGGTATCAGTATGTACTCGGAGAGAGAACCTGGATTGAGTATTGGCCCACAAACGCAGAGTGTCAAACTGAGGAACACAGACCTACCTGTTTGGGCATAGTGGAGATGGACGAGCAGTACCGAGTCTTTGGATGTAAGGAGTAGTGAAACCAAACAAAATAAAGTGTTCTTTGGGATTTTTTCCTTATGTAAAACTTCCCCTGCTATGGGATATAAGGGCCTATGATATTGCTCTGTATTGATTAAAACCGAACGGTCTCAATAATTCTCTGTGTCTTCATTACAGATTAAAGTAATTACTGTTATGTTGGTTATGGTAAATGTATATTAAAAGTTCAACTTGAAGTAGAAGTTTAATAAAGTTTGATTGTGTTATGCGAGCTCAGTGGGCTGATGCATAGAAAGTTAAACAATAAAGAATGAAATGAAATTGCTTGTGATTCAGAATATATAACTGCTCATATAGATCAATTATTGAGAACTGCAGCAGTAATAAAGCTGGCATTTATCAAAAATTCATCAATTTATCCATGTCCAACAGTATTGACAAAAAATGTATATGACGATAATCAATGAACAGATGTTTTCCTACTGAGACACAAAAAACTGTTCAATTTCCAAAGAAGGAAACCTTCCCTTTCATCTTGTGGTGCATAATTAAATTATCTATTTGCATTTGCTCATCTAGTCATAGCCCTGTTTTTTTAATTATGTGGTGATAAAAATGTAAATGTTTCTTTTAAATTCAACATTGTGGAAAATACACTTATCTGCTTTAATGCATGAAGTTAGATTGATACTAGTCTCACATGCCAAGTATGTCGTTGGATTCAGGTGGCTCTTAGCTTAGAAAAAGGCTTAACGCAAATGGAAAGCTTGGTTCTTAACAAAACAACCATGAAGTTGCCAAGCAACCTGTGGAGAAGTCACTGCTTCTGATTGTTTGTTCGCAACAACCCCAAATAACTGTAACTGGCTGTTTTAACAAATCTTGGATTAAACAAATGAGATACAATGTGTTTATTGTGAGCTTTAGACTTGCCTTTGGGCAACTATTTAACTTTGAAAAGAGTCAAGCTAACTTTTCCAAAATATCTTTAAATACATTACAATTACAGGCCAAGGGGACACCTTCGAATTGCTTGATTTGTCCCAACAACGTTCCAAAACCTAAAGATATTCAATTTACTGCCACATTCAATGACGAAAACCAGCAAAAAATGTTTGTGAGACAATCAAAGGAACTATGAAATAGGACAACCCAGTCAGTCTCGGGAAATAAGCACTGAGAGAGATGGCAATTCTGAAATATTTATCATTATTTACATTAAAACCGAAACTAAATAAAAACGTATGTTGATTAATGTGACTCTGGGAGTTCAGTACTGCTTCAGGTGTTGTATCAGGTGCTGTATCTGAGTTTATGAGGTCCTAACCACCTTTTTCACACTGTGCTTTTTAATATGTCATAGCGGTTGTTGTGTCACATTTTGATTTTCCAGTGCCACGCTTTAATAGAAGGCAGTGTTTATGAATTAATACCTAATTCATTAATGTTAAGAGGATCAGTGTTGGATCCTGACCTCAGACAACAGTATGTTGGGTGATATATCTTCTCCTAAAGCAACATGTTTCAGCACATACGCTTACTGACACTATACTCATCTATACTATTCGGGTACTTTGGAGTTTATTTGTGAACTTGTGAGGTTTAGAAGTGGCTGGGAAGCCATCGTGATAAAAAGCTGGTGATACACCTCTCTACTGAAGAACAAGAGAGAACATTTTCATATCAATGTATTGTGAGATAATGCTGATTAAATAACTATTGATATAGCACCTTTTAAAACAAAGGTATGAAGTGGTTTACAAGAAACTAACAAGACACCGAAACATAAGATATGAAATTGTTTAAATTGTGGAGGTATGAAGCACATGACGATTAAAAACCCCGCCCCAAATATCCATTTCCCCAATTTATAAATTGGACGGTAAATATCCACTGTATGGTAATGTGCATCTACAATTCATAATTTTCAGTCACCGCTTGTATGTCAGAATTGTGACTTCCTTCTATTTATGTTTTTTCTTTTCCATATCCAACTAATCATTAAATACATCATCTAAAACAGAAAGGTTCATCCTGAAAGATTAAACCACCTTTGGATATTCAACCCATAAGAACCCACAGTGACACTTTAAATATCCTGGAAAGTTCCTTATACAGCTTTATCCTTAATTTTAACTCTTGAACTCAAGTTGAACTTCTTAAGTGACACACACTCATCCCGATCATCCCGGTGAGGTCATGTGACAGTGAGTAATTGATTTTGATCTGCTGTTTAACAAATGAACATTGGGGGGCAGCAGCGCGTAGCTAAATGCTACAAATACAGACGGCGAAGAAGAAGAAAGTGACGTACTTCCTGTATTCCAGCCACCAGGTCATGTTACTGTTCTCAGAGAAGAAGAGAATCAAACTTTAACTGACAGTCTTGAAGACAGGCAACGTCAAAGCGTGGGAGAGCAGCCAACCCGGGAACACAGCAACATTAAAGCACCGAGTGACTCGTTAAACCTTGTTCACGTAAGAGAAGAGCACATTAGTTTTCCAGGTCGAGGTGCCTCAGAAGATACCGCTATGGCCAAGGTACAAGTCTTAAATGTTGCTGTGCTGGACAACCCGAGCCCATTTGGAAATCCCTTCCAGTTTGAAATAACGTTTGAATGCATGGAGGATTTACCGGAAGGTGGGTATTGTTTTCAGCTAACGTTAACGTGTAATGCCAGTTTCATTCTTCTTTGTTGTATGTTAGCTATTGGGTACTAGCTACCTCTCTGTGCGCATTCTGCTTCAGTGGTAACTTATACGTTGAGGGTAGATGGGATGTATCGTAAGTAATAGATAAGCATACCGTGTAGCTCGACGATATACCAACGTGTTAGCTGTCTTTGTGTGCTGGATAGTGATATTTCATTTGACAAGTTGTTGAAAATTGGCGCTGGCGCGTTTATGCTCAGCGCCCCGCCTCCTGTCTGCGCTGATTGGTTCGTGGATGTTCGGAGTTTTTTTGCGTGAAGCCGATTGGTTGGTCTCGTTATGTTACTGTAGCAACAGACCAGCTTAACGAGTTGCCGCGAACCGCGGGCAGAGACAACAAGGAAGCGGTAGCATGTATCTGCTACTGGGAGTACCACTTAACCGTTGGAGCTGTACACCAATACAAATATTTAATGGTGTCCTATGTCACAACATTCATTTTAGGGCATTGTTGAAGTGAAAACATCTTTTTGTCTGTGAAAGTGTTTTAAGGCTTAATAAATTGACATCAGTGCATCCATACACAACCAATGTATGTTTGATTTGTAATCTGCCAGTACACTGAGGGAAATAGAAGATATCAATATAAGCGTACAGCTATCAGCTGATGATGTTCTGTTAGAATCTGAGTGATTCAAAGTGTCTACATGTTCTGCTTTTTAAACGTATGTATAAAAAGCTGCTGACTTGTCCAAGCACAGTGTGTAGAGACTAGTGCACAGTAATCAATACTGTGTGTGTGTGTAACTCGTATTCCTTACAAACAGAAATAAATACATGGTATGTTTCTCTGTTGTGTGTCTGTGGTATTAGATCTGGAGTGGAAGATCATCTATGTGGGTTCGGCTGAGAGCGAGGAATACGACCAGGTTCTGGACTCTGTTCTAGTTGGCCCGGTCCCGGCTGGCAGACACATGTTTGTGTTTCAGGTCAGTGAGCTGTGGTCACATGTTACCGCTCATTGAATACTAGGCCTGAAAATAAAAAAGAAACCTGGGTACATGTATTTGATTTCTTCCTCGTTGTGTTCCTGTCTGCCCCCTCAGGCGGATGCTCCTAACACAGGGCTGATTCCAGAGAGTGACGCTGTAGGAGTGACTGTAGTCCTTATAACCTGCACCTACCGTGGACAGGAGTTCATCCGCATCGGTTACTATGTCAACAATGAATACACAGACCCTGAACTACGGGAAAACCCCCCCCTCAAACCAGACTACGCTCAGGTAACACACACACTCAGAGATGACCTTCATTGATTTCTGTTACGAGTAGTAGCATAATAATAGTGATACATTTTATCTTTCTAGCGCTTCTTTTTCTTTTCTATTTTTTTCCTTTTTATGTATACTACAGGGCTGTCCTTGACCAAAGGAATTCTTAGTCCACTAACACTCGTACAACTTTGTCAACTAATCAATAAGTTTATTTTATTGACAGATTTGTAAAGAATCACAAAATCACCACTTAAAATATTGTTTACCAGAGATGTGTTCAGAAGTTGAAAATAAGTCATTAAGCATTAAAAAAAAGACTAAATGACTAAACACATCTGATTAGTGGACTATTTCATGATCCATCCTTGTGAAATGATAAGAATCTGTTGAAACATGCACTGTTTTCTACTGCCCTCTGGTGATCTGAAATAGAATTTACAGGCAACAGTAGCATTAAAATAGACTATAACATGAGCTGTAAATATATATATATATATATATATATATAATTTGTATTTGTCCTTTCTTTTTCTACTTGTTATCTCTATTCTAAAGGAAAAGACTAAATATCTTTTGGTTTTGTACTGTTTGTCAAACAAAATAATAAGGATGCACCGATTGTGAACTTCTGGGTCGATACCGATGTTTAAAATAACAATTTGGCAGATAGCTGATACCGATGTTCGACAGATAAATCCGTGCACCCTTACAGAATAGCAATTTGGAGACTGCTGTTCCAACAATTACCATCTCTCTCTTTCTTTAATAATCTGACAAAAATAATCCACGGGATGCCATCGAGGTTATCTCAGTTTGAGAGACTGCACTTTCTTTTCCTGAAAGCCTGCATCCCGAGCAGGAGGCATGAAGTTTGACAGACGAGGCACAGACACAGAGGGCCCAATTAACAGATGCTGTTTAGTTCCATTAAGGAAAGGTTTGGTAGAACTTGACCCATATTTGGGACTAAAAGTCAGGACACCTCCACCACAAACAGGAATTCACCAATGTTGCTTTTATTCTCTCAGCTCCTGAGGAATATTTTGGCCTCCAACCCCCGTGTCACCCGCTTCCATATCAACTGGGAGGGCTCGGCAGACAAGATGGAGGACAGCGAGAATGTCGACCCGTCCCCCAACATCAGCGGCATGCTCCCTCCGTCCTGTATACCAGGAAAGATGCCACCTCTTGGACTGATGCCGGACAACTCCATGGACTGCATGTAAAACAAATTCATCAGATTAAGATAATGGACAAGAGGTTCTTCTTGTATGTACACTCATCCACATTTCAAACACATTTGGACAAGAAGGCCGTGGATGTATCGAGGACATTATTTTTATACAGCATACGCAAATGGGATGAATCTGGCATTGTTACAAACTGTTTCTGTCTCTTGTGCTCTCTCTCTCTCTCTCTCTCTCTCTCTCGCTCTCTCGCTCTCTCGCTCTCTCGCTCTCTCTCTCTCTCTCTCTCTCACCACACACAGGCCTGCACAACCAGCTTTGCCTTATTTTACTATATCTCCGTCTTAGACAATGTCAAAGCTGAGCCAAGGAAAGTTTTGAGTCATCGGGGTGGGGCGATTTTAATACCGCCATATCCTCACAGCCCTGAGATTTGCAAGTCATACTCACACACTGATGTCCACCTGTTTGGTGCCCATACTGTGCTGTTCATTGTGTCCTCTTGAGCACTGATCAAAGATATGGGCAGTGCTCTTGTACGTAGCACTAGCTGTTTATAATAAAGCATTTCATTGTTGTGAATGTGTAGCATCTTGGAGTAGGACAATTTTTTGTTTGAAATGTGTGTCATGTTCAGGGGCCTGTTGCAAGAACTAGCTTTATTTACTGTTGGCTAGATAAGCTTGTGTTTGTGAGTTTTACCCTTGAGTGATCCAGATAACTCTTTAAACCTGCCTCTTCAAATAGGCCCCAGTTCAGTTATTGTTCTTTAAAAATGTGACATGTAATGTCTGTCTCTAATGATACACAAAACATGGAGGTGAAGGAGAAATGGATTCTGGATTGCAGTCAAGTTGTTAAGGTTTAGGCTTACTGTAAATAATGTTTTCTCAGCGCTTATATTGTCTCCAAGATGAGAAGGCACATTTTCTTTTTGTACTTACTATATATTCTCTGACTCTGTATTTGTAACAATGGAAGTTGTGATGGGCTTAATAAAGTTTGTTTTGTGGACCTAGTGCTACTAATCGCCACATCTTAATTACACAGCTGATTTCCACCTTGACTAGTGAGGAAGGTAGCACACTAGCGAGACTGAGTGAGAGTGTGTTGGCCCACTCTTTCCCCTCCCCTGGCTCCTTTCTTTATTCCAATTTCATTCATAAAATGCAGCAGCCTCACTCCACCAGTTTCACTCTAGCCTCATGTTGCTTGGCAACTGAAGCACAAGGGAGGGGGGGCTGTCTGCTCTCACCCATTTCACCTCCTAGTTGAAGCGACCAGCTCCTCCGTCTGTTACCTCGGTCTGCTCTGCACACGTCTACACTGTTCATCTGCACCGTTACCAGCTGCAACATTAAATTGCTGTACATATTAGAGTTCATTATTAATCATAATCCAATAATGTAATTGTTTTTGTTCTGAAATGGGTCGTTCTGCACAATGAATACTTTAACTTTTGGTTCTTTATGTGAATTTGATGCAAATGTTTGCTTAACCACTTGTGTACTATTTCCTTTTTAAATTCAGATTTTTTTTTTTTTTTTACTAACTAGCTGAAATTATTGAAATAAGATATTCAGATGCAAATCTGTGAAATGTTGCCTTTCGAGGATCCTGATAATAGGGGCCCTTGGGCATCTGCTGCACTCGCCCTGTAGGTACACCAGATGTGGGGCGAGGAAGACAGATTCTGACTGTAGAGGTTGTTGGTACACAGATAGTATGAGGCTCTGCGTGTTTTCATTCTCAACCGATAGTAAAAGATATATATAAATATATATATATTTATCGTGATTCATTTCCCACCAGATAAACTCTTCCTTCCATGCACGGCCGTCTGCGATCTGTTTAGAAGTCCTGCCAACCAGACTGCGCCGCGCGTGCGTTATATTCTGACCAACATTTCTAAAAATAGCTCGCGGTTGACGTCACTTAGCCAAACGTGTATCAGTCGCTCGGCGGCGGGGGGTGATAGCGCGCGGGGAGGGAGGTTTTTTTCTGGAAGGAGGGGGCCATTCCTTACGGCCAATAGATATCCTCGCATTCACCGAGATTCCCACGGTTCGGCCGCGACAAGCCAATGGAGGAGAGCAACCGGAGAAAGTGGGCGCGGACGTCGTCGAAAGGAAAATAATCGTTGACGTTCCCGTCGCTGGCTATTTGTAGGGCGGCCGTACGTTGCCGTCGTTGATGGATTCAAAGGCCAATCAGAGCGCTCCGTGGGGCAGCATCGTAGATAGGTGGCCAATCAGTAGCCTCGCTTTAGCCGTCAATCAACCCCGGTTCTGGCGAGTAGGCGGGATGTTCGCTCGGCTGTAGTTCCGTCATCTCGCCCGTCTCCGAGGCTACAGGGGGCCAATGTTGATTTGGGCAAATTCGCGTCGTTGTCGGACCCCGCCGAGGATTAATTTTTGAAATCTGGGTTCGGTGACGAAAAGCGGCAGTCTTTTGACTGAGAACAGTGCATCCCCGCCGTCGGTATAGCTGGTTATTTGTGGGCTGGGGGAGAGGTGGGGAGCCGGGGGGGCCTCGCGCGGAGGGGGCTGCGAGGAGGAACAGTAGAATACTGGATCCTCCGTGTTCAGGACAACAAGGTCGGCCTGGCAGTCCAGTGAAGCCCCAGCGACCGAGACACCACAACGATAGCTCCCCGTGGATTTAAACTCGAGCTCGTTCGCCGGTGGTTGATGGCCGTGGAGCGCGTGAGCCCGCTCCACTGTACCGTCTCGCCGCATCAGCAGCTGTCAGGCTATTAAAGATCAAGACCTCGCAACGCTTGGTGACTGCTACAGCTGGATTTAGGAAACACCGTTCGGACCTAATCGAGTTACCGGCTTGACAAGACTGTAGTGCGGCCAAAAAGCCACGGATCGCCCGTTGACAAGTTGTCATCATGGGCAACGCGCCCACGGCCAGGAAGGGCAGCGAGATGGAAAGCGGTGGGTACCATCGCCAGTAATGTTTCACAATGTTTCAGCAACACCTGCTCGGCTGCAGCCTCATGAAATGATCAAAGAACGATGTGATACAACAGGCTGTGGTAGCTTTACATAACAAGCCATACAGTGTTAATTAGAGGCCTGTTCTTGCTTTCCCATTCATTAAGATCCACTAGCACGTCCATGACAAGTCCCAAGATGATACATGTAATACATTTAAATTAAAACATTGTATGTATGTACATGTAGATGAATCGGGAGTCTCTCCTCAGACGAGGCTCAGACATACTGTTCAGTTTTGGACCTTTGGCTTTGATTTTAGTGGATGCTGAGATAGAATGAAGCCGGATGTGGATCTGTTTTCACAGACAAAGCTCTGTGTGAGCTGCACAACGTCCAACAGCAATTGTGCACTGCACGCATTTTGGAATATTCCCTGTACCTGTATATTGCCAGTATCACAACAACACACTAAGTGTCAGATATTCCCCAAACACTCCAGGCCTGTTGCTCCGCTCCTTTGGAAAAGAGATGCTGCTTAAACGGTGTGTGGGTGAGCTGAATCTAATTAATGTGAACCCATGGAAGTGTGCAGGGTTGGCTGAGCTGGTCTCAGCCTGTCTTGTCAGTCTAATGTGAAGTTGCTGCTATGCACAGGGATGAGAGTATGCTAATGTCAGAGGCCACTGGACTGTACTTATTATTATGTACTTATGACTTTTTACCATGCATTGGTATTCAAACAGTTTTCTATCAACCAGATATACTTTTCCACAAACAGCCAAGAAAAGGAGACAGGGACGACAAAAGAGTATGAATGAATTATGGTTTAAGAAGCTCTGAGTGTATCACACATGTCATGTACCCGTGGTCAGTGAGCATCTTTGCCTTGGTGCCTTGCTCAAGGGTGAGTAAGTGTTACTAGTTAACTCAACTATATTTTCCCCGCAGGTTATTATAACCTGGTTAAAAGTACATGAGGGAGAGGAGAGAACGAGACAAGCTGGCATCCACCTCAGCTGCACTGTTTGAGATGAAACTGTGTTGTGCTGTTAGTCAACTTGGAGACTTCTGAATGCAGGAAAATGAGCCTCAATACAACATACTGTGCTGATTCTTTACATACGGAACCCAGAATAATCTTAAAGGGGCTCTACACTGAGATTAGACACAACATGTGTGTTGTTTTTTTGTCAGGAGAGTGCTCCTAAACTTAGTGAAACAGTTGTGGTGGGAGCTTTCTTAAGTCTGCAGGTTTCACTTGACACTTGATAGAAACCCCATGGTGCAAACCTGGACTGTGGAGTTTGGAAGATCAAGGCATTTAACAGGAAGTTAGGATCTAATGAAAAATATCCCATTGGTTAACATTGAGGCATTGCATTACATATTTCCTCCAACAGGTGCCAGTTTAATCTCAAACAATACAGCTGAGTTTGTCACAGTGAGCTAAGGTGCATGCCAGCTTGTCTCACTCTCTACTCTCCCTCTTTCTATGTACTTTTAACTGCGCTATATTCCTGAAAATACATGTCCTCTCTGCAATCGATTACAGAAAACACAGGAGCTATCCTCCTGTGTTTTCTGTATTCTTTCACTTTTTGCTCACACCTCTAAAGCTTTTCTTGTGATCTTGTCTTCCACAGTCAAGGAGTTCCTTGTTAAAGCCAAAGAGGACTTTCTAAAGAAGTGGGAGAGCCCTGCACAGGTTAGTGTTTGGATGTATGTGTGACGTTCATCGAACGCAACAGGAATGTGAATGTTTTCTGAATGCTCTTGGGTGCATACAAACATGCACATTCCTATGCTGTGTGACCAAACCAATCAAATGTGTGTGTGGTGTGTTCTCTACTATTCTTCTTGTAATTTACTTGTTTTCCATATTCATTTGTGCACCCCACCTACCACTGTTGGTAAATGGACATTTATATATGTTTGGACAGTGAAATAAAGCAAGTGGCTTGTGGAATATGTAGCGTGATGATTCAGTTTGATCATTTATAATTGAATTCATATTGTCTTATCTTTTCTTAAATTCCTGTTGTCCAAGTTATTACAATGGATTTTTTGTTGTTGTTGCTTATATACCTTTTATGTAAAGATATTTAAAAAACTATTTTCTTCTTGTTTGCATTATGGTATTGATTTGAACTGTATCATCCAGCCCTTGAAATATGATCAAGTTCTGTGCTGCTATGCATATTTTACAGACACAGATCATAATATTTGATATAGTAGCTCCTCAACAACGGTCTTTACATTGTAGAGTATACTTACCTTGTCTCTCTGACCCAGGTAGTTACAAAACAATAAAAACACACTTGACATGTGACGGTATGACTGCTTTTTTTTTTAAACATAAACTTCATGTAGATGAATCAGGATAGATTTTACAGGTTCACATACTAGTTTTAAATATGACTGGGCTCTATATAGATATTCTGTGCAGTGTATGTACAATGTATTCAGTATGTTTATATATATATATATATATTACAACATAGTATCATAAACCATATATAATGCTTGATATACATTATATTCTCTGTGATCGTAGTAAGAACATAAATCGTACACATACAGTCGGGCATTTGCTTGCCTGTACAAAAACAAACATAACAAAGAATAGATAGTAAATGTGAGCATAGGACACATTAGAAAAAAACTCACCGTCCCATTTCTACAACTATCAACTACCTTTTTTTTGTTTTGTCTGTTCAGAACACTGCTGGCCTGGAGCAGTTTGAGAGGTTGAAAACCCTCGGTACGGGCTCATTTGGCCGTGTCATGCTTGTGAAGCACAAAGAAACGGGACAGCATTATGCCATGAAGATCCTCAACAAGCAGAAGGTCAGTCTGGGTCAGGAGGGTCCAGGTGGGATGGAGGTTGTTTGAACGTGACTCTCGTTTAAGGACACCTGCAGGATGGTCATTGAAAATATACGGAAATGTCGTCGATTTACTCACAAGGCTCCAAACAGTCGTGCATATTAAAAAAAATGAAGCAGACATCGACTGGAGTGGCAGAGCTGAGGCTGTCTTAATGCACATCAAGTAGAGTCATTTTAGTAACCAATGTAGAATTAATTTGCGCCTGCGTTTCACATATTATAGATACATATTTTTATAGATAAAATACAAAGATGAGAACGTCTGTTTCATTGGCTAATCCAGTGAATTTAACACTTGAAAAATCAATGTTCTTTATCACATGGATGCAGTCCAAAGACATGCAGGTTAGGACAAATGGTCAATACATTTTGAATGCAAAATTCACAATTTGCTAATGTTGTCTGTATATCCAGTGTGTGCTGGCAAACTGCCTGACCAAATATACGAAAGGAGAGACCGTGACCCTATTGTCGTTTGGATGAAAGCATCTATCGTGATTTTCCAATTTAATGACATCTGCTTAGACTATATACCTCCAACTCATAATATATTCATCCTATTCAGGCCCGGTTTCCAGGTTGCACAACGATTACTGTATGTTAGTGTACCTGATTACCAAAAGTGGGGAAAAAAATACCCATCTTGACTTGTTTCCAAAGTTTCAGCTTGTGTTTGTACTTTTTTGCCAATTTCACGAGAATAAATCTTCAAACATCTTGAAAATATTGCACCTGCTGTATGAAGTTACCGTAGAAGCAGTCGTGTGTTGAATAAGTCCCAGGTGAACATAAGCAGAACAACAACAACAAACAAAATAGATAAATGTACTTTAAACTACAGAGCTGCTGTTGTGATGAAATTGGAAGAAAACGAAGGTTTTAATATAAGGTATTAATACACGAGTATAGATTATGATGGTGGAAAAAACACATTATCAGCAGGTACTTTTTACAAAATGAAAAAAAAAAAAGTGATGTCTTATAATAAGACTAATATCATATAACTAAATGTATTATTCATTTATTTTATCATCAGGAATACAAATGAATGGGCTGCCTGGGTAGCTACATGAACACATACAATATAAACTCTTCTTCTCTCCGTTTGTGGCTTTCAGGTGGTGAAGCTCAAGCAAATAGAGCACACTCTGAATGAGAAGAGGATTCTTCAGGCTGTCAGCTTTCCTTTTCTGGTGCGGTTAGAGTACTCATTCAAGGTACGGAGAATTTTAGATGGTGTGTGTGTGTGTGTGTGTGTGTGTGTGTGTGTGTGTGGCTGTGTGTTGATGATGAGTGACTGGATAGATTTTCCTTCTTTCCACTCATCTACTTAGCCCCATTTCCCCATTCCAGCTTTTAAGTTGTTATTTGTCTACATTTATATGAAAGTGGTCCATTAAAAAAAAAAAAAGAAGATATCCCAGCTCACCCAGTTGACTTATGTCAAGTGAACAGTTTTCCTATCATGAGTGTGCAGAATCACGTACTGCTGATGACTCTTTTTGTGTATTTGTATGAAAGCGTTTATTTGTAGGTAATGTGGTGGATTACTAACTATTTAAACTAAGGGCCAAAGCATTGCATTTGAAGTTTAAAGCTTTATTTCTTCGTGTCATATCAAATACTTGTTCTTTTCTAATTTGTCTAATTTTCATTCACATTTTGATATTGTCATATTTCTAAAATCAAAACATTTAATTAACATTCTCACTTCATCCCAGTTTACAGTAGCTCTGTATAATATATAACAGGCATACAATGCAATTTTAACACTCCAAATTAATCAATTAAGTTTTAATAAAATATGATCTCTTCTGGTTAAAGACCACATCAAGAATATATATAATGATCTGTGTGATCAGAAAAGGAACTAAAGTACATATATATATATACCTAGTGTTATAAATAAACTGCTCTCTTAAGTTGTGTTAACTTGTAAATCCTGATGCAATGATCTGTTCATTTACAATCTCATCCATATCATCGCTTCCATTGTCATTGACAATGAATCCTATCAGGTGTTTTCCATCTGCAAATACGGAGTGAAATGAGCCACGCGGTCTTCAACATTTTCACAGCCCAGCTTTGTCGGAGGCTGGTTGTGCTCGTACAGACTAACCCAGCTGATGGCCATACTCCAATTAAAGCCTTATTCAGGTTAAGCCTCAAATAAACCTATTAACTAAATTTTCCTGTCCACGTGTCCCGTCCTTCACACTCATGGAAGAGTCAACAACAAGCGCATATTAACTCTGCTCGGTTAGGGTTATTTGACAGTAAGTCAACCGAGAATAATGTAAAGCTAGTGTTACAGTACTTATATCTGTTAAAGGATGTAAAAACAACGTATATAAATGTGTGATAGACACAGTTACAGGAACTTTTTCATTCGGCTTTTTTTTTTTTTTTATGGTAATACCTGAAATAAAAGTCAGTTAATTTATTTATATTCACCCACAAAATACTGTCTTCATGTCGTCCATCCTGTGTGTGTTTACGTACGTTAATATGTGTCTGTATGCGAGTGTCACTAACGGGCCCTCTTGTCTTCCCTTCTCCAGGACAACACTAACCTCTACATGGTGATGGAGTATGTACCAGGTGGAGAGATGTTCTCCCATCTACGGAGAATTGGCAGATTTAGGTTAGTGTTTATAGGCACCTGCAGAGGTAAATTGTGGCGCTCTATGCTCTCAATTCATCTCTGTTCTCCATTTTATTCTATTCTATACAGCTCTGTTCTCTTCAGCTCTCTTTTAGCTCTACTCTGTTTTATTCAGCTATGTTTTGAACTGCACACTCCACTAAACTGCTCTGTGTTTGTGTGTGCACAGTGAGCCTCACGCTCGGTTCTACGCCGCTCAGATCGTTCTAACCTTTGAGTATCTTCACGCTTTGGACCTGATCTACAGAGACCTGAAACCTGAAAACCTGCTCATAGACCAACAGGGCTACATACAGGTAACGGGCACTTGATGCAGTGATATACAAAAAGCTAATCATAACGTACTTATGTGTTCGTATGATTTGTCTGCAAACACACACACACAAAGCCTAAATGAATCATTGAAGGTCGGCGGGAGTTCACGACTGATGTTGAAAAAGGGTCGGCCCCTCTTGTGAAGTCTCGGTGGCTGTTGAGATTTCGGGCTTTCTAAACGTGCAGACTGGCCCAGCTGTGTGTGTTTGCTGGGAGTTCTCCTCACACCTCAGATTTTCGGCCTAGAGCCAAATCCCCCCCTTGATTTCCCGGCTGGGCACTGTACCCGTGGTTTAGTTTGTCTAAAACCTAAGTGAACATCTGTGCAGCATTTGAGAGATGGAGGGAGGGTTGAACAGTGAAAAACTTAAATGTTGAATTCCTATTCATAAGGTCTGCAACTACGATTTCATTTCACTATCAATTCATCTGCAGGATTATTTCTCGATTAATTGTTTAATCTTTAAATGATCCCAATACTATGAAAAATGGCCATCACAATTTCATCCCAATGTGATGTCATCACACGTCCTGTCTTGTGTGACCAAAACCAGATATTCAGTTTACAATGCACGACAAAGAGAAGCTGCAAATTCTAACATTAGAGAATCTGGAAACATGGAATCTTTCACATGTTTGCTTGAAATATGACATAATTGATGAATAGATTATCAAAATAGTTGCTGACTCATTTTTTTGTCAATGGAATTATTGGTTAATCAACTCAACTGTCGCAGCTCTAATACTTATTAGCCAAGTAATCACATTCTGATGTACAGCAGCTAACATTAGCCACATAAGCTAGCCAGCTAATCTTTGATGTTGATGCAACAAAGCACATTCATCAAAATATTACAAAAAAGCAGTAGTTTCAAGTTTTTTTTTTTTAAACATTTATGTGAATTTCTATTTTATTTTATATAAAGTGCACAGATACAGCTGCAAATGTAAGGCAACATTAGCACTTTAGCACTTTCTGCTAGCTCGAGTTGGCTCATACTGTGATGTGTAGTAACTCAGGGAGGATATGAAGTGTTATGCTCAGTATGAGATATTGCTGCCATTGTTATAATATGCTGTAACAGTTACATACAGTAACAGGACAGACAGAGGAGAATTTGGTAAAAAGAGCAACCAGGATATCATTAGAATTGGTTATCGTTACAGAGACATAGGGATGCAAGGACAGAACTTAACAAAGCTTCGCTGCAGAATCCATGGAACATCAAACAGTTGGGTTTTAAAGAAAGTGAGCTCGGCTCTGTTTTATCTTAAAAAAAGTTTCATGCAGTTTTGCAATCGATTGCATAAAAATAAAACAAGACATTTAAAAAAAAAACAGAACATTTAGGACTGTATTGGTGCATATTTAGAAAGATGGCTGTCCCAAAAAAGGCTTGACCCCACCCCTTTATTTGTGATGTCACACAGACATGGATGAGTCTAGAAACTATCAACAACCACCCAGAGAGTGCAACTATGATGGCAGTGTGTGTTTTGCAATTATCTGTGTTTACCAAGCAGTGTGCCATCACACCGAGTCTCTCTTGTCACACAGATTCTGCTGCCCTCTAGTGGTGAACAGTAAAATGTAAACTAGTGAAAAATCCCATTGCTGCCCCAAGATCCTTGCCTTGCGCCATCTCTTTGGCTCCGTCTATTTCTGCCTGTCATGCACTAGAACTCAGCTGGGCACTCTTCTCATTGTTTGTCAATGCTCTCTTATTTCCTCTCTCAGGTGACAGATTTTGGCTTTGCCAAACGCGTAAAGGGCCGGACCTGGACACTGTGTGGCACCCCGGAATATCTGGCCCCAGAGATTATTCTCAGCAAGGTGAGCCACCATTGTTCCTCGTTCTTATCTTGTGAACTTTCCTTTCAAAACAAGATATTCTGCGTTTGAACAAACAATGACACCAACTTGTTGCATAGAGTTCAAAACACATTACAACACTTTCTTTACAGGATAGTTGTTCATTTGAGTTGGCAGAGTTGTAACACATGCTCGGCATGTAGGGTTTAAGGAGCATCTATAGAGCACACGCAACTCAAATGTTACTCTTAACAAGACATAAACAGTGAAACTAGCACAACTCTAAGTACATCTTAATGTGGCCTGAAACCAGTCACATGCTGTTATTAACTACTGCACTTGACAGGCTATCAGGTGATGGTGAACAAAGCTAGGCACGACTAGGTAGCCTGCATACACTGCAGCAATCAAAGCAAAATCAGAAATTAAATGAGCCATTTGTAAGAACACGCCAAATGTGTTTTTGTTTGATTCTATATTTTAGGACTGTACCGAGAAGTTTGAAGCTTTATTCTTAATGCCGACATTCAAATTATGAATCAACATTCAAATGCTGCACAGCTTTTTTTCTGTTTTTTCTAAAATTCTGTTTGATCACAGTATTTCTGTAGGATTGTTTCCGACTCCTGTGATTCAAACGTTTCCAATAACTCAGAATGATGTAATGTCCCAACGTCCAACATCTATTCAAAATCATTACTAAATTCACATGTTTTTTCCCCCGTTTTTTTTAAGGGGGATAATGTCTTAATATGTGACGACAGAAATTCAAAGCCCCAGTCAAAAACCTCAATAGATGCTTTGACTGTAGAAAAAAGAAGAAGACATTCTGCCCTACTGTTTAAATGTAACACAACAGTCATCATGACATCTGTATTGATAGAACGCTCTCTGTAAGACGTCCTTGAATGGTTCTCATCCTCAGTAGAAATATCACAAAAAATATTTCCACTACTTCATGCGACATGCTGTATATAACAATCATATCTCTTCCTTCTGAACGTCTGAATGGGATAAAAAAAAATAAGACGTAACTGAGGAAAGGATGCATGAATGATGAATTAAGGTTTAAAAATGCCAAAAAATATAAAAAAGTAGTTGTCTATAATGCTCTCTTTTTGTCTCTACTTTCCTCCGTCCTTGTTATATCCACCAGGGGTATAACAAGGCCGTAGACTGGTGGGCGCTGGGCGTACTGGTCTATGAGATGGCAGCAGGGTACCCGCCTTTCTTTGCTGACCAGCCCATTCAGATCTATGAAAAGATCGTGTCGGGGAAGGTGAGTCGGACTCTCTGATTACCACTTTGTGCTTCATTCAGTGTCTGCTTGTAACCTTTGGAGCTCATCCACCTCGTTCTGATGGTTTTATTTCAGAAAGATGATTCAGTTTGGGTTATATTTACAGTATCGCTCCATTTTTGGAATAAACTGAAATGTTGGAATTACTTTTCAATTTTGGGTCAAGCCTACCTCTGTACATTTTGAAGGCAGGCACTTTGCACTTCATGATAAACACAGCATACTGTCTTCTTCTTCTACTACTCTTCTTCTAATCTCTTTTATGTCCTTATAATAGGCTTTCATTTACAGACACACTTTGTAATTATTGTGTTGCATGTCAGTGGTGCACACACGGGGGAACACACAGATGCACAAAAGTAACACACACACACACACACACACACAAAAAAGGTGCACTTTGCATGGTGCACCCCCGCCCCGCCCTCCTTTGCTTGCTCTACACAATTGTCTCTTTTGTCTGTTCCAAGCAAGACCCCCTCTGTGTCACAGTTTTCATAAGGCAGATTTATGTTGCCTCTGTAGGCCACCACATGAAGGTTAGAGAAGCAGACTTGGACATGTTCGTAACCTCTTCTTGTCTTCTGTCTCAGGTGCGTTTCCCATCTCACTTCAGCTCAGACCTGAAGGACCTCCTGAGGAACCTGTTACAGGTGAGATACTTGCTACCTCAGTCATTCTGAAGTTGAGGCTACCTTTACTCTGCTGTGTGTGCTGAACAAGTGAGGCAAATGTGTTGGTATTATCCTCAGGTGGATCTAACAAAACGTTTCGGGAACCTCAAGAACGGGGTCAACGACATCAAGGGACACAAATGGTTTGCAACCACTGACTGGATTGCCATCTACCAGAAAAAGGTAAGTGTGTCTGTGAGTGCATGGATGCGTTGACTTCCCTTCTGTAAAGTTCACTTCTCACCTGGTGTTGTTCATCGCCTTCAGGTGGAAGCTCCCTTCGTCCCCAAGTTCAAAGGACCAGGCGACACCAGCAACTTTGACGACTACGAGGAGGAGGAGATCCGCGTCTCCTTCAATGAGAAATGTGCCAAGGAGTTTGCGGAGTTCTAGAGTTAGAGAGCGAGAGAGGAAGAAAGAAGGAAGTAGGGAGAGTCAAAGGTAGGCTGGTCAAGTGGGAGACGTAAGGAGAGAGTCTCCTGTCCAATCACAAGCACCAGCTACAACAAGAGAGGGGGGGGGGGGGGGGGGGGATGGGATAGAGAAGGGAAAAAGAGCAAGGAGACTGATAACCAGCAGTGTTGCCTTTTCTGTTGTATTTTTATTTATGATTCTGTCTTATTTATGGATCCCTTTATAATGAAGGTGTGCTTCAGATTCAAGGGTGTTGGGAACCCCACTTATTTAGAGTTGCCTCTACACATTTTCACCCAAGATCTTCCCGGCTCTTTTATTGTTTCATTCATCATTGAATCACTTTTGGGCCACATCACAGAGAAATCAGTCCGTCTGTTCGAGTCTCCTGCGGTCTGTTGTTCATCACATCTTCGAAAGCCCATAGAGTCGATCAAGTTGAGGTCTCAGTCTGCACAAAAGTTTCTTCAATTTAAACTGATAACCGGCTAGCTTGCTCTCTCTCTCTCTCTCTCTCTCTCTCTCTCTCTCTCTCTCTCTCTCTTCTCTCTCTCTCTCTCTCTCGCTCTCTCTCTCTCGCTCTCTCTCTCTCTCTCTGGTGAGCAGGAGGAGCATTTAAGTGAACATTTGAATGAATCACACTCATATGCACTTAAATAACTTTTGTCATTTATTCTTTAAGTATTTCAACTTTTACCGTTTCATATCGTAGACATCGTACCTCGAGTCACCGGCATGATTGGCCAAAAAGAAAAACATAAAGATGATGCATTGTCTACTCAAACAAGTTGGGGTCAGAGACAGAAGAAGTCGGTTAAGTTTACTGTGTAACTCCATCTATACTTCTTATCATTGTTAGCATAGCCAGGCTTTGTGCACTCAATTTTTTAAATGTTACTAGATACTAGTCGCTCCAATTATTTCATGTCACGCAGACAAACAAGGAAATTTGGATAAGGGAACGTAAATATCTCAGTTTCAATAGTGTTGTGAAGGAACACCATAACATAATGGTATCTCAGGTTTGAACATATCACTTAATAAGACATTTTATCAACATTAAGCATTAGGATTAGCAGGTCAAGAAGATGTGTGAGATGCTTGCTTATGATATAGAGTTTGGAATTTAAAGTTCTGGTTAGCACTAAGAGGAACAAAAGGGAATATTGAGACTTTTAGTTAGAGTATTCCACAATTTTCCCTTCCAGAGGATTTGGTTTTGCTAACTCGACAACTCTGTCTGGTCTTAAAAGCACTCGCTGTCTCTGCTCAGAGCTCATTTACTAGTCAAGCTGATGCAGCATTTCGAATTAACCATTTGGCCCTTGCCTACTCCAGTGTAGAAGAGACCATCCGAGGTGGACTACCTCAAACTGCTCCTGGCTGGTGGTCACTGGAGCACGTTGAGCAGTCGTTGTATAGGTGGTCTGGATGGTGTGCTTCATGGTCTTTTATAGACACCTGTGTTCATCTCCACAGCACTCTCACTCCAAGTGACAGTCTTACGTGTGCCAGCAGCTCTATTCCCATCGCTGTGTTTACATGCACAGTTTTTGTTTAATTCAGTTTTTTTTTTTCATGTGGTGATGATGTAAAGATGACTCCATTGAAGAAGTTAGGAAAAGGTAGAAGAGTTGAATAGAGCTAGTACTGAGAAGAGACGAGAATGATCTCAGTGCACAGTATACAAGCTGCCTGTTTTGAAGTGCACCACACATAGCACTTCAGGTGTTCAATGCCTAATTAGCACCTGAGCTATGATGGAAAAGTACTTGTAGGATTTGGTCTTTCAGAATTTATAAATAGTGTCTATTTCAAACATTCAAATGCCTTCTTCATAGCTGTATTTTAATGTGCCACCATAATGAAGATAATCTATTTTGGTTCAAACAGGCGCTCTGGTTTTTCTCTGGTTTTATTGGAACGAGTCCTTCCTGTCCAAAAAAAGTTCAGATACTGGGAAATGTAACAAGCTTTTTCTCAAAATTACACATTTGTAATGTGTTATTGTGTGTGTGTGTATTAATCCAATGATGCACACACAATTTCATTTATAGTCTCATGAAATTTAAAATGACCTACCATCCAGGAATATTTAAGGTGGGCTTAAATGACCTGTTTCAGATCATTTTTAGATCCATGTGGCCCAACGTCCATAGCAGGATTAACCAGCTAGGGGGCCACAAGCCCCTAGTACCCCTCCATTCCCCCCTCTGTCTGTATAGTATGTACAGTATCACTATGCTGGAATAATACATGGCCCCAGGTGTACTCTGTGCTAATTTGATTTAAACAAATTAATTGAGGAATATGCACCATGTAAGCACAGCATTAGCAGACTAAATGGAGGCCTTAAAGGGCCAGTGATTCAGTATAGCACCTGCAAGAGACTTGGAGGCCTAGATATCCTAAATATTATGCCATGTTCACGTCAGGTGGGATGGATGGTTTGACAACTTCACAGGCTGAGGAGTAGTCCACTTGAGTAGTAAACTGACTTTGACATGTACAATCGATTGGGTCCAGGTTACCTCTAAGACGCTGACTCAAGTTGAGCTAAAGAAGTAGCATCTATCTCAAGTCCCTTCATGGTGTCAGTCGATAGATAGTCGTTAATGTTAATCAAATTACCACAAACTAACTGCCTCAGTGAACCTGGGGCTTCTTTGGGTCAGGGGCCTGCAGGGCAGTTGGCCTCTTTGCCCGGTTGGTAATCTAGCCTCGGCAATGTCCAGCAAAAAGTTTTTATGACTGATTGGTTTTCTATCAAAGAAAGAGTCACACACACACGCAAGGCAACCAACTCGTGACCAAAAGGGTTCCTCCCCTGTCCTCTATACCCCTACTTTTCATATTCTTTCTCATTGAGAGAGGCGGAAAAACATTTCATTGATCAAGAGCTACAAGGTGGATGCACACCCACTTATAGTTATGTTGGCTTATTGGATATGATGGACTATTTTTCCAACCTTTTATTATTATTATTATTATTATTATTGATATTATTATTATTGACATTGTTGTAAACCACTTGTTGAGACTTCACATTCGCTGTATTTCCTCCATGTCGAGTTTAATGTTGACTATATCATCATGGACAAAATTGAAGTTATGATACAATATTATTCCCCGTCTCCTCGATGTTTTTTGCAGTGATACAACTTCCTCTCGATGCAGGCACAATGCTGGTACATACTGTCGCACTTTTTAGGGAAACGAGACCCCGATGTAAACCATGTTAACCCCCGCAACACACACACACACACACACACACACACACTGCAAGGGGAAGCGTCTAAAGTCACGGGAACAGTGACATAAAAACACGAAGTGTAATATTTTGCAACATGAGTATCATTCCAATAAAGTTTTACTTGTAAAATTCGACTGAACTTGTGTGTGCCTCCTGGATGTCTGTTCATTTGACTGTTCAGCGGCTGCAAGTTTTGAGTGAATTGTAGATGATGACATATTTTAAATGTAGGCAGCGTGAGTGTTGCCTGGAGGTCAGACATCCATCACTGCCGCCTGATGCGCAATGGAGCCGTCACCAACCCATCTGTTGACCGCCCGGCTCAATGTGATTCGCCAAAACGCTTAAAATCACGACATTCAATAGCAAAACCATCTCCTCCGCTCCCTGTCTGGACTAGGTATCGTTGTTTCTTTGTGTTAGAATCAGATGTTATAATTTGCGGGCTGATCAGATCGAGACTGCGAACAAAGAGCAGAGCTCCGATGGAGTAAAAACCAGCAGATTCCACCTTAAATGTCATTTGCGTCTATGGCGGAGACCTAGGCGCCATCTTCGGTCCACCTTAAGCGCACAATGTGGCCAACGAACGAAAGCGTACCAGCCAGGCTTCCGTCCTCATTCTCCAGCCGGGGGATCGCACTCTGGCTTCCCAGCTTTGACACAGCGTCACTTGTGAAACAGCAGAGGGGAAGAAGAAAAAAAAAAAAAAGACGCACTCGGGCCAAACCCCACCAGCAAGAGAAGATGTCCGAGCCCAATAAGTACCGAGAGTGGATCCTGGAAACAATCGACTCTCTCCGCTCGAGGAAAGCCCGTCCGGATCTGGAGAGGATTTGTCGAATGGTCCGGAGACGACACGGGTCAGACCCGGACAGAACCAGGACAGAACTGGAAAAACTGATTCAAGAGCAGACGGTGCTCAAAGTTAGCTACAAGGGGTCCATATCGTACCGGAATGCGGCGAAGGTGCAGAGGAAAAGCAGAAAGAAGAGTGAGTTTACGGCCGCTGGCAGCAGCAGCAGCAGCAGCAGCGCGGAGGCAGCGAGGGAGCGGACCAAACACGACCATCTGAACAACAACGGCGACAGTGCGCACAGCTTCACCGACCAGGAGGAGGGCGAGGAGGACTCGGAGCCCAGCCCGGAGCCCCACACTCAAACATCAGCCAGCACCACCGACAACAAGCTCAAGCCTGCCTCCAGCCCGAGTAGCGGAAACGGGTGCCTCATTTGTGGCGCAACAACGGGCTGCGCTGTCGGGAGCGGCTGTAAAGGGGAGAAAGCAAGTGCACCGAGAGACGAGGGATTAGGACAGCAGGGAGCGGGGGACTGCCCGTCGCCCGCTCTCAGTCACAGAACAAACGCACGCGACGGCGGTGATGCAAGCGGGATAACACCGAGCACCGCCGAGGCAGCTCCTGGAGAGACGGAGCCGCGTTTGTCAAGAGATGACACCCAGGACAAAACTTGCTCTGGGAGCGTCAGCAACCTCCCGCAGCAGCAACAACAACAACAACAGCAGAGACAGAAGCAGACTATGCCCCTTAAGCCCAAACTTCGAGTCGAAGGAGGGGGAACCAGAACAGCGGGGAACCACGCCAACGCCGACCTGGGCGACAGATTGGTGGCTTCTGTTCGCAGCCTGTCCGAGAAAAGCACCCGAGGGGGCTCCGCCGCCGCGACCAGAGGCCACACGAAGCCGCTCGGGCTGAAGGAGATTTTGGGCTATCTGAGCAGCCAGGAACGGCTGTCGGAGGAGAAGCTGACCCGAGGCAAAGTCAAAGTGGTCATGGAGAGAGAGGTGGCGAGGGGCAGACTGCGCAGGACCCGCTGCGGGAACATTACTCTTCCTCTGAGGGGGATGGTGGCGGAGGAGCCGAAGAATGCGTCCGCTGACAGACTTGTAAAGAGCGCACTGCAGGACGAGCACGCAGGGAGAAAGGTGGGCACCGCTAACTTAATATGTCCAACACGTCCCGGTTATACAGGGCGCCGAACGGCGCTGGCGTCTCGGCTTGCTGAGACATTATGAGCTGTTAAAATCGCACGCACGGCACCAGGACGCGCCTTCCTTTACCAACATTTTTTGTTTTGTTTCTTGGTCGACCACGATGTTTTAGGCGACATGCAAAAGTGTTTGAGGAGATCAAATTTAGGAAGATTAATTGTTGTTTCTGTAATTTGTCGGCGGGATGTGGCCGTGCCTGTGTTGCGTTTGCGTTGTGTGTGTGCGCGTGCGTGTACGCGTGGCTCTGCTTCCTGCACACACGGTGCGGGTTACACAGGGCTGCCGGAGCAGACGGCTCCGGAGCGGCTTCCCCCCGGCACCCAGGATGAGCGCGCGCACACACACACACCATACAATAGCGTCTTCTGCGTGGCGCGAGCTGGTTGTGTTGCCGTTGCCACATCACTATTCGGGGGTTCATAACATTTCATCTCTGCTCCCAGGAACTTTAGCCGCGCGGAACAGAGCGCGGGGTGTCCGGGTCTGCCGCGCGGTGTAGGCGGTGTCTGTCTAAACTTGAGACGTGCCGCTGCCGCTCTCATGTGGGTACTGCTCTGTCGCGCAGGCCGGCGGAGGACTCAGCCCAAACAGCTGAGCACCGTGTTTGTTAGCCTATAGACACCACTCCTGTACCCCGGAGCTTTGTGTTTCTCCACCCCTCGTCATACCCGCATCTCTCGTTTCGTGCCTCATTTAATCCTTTGTATCATTTCTGATACTCTCCTCCCTCACATGGTGGGTGCAGACTTGAGTAGGCTACAGTAGTCAGCTATCGTTATTTCAGATTTCTGTTTCCCCAAGTGGGCGGTGTTTGTCCTCCAGCCCACTCTACACTGTATTAAGCGCAGAGCCTGACTCAGGTGTTGCCCACTGATGTCCGGTGGGGGAACAAGGTGTGCTTTAATTGCCTTCATACAACTTTATCTATCATTGCAGCCGCCGTCCCCCTCTCTCCGGGAGAATGAGCCGATGGAAACAGCCAGTGAAGAGGAGGAACGGGAAGATAATGAGGAAGAGGAGGAGGAGGAAGAGGAGGAGGATCCCCGGAGTTCTGATGAGGAGGCGGGAGGACTATCCCCGGTAGCCATGACTACCGAACCAGAGCTCATTGAGAAAACCACAGAAGAAGTTGAGATCCAGACAGCATCAAAGCACGAGAGCCCTCAGCAGCAGCATGGGGGCAAAGGTGTGTGCGTGAACGTGCGTGTGTGTGCGTGCGTGCGTGTGTGTGTGTGTGTGTGTGTGTGTTGTGTGTGTGTGTGTGTGTGTGTGTGCGTGCGTGTGTGTGTGCGCGCGTGCGGCTGGAAAAGGTTGATTACGGCCCTAATTATCGCTGGTAACCTTCCGCTGGTGATCACAAGGCCACTATCATGACTGCTTACTGCTGCCTCACCTACAAGTACTACGAGTGCTTTTGTTTTATTTGTTGCCTATTAAATGAAATTAAGCACTTTTGTAAGAAAATTATTCATAACGTTAACTAATATATTCGATTTTGATATAAATAATGAGTTTACTATTGCCACTAAATGTATTACTGTTGTTTTTATAATTTATTTCTGATGAGAAAACCTAAATAAATGACCTAAATAATTTGGACATTCATTCTATTATAAATTACAAATGTACTACTACTACTGCTGCTACCAACAACAATAACAATAATCATAATAATAATGATAATAATAACGACGATAATAATGACAATAACAATAATAAAAGATAAAGTCTTTAATCTTTTCCCTCTTCCATCTTGCTTTGGCTGCTGGTCTCACAGGGATGTGCGGGCTTGATTCCGTCACCAGGACGCCACGTCTACCTGTTCACGGAGCTTCCCTGTCACAATGTAACAGCGCACACTTGGAGGACAGAGCTGTGGTCTCTGATCAGCTACATATGGAGGCACAAGTAAGTGCGAGAATGTGCATCTGTCCTGATGTTTTTCGTTGTTGGATGATGCATTATCAAAACAGGTCAAAATGTCCTCAGAAGCCAACCATGAAATGCACCATCCTATGTTAGAATCTGACTGGCCTTTGTTGCATCTCTCCTGTCATCTCAATACTTCTGTCTTTAATAAAGGCTAAAAACTCCCCCAAAATATGCTAAACCATGTCTCATCTCAATTCCTTTACCAGTGAGGAAAGGGGTAGTGAGATCATTGACCTTATTAATTAATGCCTCGATGAAAACATTCTCCATTACAAGTAAAAGGCCTGCATTCAAAATTTTGCTTAAGAAGAAGTAGAGAAGTACTATCACAAAAATGTTCTTTGGTAGTATAAAAAAGTGCTTATTATGAGAAATAGCCCTTTTAATACTGTATAATTATACTACATACTATATTATTATTAATTATGCATTAATGTGTATGATATTGTAGCTGGTCAAGGCAGTGCCAAGTATTTTATTTTACCTTTATACTATTTGTATAATATTTCCTCCAAAATTGTAGTAAAGTAGGAATATAAAGTAGCATGAAATGTAGAGAAATACTCAAATAAATTGTCGCTTCTGTGAGTTTGTACTGAAGCACAAGATTTGAGTGAATGTATTTAGTTATTTTCCACCGCTGTTGGAAAAGTGAGCCTTGGAAGATGTATTCTGTGTAAAAGACATGATTTTCAAAGGGCTCTTTTCAAAACATCATTCATTTTTTAATTATGATTTTCTGCACACCTGCAGTGGTACACTTAGCTCGCATTAGCTATAACCAGGATCAAAGGGTTCCCTATATAGTGTGAGCATACACAGCATGCCTGAACCTCATTCACATGCACACTTTAAAACACAGATTGGGTTTGTGAATGTTAGAAATGCATTTCAATTAATGACAGAGGTCAATATTGTTCTTGATGTCAGTAATCCGTGACAGTTTCACTCTCAAATGTTGTGTGGAACTAAATGTTTTACAGTATGTGAGCAAAATGCATTTTGGGATATTGACCGGTGCCCAGTGGAGATTAAAAAAGACAACAACAAAAACGTAGTTTTGCTTACTTTAACTGTTTCCCACCAAAATGCATTGTGTGTATTCATAAGGCCTACCACACCGTTGGTTGCATTTCCTTACAGCCTTTCTTTGTTTTTGTTTACATCCACGTTTACTTGCTAGCAGTCGTTTTCCTCCCTGCTTTTGTTGGTGCATTGCTAAATTTCTTGGCACATTACTTCCGCCAACTGTCGATCAATCGTGTGAAACCAGAACTGTGAATAGTGTCACCCACGTGTGCACAATACAAACAAAACAGGGACAGCGCTACTAGCTGTCAGAATTGTACAGGGTTATCTTTAAGTAATTAAAATGCAGTGTTCTGTGTGTGATACTATTTTTTTTTTTTTTTAATCCCCAGCTCATGAAAGTCAGTATATTTGTGTCAACTTAACGGGAGACACCACAGGTGAATAGTGTAAAAAATTAAACGCGGCATATATTTTTTTGTATTACACATTTTCTGAAATTTTTAGGTTTAATATGCAAGTGAGGCATTATCTTATCAAATATGTGTTAATTTACATACATTTCCAGAATAAAAATCTGAGCATTGGATAGGTTCAATGGTTTGTTGATATGCTTGAGTTTAACTGAGGGAATTTGGGATATCTCTTTATATCACTCCATAAATCAGAAAATACTGTCAAAAGCCATTAAAAAAAAAAACATTCATTTTTTTAGGAATAAAATGTTCCATTAATCCGACTATGAATTAATTGAAATATGAAGAAACACCTCTGTAAAAACTGGAACGTTGTTCTGTATGTAAGTGCTACTGAAGTGGAGATTTATCAGCCTTTAAAGACACGTGTTGTAACATCCACTATGCTGAATAGTGCAAAAAAACTGATAAATTAAATGAAACTTCCCCACTTTCTCCATTTTATATTTAAATATGCAATTGAGGCATTATCCAATGCTAACTTTTGGTGACTTTTTGGGAAATCTACAGACGCAAAAAAGACTAATAAAATAAACCCCTAAATGTGTATTTTGGATGTTTTTTTCCCCCACTAGTCTGAAAGAAGACATGTTATGGAAGCAAAATAGAACAAAATCTCAAAATCAATCAGTGCAACAGAAAATGAGGATTTTGCCTGCAGTTTCTCCCCTTGAAGGGTAACTTCTGTATTTTTCATCTTGGACCTTATTTTCCCATGTTTCTTTCTGTTTAAGTGACGATCTCAAATCTCGCGTTGCATCCACATCAACACTAAAAATCCAGCCATGATTTTGTTGTCATGCTCATTTATTTGCTTCTTTGTTTGACCCCCCCCCCCCTCTTCTCTCTACATACAGAGCCAGATGCAGCATGACAGAATCAACCACATCTCCTCAGACTTCAACAGTGAGTGCTGCTTTACAGATCAGCTCAAAATGTCTGTGTGTTTGGTGGCTAGCGGTGGCGACAGGTAATCAGACTGTGCTTTGTTGTTCCCACCGTAGGCTTGGAGTCTAAAACGGAAGTCGGCGCGTCGTCCTGCCTGCTCACACCCACTGCGTCTCCGAGAGACTCCGGCATGTCTGAGGAACGAGGGATGGACGGAGGAGGGTGAGTACAGCAGAGATGCTGGAGACACTGAAGACGCAGGTTCATTGGGTTGGCTTGCTTGCCTTTTTGGATCTGTTACAAAGTCTGTTTTAGTAAAGAGAGGTTCTCACTTCGCTGTAGTCTGGCTCTGTGAGGTTCATTTCCATCTTAACATCCAATAAATCAGGCATTTCATGTTTTCTCCGTATCATGAAATCCAAGATAACTTTCCCTGACTGTATAACCTTCAACCTGCAATAAACAAGTTGGGAACACATCATTGACATCTCATCACCTTTAGAATTGATATGGCGAAGTTGTTAGCAAACAGTTGCTTATTTTCTCACCCTGCAGTTGCAGAGCAACATCACCATTTATTTGGAGTCATGTGTGTGTCCACCTGATGAAGTACAATAATCCCTCTGATTCGACTCCTGAGGGAAATATCTGTCTGTTTAGCTGTTCATTCTCCACTATGTTCAGCATCTAGTCTCTAACTGTGTCTGTCTGCAGTTTGGTGCTCAGCAGGTAGTGTCCAGTGGGTTTTTAAGAGATTTTTCTTTTATGCTATGAAGTGCTGACAGTGAACCAAAATAGTAAAGTTGCAGCAAAACAGTTGAGCTGAAACTCTCTATAACGCTCTGTAAAGCTGAGGGGAGCTGCAGATTCTGTAAGTTCATTTCTATGAGCGACCCATTTCACATCGTCACACTAATACATTGTTAATGTGAAAATATTGACTATAGCCGCTTTTAAATGAAGGGAAACAAAGTCTGGCCATTCGATATTATTTAGAGCTTAATATCTGATTCTCCTGTTTACACTAACAATGATACAGTGTAACCTCAAGGTTCATGGTTTGATTTATCCATCAGTGAAAACATGGAAATCACAGTGTCCCATTCTAATAGACCAGCACTAAATATCATAAAAAAAGGGAATGAACAGCCATTAAACCCGACATAAAAAAAATTACATTTCTTAATTAAAATGTCAGCTCTGACATAACGTTACGAGTTTACGATTTCAACATCCCCTGCAGGTTTTGTAATGGGCCAACCGCACCTCTCCCTCACCTCCCTAGGTTTATGAAGTCTGAGGGGGCCAGTGGGGGCCCAGTGGACTGGACAGTGTCTGATGTGGTCAGTTATTTCACAGCAGCAGGTTTCCCTGAACAGGCTGCTGCCTTCAGGACCCAGGTGAGCCTGTAATCCCTTTAACAAACACTAGAGGCCACCAGAGACAGCGTTAATGGCTGTACTTGAACCTTTAACAGTTGTAACCTTCATCGACCTACCACATTGCTTTGCTCTCTTCATTAGGAAATCGATGGCAAGTCTCTTCTCCTCATGCAGCGTAACGATGTTTTGACCGGCCTGTCAATCAGACTCGGGCCCGCCCTCAAGATCTATGAGCGTCATGTAAAGGTTCTGCAGAAAACGCACTTTGAGGATGACGACTGTTAATGACTGTTAGGTCTGTATCTACATATAGCTCAAGTAATCCTATAAAAATGCATGCATGATATATACGCTTCACTTTTCATCTCATGTCAAACAGCACACACACACACACACACACACACACACACACACACACACACACACACACACACACACACACACACCTCTGTTTCTCTTCCTCTGGCCCTCTAAACTGTTGGACAACAAGGATTTTCTACCAAACAGAGCACAAAAGTTGGAGGGAGAAAGCAGACTCATACAATCTTAAGATGCAGAGGTTCAAAAAAAAAAAAAAAGTAATGCAATTTCTCTTTTTTTTATTTACAATGATCAAGCACTTTGCCATTTCTTGACTAAACTGTGCAAAATGGTTTGTTTTTCATCTGTTGTTTTGTGTGCGGACCTTGATGCACATTTTGAAAGAGGTCGTGGTTATTCTGTGGAAGAGTACATTTCCTTTTTTTGAGGCTTTATTTCAAGGGTTTCTCGCTTGTGGGTGCGTTGTTTGTCATTGTACACAAACTGTATGTGTGTGGAGGCATCACGGAGCACGTTGGATTGAGCAGAAACGTATTAGAAATTGACCAGATTAAATACATTCTCAGAAGCTGGACGGACCCGTCATAGTCGTCCTGTATATATCGAGATACAATCCTGTGCAGGGTTCACGGCCTTTTGCAAACGGTTGTTGGTCAACGCAATAAGTTGATAGCTCCTCCTAGATGTTTGAGAGGTTGTTGAATCTCGTAAGCTCTCAGATCGACAGGTTGTTTTTGTGTATCTTACTGTTTCAGATGAAAATCGATGACATTCAGATTTTAAAAAATGTTTTTAAGCAGAGCTAGCCATCTGTTCTGGTCGACCACATCATCCGCATCACCGCATCAGGGGCCGGTTTCACAAAGACAGACTTTGACGTTGGCTGAGATCAAACCAGTCAGACTCCAGAGTTCAATTCATCCGCTGCACAAAGCTTAAGTAGGGATACATTTGCAATGAATTGTGGGTAAATGTTTCCGTCATTTGGTGCCACTGGTCAGCAGGTGTCACAGATTGTTACCATGTTCATAGTTCGCTTGGGGTTAGTGTGGCTACGATTTTAGGCTTAAAATATGCATTAATGTAAAGCCTAACACTTACAGGTCTGAAATATCTTTGTGGAACTGGCCTCAGAGTCTGGTGCTGAAATGTATCAGACACGCCAGCTAACTGGTCTGAAATCAGCAGAACAATCAACTCTCATCTGAGTGTAAATATATTGAAAGTGAGTCAATTTAATCAGCCTCCATCTGTAAATGATTAAAAACAATTATCTAACTGAAAGATGTTATCGCAGGGTAAAGCTGAGTCAATCAATCAACTAATCTCATCCCACCAGCAGTTTTGAACAGTTTTCACCGGTCAAACTTTAAAAAAACCAAATGCTGTCAAATGATCACACATCTCATTCCCACCTTCACTGTAACGTCATACATTCCAGGTTTGGCATCTCTTTTGTGCATGCATTATCAAATGACTTTTTTTCCTCATATTTGTATGTTTATATTTCTGTATTCAGCATATTGGTTTCATTTTGTGAATGTTTTCAATCCACTCTCCACACACTGACCTCCTCTACCTCCCCTGTCCCTTCCACGAACATTTTTTCATTACATTTAGTCTACGATGCATGTTCCAGTGTTTGCTGCCCCTGTTAGCATTCAGATAATTTCATTGTCATTAGTTAAATCTGTAGGAGGGGGACAGCTGTGTTTGAGTCCGGATTCTCACAAGGGGAATGTACAGTGCGTCTACGCCCTTGTTGCGTGTCTGAAGTTATATGTGAAAGGACAATTTTAGTAATAAAAGTTTGAATCAAAACACCACAATGTGTCCATTCTGAGTGTGTGTGTGAACAAGTGTTGCATGTACTGTATAAACAGTGTTTGTGTATGATTGTGCTCATTTGGGGGCTATGTGTGTCTGTGTGTACCAGACACAAATGTGCATATGTGTGAGGGAGGGAATCCAACAACACAGCAGCCGGGTTCCCCTCAGTCACAACGACAAGAAGGAGGAAAGACCATACTGCGTTTCAGAAAAGAACAGACGAGACAGACTATAAGTCTGTTCTTTTGGAAAATAGGCTTTATACACCATTTATTTTGACAGTAAATAATTCACATTAAGTCGGACGTTGTTCTCCATGTGCCTACATTTGCTGGTAAGAAGCAGGGGGGAGGAGGAAATATCACTCTATATCTGTCCTGGGACACTCTCCAAGGTTAGTGCTTGGGATATGTGTGTGTGTGTGTGTGTGTGTGTGTGTGTGTGTGTGTGTGTGTGTGTGTGTGTGTATGTGTGAAAGTGTTTATGTGTGCACACGATGGGGTTACAAATAAGACGGGCATATTTATACCTCCACTGATAAACAGATAGACTGCAGCTCCCACAAACATGGTGGTTGTAGGCAACAGACGAAAAGGAAAAGACTGAGACTCTGCTGGGAACTTCAGGGCTCCAGGAAGACCAAAACCCCACCGGGGCAGTTCAGATCTGGCAGAACCTGAAACCGTTGACACCGATCACAGCCGGAATCGGACCACACAAGATCGGCTCCTGAATACAACACAGCAAACGACAGTGAGGGAGCAGATCTTGGTGTGAAAAAGGATATCTGACGGGACAAAGGAGAGCAGTCATGCCAGGCTCAGGAGGAGCAGAGTGAGTGACCGCTGCGTGTGTACAGCTTTTGTGTGTGCGCATATGCATATTTAGACATACTATACAATATTTAGCATTAGCATATTTTATCCAGTATATGTTAGCTTCACAAATCTGGTTCTAACTTATAAATTATGCAAATTGCATGTGCAGTTGATCAGGTTTTTAAAACTACAGAATCTTTTTTACATCGCCTCGAAACTATTGATAAGTTAACACGATTTGTTTACGTGTACAGGCCCATAGAGTTGCTACGTGCTGAGCCAAAGAGAGTCTAAATACAGCTCAGTGTCACATGAGGAAATAAGAGCTACAAGTGCAAAGAATGTTCAGAGAGTCATAATGTGTCTCTTGTTTTCGAAGCTCAAAGGGAGAAGATTTCTCCACTGCCATCCTAAAGCAGAAACACAGACCTAACAGACTCATTGTGGACGAAGCTCTCAATGAAGACAGCAGCATTGTCAGCCTGTCGCAGGTCTGTGGGGGGGGGGGGGGGGGGGGGGGGTTACAAACATATATATATATATCCTAGTATGTTTGTATTTCTTCTGAGAATGTTGTTGTTGCACTAGAATAAGACAGAGGAGCTGCAGCTCTTCCGGGGGGACACGGTGGTGTTGAGAGGGAGGAAGCGTCGCGAGGCGGTGTGCATTGTCCTGAATGATGACTCCTGTGGACACGAAAGAATACGCATGACTCGTGTGACGCGCAGCAACCTGCGTGTCCGGCTCGGTGATGTCATCAGGTAGATTTCGCACCTGTGCCTTTGTGTGTGTGGTATGGAGTTACACGTGAGGTTTGACAATATGAAGTGACCAGGATGTGTGTGTGTTATCACAGTATTCATGCCTGCCCTGACATCAAGTACGGGAAAAAGATCCACGTCCTCCCTATAGATGACACCATCGAGGGCCTGACAGGAAACCTCTTTGACGTTTTCCTCAAACCGTATTTTCTGGAGGCTTACCGGCCCATACATATAGGTACTGCAACTCCATCATACCACAGTAAAACAGCTCTGTTCATACTAGGATCGGGTCATCACCTCACCATCATCTAGAGCACCCTTACATGTCCCTTTGTGTGGTGACTTTTGTTTTTACCTGTGTTGCCAGGTGACATCTTCTTGGTGAGGGGGAGCATGCGTGGGGTGGAGTTCAAGGTGGTGGAGACTGACCCCAACCCTCACTGCATCGTTGCCCCAGACACTGTCATCTACTGCGAGGGGGACCCAATCAAAAGAGAGGTCTGTGAGAGATTAAGATTGTGTGCCAGCTCTATACTACAACACTAATTTCATTTAAAAAATGTACTGTTATGCTCTAGTTTGGTAGTTAAAGTGGAAGAAATGTACCGTGCTGTTTGTTATAACAGGAAATGATCCGAGGCATATACCTGCAGACATTCATTTCAAATTTGAAAAAGTATTTAGTATTAGTTAGTTCATTGTTAATTTTCTAAACTGTTGTTAAATTCACTGCACGGTCATCTATATTTTGTCACTTTTTTCCCAGCTATCAGTCACTCCTCTCTTATCCATAGTACATTCTATTGCAGAACGACTGCATGAACACCACACTCTTTTAAATGGTACTTAATTCATGTCATTTTTCTATTGTGAAAGATCTACATGTAGTAAAAACCAGGTAAGAATATGTCTGTATGTAAATAGTAACTGTGACACAAGGTTGTGTGCAGACTTGATGCCCCGATGCAATCGATTTTCCATCAGCACATTCATGTTGCAAACTTGTCTGGTCCATCTCATCTGCAGGCTAATGAAGTAAACTTAAGCTGGTTATCTTGTGATTTCATGTAACCTTATTGGCATCGGGAACCGCTGAGTGTACACCACATTCGTGACTGAGAATGAACTCAACCAGGTCTGAATCTTGCATATTGCCTTGTGACAGGACGAGGAGGAGAGCCTAAATGACATCGGCTACGACGACATCGGAGGCTGTCGGAAGCAGCTTGCCCAGATCAAAGAGATGGTGGAGCTTCCTCTGAGACACCCTGGCCTTTTCAAGGCTATAGGAGTTAAGGTGTCATACATAAACACACAGAAACACTGACCCCATCCGCATCCCATTCTTACATTATCTTATAATGACTCAGTGTGTTGTTCCCTCTTTCAGCCCCCCAGAGGTATCCTGCTGTACGGCCCTGCAGGCACAGGGAAGACCCTGGTGGCCCGGGCTGTAGCCAATGAAACTGGTGCCTTCTTCTTCCTCATCAATGGTAAGGCTTTCTTTTCACGCAGTGACTCGGTGAGATCATGTGTACACACGAAGGGAGGAAAAATTAGCTGATCATGCTCTTGCAAAGTGAAAAAAACGTTGAAAATAAGGTATACAGAGTTACTGATTGGAAATTCCAATTCCCTCATCGGTGTTGTTATTTATAGATCTGTTTGGGAGGAAATATGTTGTACATGCTGTGCATTATTCTGTGACAAGGTCCTGAGATCATGAGTAAGCTGGCGGGAGAGTCAGAGAGCAACCTAAGAAAGGCGTTTGAGGAGGCGGAGAAAAACGCTCCAGCCATCATCTTTATTGATGAACTGGATGCCATCGCTCCCAAGAGAGAGAAGGTAAACATTGGAGAATGGCTACAAAATGCATGTACAGATCTGTATGTGCATAAACTCTCTGTAACAACTGTACAATCAAGTGTGCGCTTCTTTTCTCTGAATGCAGGCAAATGCAAGGAAAAATGAAAAACATTTGCCTTTAACTTTGTGTGTGTGTGTGTGTGTGTGTGTGTGTGTGTGTGTGTGTGTGTGTGTGTGTGTAGACCCATGGTGAAGTGGAGAGACGTATAGTCTCTCAGCTCCTGACCCTGATGGATGGCCTGAAGCAAAGAGCTCATGTAGTTGTCATGGCAGCTACAAACCGACCAAATAGCGTGGACCCCGCTCTGAGACGCTTTGGTCAGGACACACACACACACACACACACACACACACACACACACACACACACACACAAAAGCAATCGCATACAAATGGTGATGTCTCTTTCCAGGTAGGTTTGACCGGGAGATTGACATTGGAATCCCTGATTCTACTGGCAGACTGGAGATTCTGGAGATTCACACCAAAAACATGAAATTGTCTGACGACATCGACCTGGAGAGGGTGAGGAAGTTCAGCCGCCTGGGACAAAAGCAACATAAATAACTTTTTTTTCATTCTCTAATAATTGAAGAATTTGAAGCTGTGACAATTAGTTAGTCAACAAGACGTTTTTTTGAGAGTATTTTATAACGTAGTTCCAGCTTTTTTTTTTCTTTGTCTTATGTGATAGTACGTTGGCCACCTTTGGTTTTGTGTTGTAAAAGGATTTCAAAAATGTTTTTATTATTAATTGAGAACATAGTTTAATAAATTAATCGATCATGAAAATAATCGTTGTTTGCAGCTCTAATGAAATTAGATTAATGAGGTGTGCTGAGATATCCTCATGTAACAGGGTTAGCTTTTGGCCAAAGACGAGAATATTATTATTGTAATATATGTTCCCCATGAAATCAAATGATAATATTTTTAAATGTTTTTATAGTAATTGTACTACTGTCTTCACTGAGATAAAGTGAAAGGGAATTTGAAATTAGTATTTTATTCTAGTGAAAAAGATTTGAGTAAAAACTTAAATCCACTGTATTTCTGTATTCTGTGCATTCTATAATTAGACAGTAAATAGTATAACCTAAATTACAAAAACATTTTGAGAAAATGAAACCGCTCTTTGAAAAGGTAAGATGGGAATTGTGACTTATTCTTAATATAACTATGTAAAAATGCAAATGTTCACCTTCAAGTGCAAACCGATTCAATTGAGATTAATTGACTTCACTCTCATGTTGGTGGAGTTGCCGTTTAACAGCACCGTCCCATTAACATCACTGTATCTGGTTTGTGTTAAAAAAGGGAGCTATAAACAAAAACGTTACCTTCAGCAATCACACTACCTTTTGATGGCGTCCATCCCAATCTTGATATGCATGTGTGCTGTTTAATGAATTAACATCAGTGCTATTTAACATATCTCAGATTGCCAAAGAGACCCACGGCCATGTAGGCGCCGACATGGCTGCCTTGTGCTCAGAAGCTGCTCTGCAAACAATCCGCAAGAAGATGACCCTCATAGACCTGGAGGACGAATCCATCGATGCTGACCTGCTCGACTCAATGTCTGTCACCATGGATGACTTCCAGGTACGCACACACATGCACGCAAATACACACATACTGACTTTTGTTCTTCCAGACCGTATGTGGGTGTATTAATTCCTCAAAGAACACAACTGTGCATCTCATCATTTGTAACCACACAATAAAAGCTAGATGTGAATATCTCTAAATGAGAGATCCATGTAATTTCCTCATCACTCCTCATATCCTTTCCTCATCACTCCTCATGTCCTTTCCTCATCACTCCTCATATCCTTTCCTCATCACTCCTCATATCCTTTCCTCATCACTCCTCATGTCCTTTCCTCATCACTCCTCATATCCTTTCCTCATCACTCCTCGTATCCTTTCCTCATCACTCCTCGTGTCCTTTCCTCATCACTCCTCGTATCCTTTCCTCATCACTCCTCGTGTCCTTTCCTCATCACTCCTCGTGTCCTTTCCTCATCACTCCTCATGTCCTTTCCTCATCACTCCTCGTGTCCTTTCCTTATCACTCATCATGTCCTTTCCTCATCACTCCTCATATCCTTTCCTCATCACTCCTCGTATCCTTTCCTCATCACTCCTCGTATCCTTTCCTCATCACTCCTCGTGTCCTTTCCTCATCACTCCTCGTGTCCTTTCCTCATCACTCCTCATGTCCTTTCCTCATCACTCCTCGTGTCCTTTCCTTATCACTCATCATGTCCACCCTCAGTGGGCTCTGAGTCAGAGCAACCCTTCAGCTCTGAGAGAAACCCTTGTAGAGGTGCCTCAGGTGAACTGGGCGGACGTCGGAGGACTGGACGAGGTCAAGAGAGAACTGCAAGAGCTTGTTCAGGTGGAAGAAACACTCGCACACTCACACCACCAGACTCTGCACATACCTACAAACACAAGCCCCATCAACAATCCCATCTATCTTCACTCTCCTCAGTACCCTGTTGAGTATCCGGAGAAGTTCCTGAAGTTTGGTATGACTCCATCTCGTGGAGTATTGTTCTACGGCCCTCCGGGCTGCGGGAAAACCCTGCTGGCTAAGGCTATCGCCAACGAGTGCCAGGCAAACTTTATCTCCATCAAAGGACCCGAGATGCTCACCATGTGGTTTGGAGAATCAGAGGCAAATGTCAGAGACATGTTTGATAAGGTGAGAGCAGAGAAATGGAAAAAAAAAAAAACGGATGATTGTTGGAGGATAGACATTTGTTTCTCACTGTAACCTTGCTGACCTTCTCTGTCTCCAGGCCAGACAGGCAGCCCCCTGCATCTTGTTTTTCGACGAGTTAGACTCCATTGCCAAATCCAGAGGAGGCGGAGGTGGGGATGGAGGTGGTGCAGCTGACAGAGTCATCAACCAGATACTCACAGAGATGGACGGCATGTCGGACAAAAAAAACGTTTTCATTATTGGTGCCACAAACAGGTGCACATGTGGGAATTTGTATTTAATGACTGTGGTTTGAGAGGGCAGCACGCTGGAAGTAATGATTCTCATCTCACTTCCTCTTCTCCTCTTGTCACACCAGACCAGACATCATCGACTCTGCCATCCTGCGGCCGGGCCGCTTAGACCAGCTCATCTACATCCCGCTCCCAGACAAACCATCTCGCACAGCGATCCTGAACGCCAACCTGCGCAAGTCCCCTGTCGCACAAGTTAGTGAAACACACACATATATGGAGATGAATTTCTCTGTAACATATCTTCCTCATGTACGCAAGAGAGAGAGAACAGAAAATGAAACGTTGGTCTGCCCTTTATACAAATTTCATTTGGGACAATAAAGTCTATATCTTATCTTAGATGATGGTGGTAAAATGTATTTAAGTATTTATTGTGATGAATGTTCCTGTTTCTCTTTGCCTTTGCTCCTCCTTTCTCTTCTTCCTGTAGGACGTGAACCTGGACTACCTGTCTGGCATCACAGAGGGTTTCTCCGGAGCTGACCTGACAGAGATCTGCCAGCGGGCCTGTAAGCTGGCCATCCGTGAGGCCATCGAGGCCGAGATCAAGGCTGAGCGTCAGAGGCAGAGCAAACCAGACATCCCCATGGTCAGACTGCCGGGCTGTTACGGCACTGCATACATGCTTATTTACACCGTACTATAATGTATTCAACAGGAGACTGATAGTTGTGTCTCTCTGACTTTTTCTAACACACACATGCACCACTCCTCAAAGCAGTACTTGGTACATAAAGAGACTGTGGAAGATAAAAAAAGTTCCCCAAATGGCGGCTGTGGGTTTTGTAATTCTCAGCCCTTGGACTGGGAACACACACACACACACACACACACATGGTGTACTGTTTCCATATGAGGTCCACATCATGTTTTTCTCTTCCTGCAGGATGAGGAATATGATCCAGTCCCAGAGCTCAGAAAGGACCACTTTGAAGAGGCGATGCGATATGCTCGTCGCTCTGTCAGTGACAATGACATCCGCAAGTATGAAATGTTTGCTCAAACTCTGCAGCAGAGCCGAGGTTTTGGAGACTTCAGGTACATGTTATGACAGAACAACTGTGTCACAGAAAATGTAGTCTTGGATTCTTAAAGATACATTCAAGACTCAACCCTCTTCCCCCCCCACCTAGGTTCCCCTCTGCTACTGGCGCCCGGTCTGGAGGTCAGGGGTCAGGCTCTGGTTCAGGGGGGCCAAATGTGTCCAGAGATGAAGACAATGACGATCTCTACCAGTGACAGAAAACTCATCATATAGTTGAACAGCTGCTAAATGTTTTCCTTTTCCACTGCTGAGCCTGGCTTCCTTAAAGGAGTGATGAATAATGGGAGTGGAAATAACAAGATACAAAGGGAAACTTGGGGAAATCACAGTTATAATAATCATAAAGAATCTTTTTTTTAAATACTTTTAAAAACATTAATGAAACAAGAAATCAAAAGACATGTCTATCTAGTGATGATGCTATAATAGTCAATAAACATGTAAGCCAGTGATAAAAGAATAAATGTGTCAAACAAAACATCAAAGCTTTGGGTTTTCACACTGTAATCTGTTTGCAATATGAAAAGTTATGTAAGTTGTGTTTAAAATGTGATGAATAAATAAATTCAAATGCCCTCACTCTTAGGTTTATCTTGGGATACTGAATGCAGTTTTTTGTACAGGTACGGTGCACGCTGGCTCACTGTCACACTGTCATGGCTTACTGGGACACTTGAATACCATTGTTAATTGTATTAGTGAATAACACAACTACAACTTTAATAGTCTTAGTTTGATCTGCTGAAGTTTTAAAAGGTACCAATATACCCCACCAAAATAAATCAAAAAATATATATTTTAGTAGTGTGAAAGCAATGCTTTTGTCCTTTTTGTGATCTAACTGTGGACAATTTAGTTCTGAGGCCTTCATGGCCACTGAGGGTCTGGGGCTCTGGTGCAGTGGCCCACTTAGCTTGGTGAGCCAGCTTTGTTAGAAAATATTGAGCCAAACAGTAATGTTTTTGTACGGTTAATATTATTCAATACTTAAAACTGAATAAGTCATTTTACCAGCATTTAGTAAACGCTAAGTTATCGGAAACAACAGCAGCCTCGGAACCTTTGTTAGTTGGCTACAAAGAAGGTGTTTCTCTGACGTACCGCTAGGCTGTTTATTTCCGGTGAGAGGCGGAAGTGGCATCAAGGGGCTTGTGGAGGTGACCGAATTGGCAGGCAGCAGATTCCTTTTGGTAATATTAGATTAGCACGGTACAGCAGCAAACTAAACACATCAATTTTTCTGTAACAGTGCCTGAACATCGTCGCTGCCATGGGAGCTCACCTGGTCAGACGGTATGTCACGGAGACGGACACCGAGCCGGACCCAGCGAGGAAGTACGACTTCGAACCTCAGTTGGGCTTTCCAGAGAGGAACGAGCGAGGTTTGTCATCAGACACACTTCTGACGGAATACTACAATGTGTTTATAATCACCTCGAGTGAAACGGATTCCCCTCTCAGCCATGCTAAGCTTAACCTGTCTGACGTTAGCCGAGCTAGCTCTGCTCTAATGGCAGAATACACTGGTTAGCTCACCAGCTAACTGCTGTTAGAGGAGTTCAGTGTCAAGTGAGCTGCTGCAGTTTGTCCTGTCACTTCATAATCTGCCTTTTAAGATGACATTCTCAATTATTTAGGGAGACGCCTGACTTGTAGCACAGTTTGCAGACTACACATAATATATGTTTATACTAATGAGCAATACACACTATGTAGATATGACATTACTGCACAGGTGTGTTTCTGTAGTATGTTGTGCAGAATAGATGCATGTAAAGGTTAAAGTTGAAATCCACATTAAAACTACAATTTACATACGTTATATATCTTCTGGAAACTAATTTTCGTGTGGAAAATGTAATCAAGTTTAAAGTCTGAACAGTTTAGATAAATTGTATGCAATTAATGATGGAGCAACTCCGTATACACTTTAGAGAACCCGTGGGGATGTTGTTGTGAAATCAAGCAAAACCCCTCAGGAAGTTGGTGTCAGTGGACCCCACTTAACAAATGTTAATTTACTATCTATCTTAAGTATGGTGTATGCATGGAAAGGCATTTGCCTCAGTTAGTGAAGCAGATTCAAATAGCACTCTGTCATGAAAAACATTGTCATTGTCTGTGTCTAGAAGAATTAGAACATCTGGAAAATGATTTGATTAGTAAGTATTATGATTTATATTCAGAACCTCTACCCTGTACAGGATTTGCAGAACAGAGTATTTGTCCACTCCTTAGGACTCCCACAGCCCAACCATTTACTGACTCTTCCGTCCAGATACCTGGTCTCCGGGTATCTGCTGTTACCGAGTACAATCCGATACCAGTGTTTAATAAACTGTGTGAAAGTGACTGGGATCATTCTTTTATGTGTGTGGCAACATCAGGCTTAACTTAAACAATGCTTTGCTAACTCTGTAAAGCATAATGTAAAAATCATCCACTTAGTAAAGAATTTTAAAACATGGTGTAATAAGTAAACCCTTTCAGTCCTAGTTCATTTAGAATTTCTATTTGAGTGGAAACAAAGGATTTGTGCTCCGAGTTTAGCAGTTTGGAGTCTTGGACTTATTCCTGGACCGATATTCTATACTGACGTGCTGTTTTTCAGAATTGTGTGCATACTTCCACTCTTGTGTGGTTACAATGGAGAAAAGCTGTAATACATAATTAATATTTTTTTCCCGGGATTGTCGCCACAGACACCCAGTTGATAATACTGCAAATATATGAATACAGAAATCAGTGAGCCATTGCCTCAGTTGTGTTACCTCCTTCTGGGATAGCGACTTAACAGACATTTAATTAAATGTAAACAGGAATTCAAATTCCAGTATTAATCATTTGTATTCCTTTTTCAGAGATGGTAGCGAGTCAGGAGCAGATGAACTTGGCCCAGCTGCCTTTGGAGCAGAGGGACTACTGTGCCCAGTATCTCCTGAAACTCATGAAGTGCAAGAGGGACAACTGGCCCAACTTCCTGGCTTGCAAGCATGAGAGACACGGCTGGGACTACTGCGAACACCAGGAGTGAGTATTTTTATTTGAAAGGTCTTATGTAGGATGGACTCTCCTAGACCAGGTCCTCCCGCCGTGGCCCACTGTGGCCCTCAGAGCGCCATTTACTGAGATCAAAAAACACAAGCTAGTTACTTTTATATATTTATATCTAAATGTGCTTAAGAATTCAGATCAATACGATATTGTTCATTGGAAATGCATCATTTTAATTCATTTATATTTGAAAATCATCACGACACATCATCGGGTAGAGACATGCATGTTTTTCCACAGTTCGCTAGCTAACATGAAAAGTCATGTGGGCGATGAGGCGGTCACAGTAAGGAAACGTCCCCAGCCTTGATAATGATAGGCTCAACAGCACAAGTTTTTTTTTATTGCCAAATTACTTAATTTATCCTGTTTTTAGTGCCATATAAATATGCTTAATTGTGAAATAATTATTAGGTATATTCTTGCTTTTTAAATGACAAAGATGTCATTTTTTAAACTAATTAAATACATTCATTGTTAAATGCAGAACACAGAAGGGTATTTAGGCGCAGCGTTCTTTACCGGTTGGGACTTGGTTGCAGAAGCAAAAATGCCGGCACAAGGTAGAGAAAGTGCTCTAGATGAAAGTGAGATGGAAAACTTTAAGTTTCCTGCAGTCTGCAGTTGCCAATACATGATTGGTTCACCTTTTAAAAACCACTGGTATTGGAAGACCTGCAGCACTATCAGACATGTAAGCAGATCTAACTCATACTCTGCTCTTAATTAGCTCATCATAATAATCCTGAAAAATAAAGTTGAAATTAAATCTAGTGGCCAAAAGCTCAGAAAACCCTAAGCTAATTAAAGTGTCTGGTTTACTCTGTTGTGTCGTAGTTTACAGTAAATATTCTAAAATTGCATAAACTAAGAAGCTAGATTTTCTTTTTGAATATTAGGACTCCACAAAGGAACCTTGATGTATCTCATAACGTTAAGATTGAATCAGTTAACGTTTAATGGCACATGAGTATATTAAAGATCCTCGATTTCAGATTTGACAAATGAACTTTAATCTTGTGATATGTATCCGGCTCGTCATTAAGTATGAACGTGTCTTTTTCTGCCTCCAGCTACGTGATGCGTATGAAGGAGTACGAGAGAGAGAGGAGGCTCCAGCTGAGGAAAAAGAGAGTCGAGGTTCAGGCTGAAGCTGCATGATCAGTGTATCCTCGGATACTCCTCCTCTGTATATATGTGCTTCTGTTCACAATAAACAATATGGTTTAAGCTCTACAACCCTCCGTCTTATTAATGTCCACACAAACGCTAATCCTCTGGATAACTTCACCAAAAACATGTGATCTTCATCCAACATGTTCAGTGTTTGGCTAAAGATTTCTTCCATCACCATTTTGTTTTAATACAGAGAGTATAGAGCACGGGTCTGAACAGTTTATACATTTTTGGTTGTTTTATTTGGTTTCCAAATTCTTGCAGATGTTTATTTGCAAACAAATTTAAACAAATTTCAACCCTTGTTGAGCCTGTAAAATGTCATTTTTCCTATTGGTGACACTTAAAACGTCACACAATACATCCTCGTACAAAGCTCCAATATTTCTGGAGTGGTCGCCCCAAAGTCTTACAAACATGCACAGAGGTGATCTGTAATAACGGAGCAAGGCAACAACAGTTTGGTTTACCTTTTTTTTTTTTTTTTAATAAATTACTTCCGACATCAACAAAATGACATGCTGTCATGATTTGAAATTTAGGTGAATGGATATAAAAACTAAACTGCAGTATTAGATGGCAGAGTGGTTGGGCATCTCAACATGTATGTACAGTTTGTCACTCAGTATTACACTGAGCAGCTCAAACACACTTAAGTCAATGAATCAATCAGTATGAGCTTGTGGGTGATACAAATAAATTTGCACTCAATATTATCAATATTACAGAGATCGCAGACAGGACGTGAAAGAAGATTTGGTTGTGGAGGGGACATGGTTAGATTCAGTCAGTTCCAGTGTAGAGTTTGGAGGGTGGAAAACAGGAGAGCACCCTCTCATTTAGGGTGATGGGGGGGGGGGGTATTTGACTCCTGCAAGAGGGGAGCGCTGAATGGGCGAGGGAGCGGTCAAGGAGTCCTCTAAAGGACGAAGGGCAGGATGGGTGAGCGGAGAGGAGGGTAGTCGCGGAACTCCTTCAGGTAGCTGCGGTGTTTCCCCTTTGCCCACACAGTCATCTGGATGAAACCCACCAAGGTGAAGAAGGCCACCGGCAGGCACTGAGTCATCAGTGTGAAGCCGAACCAGGCGCCCAGCTGAACGAGGAAGAAGAGGGATGTTACACACACGCACACACACACTCATACCACAAGAGGGCAGCAGCGCTGAGATTAACTTACAAAGGAGCAGTGCAATAGTCCAATATAGTGTATCGTATGTCCTAAAAATCACATTATAGTATGTCATAAATGTTTCTGTCCAAAGTGCCATCACTTCATCAATTTGTCCTATTAGACATTTGTGTAAAAATGGTCATAGTTAGCATATGAATTGATGAGCGGAGGCGTAATGAAACATGTTACCTCGTAGGTGTAGTTGGGGCAGGAGACCAGCAGGAAGATCCAGGTGAAGGGGTTCTTGGTTGGATAAGGAATCTTCCTGGTCTTAGACCCTGGATGAAGGAAGCAAAACAAAGGGCATGTCAAAGAAATGGATTTATTTTAAACCATCTACTCGTTCCTATGTTTACATTTTGGCCTAATGTCAAAACTAAACAATTCTAAATTGACCTTAAATGCTGTGAAAACCAATTATCTTAATTATCTTCAGGGTCTAAATCTGACTGTGGCTTGTTAATTCACAAACATTTACTGTTATAGGGGCACACTTAAGACGTGAAATGTTGTTTTCTATAATTGAAAAGCATTCAAATATATTTTGAAAGGATTGTATTCTTTAAATCAATTCCATAGAAGCAACGTATTGCTGTGTGTGTACCTGGTGGACGGAGGTTCCGCAGAGCAATGTGGATGGAAAAATTGCCGATCTGACAGAACTAAGGAAGAAAACAGTCACACAAGTGATTTAATAGAGAGAGAGTATGAAGAGCAGGGCCTGTAATAAATGTATCGTACACTTCTGAGGATGACAAAGAGTTGTAAAAATCATGAAAATGACATGTTTTATTCTATTTATTAGTCAAATCAAATGGTGCATGATAAATTACACAAGTAAGTGTGACGGTAGAAACATTCTTACCAGGAATATGATGAGGGCTAGTCTGATTTGTTGCTCGCCGTAGACTGCAACAAGAAACAAGTAACAGGAGTTACAGTGACACACTGGTAGATGGGTGTCGAGTGTACGGTGCCTGCATACTCACTGGGTGGTGTGTACAGCGGGTGGTTGATGTAATAGGCCATCCATGCTGCAAAGCCCCAGTAGTAGGTACAATTCTGAAATGGGGAATAAGACGGGGACATTGTCACTTTGAGACTTGACAGTTGATCATTGACCTTTTACTCCATGAAAGACCGACATGACTCCTTTGCCTTTGTTAATGTGAGGAAGAATAGGTCAGAGCACGAGTGGTGGAATGCGTCTCACCTTGAAGATGTTACGTAGCGGCATTGTACCGTGAGAGAAGCGGTGGACGAACAGCGTCTCCAGCAGCCTCTTCACGAAGTGGAAAGAGTGACACATACAGGCGAGACTGGAAAAAGGCACAAACGCTTGCGTTAGCTTTTCTACATTATCTACATTTCTATGTTCCATCATCTCATAGGACTTGAAGGGTCATTTCCACATTGATATGAAAGAGCCTGGTTTAAAGGAATAGTTGGGGGGGAAACTGATAATTGGCATTCTTGCTGAGAATTAGATGAGTAGAACAATACTCTTGTGTCTGTACAATAAACATGATGCTATATATACACTATTATTATTATATTATGATTTTTGATTAAAAAAATAAAAAATAAAATCTAGTGCAGCAACTTGCCTCATCCTTTGTTACAAGCTAAAGACACTTTTCTTCCCTCTTCCCAGTCCCCTCCTGTGTACGGTGACACTTTGTGATTATGTAGCATTAGAAGAGGCCATAGAGGACATGTATCGTGCTTTAACACCATTTAATACGAGACTGCTAAAGGGCCGCGAATAGGAATCACACAAGTTAACCCCAACAAATGCTTTTTGTGTGACTGAACGCCTTCCTTTAATAAAAACCGGTCTGTTCTGGATGGTAGCAAGAGCCTTGCTAATGTCAAACGAGTTTGGCGGTGAGAGTGAATTTCATTCCACTGAGCAGCAGGAATATGATTGAGTGTCTTAAAGAACTTCAGCAGGGAAGACATCCAGTCCAGGAGCTTCATTTTCTACCTACAGACACGGGAGCGGTCTGGATCTTCTATCATCTCACTCATGCCAGGACAGAAAATGAGCACACGTCACAAAATGTCCACACTCTTAAAAGGTGAGACATGTTTCGACTCCAAGAGGACACGCTGGTCCTCTCAAGAAGGCTCAATATATAAAGTGTGTGAAGGCGTGTAGGAGACACTCACTGTACGACCCAGTGTTTACTGGTGGTAAAGTCATATTTGGGTGCGTAGATGAAGGGAACTCTGAAGTAGAACATCAGATAGAGGACCAGTGGACCCATGTACTCGGTCAGAAAGACCTGAAAAAAAAAAAATGAAGTAGGACAGGGTAAATTACAGCCTCGGAAACTCAGTTTACACTAAAGCCATAGTGTCATATCATTGATATATCGGTTTGGTGCTGTGTTGAAAGATAAATATATAATCTTCCCTCGCTTTGTTCCGTCTCTCCCCGACACACACACACACACACACACACACACACACACACACACACACACACCCTTTTTACCCAGCAGGAAATCTCAATATAGCTGCTCTTGATCCCACTTGTAATCTGGTGCATGTGGGCTCGTCAGGACGGTTAGACTGACAGCACGTCTGTCTTTAGACGGCACCGGGTTGCACTCACCGTGACCCAGCTGATCTGGGCTCCCAGGTCTCTGAAGTAGAAGGTCGCTGTGGTTCCCACAGGGAGATGCTGCAGAACATCCTCATCCTTCAGAGACTTCCCCTCTGAAACACACACACACACACACACACACACACACACACGCACACGTTTACTGAATGAGATGTACAGTGAATTATGGGTTGGGAAGTAGTACTACATTCACTTTGAGTAGACGGATAGACAATCACACTGTGTCTGACTTACTGGGGTCGAGGCGAATGGACTGTCTGGCCGGGTACCACTGAGGATCTGAAACAGAGAAGATACGACACAGACATCTTCAGACGGGACATCAAGTGAGTATTTGTATGTGCAGCTTGAAGATTTGCTTGATGTTAAATCAGATGTATGAGGCTGCAGAGAGATGGCACTCACGGCTCTTGTGGAACATAGACTTGATCTCTCCGATAGTGGCATTTGGCTCGACCTACAATAAATGACACCACAATAAATAAGTGGAGGGACTCGTACGTGCGCACACACACACACACACGGGAACAGATAAACCTTGTTTTCCATTCATCATGGTGATTAGTGGTAAATTTAGCTCACATACCCCACGGATGTGGTTTATTAACAGCTGGTACTAGGGTTTTAAAGAGCCTAGGCACACACACACACACACACACGCACGCACGCACGCATTTGAAATGTTGTACATCTGAGCCTTGAGATTGGACTTGAATACTGAGAGTGGTGAACTGTTCGTCGACAGGAAGCACTGTGAAGTGAAATAGTTTTTAGTGAACCTCTTTGAGGATTCAGCTCAGTGACTCTAGGGATGCACGTATGAGGGTACTGAGCTTATTGAATATTATCCCTTCCTTAATTATTTAGTAAGTGACAGACTGTCTTAAGTTATTGAACTGAAAATGAATAGAAACCGAAAATCTAGACAGTTTATTTTTGGTAGGAAAACAAACTCAGCAACACCATCTGCACATTACATCACTAGAACATCTCGGCCGTCCACATCAGGTTTCTCTCTGACATTTATGAAGTTGGTGACAGGCTTCTCAAAACATTTGAGCAGTAAGCCTGTGTTCCCCTGTTGGACTGGAATATGGGAGCCGAGATGCTTCTGTGAAATGTACGCCTGTATGCAATCGCACTGTCCAAGCACAGGTGTGACACAGGAAAGTGTCAAGATGGCACTGAGCAAAATAACACAGACTGTTAACCTTCAGCTCGTTCGTGTCACAAATGTGCAATTGCAAATTACGATCATGTGCTTCAACCTTTGACCCACATCGGAACCTGAGCCACAAGGACACACACACACACACACACACACACACACACACACACACACACACACACACACACACAGAGAGAAAAGTGTTCAAGTTTCATGTTTGTCTGTAACAATCTAAGGCCAAGAGATATATCTGATTACCAAGGCCAGCACCGTTCAGTATGAAACAGTGTGGTAGTGCCAGATTATTATATCAACTCTGGAACTCAGAGAGCTGGTATTTAGCTGTGAGGAAAAGTTGCTCAAACACCATGTGACCCATCTGAAGCAGACTGAAGAGGTCTGCTGCTGCTGTAATAGACTTGGCTTCTATTCACGTGGTCCAGAGGACCACAGGCCATTTTCAGCAGGATGACATCACTGAGAAACAATCTGTCCAGATCCAGATCTATATCTGTCAAACCAGTGAAACTTCCTCTCCAATAGGTGTTAAGATTCTGCATGCTATCGCCATAGAAACTCTGCTAAGCCGACGACAGGGTGTAATCCAACAAGGGTAGAACTTTACACTCTGTGATCTCGAGGAGCAGCCTTTTGATAAGAGTCTAACACCACTAATGCACACATCAACAACACGCTCAACCCTCGGCACCGACTCGCAGGCCTGTCAGTAGCACACGAAAGCCATCTAAACACAACAACAAAGTGCAGGCCAAGTACAAAGTACTGTCAATCTACCTAAAACAATGAGCGTAAACGTCCCATCAAAATACAGCAGTGATACTCTTAAATCCCAACTGTAAGCACGAGTACAGTCCATTAGTCAGTAGCACGCTGGCTTGTGTTAACCCTGTTATACTGTTATCCAGAACCTGTAAAAACACAACATGGTTCAACCTCAATGAGAATACTTCTAGTTAAATATCCTGCAAACCATCAAGGAAAAATGAGTAAGAATGTCACATTTCATTTCTACTTCCAAAACAGAGAATTCAATCTTATTTACATAAAGAAACATTCTCTCTAGTACTGCTATGAGGGACTCCTACACAACAATATATAGACTATATGTTGCATTCATACAAGCAGGTTATACATTAAGATGAAGTATGATTGAACTTTCCAGACAAGCACCTCACATCTGTTTCTACAACAACCGTACTCATTGTAGGCACATGAGCTCCTCCTCTTCATCACACTCTCCCATCAGTGTTTTTTCGCCCCCCGAGTCATGCTGAGACAAACTCACTCACAACTATTGAATCGCTCCAACCAAATAAATCAAAGAATGCCTGAAATACCTTGTGTCTAAATCAAAAAGAAACTACATGCTATGCACAATCAGAAACAATGAAGGGGGGGGGGGGGGGGATACCCTGGAACTCTATTCTGCACCGTGCCTTCTTCAACCATCGAAAAACAGATCAGCTAGCATGACTAGTGTCATCTATTCAAGGCTATAACGAAAAAAAGGTACCAGGCACCTAAATGGGAAAGGCCTAATATGAAGTAGTGCTGGGCGATATGGAGACAAACAACCGATATCCAAAATCTAAGACGACACATCTAGTCTCATATCATCAATATCGATGTGTTGCCCGAATGTAAAGTGATGTACCAGGAACATTATGTAGGACGTCTCATCTTCATGTTCATGGTGTAGACACAGTTTTTGAGGCCAGAGGTTGTGGTGGTGTTGTAACGCCTTATGTAAGGTGAACTGTACTTAGTAGACTAGTGTTTATATTGTATGTGTGCGCTCCAAAAACCATTTATTACTACCCAGATACCAGGACACAGCCGCGTTGTGTCGCCTGCATTGAAGGAGGCTCATTTACACGCCCACCGACTGACAGCGAGGAACACAGCAGCTCGACAATGTTCTCGAACACACTCAAACACACACACACACAAGCTTTTTACTGTGAAATAGGACCGGACACACTTGCACCTGTTGCATTTAGTAAACATACAGGCACAAGGACAGTTGCATGTGCACATATAGAGATTAACTTTTTTTTTTTGCAGAGATGATATTAGAAAAAAAAGTTAACTGAGACTAAGATGGAAAGTGATACAAACAAAGGAAGAAAAGAAATGCGTCCTCACCTTGTCCAGGAAGCAGAGCTTGTCCTTGGTCTTGGCATCCAGTATCTCCACCTCAAAGAAAACAACGGCCTTTTTAGCTTTTTTAGCAGGTTTGCGTTTGACCGGGGCTTGAGCCAGCACCGGGGCGGCCGCCGACGCCGTCGCTGCCGCCCCGTTTGCCGGCTTTTTAGTGCTGGTGGCCTCTAGTGCTAGGGCATCCATGTCCACAGTCCTCCTCCTGCACTCGCTTTATCTTCCTTTTTTCACCCCCTTCACTCTTCCTCTCGGTTCTCCGGTCACTCTTCACCTCTCAGCTGTCTTATCCAAGATCCATGCCAAACCACAGAGGAGAGGGGCAGCACTCAGCTGTGGAAATAAATCTGGCTCTCCTCCACCCCTCCCCTCCTCCACCTCATTCTCTCGTTCTGCCTCCCTCTTTTGCCCCTCCTGTCATTGCTTCACTTCTGGTACGTTGCTTTATTTAACTGCTAACCGACCCCTGGAGCATGGACATATACCACATGTGTGTGCACAGTTGCATACACAGGAATGCCCAGCATCCCCCTGGCAAACTGTCTGCAGTAGATCATCTGTGTTATACCTCATGAAGGAAACTTCTAGAGCAGAGAGCTATATTTTAGTGCTGCGGGGGACTTGGATTTGAAACATAACTCCTCCCCTAAAAAAAAGGGACACCTGATGGCCCCCTGGCACCTCTCAACCCCTGGCTAAGTGGGAAGATGGAGGAGGGTTATTATGAAAAAAGCAACCCCCCCTTTTATAGTTTGTCCCCCAGTCTTCCCCTCCACGGCTAAATATAAATGTCTGCTGCTAATTCTGCACGACCAGCCCTCTCCCTACAGACCCCACCCGTCTACGCCTATGCGGTGATGTCATGGGCTCGCTCTTTAAAGCCCTTTGCAGTACTGTCCATCTGTCCGGCCCCCGATGTGCAGCGCCAACCTTTGATCCGACCAGTTCAGGGCCTCACGCGCACAAACCAAACCACATGACGTTTTACATGCGAGCGTGTTCCTCGAAAACCAAACCGAGCAGGCCGGTTTCTCAGTCACTCACACGGGGAGCCGCCTTTTCCTGCCACCGAGGGGTGATAATACTCCAGATTCAGAGGGCTTAGTCGGGGCATTCCCCTAGGTGAATTTTTTGCACAAGGCGACTTGCCTTTCGAAAACTGTAATCCGTGCTATTTACTTGCTGCCGTGTTACTGTACAAACGTAAACATGCATGTACGCTTAAACAACGCAGGACACATGACACTGCAGTTGAGACTTAAGGGGAACTAACCCCATGGCAGGCATACCCTCTGCCACTGTGCCTCCCCCACCTCATCTATATAAAGCTTCTGTCTGGCAGTGACTCTCTGTCCCGGTAGGGCTCTCTGGGGTGAGGGTGAAGCGGGGGAGACCTAGGCTTTAGTTATGCCGGTGGACTTCTGCTGCTCTTTGCTGTGTTTTCCTGTACCTCCTACCGCAAGGTAAGAGACCACTTCTGAAATGGATTATCTTTTTAGGCAGATTAACAGACAATCTGGAAATGTTTCTTTGCTCCATTCCAGATACTCATGGACAGTCAGTTTGTAAGTAAGACAGATCACTGCTGACTAATGACTTTCTATTGACACTAATGGAAAACATTTACAGTTTGATTTATGTCCCAGGATATTGTGGACACATTGTAACCAAAAGATATGCAACAATCTCGACTCTACTATTTTAGTTTATCTGTTTAGATTGATATTTGGTGCCCTATAAAGCATGCACAAGGCAAATAAATAATAAAATCCACTGTGATCCATAAACTACCAGCAATGACCCAGCACAGTAGATAATGTTGTACCAATGCCTATTTATTGTCATTCACTTTCATTGGCCACATACACAAACACCGTTGCACTCAAACGGCTGAACACCATTCTCTGACCCGAGCACTTTTGGTGTATTGCAACTGCAAAACTTGGCAATTGCTAATGCAAATTGTGACTTCATAGTATTTTGTGATGATCACAAATCTTGGTAGTTGTAATAGCGTAAGGAATAGTGGCCAGCAGTGGCACTTTGTCTGTGCAATATGTGGCTAACCTGTCCGTTTTTGTGACACAGATTATGTTGGCACTCATGCGAGTGTACACTATAGTTAGAATGTGCGCACATCATTGGCCTCATAGTGGCTTTACACAGACTTCCAAAATGTGCAAGCTAGTGGTATTCAAATGCAGCCAAGAGGATGGATGATAATTGAAGATACCTGTCGGAGCCAACGCTGCAAAAATACCTATTTAGAGCCTTATCATACGTTTCAATATCCATGAAAGGATGAGTCAAGCAGATGGATTGGGGATCACAGGAGTGGCCTATTGTTGTCACATTGGCCATTAAAAAAAAAAATCCAATAACTATGCAACTACTGAATGAAAACATGGCATACATCTTTCATATCTCAAGTGTTTTTCACCCCCTCATAGGTTGCAACACCCTCATCTGTGATCAACAGAAGGGAGGAGAACCGGAGCAGCCACTGGTTGGGTCAGTTTCTGTCGAGACGACTTCAAATCCTGTCTGATGGGTTTTGGTGTTCATTTTGTAGCTTTCAGTAGCTGCAGCAGAAGGCTTACAACCATTGTTAAGTGGCATTGGACACCTTTCATAATAATGATAAAAGAGTGAAACAGGCCTGTGTCAGGAGTATGGATGTTTCTGGTGACAGTTGGCCAAAACTGAGCAAGTTTAACAAGTCTTGCACGCTCGACTGTTCACCTGCATTATTGGGTAATAACAAGATAAGAAGCGCCGTGCGTCGCTTCAGCCACAGATGGCGATGATGTCGAGCTTTATCCCAAACAGAGGACTCCGTGTTAAGCTAACAGAGACGTTCAGCGTACATCGAAAACTCAACAAATACTCAACGCAAGTCTAATTCATCGTACATGTGGCAGCAGCTTGACTTTCGTGTATCAACCGATAGAAGCGTTCATTTCCGTGCACGAGGCCGTTAAATCCCCGGTAATAGCAGCCAGCCCATGACAGGCGGCGTTGCTGCAGAATGCGATCCTCTCTGCTCATGTTTTAAAGCTCTAAACGTGACTGTTTCTGGTGGAGTTCATCCTCACAGAAACCACAGAAAAGATCCGAATTAGTCTGATTAATACCATTCTGGACCCATAAATCGCTCCATTGATGATTTAGAGTTCCACAAACACTTCTTACCTCGTAGTGCTTCATCCTGGCAGTTAGCACCCTCTTTCCTTAATATCCCAGATGAGTGACAGAGCCGTCTCCAATCAGCGGAGTGAAGTGTGACTGCTGAGGCCACCGTAGGCGGGCCCGACGTCCGTCCCGCAGCCAATCAAAACTGGCGACACTATCAGCGACGTAGCCAATGAGATTTGAGCAGATGGCGAGGTCGCGGCTATGCTAACCTTCTTATCTTCAGGCAACGATGCTAACGTAATTGGATTTAGTGTTAGGATGTGTTCTGTCTGTTTGTATGCAGGCTTACTGATCCAACCAGCAACGACAGACTGAGGACCACTTCTCTTAAACTGTATCGAAAATGATTTATCAATCTGTTGACTTTTCCCAATTTAATTTGCAGACTGAATGCTATTCTTTTTCCAATTTCTTTTTGAAGTCTTACTCAATGTTATGCTCCTACATTATGTATTTCCCCCTCCACTGCACATTCTATAATATCTTTATTTGCTTTCTCTTGTTTGAATGCATTTATTTGTAGATTGTGTTTTCCTTGTGCATAAATTGTGCTACAAAAATAAAGTTTGCCATTTGCCTGGTATGTTGTCACTTTGTTGTCACTTTGTAATCTCAAACCAAAGGCAACACTTATTCTAAGGGAAACTGTCAAGCTATGAAATGCTTGTATTAGTCAGGCACACTGACCCAAAATCATTTTCTTGTGCTGAAGGCACCATAATTGTCTCAAGCCTTGTTGTCCAATACACTTACATACACTGGGACGTGTGTAAGTAAATACTCTGAATGGATACCCTACAATAACTAAAGCATAACTAGGAATTATAGCCTTTCCAAAAGAATATTGTGTGAGCTCCACCTTAAAAATCCACTGTAGTGTATGTGGGTCTGTGGAAGTCTTAACACCTGCAGAGATATTTTAAATATAAAAACTGTCAACCCCTCTCTCATCCCTGACAAACCGGTTTCGTTTCACTTGTCAGACAGAGACTGAGCTGCACTATTTTTAATTTGAAGACTGATAATGATGGCACATTGTTACCTGCCCCAACAAATCTCAGAGTGACATCTTTGTGTAAAAGCCATAGCAAGAGCTGAAGCATGTAGTCTATTGTGTTGTACATTGAATCTGAAATCCTGCCTTCAAGTGCTACTCGTACTCATGTCACTTTTTGTAAGTCACGCAAAGCCTTGTTACAGGACATGAAACAAATCAAAGGGGAATTTTGTCCAATAAAACCATTTTTAACACATCTGAACGTATCACCCATCCTGAGGTGTGGAAGTGTTGCCTCCTGAGTCTTAATTTGGTGATATTATGTCCGACTGGTTGCATAAATTAGATCAGCTCATGCAATACATTGGTCCAACTACTGTGCATGCTCACGTCTGTTTAAAAATCTAGAAATGCCCCTTGTGTCATGTACTTAATGTGCCCAGCCCTCATGGGTTTATAAGACACCAAAAATACAGCTGCAGTGGACAAACATTTCATTAAGTTTCATTCAATTACAAAATTACAGGTTACTTCACCGCTCAATGTTAAACAAAATATTCTGCCTTCATTCCCGGGCCTGGCAAATTAAATCTGCTACAAAAAAGGTTCCTTTCCTGAAGCACAACTCAAGCTTTTCATAATCATCCAGCCAAAAGAAATCAACATAAATGGAAGTCATTTTACAAAAAAATGCATCCCTCATGTGCTCGTAGATAGGACAGTAAAACAAAAAGTGCAGATTCTGTCCTCTTCTAGAGTGGAATTAAACCTACCGGTCTCTAGAGCTAATGGTAATGTTCCTGCAGCGTAACTGTGCGCATAGTTTAATTAACGCACCACAATATTTCATTTAGTTATGATAGGGATCCATGAGGGAAGTATTTTTTATTATTATTTAAATTTTGCAAAAATACTTTCTATTTCTAGGCTACTGATGTTTATCCATTGTTCGTGGGATTAGCTGCTTGTGATATGGTCTGGCATCTCAATAATGTCCATCGAACATGTACATTTAGGAATGGACATATATAGCTATTCATTACTTTAGACTATAGATTGAGATGTTACATAAAAAACACATGATCAATTTATATAATATAATACACTGTTAAAGATTAAAACAGTCATTTCAAACTTGTTTACACTTGTAACTCCTTACAATAAGGGTGGGGAGTTATAAGAAGTTCTACCAACGAGTGATTTTCACTCTAAACGTCGTACATAGTTAAACAAACTGTGTATAAAACTTAAAACTAGCTTACTAACTTAAATAATATATCAGCCAGAGGGGCAAAACAAGTAGCTGAATTTGTCTGATAAAACATCTGTACTTCTACTCAAATAGGATTTGAATGAAGGACGTTTACTTGTAATGGAGTACTTTTACACTGTAGTATTGGTACTTTTACGCAAAGAAAGTTAGTAAAGATCTGAAAACGTATTACACCAATGTTCATAGCCATACAGCCCTACATAGGCAAGCGAGTATGGGTAGACTGATAAGGAATGGTATGTTACACTGTGCAAGATCATTTCCGACAGCCCCTGAAGGCAGCACAACGTGACGTCTTGGTGGGCGTGTCCTGGACTTACTGTGACAGTTGAGCTTGTTCGGGATGTGTATGGAAAACTCTGGAAGTTTCCACGCGGTTTATAAAGACAATACTCGAGGCGCAGCCGTCGGAGTAGATCCAGAAGACGAACAGAGGAGGAGCGACTGCAGTTCATATAAACAGCCGTTTACTGAACAGCCCTCTGGATGGTCAAAATGGGTAAAGACTACTACGACATTTTGGGAATTCAGAAAGGAGCGTCCGAGGACGATATAAAGAAAGCTTATCGTAAACAGGCGCTGCGCTTTCATCCCGACAAAAACAAGTCACCGGGAGCCGAGGACAAATTCAAAGAAATCGCTGAGGCTTACGACGTCCTGAGCGACCCAAATAAAAAGGACATTTATGATCGTTATGGAGAAGAAGGTAAGAATTCGCTTGACAGTTGACAGTCAAGGTTGGTCTATGGATGTCAACATTAAAGGGTGACGGTGTCTGACATCCATGGGACCAAACAGTTCAGTGTCATGGCGCTCTGTGCCTCAGTAAAGCCATGTTTGTGAGCCAGGAAAGAAAGGCGTTGCTCTGCACACAGGATATCACACGTTTCATGTTTGTACAAGACCTGACAAAGTATAACTGAAAATATGTGAACGTGAGTTCAGGAGAGGAGCTGGGAGGTTGGTATCTGACGTCACGAGGAGGGGGCGGGGCTTAGTGCACGGTGTGCTTGTGTGTGCATGTTTGAATGGTGTTGTCAGTGTTTGATTTTGGTTCATGGAAACCAGAGAGGTGGGGCCGCGCGACAGAAATACTTTATCTTTAGTGTTCTTACCTGTTTACTAACCGTGGTAACTTTAGCAATGACGTAGACTTGCAGATGAATGGAAGAAACCCTCATTTGTGAAAGTCTTACAAACTGCATTAGAAAATTAAACTTGAGATCATAGTTAAAGACTTGTTCTTGTATTGGGCAGCAATCAGTATTCACTCACACACACACATACACACATATAAATGCCACAATGAGTGTTGCATTACTTTGGTTGTAATATTAAGTGATTGAAGTCTCTTTTTTAGTGATAACTGTATTAATTGGTCGTTTTTCTCACTCAGGTCTGAAAGGCGGAGGCCCCCCAGGCGGTGGTAGTGGTGGTGGTGGTGGTCCTGGTAACTTCAGCTACAGCTTCCAGGGCGACCCTCATGTAATTTTTTCAGAGTTCTTCGGTGGACGTAACCCCTTCGAACAGTTCTTCGGTGGCCGCAATGGAGGCATGGAAGAGAATATGGACACGGACGACCCTTTTGCTCGCTTTGGGATGGGGGGAGGTGGAATGGGTGGCTTCCCTCGCTCCTTCGGCTCTGGTATGGGAGGAATGGGCCCTCACAGCAGTGTTGTGAAGAAGCCTCAAGACCCCCCCGTGGTTCACGATCTCAACGTGACCCTGGAGGAAGTTCTGTCGGGTTGCTTAAAGAAGATGAAGGTCTCTCGTAAAAGGCTGAACCCCGATGGGCGAACAATAAGGATTGAGGATAAGATCCTGGAGGTGCAGATAAAGAAAGGGTGGAAAGAGGGCACAAAAATCACATTTCCCAAAGAGGGGGACGAGACTCCCACAAACATTCCAGCGGACGTGGTCTTTGTGTTAAAGGACAAGACGCATCCGAAATTCAAACGCGACGGCTCGAACATCGTTTACACGGCAACGATTTCACTCAGAGATGTAAGTTAAGATTGTGAAAATCATGAGTAGGATAAAGTTCCTGTCACTGCCTTTACAGGATCTTAATTCATGCTTTTTTTTGTTTTCTTTCTCTGTTATTTCCCCTTCTGTCCCATCAGGCCTTGTGTGGCTGTACGATCAACGCGCCCACACTGGACGGCAGATCGGTGACCGTGTCAACGACAGATATCGTGCAGCCGGGGATGAAGCGGCGCATCAATGGCGAGGGGCTGCCTCATCCAAAACGCCCCGATCGTCGAGGCGACCTATTAGTGGAGTATGAGGTCAAGTTCCCAGAACGGCTCAGCCGGAGCGCCCGGGACACCATCGCTCAGGTCCTCCCGCGATCCTAAACAAGACCAACGGACATCCAGGACTGACAGAAACTATCACACTAAGCTGCCAACTATTTTAGTTTTTTTGTCAGTCATCGCATTTACATTCATGTGGCTTTATAAATCACATGAGACAATAACGGACAGACTTTGGAAAAATGCTTTTTGAGAATGACTGCAGCATTTCACAGGGTAAAATGTAAATATGACTAATGTTGTTTGGTGTTTGATACTGTATAAAATTCTATTTTGATGGAAATAAGTACACAGTGTACTGTATTATGTTATAAAAAAATGCATGTATTCTGTTTTGTTTGTATTAAAGGTTCTCCCTAAAAGAACATGTATGAAGTTGCAACATAAAGATTGAATTGTTCAACTTAAGAGGAAACGTTTTCTGGACTGAGAAACCAACACTTCCATGAAAGATTTTATGTTTGAATGACCAGAAAAAAAATTTAACTTTACATTCAAATAAAAATGTGTTTGTAACAAATGTGTTGAACAGGCAGTACTTCTTGTTGGACTGAATTTTCAAGCACTGTTATGAAAGAAGAAATGGAAACTGGTGCTGGAAAGATGAACCATGTCAACACATTAACTTGTGCATAATGGACCGTGATTGACTTGATGTCTCAAAACATCGTACGACACAAGACGACAAGCCTCTCTCATATCTGAATTAAAGAAACCAGATCGAACATGTTAATTAGTGAGCTTTAAAGATGCTCATAGGCAGATTTCAGTCTTAATGCTAAGCCAACAGTCTGCTAGCTACTGCTTTGTAACGGTCAGATATGAGAGTGGCGTCAATGTTTTCAAAATTTCTACCAGAAAGAAGATTTTGTGGAACGAGTGTCAACTGGCTTTAAGGTGAGCACAGATACACCTTCCCCCTTCAGTTGATGAGTGTGAACACTGCCCTCTGGTGTTCTTCTTCTCCATGAAGTTCAAACATCCAAGTGAAGCAACACGGAGAAAAGCATTAATAATGCTTTTTATAAACAAAACATAAAATTCAGTCCCCCTCCTCACGCAAATAATTCTCGTACAGTCCCCGAGGACTAAACTGTCTGGCTGGTATATTGTCTGACGCCAAGCTAAATGCCAAGATAAGATAACTAATCCTTTATTATTGGGGAAGTTTACAGGAGCCTGACAGGAGCGATGTGTTGCCTTGGCAGCTTAGAGCAAGCTCAATCCTGCTACAACATTTTCGGGAAATAACCCTGATCTTCAGGAGTTGCCCTCAGGCTCTGGTCCCCCTGACACCATCAATAGACAGCTTGTTTGATGCCCTCCGGCTTCATGTGCTGTGGTTGCACTGTGGCACACAGAGTCAGATGCCAGAGAACAATAAATGTAAACATGTAAGTTTAAAAAAAAAAATATGGCTCAAGACCACCCAGCTGCACAATCACAGCTTTGTAGCTTTTCTGGATCTTTAAGGCACTCAAGTTTCATGGCATTGAATCAGAAGACTTATTCGGAGCAGCCCGCTGCATTTTTCCCAACACTGCTGGACTAAACTTTTCATTTACTTGGTTTTTTAACCTGGATAAAGAATGAGGATTCTTCATGTCGTCATGTTTTGCTGCTTCTCCGGTGAGTTTTGATGTATCTTTTTTTTATTAACATTCATATAGACAGGTTTTATTTGTCAAATTTACACTCTGAATGTATTAACTTAGATGTGAATGAGAGGAAATCTTCAACCCCACAATGGTTAATTAGTTATTGATGATAACTTTGTGTAAGTGTAATCATATTGATGAGCTGCACGGACAATATTCAAAGGTGAAAATTGTTTTTTTCCAATTGTGGTTGTCACCAACAACTGTTTTATTGACATAAAACACGTGCATTGAATTATACAAGTAGACTATGATGTTGTTTCAGAATGTATTGACTCAAAGTGCGTTTCTTTGCGTAGTAGTATTAGTAGATTTAAAAAAAATTTGTAATAGCCTACAAAGAGAGTTGTAGCCTAACAAAAACATTGAAACGTTCTTGGTCAACTCCGGCTGGGGCTTGTTGCATGTCATCCTCCTCTCTCCCTGCATTCCCTGTCTGTGTCTCTACTATTCTAAATCAAGGCAAAATCCCAAATATATCTAAAAACAACAACAACATATTGAGACAATTTGAAAAACAAACAAAGGTACATAATTGTGGGATGGATCACTTGTATAAACTGCTCATTGCATATTGGGTGAACCCAAAGGTGGAAGGCCACAATTCAAATCAACCAAAAAATGATGAACACAGAAGATACGATTTGTACTGTGTGCATCCCTTCACAGAAACATACATACATGCAAGCAGAGGAACAGTAGTAATGTGTTCATTCATTTGAATGTGCTTCCCTGTCAAGCAAATTCATCCACATTTCCACATTCATTTCAGTAGATACTGTGGTCAGCAGCTGTAACCAGGCACTTGCTTTATGCTGCAGTTGCGTGTGCGGAGGCTTCAGCAGTGCTGGAGGTGACCGGCCATGTCGGAGCAGAGGTCTCCATCCACTGTTCTGGTAGCTGGACCACAAACAACAGCTCCGAACACCACAACATGTACTTCTGCAAAGGAGTCTGCTCCAAAGAAAGCATTCTCATTCAAACTGCGAGCAAGAGGTTGGCCGTCACGCGGCGAGGGAGATACGGCATGGAGGCCAGCGGAGGAGATGGAGCCTTCAGCGTGACCATAAAGCGGCTGAAGAGGACAGACGCAGGGACATATCACTGTGGAGTGGAGGAAACTCTTAATGTGTTGCACCAGGAGGTCAATCTCATAGTTTTAGATGGTAAGTTTATGGCTAGATGCATTAACGTTCTTGCAGGAAATAGGACGTTTTGGGATAACAATGAACAATATATCTTCTATTTATGATTTTGCATGAAACTAATCTCAAAGTGTTGACTGTAGGTTACTCTAAGATTACTGGGTCATGTTGTCAGGACTGACTGTTAAACCAAACAGTGTCTCATACTGATTCTGTCTTCAGGATGAAACCAACCACAGTTGTATGAAGCCGACAGCCGGGTCTTGCTGTGCGTGGAAAGTCTGAAAATATGCGATGTAGTGTATCTTGTGATTCAGCAATGTCACATGAGCACACAAAATTCATTGCCACTCAAGTTTGTCCCGTTATTATATCCAAAGCTTCCACTGTTCCTCTCGGATCTCCTCCCTCCACCACCCCCCTTCAGACTGAAGCGGAAACTCTGCCCCAAGGCAGCTTTGCATCCGGCACTGAGCCATCAGCAGCAGCATCAACGCTGCCCGCTACAGAGGACAAGACAAACCAGACAGCAGCAATCAACCTCAAAGGTATTTACAGCCACAGTCAGAAGCTGTTCCCTTCTAGCAAGCTTCAAACCCCCAATAAACTATTGGAACTAATAATGGCGTGATCAGTTTGGAAAAGAACTTAAACGCCCCCTCTGCACCCCAAAATGTGTTTTACTTTACTTTACTTTGGTGTTTGACCTTCACTGTGAGTGACAATAGAGGGCTGTTTTTAAATGTATTTGCTGAAGGTGGAATCTTAAATTTGAGTGTTGATGATTTTTTAGATATATCTGTCTGGAAGCCAATGTGTGATGTGGAAACTTTCCATTTTTAGAAGAGGCAGAGTTTCCAGTGCAGTTTCAGTGAAAAGTGTCTAGATATGTTTGGTTCTGAGTAAGGGGCAAAACAGTTTTGCTCTCACCCTAACCTTCACTTGAAGAACTTAGTATCAGGATTTGTATTTTTATGCAGAAAATCAACTGAAAATTAGTCAAAACTATTAAGAATATAAATATCGAGGACTAATTCGTCCTTTTGTTTGGATGACCTGTTGTTGTAAAGTAAACTGTATTGGCACAAACGCATGTCTGACTCTGCAGACACCACAGTGGTCATCATTGTTTCGGTGAGCCTGGCTCTTCTGGTGTGTGCCATCATACCTCTTATATTCTACAGACACTGGTGGAGTAATGCAGGTGAGGTGACACACACACACACACACACACACACACACACACACACACACACACACACACACACACACACACACACACACACACACACACACACACACACACACACACACACACACACACACACACACACACACACACACACACACACACACACACACACACACACACACACACACACACACACACACACACACACACACACACACACACACAGCTTTCATTCCATAGTGTGATCTGAAACCATCACATGCGTTTTAATGAATCCTGTTGCTTGTTTGTTTCAGAAGGTCAGAACAAGGGTGAGGTGAGTGACCATTTTGTCATTAATCAGCTTTAGTTTTGATTAAAATGTTCATCTCTTATGACTGTTTCAAGCAATACGTTTACTGCTCAGATAAAATCATTCTAAATGACAATTCTTATTTACTTACAGCCTGAATACTGTGAGGAAAATGCAGATGTTGCCTCTACTCAGGCTGCAGTGAGGCTGCAGTCTTTAGATGCTGTTCCAAGTCCAGTATTCACAATTCCTCCCAGTACGCTTCAGTCTACCAGGCACTCAATCCCAAAACTCTGGACTGAACACTTTGACCTCACAGCTAATCTCACGTTCGTCTCTGTATTATGAATCAAATAAAGGACACATCTTTGTATAGCATGTGCATATTCTTCCTTTGGATGTCAGTAAGATTTTAACCTATTGAACACAACTCAGTTAGATACATCTGGTGCGGCCTGATGAAGGTGTTGTTAACGGGGCCAGTAGATTTGCAGGACGAGGCTGATATGTGGCGCACGCAGGTATGGAAGATTCAGAATGGCTAAACAAATACAATATATGCATTTAATGTATCATAATTAATGAAAAGCAGATGTAAAAATGACAATAACTTTTCTCATTATCTTTCATTGTGTCAATTTTCTTCGCCGAACAAATTGAAAAGGTGTGATGCATTTCAGTGTTGACCAGCAGAGGGACCCTTGTGAAAAAAGTAAAAAAATAAAAAGCATATCAGTATCTATTGTAAATAAGAAAATGGTACAAGAACAGAAATACAACTAAATAAAGCACACTGCACAGAAAGCACTACTGGACTTGCTACATCCGTAGATTTCTGGGATTTTGAGCTTCACCAAATTCAAGGTAGTGGTGCAGTTAGACCTGCAGAGGGTACTACACACATTTGATCTCACTTTGGAATTGGACCCCATAGGAGGCAATTAAAAGCATAAATATAGAATTAAATGGTGTTGATAAGATCTTGCTTTTATCAGCTCCACCAGTGTCTGTTTAAAATATCTAGTTTCATATTCAAACAAAGGCAATGAGTTTATGCAGTGACCACATTAACAATTATTAATCACACCTCTATTTTCTTTGCACATGCACAAGCTTGCAGTATGTTGTTGCTTGTGTAGTGTCGCTCCGAGTCACTAACTTTCCACGGAGGGTGTGTGATGGTCAGAGAGAAGTGAGAGAAATAAACATTCCATCGTCACATTTACAACCTATAGTTGTAACACCTTCACCCAACAGTGGGCTCAAGTCTTATCACTAAACACTTTGTGAAAGTCTCTTCGTCTGCCACCTGTTCTTTTAATAACAATAGAGTCATTTTCAGCCTTTCACACTTAGCCTTCGTGTCACTGAAGGCCCACTCGGTGAGTGTTTTGGCCACAAACATTTATAGACACAGCATCAAAAAAACATTAATGAGTCACTTTTAGATGTCCTCAAATAGAACATTGCAATGTTGTGGTATCCTTTGGTTCAATACTTGTGCTTAGAATTGCTTGTAGGTGTTTGTGAATGAACTACTGAAGCAGTAGTTAGGGATCTATGCTTTTTTGGCAGAGAGTTGATACGTGTAAGGCTGCAGCCAGCAGCCCGTTAGCTTAGCATATAGACAGGATCCAGGGAGCAACAGCTTACCGTTTCTGTTGAAAAGTAACCAAATCCACCTAAAGTCATCTAAAGTGAGTAGCTAAATTCCTAGTTACTTTCAGACAGAGCCATGCTAGCAATTCCCCCATGTTTACAGTCTTTATGCTAAGCAAAGCTAACCAGCTGTCCACGTCAATATTTAGTCTCTTTTAGCTCTGTTTTTGTTCTTTACTGACTCCTGTGGGAAATATTTGGCTTTTTAGTTACTAAACGCTCCACTATGTTCACCAGCTAATTGCAGGTAGTGTACATCAGGTTTTAGAGCCTTTTCCACCGATTACAGGTGCCTGCTGTGGCTGGAAATTACGCTATAAGAGGTGTGAGAGTGATCCCAAACAGTTATGGGCTGGACAGATGAACAGCTAGCTGAAACTCACTATACAACTCCGTACAGCTGAGGGGGAGCTACGGCTTTAGGCGATAACTCTCTCTGGGTTCATCATTACGAGTGAGCCCTTTCACATTGTCATTCAATACATTGTTATTATATAAATGTAAATTATAGCCACTTTAAAACGTTTCATTAGCAGGCCTACTGTCGTACCGTTTTTGTAGTATGAGGAAAAGCGTCTGTATTGAGTTTCAGTTCTTTGCTTTCAATTCAAGAACAGGCTCCACATTATGATACCAGAAATTGAAACTACGTGTGGGCTTGCATTGGAAACACGGGTCTTCTCACTTCACCTTTGCCCACGCATGTTTCTCTTCTCTTAGGTTAACGTCAGTCTACGCTCATCGTCTTCCTCTCTCATACAGTCAAAACCACAGGAAGAAGGTCGATAGTTGAGAACTTACCTCGATGTTATTTAATTTGCACAAGGTTGTGCAGTGGCAGAGCCCGATGAAATATTGAACTACTTTTTAGGTTTTTAAAGAGACAGATTGTAAATTAAAGTACAGAGCCTGGAGGGACTAATAGGAAACTACTACAGAGCTGGCACTTTATCAATCAGAATGAAGACCATTTATATCTTCTGCTGTCTTCTCTATGGTAAGTGTGATAATTAAATACATACAAACAATCTAAACAACTGAAAGATGCTGTAACTCTTGTCACATGATTTCATTTTGGCAGCTGCTGGGATAGAGGTTTCAGGCATCAAAGTAGAGGGACTCGAGGGGGGAGAAGTCTCGTTCCAGTGTTCACACAAATTCGCGACGAAAAACAGCAAATACCTCTGCAAGGATCCATGTAACGGCAGAGAAGATATACTGGTTGCAGTAAAAGCCGGTGGACGAGCGGCGTCGGGGAGGATAACTCTGGTGGACTCGGGGGACGGAGTCTTCACTGTGACCTTCAGTCACCTCCAGCTGTCAGACTTGGGGAAATACTGGTGTGCAGTGAAAAGACTTGGTTTGGATACATTCACTCAAGTACATGTTACTGTAGAGGAAGGTACGTGCAGGATCTTATTACTCCTACCTTGAATTGGATGTATCTTTACACTGACTGCATCAGTGGTGGAATGTAACTACATGTACTCATTTATCTGACAGCTGGAGTTCTTTACAAAATAGTGACTTTTTAAGTTTTTGAAATATATTATGTATTATACGCCAGTGGTTCCCAATCTTTTTGCGCTTGCGACACCTTAGAAAAAAAGCTGTGTTTTTTTGGGGCCCTTTGTCACATGTTTCACAAAACATCAAAGAATGATTTCCTCTTTAAACTTCTCGGAAGACTTTATTGAAATAACTGTTCACTGCTCAAAGATGTGAGACCCTTATAATATATTTTACTTTAAACAAAGATGAGATAAATGTCCAAAAAATGAATACAAATTTGCTCATCTTTTTTCTTCTTCTTTCCATCCCTATTAATGATCTCATGAACCTCAGATTCATCTTGTGACCCCTAGGTTTTTGAATCCACTGCACTAAACTAACTTGCAGATTGCAACCGACTGAATAGCTCTCTACTCACCCCTCAATCTCTAAGGTTAGATATTAACTTAAGAGTCAGTATAGCTCATTGGTCAGAGCATAGGACCTGAGCAAATCAGGTTACCAGCACCTCGGCGAGCATGGACACCTGGCCAATCCCAGGGCTTGAATGCTGCACAGGGCGGGTCTTGTCAAGAAAAGCAGTGGGATTCATAATAACGCATGTCGGACAACTACAGTGACCTTCAGGTCATGTGAAAACATGAAAAGCCCTCTTCAGAGCCAGTGTTTGGTTTGTCCGTTCTGGACTACTGTAGAAACATGGCGTACTCGGCAAAGATATAGATGTGAAGGGATATATAATGTAACAAAAATACAAAAACAATTCAGGTGATTAAACACTAATGACCCCCCTAAATAATACACACTGGTACTTCAAGTAGGTTTTTGAAAGAAGACGTTTACGATTAGCAGAGTATTTTTGCATAGTTGTTTTGGTACTTTTATTTAAGTAAAGACTCTAAATACTTTTTCCACCACTGTTCCCTTAAAGCCGTTGCAAAAGAGACAACGACCGCCATACCTGAACTTTCTCCCACATGGACATATCCGAATATTTCCAACTCAACAGAATTAACACCTGGAATGGACACCAGAAGGCCTGCAAACCTGTTGACAGGTAGGAAGAAAAATATCATCAAAATTGAATCCTTATAAATATAAAGGATAGATTAAAAAAACACAATGTACAAGTAATATTCCATCCAACCTCACAGCTTCAAACAACACCAATGGTGGAAAACCGAGCAGCACAGGTTAGTTTCTATCTTATCATTTGGTGTGTGCAGTTGGTGCATGAATATCAGTCACTTGTGGATATGTCAAATTGTTGAGCCATGTCTCTTGTTTTTGTCAGGCATCGTGTTGTACGCTACAGGCGGGGCTGTTGCCATGCTCACTATCTTGATGCTGGCAATAATCATCAGGAAACACAGAGGAAACTTCAAACCTCAACTACAGGTTTGCTCCAAAAGCACAGACCGCGTCAGTGCAGATGAAACAGAGGTATGAGCCTCTTCACGACACAGCAATTGTCTTCCTAGAGAAACATGACGATTGTCTTGGCAGCGAATCAAATGAAGCTGACGACAATTAAGTTTCCTTTCCTGGTTTCAGAGGTCAATTTACAAAAAGGGGTTTTCCCAAAACTCCATCAGTTCATATTTCTCTTTAAGATGCTATAAAACCCACACCTAATCGGTGTTTCTATTTGCATTCGTAATTTTAGGAAAGATGCTTATTTGCATACTTGCTGAGAGTTCGATGAGCAGATAGATGCCAGTCTAATTTCTCTCTGTTAAATATGACACCTTGGTGAGCCTTAAAAGGTGGGGTTAAAGGATTTAGTGACTTTTTCATATTTGAGTCTGCACTACATCATATTTACAATGCAAATGTTTAATAATATTGAACTACATCAGTAAACTTAATGTGGTATCTATACATGTGTTACTGAGTAGATTCAGTTCAGAGGTACACTGAAAGCCCAGTGAAATGAAGAACATACTTGAACTAATAAATGCTGATTTGTTTTTCCTTTGCCACTTTTCAACAGGCTGACTGCGAGTACGATGACATTGGCGAGGACGTGCAGTCGATGAAAACAACATCTGAGCTTTTCTCTTGTTCTCACTACCCAAAGCAGAATCCACCGACAGACGCCACCACAGCCGTCGAATGTAGCGTACCTCTTCACATTTATGAAAACATCTGTTGCTTCAAAGGCACTGAACATTCAAGACACTCAGCTACAAATGTCCAAGACAAACATGACATCAGCTCTGTGATCTACATCAAACCTTTGCCACCTATATGTGAAAGAACTGGCAAAGGCTGTCTTGGAAAACACACAAATGAAACGACAGCAACTAAAAATGCAACAAGCAAACCAACAGAGAGCTGTAAAAGCAATGAATCCGCCTGTCACTGCAGATCTTACAGTGATTCCACAGAAGTGAGGCCAAGATCACTTTGGTTTGGTTTGGATGCATCAGGAAGAGTGTGAGTTATGCCCCAAAGTATGATTGGTGGGATTTTTATGGACACTGATGTACAACTGAACTGTACCTCCTACGATGCTTCCTCAGTTAAACCAACGTTTATAATTCACTTTAACTACATTTGTATCCTTTACAAAGGCATGCTGAGGGTTGTAGACATGTTCTGTCTCTGCATTGATTTAGAGTCATTATTTGTGTGCCAACCGAAAAGACAATCTTACTTTTAACTGGAAAAAGCAAACAAAGGAATATGTTTTTCCTAGATTCACTGATTACTTTACATACTTTTGAATATTTGTTCATTGATAGTACACGATTGAGTCGAGTGAGAAAGGACGGATGGTTGAGGTCAGTCCAATCTCAGATAGATTAATAAAATGAAATCTGATCTACAGTCCTAGAATTTATTAATAAAAAGCTGAAATTGCTATTGTTAAAAGAGTTGAGAGACTTAAGATTTTAACTGGAATATGACAGTGTGTATGGATTTTTGTCTACCTGTATACACAAAGGAAACCTCTATGACAGTGTCAACAATAAGTTATCATTATAAACTTCACAGGAGTGGTACTTGTAGCACTGTTATTCCACATTGTATACTGCCTTACAAAGGCAGAGAGCAGTAATTACAGAAACAGTGATGTTGTGAAAAAAGGGGATTGAAGTTCGAAGGCTCTTAACCAAACTGTGTAACATATATACAGTATATATATATGGTAAAACCTTTGTGTCTTTTTAGGATGATTATTAATCATCCCAGACTTAAGATAAAAAGGGCGCAAGGAAACGCAGTATGTACAAACAAAATATCTCTTTGTTTCTTCAGCTTTCTTGTTCATTTGAATGTTCATAAATGCTACAACTCCTCAAGACCCAAGCCAAGTCCCCGTGTCTTGCTTGCTATACCTGCTGATCAAAATGAAAGGGGTTAGCCACTCAGTTTTTCTCGTCTTTAAAAAAAAAAGAATACAATGGTTTTCCAGCAGTTAATCGATCAAAAGTCTTATTGTAGGTTATCGTGAATTAATAACATGTTAGGTTATGATTAGGGTACGCCAGTGGACTTTAGTCAATGTACATGTAGTGTTCACCAGTGATACAAATAAGTGTGTGTTGGTGTGACTGTTTGTGTCGGATTATGTCAGGACACAAATACATATATGAATGTGTTTGCAGTTAGTAAGAGCGTGTGATTATGGATAGGGGGCTTTAACGTTTTATAAGTCAGTGGAAGTATTAACATATGTCTGTACCTTAAAATAAAATAAACACAGATGCCTCTATGTGTAGTATGATAAAGCTTCTGCCTTTGGCGATTCCTAGTGGTCATATTAATAAAGACACTGGTTATAATTTCCAGCACATTAATGTGAAACCTTTAAACTTATTATTTTGTGTGCACTGTTGGGCATTATCAAATGGATGAATAATTCATAATGAAGTGGAAAGAAAGGATGTTTAAGGCTTACTTGCATGAATAATGTAACAAAAGACAGACTTGTTTCATGAATTTTCATCTGATAGATAGGGAGAAAGTACAACATGTGTCAATGGATACATGCATAATATGTTTTTTGGCATCAGCCTTGAACTTATCTTTAATGTTTTATTTAATTCAACATTTTCTAATTTAATATCACTCTTCATGACCTTTTCAGTAGAAGGTAAAAACAAGTATTGCAGCCTTTTGTTGTTACACAGATCAGTGTTATTAATAATAATATGTGTCAACATATAGATGACGGCAAAGAATAACAGGTGGCATTTTTTAATAAAGCATACTTTATAAATGGTTTGTACAGTGCAAAGTGTTATTGTTCTTTTTTTGGGTCACATGAGGGAACAATCTGTGTGGCGAAAGTATCAGCTATTTATTTATACATCCAGCAAACACAGAGCAACACTATCATCCAGTTGTAGTTGTGTCCACCCGACCAATATAAGTCCAATATTCACTTCAGCTCTTTTTTTAAATCTCTCTCCTCTCCTGACGACAACACTTGGCTCTTTAGCTGCTTTATGCTCAACTATGTTCACCACATAGTCACTAACTGTGTCTGTTCGTATGTTGAGCTCTCGGCAGTTAGGGAACAGTTGGGTTATTAAAGAGAACTGAAACGGCTTCCTGCGGCTGTTGGAAACAAATCTCATGCGAGCAGTGAGAATAATTGGCAACAGTAAAGCTATGGGCCATAAAACCAAAACAATCAGCCGAGACGCTCAATTGTTGCTGTTAACTTCAGTCTGGTGATAATTCCCTGTGGGTCCGTCACTATGAATGAAACCATTCACATTATAAGTTATCATTTGATCCATTATTAATTAAAAAAAACATTGATTGGTGCAAGTTTAATTTTCACAACTCATAACATCTGGGTTAGCACAGCATGAAAAATCTATTTAACTGGAGCTGAACCTCATCACACACTACTTATAGGAAGTAGTACAGTACCAGATAGCAACACTGGAGTCAAGAACAAGTACAGTTTGTGATGACTCAAGAGGATTACAGAGGACTATGGGATTGCCTTGAAGGATGCAGTGAATTAAACCCAGAATTATTTTCTTAATTTAAGAAAAAAAAACAGTGAACTCCAGATGTGCTTTGTTTGAACACACATGAAGGTAACTCTTTGAGTCACCTAAGCCGCCATGATTTCACTTCCATAGGTTGAAGGTTATGTGTGGACTGGTTTGTTCATGAAAGAGGAAGAGGTTTAAACACATGGACATGAAAGCACCAGATTGAACACACGGACACAGTCTTTCGTCCAGGTTGCTGCCTCATTGTGCAGCTGGGGAGGAATCTGCGTGTTGCAAACTGAAGGTAAACTGGGAGTGATGGGAGCGACCTGGATCTCATGGAGAACCACTACAACTGTCATCATTACTATACTACAAATCCAAGGTGGGCCGCATGCTATGCATTAAAGCTGACGTAATAGACTTTACTTGAGTTCAACTATTTGTTTAAACACATGATTACATAACTAACAGCTTTTCTTCTAAACGACAGCTCGGATCAGTGTCAAAACCACGGCTGCTAACGGTGTGGAAGGCCAGGAATTTGACTTCAGATGTAATTATAAAGACGGCCAGCAGAACAATACTAAGTACTTCTGCTATGAAAATGACGACAATGATGACAAAATGTCCTCCACCTCCCTGATACGGACACAAAAACACGACCAGTGGGATAAAGGTGGACGTTTCTCTCTGTACGACAACACCACCGGAGCCTTCTTCATCGTCAGGGTGGACAGCCTCACCTCAGAGGACAGCGGGACGTACCGGTGTGGGGTGAACGCGATCCCTGATCATATCAGTTTCATACAACTGAATGTTTCCCGAGGTACCGTATGTCACGTCAAAGCACACAATCTGGTTCCTGGTTGGTGCCTTACAGTGAAATAAGAAGTTTACAATACAGATGCTGAATAGTTTCTGTCGACCTGGTGGTTTCGATCTAAAAATGTCAGGTCTCTTTTACTATAAATAAGTAGTGTTACAGTAATAGTAGTGCTTTTCGTTTTTGTAAACCAATTATTTTTTGCTTTTTTTTGTAACTGTGCTTTCCAGGTACTGAATCACCCATCTTTCCGATGGACGACCCAGTGAACAGTGAGTGATTGTGTGTGTGTGTGTGTGTGTGTGTGTGTGTGTGTGTGTTTGTGTGTGTGTTTTCATAGTATTCATAATTATATGTGTGTGTGTGTGTGAGTGAATCCTCAGCCAGGTGAACTAAACTTATTGTTCTCTCCTGCAGAGATCCACCTGTCGCTGTTCGTGACTGCAGCGATGTGTATGGCAGCAATGCTGTTCATATGTCTGTTCACGCTTTGTCTTCTGCTGGCTGTTAAACACCGAAGACCTGGCGCACGCCAGAATGGAGAGGTTTGTCCAAACTTTTAGCAACACTAGCAGCAAGGCTACAGCGATGTCAATCAGTCTGCCACTGTTATCAAGACTGAAATATATCTCAGCAACTAGGGGATGGATTGGCATGAATGTTAGTACATATATTAATGTTCCCATCAGGATGAATTGCAATACGTTTGGTGATTCTCTGACTTTTTATCTAACACCATCATCGTCACTAACCAAAGTATTGGTCAATGTGTCCAATACTTTGGTTAATGGCTATAGACCTGCAACACTAAAGACATTCCCATCAGACTCAGCTGTACTTGTATTCAGTGCTAAATGTTGAGCTGGATTTATAATTGATGCAATGGGTTAACCTACGGCTTAGGTTTTGATTTATAGTTGGGCGTCAGATGTCACCCATTGATGATCACCGGGTGATCATATAGTAAACATTATACATGCTAAACATCCACATTTTAGCATTGTTACTGTGAGCAGGTTAGCATGCTGATGTTAGCATTTAGCTCAATGTGCCTTAGTCGCAGTGATGCTAGCATGTCTGGAGACGCTTAGTCTTGTTAGCTGACTGTAAGAACCACTTTATCAAGTAAACACAAACAAATTAGCATTCAGAGAATACTATGACATCTCGTGCAAGAAGCAGTTCACTGTCAGCTGATTTCTGTTCATCCCACAGACATCATCCGACTATGAGACAATGATGCCTGGTGTAACAACTGAACCTGAACTGCGCTGCAGCTTTTCGACTCCAGACTGCGCCGATCTTTCGGCTTTACCATCGCCACCACCTGACCTCTGCTCCCACTTCACATTAAAGCATCGGGAGTCCACTGTCACTCTCGGCCTCGGTGAATATGTTGATGTGGATGTGCCAAAGCACATCAACGAGTACCAACATCTGGATCTCAGCCGGCTAGAGGAGCACGTCTATCACAGCCTTAATGGACTCAGCGATCCTAAAGATGGACCCCTGGGAGTCAAAAAGCAGATCAACTGTTGACACTGTTGAAGGATAATTCCAGGTTAATTACGGCCAATGGAAAGTCAGAAACTTCATTGTTAACCTTTGTTTTCTTGTAGCTGTGCTCCCATATCTTGGTGTTAATATTATTCATAAGAATGACGATCACAACGGCAACATCAAGGTTGTAATAAACCAAAATTATACTTCATTGTGAGTTGGAGGGGCGTTGGAAAAACAGATTTGAAAGTTAGCGATGAAGGAACTTTAGTAATTCAAGAGGTTATAGTGTTAATTATTACTGTGTTTAGTTATTTCTAGAGGAAATAGTTTTGCAACTGAAAAGAAGAACTGTTTGAGCAAGACTCAACTCAAGCTGTCAAGAGTTGAAATAATCCACGAAGAGGAGCATACTGGAAGCTTTAAGCTCCGTCTCTCGCTTTGCTTTCTGATATATTTCACCAAAATAAACCAAGTGGTAATATCTGAGGGTGTCCTTGTGTTAATTATTTACTGGCCTAATTGATCTGAAACATTCACTTTCAAGACGGGAGCAAGAGACGGGAAGGGACCTTTTGGTGCTTCTCACAAGTGGTTTTGTTAGTGAGATGAGGAAGCAGGCTAAGGAAGTGCAACAACAAAGAGGAACCTGTGACAAATGCAGAGTTGTCATTCGTTTGGAGAAAAATAAAAAAAAAGTGAAATCAGGGTGAGTTAAGAAAAGGCAAAGGAAAGTGACAGATGTACATACTGTGTGTGAAGATGATTTTCTTCATTTTGATCTTTCTTCTGGGAGGTAAGTTTACAAAGGTTAATCCGTTTCTCTCTCTCTCTATCTCTCTCTCTCTCTGTTCCTCTCTGAATGTTTAGTGTCTTTCTCAGGTGTTAGGGTTCACCTTCCTGAATTTGTTAGAGGACCCAGCTGGAGGACTTTTTTATTTGTCAGTTTCGTTGGGAGCTATATCAAGATTAGAGAGTGCACTTTTTGAGGAGCATTTTTCAAAAGTACTGTTTAGTTTAACCTCTTCAAGCTTCTAAGAATATTCAAATGAAACAATCAGAACAGAATAAACAGCCTATAACTGTAGACATACTGTATGCAACTTGTGTCAGGGGCCAGAAACCGTAAAAGTTTGAGAATTTTTCATCCTTCTGGTTGGTGATATACCGTGTAACTACAAAATGAAGATCTGACTTTGTTGCCGTCTGTGTGTTTTGTCCAGGGTTATGGGAGACTGAAGCCATGTCAGTAACAGGAGTGTTGGGAAAGGAGGTCAAGATAAAATGCTCTCACTTGAACGCATTTAACAACGTCAAATATTTCTGCAAGGGAACGTGTAAAGGTGAAGACGTCCTAGTCAGTAGCAGAACAAATAAGGATTCAAAGGACAAATACAGTATTACAGATGAAGGAAACACATTCAACGTGACCATCTCTCGTCTGACAGAGGATGACTCAGGAACTTACTGGTGTGGAATTACCAGAATTGGTCTGGACACATACAGTGAAGTAGTCCTCACAGTCATAGTGGGTGAGATGAACAGCTTTCATGACGTTGTTATTCTTCGTCACTTCAAAGATGAAAACCTTTGTCCCATTTCCTTTTTATTAGAATATGACCAATATTTCACAACAGTCTGTCTCAAGCTGATCTTCTTTGTTTCGCAACAGACAGTAATTAAAGGAAAGAAGTGAGAGACCAACACAGCACATAAAATGTGACTGAGGGACGAGGATTAAAATTAAAATGATTTCTAATTTCTTTCAGGAAACACACAGGACCCTGACAATGACTTACCACAATCATATTCAAGTACTTCATCCTCTAGTAAGCAACTGTCTGGATGTGTGTGTGTGAGAGAGACAAAATCCTGAGTGATGCGTCATTACTGAGATGTGATGTCTCTTTTTTTCAGATAAGCTGGTGTACATTGGAGCAGGTCTCGGGGTGGTTGTGCTGGCTCTGGCGATGGTCCTTTTAATCTTCTTCAGACATCGAAACAGAGGCATCCACACATTTTCTGGTATAAATCTAACAGGCTTTGTATGATACTTTTTTCAGAACCTGATGGCAGTTTGAAACACCCAAGGTAGAAAACAGATTAACCTGAACAACTATCTCAAACAACTTAGCAATACCCAGGCCTGAACACTATAACAAGCACCTCACAGCCACCTCACAATTATCTAGCACTTTTCTTGAACTTCTGCCCAGTGAGCCATAGCAACCACCACAAACAACCACATATAGCAGACTCCAATATGGCGCCCAGTCACTTGAATAAAGTTGCAGAGAGTAAAGGTTTGCCTCCATGTTGTGTAGTTCAGTGTTGATTTTGTTAACGAAAACTATGAGTATAGATATGTTCGTCAACAATGTTTTTTTACATGTTTAAGACGAGGAGATCACGAGACGGCTCCGACGTCAATAGACACTCACTGTGATTATATCAACATGCAATATTGTTGCCGGGAAAAAAGACGAAACCTCATTTATATTGGTTGATAAAAAAGAAAAGATGAAATATAAGACATTTCTTTCTGCTGCCGCTGTAGTCCTGTGCTGTAAGAAAGTAAAATGTCGACAGTTTTCATTGATTAAAACTACTAAAATAATTACAGTTTTCTTTGGCTGAGATAAAACTCAAATGCCCAGACTTTTAGTGACTAAATATGATAAAAAAAACCTAACAAAGGCATTTGACACGGGACTAAGACTTAATGAAAAATAGCTGACAAAATAAACACTAGTGTGGACTAGTACTTTACTTTGGGATGATGTAAATAAAAGTAATAATTGACGATGTTTGCAGTTTGGGGTCACCTGTCAATAGTTTTACAGATTTCCCTTTACAATGATGGTCTATGGGAAAAATAATTTTTGGGCTACAGGGTTTTTTTCGTTGCAGAACCGCAAGTGGCCACCGGGACAAACTGGCAGCAAGACTGAGTGGTGGCACCGTATCCATCTCTCTTATTACATCCGTGCAACAACCTCGCAACACCCTAGCATATACCTTGCATGCATCAACTTTGCAATAAACTACGCTCATCTACGCTTACAAACTACCTACATTAGCCGTAGTGATTGCTCTAAAAGCCATAGCAAATCACAAACTAACAGCCACAGCAAAACTAGCCACTGCATTGGAAAAACATCTATATCCTTAGCAACTACTAAGCAACACAGATAACAATTGGCACTCTCTTAACATGTAGGACTTCAAAGTGGTAGCTAATGTGTAGGCTAATGAATGTGTTTTCATTCATCTGGGATCTAACTCTTTGTGAATCATCACTCTATGCAGGAAAGAACCATGACATGGCCTATGCGACAGTTTCCCGTCAGAAACAAGATGGACACCACATCGCTTCTACCTCTTCAACAGCCAATGAGTATCAAGAAACAGACGACAGGACAAACAGCATCTTAAGCTCTTCAACTGTTCAACACCAAGACTTCGGAAGCGATCACTCAGACAATGTTTATTCCAACGTCTCCGCTTCATCCGTCTCTCAGATCCAACCAGACGGCCTCCTCTACACCACAGTTAGCTTCAACAAACACACAGACGGCAGCACTGACACACCTGGCACTGCAGCGCTTACGTACTCCGCCATTAAACACAAAGCAACAGATGAATCCGCAGTCTATTACAATGTCAGAACTCAGTTATGATCATCTCAAGTGCAGTATCTTCCTCTGCTATAAAAGTCTGTGTGATGCTCAACTGAAAATACCCACCAGTCACACATTTCTGTAAAGCTAAATTCACAGGTTGTTGTGAATTAATTATTCAGGTAATTCAGAATGTATTTATTGATTAACATTCATGAAGGACAGATAAGAAATATATAGATAACTAAAAATAATGCATGAAAATTATAATTATGGTCAGTAGATTTTGTATTTTAACCTAATAAAAACATTGTCAAATCAATATAGATAGATTTTCTTCTGTGAATTTTTTCTTCTTCTGTGAGACGCCTACCACCAATACACACACACTCACACAGCTTTAATGAAATAGAAACTGAGAAGGTGATGTGAGCAAAGGAAGAGGCTATAGTGGACAGGCGTCACACCTACAGCTCTAACTTAACACCACGCTTTGTAATTAACCTCAAGACTTTATTGTGGGGCTCCAGTCGTGTTTCTAGAAGAGGATTTAAGCCTTCAGATTGAATTTAGACTCAGTGGAGTGGTCTGAGAGTTGGTGAAGGGCAGAAAACCCAGTAGAGTCTAAGGAAAACAAAAGCTGAGAGAGAATGTTTGCAAAGATCGCAATAGAGTGCTGGAGGAAGGAGTTCTAAAACCAGGAAATGAGTTGGGATTTTTGCACTTCTGGTTTCCCATTAAAATAAAACAATAAAAGTGGTGTTCATTTGTGAATATTATCTTGCTGAACACAGAGCTTATTTTCTGCAATAAACCAAAATCCAATGAAGAAAATCCCATTGACGTTTTGTTGAGGGAACCAGAGTGATGATAACTTCCAGGTTGGCCAACAAAATTAGGTAATCTGTGCTTATTTTTTTAATTTGAAGCATCAGAAGCCAACAATCAAAGACACATCTATCAACAAAGGAGGGAGGACTAGTTGACATCTCCTGCCGATATGACCCTGGGAATGAAAAATGTTTTAATGTGATGATTCTCATTAAAACATTAAAATGTTTAAAGAGAGGACGCAGAGAGGGACATATTATCCCTATGATGATATGAAAGATCCTGCATGTGACCATCAATATACTGTCCCTGAATGATGCCAAAACATACTGCTGTGAAATAGATACATACACGTTTGATTCTAAAACAGAAATCAAGCTAAAAGTCGACAAAGGTAAGTCAAAGTTATCCATTTTCCTTACATGTTACCGCACTTTCTTTGACAAGTTTTTAATATACGTTTTATACAAGGTCTAAATCATCAGGAAATTGGTTCAATCTGTGTGCAGCATACTGTAATATCACCTGTTTCCCTTTTCAGGGGTTTGTATTTGACTGGTTTTAAAAAGGGAAAGTTTACGATAGTTTGCTATTCAAATACTAAATGTATTTTACAAGGTTTTTTTGTATTAAAAATGTGATCAATGAGGGCTTGTTTTTTTTTGTCCTGGAAATAAGTAAAACAGGTAAACATATAAGAGATAACTGTAGGATCAAGTCTTCATTTATTTTTAAAATCTTTTTACACTTACAGTATTCTAATGTGGTATTTCACTTTGCTCTCGTGTTACCACCACTGGCAGGAAAAGAGCTGTTGTGGTTGCTGCTGCACTGCTGCTAAATCTGTTGGTGCTTCTGTACTTTAGACTGAGGAAACACACGATACAGTGACCTCAATTTAACTTGCAAGTCTCTGCAACATTATTATCCAATGATTCTCTGACCACAAACCAGGTTGTCTGGGTCCAGAGCTTCAACACGGAGGCAGCCGCCCCGGCCGTGGAGAGAGATCAGATCAGCTGCTGACCCGCTTTCACATCCTCATTTGTGTGTTTGTTAGCTTGTCAATCATCCATCCATGTAGTTTGATGGCAGATTTGATCATTATAGTCACAGTGTGTTATTTTGCTTATTCACTGTATTATTTTATAACTTGTTTTGATGTGTGGAAAAAAAATTTAACAAAAATGTAAATTCTTCCATTTGATATGCACTGTGAACATTATTTCTCCAATAAACCCAATAACCTTACACCTTATTTATTAAAAAGTCAGGTCTCATTCATCTCCCACCTTTATTCCACTCATATTATAAAAACAAATCCATTTTTTTTTCTTAACCTCCTCAGATGTGAAATGAGGTGAATGTAATTATCATTGCTATCGTTTTTTTTTATGATGGATGTTTGTCTGAAAAGTGTCAAATAAGGCTTTGTAACTTCTACTGAACAGTGACACCTGTGGCTACAAGTAGCACTTACAGGATAATGGTAAATGGTAAAACTCAGTAGCACATGCAGTGAAGAGTCATAAAGTCCACAAAGTGACTCAGTAATGTCAATTCCACAATGATATCTGTCTAAAGTTTGCTAACATTAGCCACCAAAGGCTAATGGTCATACCGGACAAAGTAAGGCTGTAGCAGCAGCACCCTTGAGTGCATTGATTTGAACAAAGTTATGTTTTTTGTTAATTTAATTTTCCATTTGTACGAGGAAGAATGTGTTCAATTTGCTTTCAAAGTCTCGCTTAAAACTTTAGAAAGTATCCTCCCATTAATGATTGTTTTGACCATCTGAAAATAACTCAAAATGCAAATATGTTGGTAAGTGATACGATACTCATAAGGGTTTAAACTTTAGAGGTTGACTGACTTCATCTGGAGGCCTCCCCGGGGGAGAACTGCGAAACAAAGATAATGTGAACGGGTGAAAGTCACATGATACCTGATCACACAGACATGTTACATTCATTTTTAGATTCAGTTCTAAATGTATATTAATCTCTGATGTCCATCAGGAATTAGCGTCCATAAATCCACTTAAAAATAACAGAAAAATATGTTCCTTATAGGTCCAGAGAATCATCACATTTTAAGTTTTTTTCAGAATCAAAGTAATCCAGAGATGGTTGTCTTTGTATCCATTGTAAACTGGAACTGCTAATAACTGATTCAGTATACTTTTAATGGGGCCACACTTTGCCAAAATGTAAACAAATGTAACAAAAAATGGAGGTTAAGTGGTTTTGGATTTTTATGGAATTTAATTGTCAACTTCAAATCATCAAATATTTCTATTTATTTAACATCATTTTCTATTTATTTATTTATCTATCTATCTATCTCTCTATCTCTCTATCTATTTATTTATCGGAGCCTGTGTCTGAATGGGTTAAATCAATGAGTTCTTACAGATGTTTTTGATCCAAAGGACATTGTGGACAACGTTTTGTGAAGTACAACCATATTTGGATTTACGTCTTAACAGATGAGGAGATCATGAGATGCAGAAGGTGAAGAATTACTCTGAATATTCGTCAGCACTTTCGCTCTGCATCACTCTTCTGTCTCTACTTCCTTTCTTTCTCTGCATAAAAAAAGTCTCCTCATTTTAAAATGCAAATATTTCTAATTCCAGAAAGCAGAAGCTGCACAGAGAGACAGAAGGTGTGACAGTAGTACACTGATGCCATGACGAGAGAAAGCTACATTTAAACTATAGTAAACTGGAAAAAATGGACTGAGAAAATGAGAATATCACTGAAAGTCATCATTTACCTAATGACAGGTAATTATATTATACTACGTGTGTTTCTATTTGATGAGTGAAAAACATATGTTTGGCAAAAACCTGTTTACAGTGTTATGAAGAAATAACTTCTTGTTTTCTGACAATTCTTACAACAGCTAGTGTGAGATTATCATCTGTCACAGGAAACAAGGGAGGACATGTTGACATAAACCGTAAGTACAATGAAGTAGTAAAGCATCATGCAAAATACTTTTATGAAGACGTGCTAGCTTGTTTGATGTCAAACTAAAACAAAACTAAAAATCATACACCTGGCAGCTCAAAGAGCACTGAGGGTCTTTACTTGAGGATTTTTTTTCTTAATTTCCTGCTACTTCATACTTCTTCTAGACTACAATGCAAAGGAAAATGTACTTTTACTCCACAGCATGTATCTGACACTATACTTGCTACTGACTTTGCAGTAAATTAATGTACATAGAAAACATATAACCAGCTTAAAAAACATGATGCATACTTATAGATTAAACTATCCAGCTGCATGGTTAAAGTTAGTGTTATCAAAATTATATAATACCAATTTTATAAATAAATAATTGTTATATTATCATTTAGTTATTGTTTTTATTTTCACGAGGAGTGACGGGGTGCTGTACTGTTTACACACCGTTTTGGTCTTTAGGCTTTTCTGTGTTAGTGGTAAGAAAAACAATCCAATAATTGAACATAACAATCATATATGTTTTCAGACTGGAATGACATCACACCAGTGGCAATAAACCACAGTACTGGACATACTGTCCAAATTGAGTGCACCTATCCAGACAGCCATGAGAACAATGAGAAATTCCTGTGCAAGGGAGCGAATCCTTTCAACTGCAATCAGCTGATAAATACAACAGAGCAGGAGAGAGATGTGGTTAAAGGCAGGTTTCATATAAGGGATAACATGAGAAAGAAGTACTTCTACGTGTACATCAACAATCTGAGCACAGACGACTCTGGGTACTACTGGTGTGGCTCCAGCGGGACGGGGGAGCATGCTGGATCCACTAAAATCCTCCTCTCTGTAGGTGAGTACACTGAGCACTTTTGTCTTCTACTGTAAACACACAAGTATAACTTATTCACTCTGTACCTATGAACCAAATGCAGGACAATTATTTTATCAACACACATCTGTGCTGCTGTTGATGAATAGATGTGTAGTAACTTTGCAGGTTATTACTATTCACCTATTTTAAAAGGTCTGTTCATATTGTTTTTGTCTCACACAGCTGCATAACTGAGCTGAAACTAAATACATTCAAGTACTAGCATTAAGTAAATACTTGTACTTTACTTGAGTATATAGATTTTCTGTTAGTTAGCATACTAGTGTACTTTAACTTCACAACATCTACTGAGAGCTACAGTCACTAGATACATCAAATTAAGATTCAACATACAAAACACATGATCAGTTGAAATACTATTACACATTTTCATGGATGACAGGTACTTGTACACTGGTTAAAATTAGCTTCCTTTTGACCGGCTGCAACATGAAAGTTGAGCAGCTACTTTACCGGAGTATAAAGAGCAGCTGGTATATCAGTTAACAGTGTAGCCAAACAACACAACAAGCTGGTATGTGTGTAGGCAATTTGAATCCAGGGAATGGCAGACTCCACCACTAATGATGAAAACTACTATATAAAAAGGTATTTACAGAATGTAAATACTTCTAATGGCTATTGCAGAAAAAAAATGCAGACCATAAATAGTATCAACGAGAAGGTGAAAACAGAGATGGATGGATTGAGACAAGCTTCCAGCATCATAAACGATGTGTTATGTGTGCGCCTTGTGCCTTTTGTCACATCTCTAACCTTCTGGCTTTTTACCCTCACACAGCTGAAGAACACATCCCAACCAAAAGATCAGACTCTCCAGCTCTGCAGACAACAGAATCACCTAAAACCCGTAAAGTTCTCCATTCAGGTGACCTCCGGTTGCCACTTGCTACTGCACACAAAACAGCTGCTGTTCACACCTCCCTAAATACACGCAACACTTTTACTGCAAAAACAAACATCGACACAACTTCTCCCTTTTACGCATGAATTTTGAAGACGATGAAACTCTTCTGACGGCATGTATTCTTTTAGCTTCAACTGTTGTCTCTTTGTTGCAGATCTGATTGCCATTGTGGTGGTGTGTCTGGCCTTGTTACTGATACTTGTGCTTGTATTTATACTGTGCAAACACAAACTCCCCAGGACACAAGGTGAGGGTTGGAAATTTGAAATAAATAAATTCTTTATGAGTTTGTAGTTTTATAATTAACATTTTTGTCTTGAATTATCCGTTAATTGGCAAAACGATTGTCGGTAGTCTATCAAAGTCATGGAATTATATTTGCTTACAAAGCAGATTGTGTGGTTTTAATGCTGAATAACTGAATTAAAGAGGCAAACATACATGGAAAGCTTAATTAGCACATGATTTTGAAGATGATAAGTAACTTTGCAAGATAAAAAAAAAATCTGGTTTCCATCTACTCAAATGTTCTTGTTCCCAGTGTGTTGTGCCGCAGGCGGATCATCAGAGCAGAGGACAAACGATGAACACGACACAGAGGTGTGTGTGTGTGTGTGTGTTTGTGTTTATGAGTTTTCACATGCGCACAACAATTGCATCTATTCACACTGCGCCCCTTCTTCCTCTGCAGGAAAATCATGGAGGTCACCACTATGACGAGATACAGATGCGGAACCAGCAGGCGAGCTCAGGAGACGCACTGCTGTCTGTTTATGCAACTGTCAACCTTCCCGTGGACCAGCTCCACTACGCCAGCGTCAATTTCCAGAAGGGGAACGCACCTCCTGACACAGATAAAAACCGCTCGTCGACCTGTGACTACTCCTCTATCAGTAGGTATCAGGGTGACACCCATGACATTGAGGACGGCTGGGTTTGGGTCAGTCATTGCGAGTAAATCTTACACTTCACTAAAAATTGTTATTGAATTAAATTCTCTTATTTTAAAAAACAATGATTGTGGTTGCTACTGTTTTCAACTTTTTCTGTGATCAAACATAATTAAGTGTCCTTATGATAGAAAATATTCAGTGTTACCACTTTCAGTTAATCATGATATGTTAAGGGTCATAAGTGATGAACAGCTAGTGTACAGCATATTTGTATTAAATACAGTACATCTGGTGCATGAGAACACGTGTCGTCTTTACCTTGTGTTGCTTTGGAGCGCCCTCTTCTGGTTGAGCAGGTGATCAGCAGGTGATTGGCCGGTGTGACGACTCTCCAGCCTCAGCTGTCACATATATGTTCAACATGATGTCTTTGATATTCACACCTAATTGGTGTTTTTGAAGCTCATTGATGGAATTTTATACTGAACTTTGTCAGATAATATATTCATTTGTCTAACTGAGACCGCTGACGCTTCAGACAAATTTCTACATTATTGCACCAAACGAGGACTGTTGATTTTGTCCCCTATCAGTTACAGTTAAAGTGTATTTGACAGACATCTTGGTGACACTTTATGACAGCCATAATGCATTATAAACATACCTATCATTTTCTTAAAGCACTGTATATTCATAAGCACTCATACATATTCATAATGTGTGAGGGACCAGGGTACGCATAAAGGTGCAAGAGCAGGTAAGGGATTTTTTTCACCCAAAGTATTTACAATAATTAGGATGGACAACAAAATCAAGCCAAAGTGACAAATCAGAATAACTATATAAACTTAACATAATTGCACTAAAGTTTAAGTACAAGATAATTAACCGGAACTTAGTTTAAACCAACGTAGTGAGCGCTCTTCTGAACAAGGGACACTCCCTCCCCATCTCCTACCTGCATAATATATACTATGCTGGCCAGTCCATAGTTGATTGCAGGGGGTTGAAGACATTCCTCCTCTGTGGTGCAGATTTAGTGGCTCCTGCAACACCCCTCTTGCTGTTGTAGAATGGCACAGTCCAATTGGCTAATCTATTTAGGCAGGTGCAGGTGCTCAGTCTTTTGCCAGAAGGATGGTCGGCTGCAAAACACTGACAGGAAAGTTAACACTTTTATCAAATTTAACTTAATATTATCTGATCTTGTCAGTCAAAACAAGTGTCTTTATGTCTCACATCATAATTTAAAGAACAGTGAAACGGCTCTGTCACTATGCCTGGTTGATGGTTGGCTAGTTGCAGCCGCCACATAATACTTTATAACAAAAATCATATCACATTATAAAGCATTTTATGACTGTCAAGAATGATAATACTTTATAATTTACTTAAAACAAACAATGGCCACTTAGAATAATTTATAATCAGATTATAATGTATAACCGTGATGATAATAATGCATTTTAAAAAGATTATAATGTATTACCACTATGGGAAATATAATATACTTTGATACTAAAGTGACAATTATTAAGTATTATACTTTTATAAGTCATTATATAATGCTTTTTAATGTGTTATGATTATTATTATGAAGCATTATGAATATTTATGATTGCTTATTACTAGTGCTATAGGCCGATTATAACTCATCATAAATATGTTTACAAGACATGGACGTCATGACATCTTTTAAAGGCTATTATGTTATTATTCTAATTAATTAATTAACTGGTTTTATTTTGTAAAGGGTTAATAAAAAAAAAAAATGTCTTCGTATTGAAAGTCCAAAAACTATTGTAAAAATGATGACGTGAACTGTATATTGACAGACGTCCCAGTCGACCAATGAGAGAGGAAAGTGACGCTGGAGGCGGAGCTACGATCTCCGGCGGAGGCTGGGTGTCGCCTGACCGGATGATGACAGAAGTTTTCGGTTTATTGTTGCTACTTTTATCATGCACTCACTCAGATATTAACCTCGCCGGTGCTCTGACCGCGGTCGGGACTCTTGACTCTGAACTGCCTTGTGTTTTGCGGAAATAAACTCCCAGACTGTGGCAGACTGCAGTGACATCTGGGAACTTTTGCTTTGAAGAGCGATCCCTTGGCTCGTATTTGACCGGGGAGAAGAGCAGGATAGAGCCCGCTGGGCTGACCGAGCCGCCGCTATGGGAAACCGGGGGATGGAAGACCTAATTCCCCTCATCAACAAACTCCAGGACGCCTTCAGCTCCATCGGCCAGAGCTGCATCTTGGACCTGCCGCAGATAGCGGTCGTCGGCGGCCAGAGCGCAGGGAAGAGCTCCGTGTTGGAGAATTTCGTCGGGAGGTTGTACCGTTAATATGGATTAATCTGACGATGTGAATGTGATTCGTTTTACTTCCGTGAGTGTAGTGTGTGGCCCTTGTTGTTCTTTTAGGACAAACTACGCCGAGCTTTTGCGTAAAAGTCGCCAACTAAGCACTTGGTTGCGCGCTCCGTTTGTCGGTGCCTCCCAGTTCCTAACGTTTTTGTTTTTTTTGGGAACGGATTCTTTCCATTTTGGAGCCGAGCTGTTCACGATCCATAATTACGCATGTTACGCTAAAGAAAATAGCTGTTGATTGAGAGACAAAAACTGAGGCGAAATTGATTTAAAATGTGTATAAAAGTGAGGTTAGTCTAGAGCTCGTCATCCTAGATTTATAGAAATATAACTTTGTATTGGCACTGATCTGTTCAGTCGCTGATTCATATTAGGCCCAGTCTGTCAAACATTGACAAAGGTTGTTTTCCTTGAGACTGCTTGCCAGCGGTTGTAAACACATCTTTATAGGCCTCATGTTACAAAGGTCAGGTCAATGTTTTACTTTCAAGGGTGAGGTAGGCCACAAAAAGATTGTTGGCGGATTTCACGAGGTCACTGTCAGATAGATAAAGTATTGAAGGAGACGGCACGAATGAAAACGACAGGAGTCTGCACTCCCAGCATGCCTGCGCTGCTGAATTTCTCCGTGAGGTTGATGAATGAGTGTAAAGGAATTTGAATGAGTTGTGTGGATCCCATTTGATGACAAATAGAAGCAAACCCAACTGTTCCATTAACGCCATATGTTAGGATCTCTGCTCAGCTTATACCAACATAGGAAATAATCACTGAGCCAGTGTGTCTGGCAGTTAAAACAAGCCTCGAGGAAACATCTATTTGTAAGGAAAGGGAAGGGGAAGAAGCCGCCATAGAGGCCTAATCTGAAGACATCCGTAGCAGCTTTGTGTTTTTATCTCCCAGTGAAGATGGCCAGAAAAAAGGAACACTTGACTCGTCTACATGATTTCACTTGTTGTCCAAGGGATCGGGAATGTTGATTAGCCCGCCACGTCTCCTTTTTTTCCTGTTGCCTTTTGTCTCCGAGTCCCAAGCAGTGGCTGGGGGAGACAGTAGGGGCATTGATGCGTTTGTGCTGGGGTCATCAGTGATGTCACCAGCTGCACTGTCATGTGTATATGACACACTGGGTACCAGATACCCACAGAAGGCTACTTAGCTGTTTACGTGTTTGTTAATTAGCCCTGTGACGTTGGCTCGTGAGATCAGTTTATTCTTTTATTTTTACTTGAGTAGGTTTTAGTCAGTGCTGCAACTAGCTGCAGGGACCCCTCCAATGGGTCACGTGATTCATCTGAGGGGTCACAAGATGATGAGATAAAAAAGACAAAAATGTAATTATTTCTATTGTAAATATTGGATGGTTTTTAGGACTCTAAAAAATATCTGAACAACTGGAGTTGTTTTGAGGGGGAAAAAAATCCCTCTTTGTGCTCATATGTATGCTGTGACAGGGGGTGGCAAGAAGCCACTGCTCAATTTCACAGGGCCAAAAAGCCACACAAGTTGGAAATAGGGTTGCAACGAACGATTATTTTCATTATTGATTTTTGTTTTGTTTTATCAATTCAATTGTCTGTTTTTGTCCAACCAGCAGTCCAAAATGAAAGATGTTCAGTGTGCAATGAAAGAAAACAGAGAAAATCTCACAATCAAGAAGCTGAAACCAGATATATTTGTCATTTTTTACTAAAACAATTAATCAAAACTGCTGCAGATGCATTTTGATACTAATCGATTAACCAACTAATTATTTCAGCTCTAGATAGAAACCAATGATTTACATTATAAAGTGTGAAAAAAAATCACAAAATGAGCTCTCATCCACACATTTGAGGAGCTGTAACGGCGCATGTTTTGGTTGTTTACTGGATAAATGAAACAATGATTTAATTGATTAACCTTCTTGTTGGTAAATGTATTTTTCATGTTGTGCTTTCATAAGTGACAGGAAGAGATGAGGAAAGAGGATGGGAATCGCTGTTGTGTAACATCCTGACTGCTCTGTCAGCAGTGGACAACAGGCACAGGGTGTGCGTGTGTGTGTGCGTGTGTGTGTGTGCATGTGTGTGTGGCCTCCTTAACTTGTACTGAAACTCAACTCAGTCATTGCTGCTGACCCGGCAAACACAGAGACAGAAGGACAGACAGACATATTCTCATCGTAGCCTGGAGAGATGTGTAGTCAGTGACCTGGAAATGATCACAACTGTATTGAACATGAGTTTCCATTCTGATGAACGTGTGTGTGTGTGTGTGTGTGTGTGTGTGTGATAAGAAGGGGAAACTGAGACATGTTTCTTTCTCTTTGCACCATTTATAATGAACAGGGTTGTAAGTCAATCTTTTCCTTGCATCAATAATGCACAAGTGTACTGGGGATCAATTTTAGAGCTTGTGCTCTTATTTTGGTAGATGCTGACACATATTCAGTCCTTTATCATGAGAACATATGAAGACAAAGGGGCTAATGGGATTTTTTTCCACAGTTCGTATGTATTTGCTGAGAAAGAGTATCATGTTGCTGAATATTTAATCATGCGAGTGCTCACGATTTCTCTTATTTTAACATTTGATGTGACATATTGTGACATTTTGTCCGTCAACGTCCTTGTCCCAAAGTGGTCCGTTTGTATTTAACTTCTTCTCTCATTTTCTCTCTCTCAGGGACTTCTTGCCCAGAGGATCTGGCATCGTCACTCGTCGTCCTCTCATCCTCCAGCTGGTCAACAGTAAAGCAGGCAAGTTGTGTACACGAGTCAAACAGTGGGGGAACGTGTTTGCGCTCTTAAATCCGGGCTTTTCAACAGTTAAATCTAATTGAAAGGACAATTGTCGGCACAACCTATGGACCATGTAGTCGTATAACCATCCAAATGTACACAAAATGTTTCACACAAGCTTTCTCAAAAATGTACAATACCATTCAGATTATTAAGAGTTTACTACAACATGCTTAATGAAATGAATAATTTAATTTCACTCCCTTGAAGTTCCTGCACTGCCCCTCTTTGGGCCATCGCTCCCTGTCCCCTATTTTAACGTATCTGTTTCTATATTCATCTCCCACCCATCACTCGCCCTCAGTCCTGTCTTAATCTCTCACTTTCTCCATGTAGAGTATGCAGAGTTCCTGCACTGTAAGGGACGTAAATTTGTGGACTTTGACGAGGTCCGTCTGGAGATTGAAGCAGAGACTGACCGGATCACGGGATCCAACAAGGGCATCTCGTCCGTCCCCATCAACCTCCGTGTCTACTCTCCCAATGGTAACACACACACAAACTCCGCCTTCTAGATGCAAGTTTTCAACCTCTAATTAATTCCTTTCCTGCCTACTACCCCATCAAAATCTCTCAGTGCTGAACCTGACCCTGATCGACCTGCCGGGGATGACTAAAGTGGCCGTGGGAGACCAGCCTCAGGACATCGAGCACCAGATCAGGGACATGCTGATGCAGTTCATCACCAAGGAGAGCTGTCTGATCCTGGCCGTCACCCCGGCCAACACTGACCTGGCCAACTCCGACGCCCTCAAGATATCCAAGGAGGTAGACCCTCAGGGTAAGGGGACCTTGTGAGACCTCGAGGCCTCAAGTTAATCTGTATGTCTTTTGATACTTTTTCTCTGGATATTTTTTCAATTTTTTTGGCTCTAATTTGGTACAAAACTAATTACTTTTTGCTGTATCTTGCAGCCATTATCACTCTTCTTTCTATTAATATTTGCCTCCGTGCAGGGGCCGACTCGTCAGAATAATTAACAGTTACATTATTAAAAGACTTCCTGGCAGCATAGATGTATTGAATAAGATTAATAGAGATATATTTAAATGTAATCACTTTCTAGTTTGGCTTTCTTTCATTCAATCCAGAAGATGTTATTAAAAGTACAGGCGTTTAACTGTAGAGTGGCTAATAACTACAGCTTAGCAGTTTTCCCTTAACTTTCCATCTAATGCCATCATCAGATAGAAAAATAACAATGTGTCTAATACTTTGGTTTATGACCAAATACCTGCATGTTCTCGAACCAGTCTCAACTGTACATTGTGTTTGATGCTAATGCAAAGCTAATGTTAGCATATTAAGCCGCTGAAATAAGGTGTTGAACAAACGTGATGGTAAACATCAACATGTTAGCGTTGTCATTGAAAGCATGTTAGCATGCTGATGTTAGCAGTTAGCTCTGCTGTGCACAGCCTCACAGAGCTGCTAGCATGGCCATATATGTAGAATCTTAAGCCTCTTTCCAACTGGGCAAAAACCCACCAACATATGACTTTTGTCTTCAGTTGGAAAGATTACAATCGGCATTCATTCTCTGCACAAATGTCTCTGCAGTAGTCGCGGGTATTTATCCTCTCCAGCTCCAATTAGTGAGCAGCGATAAAACATGACACCCGGTCTGACATGTTCATTTTTACACCTTTTTCAGCCCGAGGCTTTGTGTAAGCATTGAAGTAATACATGAAATCAAACGAGATTTAGACAATTATTATAATTTATTAACGTAACAAACAAAAAATGAATATGCTCCCTCAAAGCCACCAGACTCCAGTCAGACAACAGTCATTTTACCTCTCTGATTGTCGTAAAACACACTTCATCCAAACGCAAAATAAACTAAACCAAACTGATCAAAACTAGCCTTTCCACTGTTCCAACAATCACCAACTCTGTTTCATAGTTCGCAAGAGAGACTGAATAATAAGTAGCAGATTATTTTTAAAGTAACCACCGAAACATTTTCAATGTTCACTGTCTACTAACCCTGCTTATCCTAAATTATCCGTGTAAATCCTAAAATCCCTGTTTGACATTTGAATACAAGAACTTCCGTATTATCAATGACGCCTGTCTTTAGGTCTACGGACCATTGGTGTGATCACCAAGCTGGACCTGATGGATGAGGGGACGGACGCAAGAGACATCCTGGAAAACAAACTACTGCCGCTCCGCAGAGGTGAGACCACACACACACACACACACACACACTATAAATTCTCAACAGTTCTCAACATGGCAACGGCTAAGTCGGCAGCTAGAAGCTAACGCTGCTAACAGCGTTAACAGTGCAAACAACAGTTCTGACGGAGCTGTTTTTAGTGTTAAGCCATAAAGAATGGGCCTTGTCTGTATTGTTCTTTAGGTTACATCGGGGTGGTGAACCGCAGTCAAAAGGACATTGATGGAAAGAAAGACATTCGCGCCGCACTGGCTGCTGAGAGGAAGTTCTTCCTGTCCCACCCTGCATACAGACACATTGCCGAACGCATGGGCACATCACACCTGCAGAAGACCCTCAATCAGGTAAGAGATTTCTGGCATGTTTTCAATTGTGCTTCAAAGTTTTTTTTGTGTATTGGTGCTGCACTGAACTGAAATTTTACTAATCCATTGAGTAAGAAAGTGTTTGTTTTAACTTGGATGGATTTTTTTCCCTAAAAAAGCACACATGATAAAAAATAAAAACGCATATCTCCTCAGCATTAACATTTTTCCTTAAGTCATATTTAAAAATAGGCAGAGTGACTTATTGTATAACTTTGGGGAAAAATATATTATTTTTGTGTCTTTCCAGCAACTTACCAACCACATTCGAGACACGTTGCCGGGGTTACGCAGTAAGCTGCAAAGCCAGGTGTTATCGCTGGAGAAAGAGGTGGAGGAGTACAAGAACTTCCGCCCCGACGACCCCACGCGCAAGACCAAGGCCTTGCTCCAGTCAGTACATGCACGTACCGACGCTCGCACACGCACAAATACATTGTTTCAAGAAGTTACGACATTTCTTGTCTACTACTTGCATTTCGTAGGATGGTGCAGCAGTTTGGCGTGGACTTTGAGAAGTGCATCGAGGGATCTGGGGATCAGGTGGACACCTCCAACTTGTCAGGTGGAGCAAAGATCAACCGCATCTTCCATGAGCGCTTTCCATTCGAGCTAGTGAAGGTGACTTTTTCTATCTTTTATAGATTGATTAGTCTGGTAGTGCTTTTAATTTGAGTGTATTATAGTTATGAATTTCAGCAGGTTTTGACTTTAACTTAAGTTAGAAGTCACATATTTTTACATTTGTCTTTTCATTTGTCGAGGAATTGCTCTCTTTTATTTTAGTTAACAAACCAACTGTGTCAAAGGATTGTTTGTTTCTTACAAGTGGCTCAATCAGTCATCGTTAAGTTAATAAAGTGCTCCGACTGTTTTGTGTTTACAGTACTTATGTGGCAATCTTTACAAATACTGGTTATACTGTAACTACGTTGTCTAAGCTCTCATAAATCCAGCGCTAAGAAAGGGAACACAAACCACAGACTATCCCTTCTGTCTGGCCTCATGTGTGTCAGTATACGCTCGTCAATAAGTAGACTTCATTTTGCATAGAACAAATAAAATCTAAGCTTTTTTTTGCCCCGTGCCTTAGATGGAGTTTGATGAGAAGGAGCTGAGGAGAGAGATCAGTTACGCCATCAAGAACATTCACGGAGTCAGGCAAGCCTGCAAACATTACACCACGATTTGCACACATTTGTCTTCGCTGTCTTTATGTCTGCTCTTCTGTCTGCCAGCTTTTTCCCCGTTTGTTCGTGTCCATTCAGCTTCATAAAGACGTACGGTCTTCTCTGTCTTCAGGTGTTAATGTACGCTTTGTTTTTCATGTCCCCACCTTAAAGAGTATCTTTGGTATTTTTCAACCTGGACCCTATTTTCCCATGTTTTTTTTGTTTAAGTGACTAATGGGGACAACATTTTTTGAAATTGGTCCAGTATTGGTCCAGTAAATCAGTATTGAGCGACACAGCGATGCAGATGCTAGACGGGCTGCAATGTAACCGCTCAGAGCAACTTTTCACGGTCAATGTACGTCCTCTAAAAGTGCTTGTTTTGGCCACTGACGGGCTCAGATGTGTCTGACAACATTATGGAAAGGAACCCACAGAGAAACGGACCGTTTTTCTTTAGCTTTATCCGGCCTGTTTGTTATTGTGTGTCTCGCTTGGAAAAGTCTTGTTCTGAGATCTCCTGTTGCATCCATCAAAGCTAAATATTCAGCCATGACATTAGCAATTTTTTTAGATAACACTAAGCTATGCTTTTCTGTACTCCAATACAACAAACTCTGACAACACCGGCACTCCTCTCTCCAACTCGCACTCATTTTTCCACCGTTGTTTTCTGGCAACAAGTCACATGACACAATAACAAACCGACCGGATCTAATGAATGGTTAAGAAAAACATTTTATTTCTCTGTAGGGTCCTTTCCATAATGTCATCCAGGGGTAGGCAACCTTAGGCACGCTGGTCTGGTAGTTTAACCAAAAGCACACTGGTAACAAGTGTGCAAGAGAGTTTCTTGGAAATGTTGAAGTGCCCTCTCATCCGCATGACAAACTACCTCTTCCACAGCCATTGGCAGTTGTGCGACTTGTTATTTACAGTAGTTTAATTAATGATTTTCCCCACCCAGATTCCACAAAGACCCGCCCTATCCTTTATAAGGGTGGCAGCCCTTTTTTTTTTTTTTTAAATGTTCCTTTAAGGAATAAAATTACAGATCCGTTGGAGATTCCAATTCTGATGTGGTGTCATAATTAAACCTAGTTTCATCCTTGATGTTGATATGGCCCACTGATTAACAAGAACATTTAAAACTAGCACACCATATCAAAAAGTTTGCCAACCACTGATGTAGTCGGACACTTAAAATATCAATCTGAGCCTTTCAGGGGCAAAAACAAGCACTCTTAGTGGATGTACAATGATGGTAGAAACTGCCCCGGGTGATTACATTGCAGCTCCCGTCTGCAGCGCTGTTGCTCAATACGGGACCAATTTCAAAAATTGTTGTCCCCATTAGTCATTTAGACACAAAAACATGGTCCAGGTTGAAAAATACCAAAGTTGCCCTTTAAGTGTGCCGTCTCTTTTGTCTGTCTTTGTTCTCTTTCATCTGTTTCATTTTTTCTTTCGTCTCCCTGGCTGCTTGCTAGCCTTATAGCGGTCTTCCACTCTATTTGTTCTAGTTTTTCTTTCACTACTCCTCATTTGGTCCTCGTCAGTGTGTGTGTGTGTGTGTGTGTGTGTGCTCATGTCTTCCTCCATCTGTGAGTCTGTCTCTTTCTCTTCCTGCGTGTCTCTCTGCTCCCCCTCTCTTGCTCCACGTCTCCATGTCTGTCTTGTCTGTATGTCCTTCAGGACAGGCCTGTTCACCCCAGACATGGCGTTTGAGGCCATAGTGAAAAAGCAGATCATTAAGCTGAAAGAGCCCTGTCTGAAATGCATCGACCTGGTCATCCAGGAGCTCATCAACACATTCAGACAGTGCACTAATAAGGTATCGCTGCATGGTCTCCTGCCTGGCTGCCACACCCTTACTACATACACACCACAGAGACCAGCCAACTTTAGAGCTGCCAGAGGCCATTTTGGTGCCAAACTGTTGTATAAAGCAGCCGTTTGAGTTTTTCAGCTATGTGCTTTTGGACATAATTTCGGCATCTTGGAATAAAAAAAAAAGGGGATAAATTCAAAGATAAAGGTTGAGTTTTTTACATTCCTGCTTTGAAGTTCACTTGCATGAACATCAGTGGATGTATTTGAATGTCCTGGCTGTACTGCAGTGCACTGGAGTGGTGTCTCTGAGAGGCTGTGTGGTTGGAAATAGACGGGATGTGACATGTTTCCTGTACAGGTTAATTACAAAACAAGCTGCAGGCTTGGTTTTTAGGCTACAGCTGAAACAAAGCACTACTGTCATGCACAGTAGTGCTTTGAGCTAAATGCTAAGATCAGCATCCTGACATGACGATGGTTAGCAGGTATGTTTACGATGTTCACCATCTTATGTTGGCATACTAACAATTTCTACTATCAAAATAAAATATTGGGTGGGTTAAAATTTGACCAGATGGTGGCGCTGTACAAAATGATTTGGCAATCCATCCAATAGTTGTTGAGGTATTTTATTCTGGACCAAAGTGGTCCCACAACTGACATTGCCATCCATAGAATCATGATGCTAGCATGGCGTATAAGCTGTAGGCTGACTGATAAACACCTGCAGCTTGTTTCTGTTGTGTACATGAAGTAGAACTAACTAAATACCTGTTTGTTTTTTTCTCATGTTCCTCAATCTCCATCCTCATTCTCTTCCTTTTTTGAAACTCTTTCTTTTTTTCCCCCAAACTATTGCATCCCACTTGGGCTTTCATTTTTTCTGCCACCGTTCCCCTTTCCCCTCGTCATGGCCCGTGCTACACCTCCTCCTCCTCCTTCACCCGACATAAAACCTCCAACCCCCATGACGCCTCACCACAGGACAGGCCTGTTCACCCCAGACCTGGCGTTTGAGGCCATAGTGAAAAAGCAGATCATTAAGCTGAAAGAGCCCTGTCTGAAATGTGTCGACCTCGTCGTCACCGAGCTTGTCACCCTGATCAGGAAGTGCACTGAAAAGGTAAACGGGAACAGCGGAGTGACGGATGAATACACACAGACAGAGAGACAGACACACACAGAGAGAGAGAGAGAGAGAAGGGAAGAAAGAAAGAAATGTGCGTGATGGAGAGCAGTCAAGGAAAGGAAAGGGGACTCACAAAAATGTAATCAACTAACTTGTCGCTGTCTCTTATTGTTGATCGTTCCCCTTCACCGCTACTTGAAGGCTTCACTCAGCACACGTCTCACCCCCCTCTAATGACGAACTGATCCTGGACCCCTACCAGCCCACTTACCCAATCAGCACTGCAATTGGTGATTTACGTAACAACCCCTCACCCTGCCTCACTTATCAAATCAGATCCCTGCTCTCACAGTAAGACATTTGGCTGCTTAGAAATGGCACGACTGTGACTGTTTCCCCCCCCCCGCTCCCCTACCAAACCCTCATCTCTTCCTGGACTTTAACCTGATCTTTTTTCCCCACTTCCTCCCTGATTTGTTGAGACTCGCTATCAGCTTGAGATGATACTATGCTAATGCTCACTGTTTTCTTTCAATTTTTAACCGCTTAATTGCGATCACAACATCTATAGTTGGAATCTCAAGCTGATATGGATCTCATTAGTGCATGCCTCCACAGTCTTAATATGTCAAAATGTCCTGCCTCACAGTGTGTGATTATACTGTATCTTTGCCGTCGGTGGTAGCTGCTTGTGAGGATACTTAGTGTTTGCAGGTGTTGCGTAAGTCTATACAGGTATGTGTCCTGTAATCACGGTGCCTGCAGCAGTGTGTGTGTGTTGTCTGTGTGTGGGTCTACAGCTGGGATCCTACCCTCGACTGAGAGAAGAGACAGAGAGGATCGTCACCACCTACGTCAGAGAGAGAGACAGCAAGACCAAAGACCAGGTGTGTGTGTGTGTGTGTGTGTGTGTGTGTGTGTGAGAGAGAGTGTGATGGAGAGAGATGCAGCCCACATTTGTATAATTTCACCTTTTTGTGTACATAACATGTTTAATGATCTGTCTTTCAGGTGCTGCTGTTGATTGACATTGAGCTCTCCTACATCAACACTAATCACGAGGACTTCATTGGATTTGCCAAGTAAGATACTTACTCAAGATACTTATTAATTAGTTTCATTAGGATCAGAGATGGAGCTCTCTCTTCAAATTATCTAGAGCTGAAACAAGTAGGTGATTAATTGGTTAGACAATTGACGGAAAATGTATCTGCCACTTTTGATTTTCTGTGAATTATTGTTTTTCATGCAAAGATTTGTTGGTTTCATCTCCTGAAATGTGACATTTTTATGCAAATAAGGCAATGCATTATTTGGGTAAAGTGTACTGTATATTATTAAAGACGTTTCTGTTTTGTTAAAAGCTGTAACGATGGCTCTTTCATTGTTTCGACGATGGACAGAAAATCATTCCGCTACCATTATAAGATTAATAATTTATGCAAACACTCTCAAGTCCCAGGCTCTCATTTGAGTGGATTTGGTGCTTTCATTCGTCACATGTGACAATAAATTGAATGTCTTTGGGTTTCAGACTGTTGAGCGTCATTTGAAGACATCATTTTGGGCTTTAAAAAATTGTGATGGGCATTTTTCACCATTTCTGTAATCGTATAGACCAAACTAAGAAAACTATGGGCGGAATTTATGAAAAATAATCATTAGTTGTTGCCCTAGGTAACAGCGATATCAGAAAGATCTAAATAATATGTGCTTTTGTTCGGCTACCCCTTCATCCTCGGATGTTACACCAGAGTTTATGTTATTTAATCTTTCTCCTGCAGTGCTCAGCAAAGGACTACTGCTAACGCCACCAAGAAGAGAGTCATGCCCAATCAGGTAGCTCTCCTGTTTCAACAGATGCGCCATATAAAGTCCTCACACTGTAGCATCATAGCAGCTGCTTTCTCCTGCTGTTCTTTTACTTCTTGTTCTCTCTGTCGATGTCTCGGCCTGTCTTTCCTGTCATCATTGCCCTTTTGTTGCTTCACATTTACACACACTCTTGTCTGTGCCCCTGTTGTCTTTTCTCTTTATTTCCCTTTCCTCTTTCTCCTCCTCTGTTCCTGCTTTTTTTTGTTGTTTTGGCCCAGGGAGAGATTCTTGTAAGTACCGTACCCCCTGCACCTCCACTTCCTCTTTGGGTGGGTGGGGAGTCAACGGTCATTCAGGCCTTGTCGAGAAACAACATTTGGGCTCCTCGATGAAGAAGGGGGAAGCGAAAGCGTTTCACTCAAGGATGTATCATGAGAACTGGATACTATGTACCAAGATGGCAGCCATTCCTTCCAGGCACTGGTCGGTGCATACAACTGATTATCAATTATACGTATACAACTGCCTTCCATAGTGTAGCCTCACAATTAAAACCAGAAAAGTAAACCATAAACACCGTGGGTGTGTCACTTAGCGTGCTCATTAATTAAGATGGATGCAACATTATTTTCAACTATGCCGAGGTATAACAATGCTACTTATAATGCTATTATAACTACACACATGTTATCCTTCATTTGATTGTGCCTGAAGTCGTGAACGCAAACATTTAAAACGTCTCATTTCCGGACTGTCACCTGTCTGGACGTGGAGCTCCGCCCCCCTGCGGCCGCAGACACACCTGCAGCCTCTTCTCTGCTGCAGCCGATGATTTATCTGCTTTCAGTTTATCAGGACTTTTTCATGTGACTTTATGTTTTCACTTTAACGGATGTAACTTGGAATGTAGCGAAGTACAATAGTTGTGATGAAAAGTACTTAAGTAAAATTACAGAATTTAAAAAAAATACTCAAAAAGTAGGCCGACAAGTACACAAAAAAATGTCGTTACAGTAACAAAAGTAAATGTAATGTGTTCCTTCCACCCCTGATTATCCCTGTGTGTCTGTTCGCTTTGTTTTGTCCGTCAGTCTGACACAGAGAGGGATGCAGAGAAGGTGATTTTCATTGGAGCCTGTCATTTATTTCCAGTCTCTACGTTTGTGGTGTATTTATGGGTTGATCTGACTGCACTGTGCTCTTTTTTTTTTTTCTTAATGAAGAATACTGCTGCTCTTGCATGGCTGTTGTGCTGTGTATCGATGTACATGACTATATTTTGTCTTTCATGCGTTTCTAGTATTCTGATTGCTTTCTGTAGATATGTTTTACCCCTCTTGTGGGGTGTGTAGTTTCTTCAACTGTTGGGCTCTCGCATGCAGGTGATCCGCCGAGGCTGGCTCACTATCAACATCAGTATCATGAAGGGGGGATCCAAGGACTACTGGTTTGTCCTGACTGCTGAGTCTCTCTCCTGGTACAAAGATGAGGAGGTAAGGCTGCTGACGGGACAGTAAATGCAGGAAAATATTTAGTTTACTTGCCTTATTTCATGTGAAAGAGAGGAAGCGGGGCTTGTTTTCAAAGACAAAAGTTCCAACATCTGGTAAAGTAAAGGGTTATTACTACAACGCTACAATAAATCTGTAGTCATCATGTGCCACAGGATCGAACTTGTCGTACTCGCTTGAAGTTGCTCCGGTGAGTTGATGGTTTATTTGTTACCTTCTTTTATATTTGTCATTGCATCACTGTTTCATCAGGAGAAAGAGAAGAAGTACATGCTGCCTCTCGACAACCTGAAGCTGAGGGATGCGGAGAAAGGCTTCATGTCCAGCAAACATGTCTTTGCCATCTTCAACACTGAACAGAGGTGTGGATGCTATGATCCTCTAAAACAATCATGTTTAAGGTGTTTGTCTGTTCTGATATTTGGTTAATGTGCGTGTGTGTGTGTTTTACAGAAATGTGTATAAAGACCTGCGTCAGATTGAGCTGGCATGTGACACTCAGGAGGATGTTGACAGCTGGAAGGCTTCGTTCCTCAGAGCTGGTGTTTACCCAGAGAAAGACCAGGTACACACGAGTGTATTCACAGTTTAAATACTGCAGGCGCTTAACAAGGTGTATTAACAAAGGATTCCAGTATTTCCAGTAAGTGTGGCGTAAGGATATTTAAAGATACACAGCACATTGCGATTAATGTTTACCAGAGAGATCCGTCAGCTGTTTGCATATATTTGGGTAAGATTAGTTTGTGAACAAAGTTTTGAACTCAATTTTATTGTTTTAAAGTGAACTTAGAGCTGTGCCCAAGACCACTGCTTCAAAGCTTAATGATCTATCAATCCAATATTCAAAGTTATTAACTAAATTTAAACAAACAAAACATCTCTGCGTCTGCATCCCTCACGTCTCCTTCTCTTGTCTTGGTCTCCTCCAAGCCCGAGAGCGAAGATGCGATGAATCCTAGCGACACCGTGTCCATGGACCCGCAGCTGGAGCGGCAGGTGGAGACCATCCGCAACCTGGTGGACTCGTACATCGGCATCGTCAACAAGTCCATCAGAGACCTCATGCCCAAGACCATCATGCACCTCATGATCAACAGTGTACGTGTTCTGTCTCTTTTACCACCAATCACACTGTAGACCTAGAGAGGTATGAGATGGGAGGTCACTTATCGATAACATGGATCACTCTCTCTTGCCTTGCTGTCTAGCTGTATTAACTTCCTTTTTTGTCGCCCATCTCCAGGCGAAGGACTTCATCCACTCTGAGCTGCTGGCCTACCTGTACTCGGCCGGGGACCAGGGCAGTTTGATGGAGGAGTCGCCAGAGCAGGCTCAGAGGAGAGATGAGATGCTGAGGATGTATCATGCTTTGAAAGAGGCGCTGGTCCTCATCGGAGACATCACCACCACCACTATTTCTACCCCAGTGCCTCCACCAGTAGACGACAACAGGGTCCCCAAGGACCCAAGGTGACGAGCGTGATTCAACACAAATACATCGGCCGATAATAGCTTTCTGCAGATATATCGGTATCTGTGTAAACAGGCCAGAGTGCAGTCGTGCCAAAGTAGGTTTGAGGTATTGTAGAAACGGAGTCACCATTACATACTTTGGCCACAGGAGGCCACTGTTGATTTTTCTACTGTACAACATCTTGATTATGTATCCTGGTAAAAAAAAAAAAATCGAAGGAATAAAGATTGCTGTCATGTGTTTACGTAAAGTGGTGGATGCACAAAAACTGTGTCACAACCAGTAAACGGACTTCTATCTCCTAATCAGCACCACATTATTTCTCTGCATATGTAAAAAATGCACACCAAAATAGCTTCAGGTTCATGTTCAGGTTCAATAATATTCACTTGTATTTAATAAATTATCCCTAATTATAATCCTCATATTGGCATGAGCCGGCAGTCAAAAATATGCATGAAACTGATATAGAGAACACCAATAACGTATCAACATACAACATAATATAAAATGTGACCCTTCACTCTAAAGCGTTCTGTCTCTCTGTGTCAGTCCTCCACCGGCGTCCCGCCCCGCCTCAGCAACAGCGGCCCCTCCCAGCCGACCCCCAGGGGTGAGGGGGCCCACCCCGGGCCCTCCACCCCCTCTCAACCCTTCACCAGCATTCGGAGCACCGCCCGTGCCGTCGCGACCACCAGGCCAAACGGCCTATGCAGGCGATCCTAACTCTGGTGTTATGCCGCTTATCCCTTCCAGGCCGGCCCGCGTGCCTCCTGCACTGCCGCCCGGGATTCCCAGGTACAATCGTAAACACACACACACACACGCACACACACACACACACACACACACACACACACACACACACACACACACACACACACACACACACACACACACACACACACACACACACACACACACACACACACTGTGATGACTTTCGTGACTTTGGTATTGATGGAAGTTGTTGGGACAATTGGGACTGCTGCTGGTGAAGGGTTGTCCTGTATGCTCTGGCTTTTGGTGTTTTGGGAATCTTTGGTGCATGACTCTCTGATGATATTATTCCTTGCATGTTTCTGTTCCCCTCCCCCCCCCCCCCTCCTCTCCCCCTCCCCCTCTCCTCTCTCTCTTTCTGCAGCAGAAGACCTCCGGCTGCTCCCAACCGACCCACTGTCATACGTCCATCAGAACCCTCCCTGCTTGACTAGAAACACACGCACAAAAAAAACCCCATTATTTTTGTTTACACTTTTATATTTCTCCTGAGCAGAGATAGTCATAATTTTTTCCATGAATATTCCTACTACAAACTTTGTCCTACTGTAACTGGTAATCTGATGCTGTTTTAGTCTGTGCATTTCAGAAACATTATATATGTACTTTTGACTTAATATGTAGGTAGCTTTTTTTTTTTTTAACAAGGAATATGATGACATTTTCTGCGTTCAGTATTATGAAAAGGGATCCATTTGATGATGTTATTGACTTAAAGATTATGAACCAGCAAGTCATCTTTTGCTGTTTCATTTGAAATGGAATGTGTCTTAAAACGATTCATAACTTTTATATAATGGTAAGAAAACTATTTCAGAGGTAATGTTTTTGTGAGTTGTATACTTGCTAACGTTTTGTCAGTAATCTTACACACTAAGCACCTCATTAAGTAAGCAGCACTTTTCGATAAAGTCTTTTCTCTCTTCATTGTTTGATTTTCAAAGCTTTCAAATGAGCTCATTAAATTCAGACTGATGATCAGACTGAATTTGTATGCTTCCATATTTTTGGCTAATCACTTTATTAGAAGATTTTTCAGTTATTGGTTTTGGTGTTTCTCTTGTGGACCAATTAAAATGAGAAGGAGGAGTGTGCTGGGAAAAAGCACAGCTGTCTTCTAGTGTATTACTGATGATTATGCTCTAGTTCAGACGGTTACCTCCGACCACTGCTCATTCTTAAAGAAATATGCATCCAAGTGCCTTGAGCAAAACATATTTTGTAATTACTCATCACCTTAAAAAAAGCCATAATAAAAAAAAAAGGCTCATGTTTGGAAAAAGGCCTTCAGAAGGTGCATGACGTGATGGACTGAATAAAGGAATAGAAACAGAAGGTGTGGTGGCTGGTGCTTGTTCTTGCTGTTAGACATTCTTTTCTCAGATTCTCATGCACCACCAAGCCTTTCTTCGTCTGTTTTGTTGTTGGATCTGTCGTTGTCCGTGCACATGACAGTAAACATGAAGTACATGTACCTGCCGTCACTGTATGTGGCGGTCAGCGTACAGTTCAGTGAGTATTGCGCAACAGAGTCCAGGTCAAGACCTTTTGACTTGCATGAGATCCAAACGGAGACAGCCATGCAGAACAAGGACGTTTCACTTTTCTGTGCGCAGCCTGGCATGACCTCCCCTCCTTCCTTCCTCACTGTATGGCGGAGCTGTGGGTTACCGTGGTAACCGTGGTTGCCAATGGCAACACACAGTAAAGACGGTGTTGCTCATTCCTTTTGGGCTGTTCATAGAGCCGGGCAGGAATGACTGAAGGTATGCAGTCTTACTCCTGTTCTCTACAGATCTTCTCCGTTGTGTCTGTCAGCTGCTACTAATCCACGTAAGAACAGTAACTGAGCGTAGACATCTTTGCATGGTCTTCTCACACAGGCGACCGCCACACATCCCATCTCGTCCCAACCACTGGTGAAGGAAACTCTGATGTCGAGCGCTCCGACTTGGACTCGGTCATCAAGAGTCTGCGTTTATGTTGTCCAGAGCTGTTCCTATATCCTCACTCTGAAACTGTTGATGCTTTGTTTTTTATTAGACATTTAAGGAAGGTTAAAGATGCAGGATTATGACAATGGATGTGGCTGGATCATCTTCTATGTGTTATAGGCTTGCCTGTTCACAATGTAACCGATCACCGCTGTACATACAGGTGTGTTAAGCTTACACTGCATTTCTAGTATTTAATGTATACTGTAGTTCAATAATCATCCGTTTTTCTCTTTTTTAATAGTACTACTGAAATATTTTGTCTCATAATTCCTCACTTGAAATGTCTGCCAAACCTGAGCGTGGATGAGTCGACAAGGAAATGGTAGAAAAATGTGTCGAATTAAAACATCAAACTGTATCATGAAATGTTTTTTCTTATTTCTTCCTAGACAAGACTAAAGAATAACTTACTTAACACTTCTGCAAATGTTTTTTTTTATATTGCTAGATACTGTAGTCTGATAATTCATACTATGAACAATACATTTAACTCATAAGCTCCTCTCTCTCGCAGCCACGTGTCACTTTGCGCTTCAATATAAAGCAGAAATACCTCGATGTAGTAACTTGGCAATTTCATCAAATCCAATGTTTTTCAGATATTACTATTCACCAACAAGTGCAGTTAATTCACGCTGATTCTGATTAAGTATCTAATCAAATATACCTGGTATTTAACCTCTATACCAACTTCAACTTAATGTCAGATAATGCCAAAGTTTTTGACAATGTTTTTAAAGGTTTTTAAGGTCAGACGTTAGGGGGAGCTACATCAGCAGAAATAAAGTGTCTGTACACGTTTGGTCTCAGACTCCTGATTGCTTCCTCCAAGTGGCTCTGGGGAAAATACTGCACATTGACGAGCAGGGTTGTATGAAAACAAGCTTGTATAAAAGATACTACATACATATGGTTTCTTGTGGTTTAAAGCCTCATATATGCTGTCGTTGGATCATGAAACATGTCGGTGTTAACAGCACAAAGGTTTCTCATGATTTACATGCACAATATGCAGACCTGACAAAACAAACTTCAAAAGATGAATCTGTGTCACCATTTTTTATTCATTGAAGACATCAAACCAAGTATTTCCTGTGTAAAAAATGTATTTATTAATATCAATGACTCATGTAAACCTGATTTTTTTTTTTACTTATTCTACTGAATATGTAATGAAAGCCTGTTCTTTTTGTATTCTTTTTTTTTAAAAACACTCAGTGGCTGTCTGAGCAGAATCAAAATGTCACATTCTGTTGACACAAACAAACATCTGAGAAAAAAGAAAGTTTGATCATCTAGAAGAAAAAAACAGAAGCAAGGGACACAAAAAACACACATCTAACAATCAGTATGTTCACACTGAATTATCCTGATACATATCTGAACTGACATACACATACGTACTACATAATTGTCTGGAAGAGTACTGACACGTTGTACATTATTGGCAATCACACTGCGAATCATCCCTCTTTGTGATTCTACATTCTTACTGGTCAACAGGTCAGCATGGACTTGAGCCGACACGTGAAAAGAAATCAGTAACATCGCAAAAGAACTGCCGCCCGGTCAGATGGACGCCTCACTAATATGATGGAGAGATCTTTAACTTTTAGGAAGAACAAATACGCCAACGACACTATTGCACATTGTTATCCCATGTAAACCGACCTTTAACCTTTAGTGGGGACAATCTCGCCGTTAACGAAATATTCCAAAAACCTCTCACCAGTTTCACGAACATAGTTATGCTACAATATTTACTGCTCTGTCTATGCAGGCAGTGCCTTTTTTAAAATGCATTTCCTCATTGGTTTGTGGTGAGATTTGACATTAAAAGGCACTAAATTAAATCAAATAACCATCTTCCTCATCTGGTTACCCTTCATGATCTCATAATATTTAATTATTGCTCACGAGCTGATCTAAAACAAGATTTTATAGACATAAAATCCGTTAAAACTGATGACGAATGCTGGTGTTCATGTAGACTAAATGAAAAATAATAAGAGCATAGTCTCAATGGGTAACCAGCTGAACATCTTGTCCTTGATTGGTCTCCTCTATTATGTGCAGACCCTCCGCTTATCGTCGAACAGTTTACGGACGGTGTAGACCTGGCAATGGAGAAATAGACACAAAGATAGCATGACGTCGGTGTGCGACACATTCAAATTAGAAGTGCTGCATCGGCGCTCCGTTTACCTGGGTAAGGGCCACACACAGCATCACCAGGACACTGGCACAGGACCAGAAGGAAACCCTCCACAGGTTGTCCTCCAGAAGGTTTCGGTCCCGCGCCTCAAAAGCCCGCAACACCGTCTGCATCTGCCGGCTGCGCTCCAAGCGTTTGTGCAGAGAGTCCATGGACTCCTGAGGAAAATGAGAGGAAGGATTTTTAGGGATTTAAAAAAGAAAAAAGAAAACGGTGGCTGTAATGAGAGAGAAGTGGAAGTGAGAGAAAGAGAAGACTCAAAAGTACACAGAATATGAAATCACTCTCGACTCATCCTTTGTCGAATTTAGCAGACGTGTTTATTTTCTGGGCTGGTTTTGATTGTGTGTTACACATGTCATAATGTCGGGTCATGCCATGGACCAAACCATCACTTTGGTCTGGTCCAGCTAGTCTGAACCCCACGGTAGCTCATGTTTAGCAGTTAGGAGTCTTCCAGTAGATGCGCATCAGTTAAAAGGTTGAGGCTGACGTTATTCTATATTTTCCATAAAGTCAGCAGATCTCACAAAGAGACCAAAACCACAACTGCGTCTTTCAATACTTTCCCACTTCCCCAGTCTGACTTGTGGCACTCAGCCTCAAATTCAATGTGTTCCTACTGAAGTGATATACAGTTCCACGAAGAAGAGAAGCTAAATAAGTTAATTGAATAACCTACAGTATGTATGTTCGTTTTGGACAACGATGTGGCTCTATGGCACAGAGGAATAAGATATATCAGGCTTTTTGGCCAAACAGACAATATGTGTTAGTCGGATCAGTTGATTGTTGGTTTTGGTCTTTTCATGGGATTTGCTGACAATAGGAAACATCCAGAATATTGCTAGCCTTATTCTTTGAACAGCCAAGTTATATTTAACAGTATCTGGTCCAGAGGCCAGAACTACAGGAGCAAGGGGACATATATAAACCTGAAAAAAGCTGTATTCATACTATTAATGCTTAATTAAAACATGTTTGCAATCTGAACTGGGTTGCACCTACACAACAAACCTGTTACAACTATCTCTTCTCGTACTCCCTGCATGTTGTGCAGACACTAGTTGAGTGTATATGCCAACAACTGCGGTGTATTTAGAGGCCATCTGCATAGTGAACTAGAATTCCTTCATGAATTAATTTCTAAACCCCAAACAACCATCTCACCCGGATGTCGTCCAGCTTGTACTCCAGAAGGCTTCCATCAGGCTCCACTAATCCCGGCCACTCTTCATCTCCACCCACATCTCCTCCTTGACCCTCGATGATGATCTCAAAGAACACCATCTTCTCTGAGAAGCGACTGAAGCTGTTGTCGAAGCAGATTTGATAGTCTCCCTCCACCGTAGGGTCCACCCTGGAACAACAGGAAATGATGTCAAATATGAAGCGACAGATCCAACACCGACTAGCTCAGTAATATGAAGCATGACCAAGGAGGTAGCACTCACACGTGGACTCCGTCAGAGCGCCGAGACTCTATGATGACGTGGATGCCTTCTGGAGAGATGATGGTGAAGTCTACGTCCATACCAGCGCCCGCTATCACCTGGATGTGCACACACAAATACATACACTCTTTTTTTTCAGCCAAGAATATTTTTGCCAGTTTGTCTTCATGAGATAGTGACAGTAGAGAGACAGGAAGTACTGTCTGTGAAGAGAGACAGGAGTATGACAAGCAGGCAAAGGTCTGGGATGGTACCAGGCACAGTGCAGTTATATGGTCTGTGTCCTCTTAAGCACTAGGCCACCAGGACGCCCCCCAAGACAAACAAGTGAGATCACGAGTGCCATTTAAGAGAGGGTGTATTGTCGTCTCTTAGATTAGGACTCACCCGTTAAACAAACACACTGGTTAACAATAGCACTTTACATTAGACGACGTGTTCCTGTGTTGCTACATGTTTTTTTAAGTGATCTGTATTGTTCTGAAGAGAAGCAGAGCTGAAACAGTTGCTCGATCAATTAATAAATACCCGAAATTCACAAATTCCAGCACCTCTAATGTGAATATTTGATCATTTCCTTCGACCTCTGTAGTAAACTGATACTATTTGGGGTTTTTGGAATATTCTTTGGACAAAACAAGCAATCTGAAGTCATTGCCCTGGGCTCTGGAACATTATGATGAACATTTTACATGATTAATGGAGAATGGAAATAATTGTTAGCCTAAACAGTAGACTGGAGATCTCACTGTGCACACAAAGGGCCTGTGGCAGCTGCTGCTCAAAACCACTCAAAGTGTTAAATGAACTCTTACGAGTGGGAATCCTGTAAATCAATACGATGAACTGACTTTAAGATTCGTCTGTTGACCTCTGAATAACTAAAACTACTACCTGATTGAATGTCAGACAACAGATAAGGGGATCTGTCCTTCCTAGAATCAGAATCAGCTTTAATGTCCAAGTAAGTGTGAACACATACAATGCATTTTGACTTTGGTATTTTGCTGCTCTCAATGTACATGCACAGAAATAGACAGCTAAAAGGTAAACAAGGACACTTGACTAGATGTATGTATATATGTATGGATATATATCGGGACCAGAACCAGGACCTCCCTTAAAGAACAACCTGCTGGATGACCAGAGGCTAATCGGATCGGACACTTCCACACATACGTGTAAAGCCTATCATTCACATAGTGACTCATTCAAACTCACTATGAGCATTAGTGTGTATCATCTCATTTCCTGCACAGTATTTTGTTGTCACTGATCTTTCTTAGTAAAGCACGTGTGGACGTCTCTTTCAGGAAGTACATATTGTATTGCAATCTTGCTCAAAAGGTGCTATGAACGACGTTGTTTGATGTTTTTCTGGAAAATGTGAGTCATGTTGTTAGATTGGTCAATTTAACTCCCACAATATGAAGATAATGGAGACATAAGAGCTGCCATTAGCCAACAGCTCCCCTTTAAAGCTGGCTCGTGAGAGTATGCACAGCGTAGTGTGCAGATACACTTCCAGCAAGTCAGCTAGCTAAAGGAGGTTACAGGTTAGTAACCGTTAGCCATCCACACCGTGTTCCTGTATCGCTGTTGTACGCCTTTAGCAGTTGGCACGTGACCGTGAACATACTGAGTGATTATGTCTGCTGACCACACACGCTGTTACCTGATATTCGACCTCCATCGTACCATTCTTTATTGCTGTTTGGAAGAAACACTCGGATCTTCCGGGTGGCACCAGGAACGTGAACTCGCTGTCTAGGTTCTGTCCGAAACAGTTCGCAGCCCCTAAACACCAGCCAAACACGACTGCGAGGACAAGCAGTCGCGCTCCACATCCCTCATTCCTCCGGAGAAGGTCCATGGTGAAGATATTCCCAAACACAGGGCTATCTAAGTTCAGCCATCTCCTTCTCATCCCTCTTCCGCAGCAGAACTTTGCGATGCTGTGATTGGATGGAGGGCCCAGAACGAGGGCGATTCTGCGGACCAATCAGAGGAGGAAGAGTAGCAATATTCCTCCAATCACTGCAGGGCTGAGGTCGTCACTCAGAACCACCTCAAGCTGAGATGCTACTGTGACCTGCTCGTGTTACATCTCTCTGAAGTGACAAAACACAGTGGCACCACGTTATAAAGGATTTATAGGTTATAACTAATGGCTTTATTTAAAAGATCAATTCATATTTTTTTATATATGTTTTGGGTAAGTGTGACTTGTTAATACTAACCACTTTTTGGTTTCCAGGTTGGGAAAAATCTCTCTTGCTGGCAGACATAGACTGGAGATTTCACTGTGCAGTTAGATCTATTGTGGTTGCAGCTGTCCAAATACTATTTAAAATGCTAAATAAACTTGAATGACTATAATAACTCGAACATCTTATAATGTCATTGCCATTTGCTCTTTCCAAGGTCAAAATGAACTAACCCCTAAGGATATAACGTTAATTTATCTTATCTCATTCCACTTTATTGGAAGACAAAAGGCCACGAGGGAGCTCCAGAACGGCTCAGCAGGGTCAGGCATATTGTTATCTTTTGTAACTATTAGTATGAACATCATCTCTGTGCCATTACTGCCATGTTTCTAATATTATATTGTTTTTTTTGTGTACATTGTGACTGATACGGATCCTTTGCTTTGTGTCGCCCCCAGAGCCTTATAGGGGTGAAGCTGGCCCATCGTGGGCTTGATCGCCTCCTAAACCTCTCTCAGGCCTTAAGCAAGGGGCCTGTTTATTAGGATTTAAGACAGTGGCGGGCCGTCAGGGCCTGCAAAGCCTTCTCTGCTGGCCTAAACAGAATCACAAAAAAAAAAAAAAAATGTTTATGTATTATAATTTATAAAAATATTTGTCCCATTATCTAATTTTCTCATTGCACAGCTACTGTCTTCCTCAGTTGCTCTGCTTCCAGTGCAGCTTGTTTTAAGTAGAGCTTTTATCCAATCAGATTTCACCTCTGTGTCTCTCAGTAGAAAAGTGCTTCTATGTGCCGTTTAAAATGAATGGGGACGTGTTCAACAAATCAGATCTTTAGTTTGACATGTTGGGCATATTCTTGAGTGTTAGCAGCCGCTACCCCCAGACCAGCCGGCCTACTCCACCGTCATCGTTACACGTCCAGGTGCTGCTTTGCCGCGAAGTCCAGGGTGTGCTGTGATTGGTCAGTCTGTGATTAGTCAGTGGGCAAGCACGTGACTAAAGTGAAACTTGCCAGCAGAGCTTAGTTGGAGTAGTACGAGTTCAAATTGAAAGATATGGAAGAAATTATAACATTTGTAGGGTTTTGCTTGGTGTAGTTTATTTATTTTTTGACCTAGCTTTGTTTTTAAACACTCAACGACTGAAGACTATCGTGAAACGAAACTTAACAGCAGAGGCTTGCAGCTCAGCCAATCAAATATGGCCAGCCTGACAAGTTTCCTGACTCTTCCACACACCATGACACAGGGGTCTGAGACGAGGAAAAAATGTGCAGAGCAGTACGTTTGGGTTGTGAAAGTAAAGTCATGAGATGGTCTCCTAAAGAGACGGATCAGCCGCGGCTTGTCGTTAAGGGATGATGGTGGGTTCCACAGCCAGACCAGCTGAGAACCACTGTCCTACATGAGCACAGAAAACATTATATTTTCCTGAATTTAAGCTTCTGCATTTTCTGCGAAGTCGTAACGTTACATGTTGATGTCAACATTCTTCAGTATGGCTGACTGACTGAAAAAATGTAGTTTTGTCTTACAAAGCTAGGAGATAAAAGGCAGGAACTATTTCTTAAAAACATAATCTGTGCAGTTCTTGTGATAAATTCAACATTTCTTGTCATTTAATTCAAGGAAGAGGCTTTAAATTCTCAAGGAATACAAACCGGAAGTAGCGTTGTTGTTGCTGGCGAAACAAAAGTAGCTTGATGCTAACTGCAAACATACTAACTTAGCTAGCTACATATTATGCTCAAAATGTTCTTGTGTTGACGGTGACAAAGCAAATACTACACGCAGGCACACAACGTTCAACAGACACGCTTACTTGTAGGTTAAAAACGCCGGCCGGCTTCTGCAAACGCCGGCCGGCTTCTGCAAATCGTTTTTAGCTATTGTTCCAATAAAATTCACTTAACATATTGATAAAAATGATCGTGTAATGTTTTCAGTTGATTTAATGGTGTTAAACTAAAGTTAAACTAAAGTTAAACTAAAGTTTAACTTCGTACCTTTCGAACTAAATATCGTTGTAATTATTAAAGTTAGCTTTGCCTTTACCAGAGTCGTTAAAAGGACGCTAACGCCGGTGAATTAGCCGTGCGCCGCTATTGGCCTAATCCGTCCAAACTTCTATCCATGTTGTAAACACTGGGTGCTGCTGGTTTTTCGGAGATATTCGCTTGTTACAGGTTCGCCAAAATTACCATTAATGCTGTCAACACATCCGGGAACGTAGTTCTGTCCTTCACAATAAGATATCACGCTTCAACAACTCCACCGTCGCCCGAGCGTCGCCGAGTGTTCTTTCTGCTTTCTCCCATCAAAGTCACTTTCCTATAGTATTTAGACATGTAAACGTCCATATATATTCATGAAATTTGACACGTAGATTCTTTGATATGTATGAATTCATATTATTTACACTTGGATGGCGATCGCCGAAGAAAGTGCGTCACGACGGAATCGTTCGAGATAGGCCAATAGCGGCTAGCGCCGTCCGAGGCAGGCCATTGTTACGTTACGTTGATTTGACTATGCATTGTCCGTTAATGACCAGCGTCCCGTCATGCACGGATTCATGTATCTGCACCGTAGCTGTTCAACTGTAGAAGACCCAGGCATAAAATGCACGGCCCGCCACTGATTTTCACATATCACAGCAGGGCAGACACTGCTGCAAGTAACACACTTAACGATGGGTAGATTTGTCAGCTGGCAAGCATTGACAGTAGCAGTAAATATTGTCGATGCTTGATAATTAGCACACCTAAAACCAAACCAAGCCATTACTCATTTTCATAGCTGCAGCTGTAAAAAATGCTCCTGTCAGAAAATGAATGTTTGTACAGTTTCTGAATAATGTTTTAGCAGATCTTTACATCATATTGGATATATTGGGATATTTTGATTGATGTGATGATCAGTGACTTATGTGTACGTAATCAGTAGACTCGTGCTGAAAGATGTGTTGAGCTATCTACTGAACAAGACAATGCATTACCTCGATTTGTGACACAAATCAGTTGGGTTAACCTGCATGTATCATCTGTATAGTTAGTGCAAATAAGAAGTCAAAGAGACTCTTATTACTGGGGTTCCCTATTATTTTTTCCCTAGCTGAGTCCTAAATCTCTCCCTTGTTCAGTCATTTGCAATAACCTTAATAAAAGACACTCACCAGGCCTTTTTCACAAAAGACAATCTGACTTCTCTTTGTAGGAAGTAAGCCATGACAGTGAAGCAGCTAATTGGAATTCAGCCATAATTATTTATTTAATTTACCCCTATGAATTTACTGTGATGTGTAATTATTAATATTATGATTATGATTATGATTTTATTATGTGTCATCATTGGCCGGTCACACAGTCATTTTGTCATCTTTTGACTGCGACGCAAACACTTTCTGATTGATTGTTGGAATATTTGAGGCCCCTATAAACACTATCAAAGGGTGAGCGTAGTGCACCAAGCACATAGGGTGTTTACGCAGCAAATTATAGAAATAGACACCTAGACAACCTTGTCTAGGTGTGACATTAGTAATAGCTTCATATCATTTAGGTGATCCAAAGCCAGCCAAAGCCCTGGTATTGTGCCTGCTGGTTCACTTTAAAGGTTTTCTGGGACCCTTAAATGTAATTAATCTATCATTAATGTTGTTAGTTACACCTGTGCTGCTCCTGAGGTGCACGTCCTCCTCCCCATGGGGCTCAAGCAGCCCCATCGCTGCAGATTCAGACCAGGCAGAAGCAATGCCTATCACCAAAGAAAATAGCAGATTATTGAATGTGCAACAGAGAAAAAAATGTTTCAGGAAACGTTGTTAGGCAGAAATAGGAAACAGATAATTATTCAACAAGTGCTAGAAAAGTGAGGAGATGAAAAAATAAAAAGTAGCCTAACAGAAATTAGAAGAGGGTTTTTTTTTCATTTTCCATAAATCTCCTCTTTATTTATTAGTTAATGTATCATTTTGTAATCAGTTACACAAAGTTACTTCTGGGGTTCCACACATGTCCAGGTCCATCTCTGTCTCTCAATAACTGCATTTAAACAAGCAAGAACCACAGCCGCCAACCACGTCTGTAGACTTCCGTCTGTCCTCCCAGAGTCTTTATCTCCACTGAACACAGTGTGCATATGTGTGTGTTTGTGTGCGTGTTACAGTGTGTGGGTAGAAAGTGAGTCAAAGAGTATGTAGTGTAGTTTCAACATGTGGAGTCTGTCATGTCAAACTGCCCCCTCCTACAACAACAAAAAAAACCTGATTGAGTTTCTCATGCAACAAAACCCGAATCATCTCTTTTCAAAGGTCAAATACTTTATAGGCTCTTTGTTACACAGTGGAGGAATAGAAGAAAACATGCAATATCAGCAGCATGCAGCACATATGAAAAAGATAAAGAGAGGAATGTGAAAGTATTTATCAGAATACTTGGTTTCTGCGGTATGTGAATAATAAAGAATAAGAGGAAGAACGAAAGAGAAAGAAAGATATTCGATAACCAAAACTGATTCCAGACATGTCTGCACTTCTGCTCAGCTGTCCACATACGCATGCAAAAGGAGGAATTACATTGGTGGGATGTCGCAAATGGACAAAGCAGGAAAAAGCACGTTGTACCTCAAAACAGAAAACAAGTATTGATAAATTACCCAATGGCAAAAAATATGAGAGGAAAAAGGAAGAATAAGTGAAGCAACTTTTGAACAATGCAGTAAACAAGTGTTGCCTAATGAGGTCTTGCACTTGGCCGTAGTTTGCTTCACAGTCTCTAAACCTCTGCAACACGTTAGTCATCTTCAATCACTGCAGGTTGCTCAGCAGGAAGGAGAGAGACCCATGATTTACCCCAAATATTAACACATGTTGCTCAAAGTCCTATGAATATGTGAGAAAGCCTGACAGTGTGGGAAGAGGCTTTGTAAAATTCTCTCCTGCAGTAAAGTGCAAATTAATAAGACTGTGTGGGTGACATAGTGCAAGGCTGTGGTAGCAGCCGTGGGCAGCGGTCAAAAGTATACGGGTGAGAATTTAACAACTTGACCCCACTCAACTCATCCTCCACATCCAACTCTACTGTTTCAAAGACATCACACAAGTGACAAACAGAAATTGGCGACAGACAAACTGAGACAAATGAACCAAAAGTGTTGAACAGAACATGACACACAGTGAGCAAGAAACTGAAAAGTGAGAAAAGGAAGTGTCAACTTAGGAACGATAACTATATTGGCGGGGAGTGTCCCGCGCACACTCACACTCACATGCACACTACTCACTCTCTCTCTCTCTCTCTCTCTCTCTCTCTCTCTCTCCGTCATCTTCATTTCCTCTTACATTAGCTTGCTTCAAAAGCGTTAATAGCGATAGTTGACAGCAGGCGAGCAAACACAAGAGGTGAGGGAGATCAGTACTGGTGAAGCAGACAGAGGATTTTCTTCTTCTCAGAAGGTGAGACATCTGGAGAAGTCATGATACACAGTGATATATAAGAGAATGTTTGTAATGTTATTTTAATTTGAACATGTATTTTAATAACCTTTCTGGCATTTTATATCCCTAGCGAGTTTCAGAGGTGTGTGTGAAAACCGCCCTGCGCTGCTGAATGGTTGACTGAGCTGTGTAGAAACATCTAGTGCACATTTAAATCCAAGGTAATATCTTACTGAACTACCTGTAAAAAAACAAAAACAAAGTATTGGAATAGGAAATGTCTTTTTGATTTATTTTAGGTGTTGTTACGTGCTTCTTGTGTGCTTGCAGTAGTAAGGGTATGAAGAAATCACCTTGTTTCCCAGAGGCTGGTTGCATCGCATTTGTTGCTTGAGGCCATGTATTAATGTCTCATGTCTCCCTCTCGGTCTGTTTGTGTCTTTTGTTTTTTTGCTTTACCTAACCCTAACCCTGTCTTTTTCCCCTTTCTCGCCGCATCAGGCCCTTTCACCTTTAGCCCCTAACATCCTAGTTGGAGTGTAATCTGGTGTGATGGCAGAGGGCGATGTGGGCACATGCCCCCAGGTGTTCGTGGTGGACAGCCAAGCAAGCTACATCTCCGTGCCCAGCAGGAAGGGTTCGAGATGGCCGAGAGTGAGCCAAAAGGTTCTTCTGCTGCTGGTGGGACTCACACTGTTGGGACTTGTTGTCGAGGGATGTTTCATCTACAGACTATACAAAAAAACTGAGGTGAGGCTGACGCCTGCATGTGATCGTGTATGTGTGTGTGAATGTGTGAGTGACAGGAGAAGCATCTGTGTTTGGAAAATTTCCTTATTTTCCCCTACGTCATAACCAGACACACACACACTACAGCGGACAGCTGAGCGCTTTGTCGGTGGGTCGTCATTTGCTCTTTTAGTTAAAGGTCTAAAATGACAAACGTGTTAAATGGACTCTTTCTCTAGTTCTACTTCCCTTTATTTTCTCTCTCAATGGCAAACCCACAGTTTAACTTCACTTTTCTAAGACAGTTTCATAATGTTTCTTACATACTTGTCTCTATATTATGTTGTAAACTATGCATGTTATTTAATACAAAAACCTGTGCAATGTCCAAAAATGACTCTCATCGCTTTACCAGCCACTGTATTTCTCAGTAGCTCATATTCGAGACATAACGTTGGCACGTAACATTTTGCTACATTATTTAGTTTATATCACATGAAGGCTGAGGCATTCAAATACCTTTATTACAGCATTACTGTAAATTACCAAATTAAATAACAAGAACAAAAATCAGTGGTCAAGTGAAACCACTAAATAACTGGTTAAAAAACAAATTTAAAATGCTTTTTCTGTTGTTTTTCTTAAAATAGGAGCGTCAATGTTTTTTGTGTCAAATGACGATATACCATTCTTTTTGTGTACTTTTCTATTGGTTTCCCCGAGGCAGGACACTTCCTGTTCTTACGTGTCGTTGAACTTTTGACATCTTGCTTTCAAACACGCACATATTTTGTTACTCACCCATGTGTTCATTCTGTAAGTCTCACACTCTCTTTTAACTTCCTCTCCCTGCAGGAATTTTCCCTCTGTAAATATCATCCTCTCTGCCAGAACCTGTCCCATCCCCAAACATCTGGCCAGCAGGTAAGTGTGGGCGTATAAGTCAGGTGTTACACTGTTGCTCTGCCAAATAGATGTGTGTTGGCATTTTCCGATTAAACACCTTTTTTTCCGTTTCAGGGTGGCGCCATAATGAGACAAGTGGGACCTAAAGGTATTGAGTTACTGTCTGTTTTCATGATTGATTATGATGAGCCACAAACATATGACGTCGGAATTAGTCAGCGAAAAGTAAATTTTTTCAGAACTTGCTAAACCTGTCACGTGAATTCATGTGAAGATTTTACATTGATTGATTACCCTGCTTGATTGTCTTACCCTGCCTTCTTGAACAGAGTCCAATGAGATCCCCACAATGCCACCACATCTGAATCAGGTCCAACAGAGGGCCTTTGCTCATCTGATAGGTTAGAGCCCTCTCACCACTCAAACCAGAATACTGAATATGACCCCAATGATTCATCCGAACCATTCCCCCTAATTCTCTTTGTTCACAACAACTCTTTTCTCTCTTCTATCTCATCTTAATCCCAGGCTCCAACGATCCTATTGGGGAGAACAACGTGGTGCTGTGGGTACATGAAGATGCCGTCACCCACAACATGGGCTACGACGGCTACGGCCGGTTGTTGGTGGAGAAGGAGGGCTACTACTACCTCTACTCCAAATTGACATTAAATGCTGCAGAGGAGTGTTCGGTTATCCAGCACAAGGTCATGAAAGAAACCAATGCCTACGACGTTCCTATAGAACTTATGAGATCAAAAAGGTTAGTCAGTTTCACCAATCCTTACTTCGTTCCTCTGTCGGAGCACATGTGCTTACAACTGCTTACTCGGGTGCAGCCAGTATGCAACTTGGTCATCTGTGTATTTAACGGCAAGCTGAAATCAATGCTGTCTTCATTATGTTGTGGTGAGTTTGCTTTCTGACATCTCGGGCATTTTTCCACCAGTATCCACCAGACCCCGACTTGCTCCAGTGCAAAGGCTTCAGGCGGGGAGGATCTGCGGAACAGTTTTCTGGCTGGGATCTTCCACCTGAAGAGTGAAGATAAAATGTTTGTCACATTGGAAAATAGAACCAAGATTCACCCAGGAACTACTGACAATTTCATGGGGGCCTTTATGATATTTTCAGGCACTATTCTCCCTCCCACATTGTGATCAGATTCTATACCTCTCTGTGTGTTATGTAATTCACACCATTTGTTGTGGTACATTTTGTATATCTAATATATATAATCTAAATTATACCGTACTCAGTTAATGGATTTGAATCCTTTATGAAAAAGCAACAAATGGTTGTGATGTCATAAAAAAAGTATCTGATATTCAGATTATATAATCCTACAATGTTGCATATTTTGTGTGAATAAAATACGGTTTCTTATCAAACAAGTGTGAGGTGGCTTGAGCTCCTGATAAGGTCATAGCTTGAACAGGTATCAAGAGAAACATGTTTTAAATAAATATTCTGTTGTCGATACGGAACAGATTTATTTGCTGCCCACGTGATAAACAGTGCAAAACAAACAAAGGACTCTTTTTGAAGCCGTTTAGATAACTTCAGCAAAATGAGACTAACCACATACCACAGTTGCATAGCATACACCAACGCCTCTCTCACTGTGTTTGTGTATGTGTGTGAGAAGAGCAGGATGTGGTTGAGTAAGGATGCACTGAGGAGAGGATGGAGGGGAAGAGTTGCTGAGGTTGGTGTGGCTGACTCAGCTCTTCTCACACTACAGGGGAACGTTTTGCATACACTGCAGCATGGTGTCAAATGTTTAAAAAAAGGACATATGGAGGTACAGAGAAATTAAGTAAAGGAGAGTTTGGCAACCAACGAGGGAATTCTGTCAGGGAATTTGGGTGGAAAAGGAAACGCAGAAAGCAAAACGTACCAAGCACACGAGAATAGCGTGAAGACACAGGAAACCATATAGACAGGTAGACAGACAGGTAACCAAATGAATGTGAGTGGAGAGACTGACCTCAGAAGAGATATTTGGGTCATTTCCTGCTCTGAGACGAGGATAAACATCTGTGTATCTGTGTGAAACAAAAACACAACAAGATGATACTCTTGCAGCTTGAGCATGAAAGCATTGCATATGAAAACACCCCGTGTTGTTGCTGGTTTTTCTTTGCAGCTTCGGAAGATTTCAAGGGAAATTGCTCAAGTGCTGTAATTTTTTTACAATTTGTAGGTACTTGTGAATTACTTGGTTTCTTTCTGTCTTGTGCCACTTTATATCTCTAGTCCACATTTCAGAGGCCAACATTGTATATTTTACTTTATTACATTCACTGTAGTTATTAGTTACTTTGAACTTTTAGAATGTGCATACATCACATTTATTCAGCTTTTAAGATATGAAACTAGATATGAATTACCAATGGTTTCACACTCAACTCCACTGATCAACATGTGGTGGTAGTGCACCTTTACCTTGTAAATGCACCTTTTCTGGAGATTTCTTTTAAGCATACAAATATTAGGTAAAAAAATTCAGCATTACTCACCAAAACGCAGTGTGATGCTCTTGAGGTCAAACACATGGGTTGAATGCATTCGCTTCCTCATAAAGCATTTGCAAAGTCAATTTTTTGGTATTTTCAATTGTTAACATCCGTTAACGTTGCTGTGTTTCTTGGTGCATAACCACCACTTGTAGATTACTTGAATAGTGGGAAACCATTGTTGATTTTGAATCTCGTCACCTGTGTGCATGTTTGTGCACGATGCAAACAAAACAGGGACCCACTTATACATATATATATTTTTATATATATCAGTGGCGGGCCGTCAGGGCCTGCAAAGCCTTCTCTGCTGGCCTAAACAGAATCACAAAGTTATAGCTATTTTATAATTTAATAATTTTTCTGAAATACACTACATGTATCATAATTTATAAAAATATTTTTCCCATTATCTTACTTTCATTGCACAGCTACTGTCTTTCTCAGTTGCTCTGCTTCCAGTGCAGCTTGTTTTAAGTAGAGCTTTTATCCAATTTTATCCAAGCAAGAAGAGAGGCCCCAGGCCTGCAGACTCACAAGTGCATCCATGTGCAGTTTAAGTGAATGGGGACGATATTGTTGATTGTCGTAGTGTTCAACCAATCAGATCTTTAGTTTGACATGTTGGGCGTATTCTTTGACGTGCCAGAGCCTGCTAGCTGGCCTATAAGCATGTCAGCTTTAGTGCAGCTCAGAGTCCAGGTGCAGCTCTGCCGCGAGGTGCAGAGTGTGCTGTGATTGGTCAGTGGGTGAGCACGTGACTATTGTGAAACGAAACTTAACTTGCCAGCAGAGCTTAGTTGGAGGAGTAAGAGTTCAAATTGAAAGATATGGAAGAAATTATAAAATTTGTAGGGTTTTGCTTGGTGTAGTTTATTTATTTTTTACCTAGCTTTGTTTTTTGAATACTCAATGGCTGAAGAGAAACGGATTTAGTGGCGGAGTTACTGACAACGCCTTTCTCAAGAAAGAAGGACATTTCAGGAAAAGCTGGACATGTAAGAAATGGTCAGTCAACCACAGCTGGCAGCCCTGACTCAGCCAGGAAAAGGATTTGTATGAACGGTATTTCTGGCTGACAGCGTCAGAGAAGCGTTGCACATTTTATGGCTGGGAATGTGTTTCATTTTAACTGAGCTCTTGGTGTTCGGAGCTACGCTACGCTAACCTGAGGACGCCATAGCACGGCAGGACACAAGCTACGGTGCTTTTGAAAACTTTTGGAGAGACTCGAGTGGATCTACAACTCAACGAACACGTTCGCAGGGAAACAGCTCCACAACTGCGGCCCGGCGTGCGGTCTGCGCCGGCCGGCGCCCCGGCAGAGGAGGGAACCCGGCTGCGAACCTGCCGCATCAGACCGGCGAAATACAACTGGGGAGGCTCGACTGTCATCACTGGTGCCCATGAATCGAGAAGGACTTCTTACTGGAACTGAAACGATGTACTGGGATTAAACTCTTTAAGTTTCGGTAAGTGACAAACTGCGTTTGTTTGTTTACATAGTAACGTTACTACTGTTAATTTGTCTATCGTGTCGCTTTTATGAATAATATTTGAATAGCCCGTGCTCTTGAGTGTGTGGCGGAATGCGTGTTTTAGCTTAATTGATTTTGACTGTATGCATTGTTCGTTAATGCCACCGCATCCCGTCATGCGGGTATTCATGTATCTGCTACTGCACTCATAGTGTATTTGTAGGTGTTGAGCTTCATTTTTACAAGTGCAGGCCCAGGTATAAAATGCACGGCCCGCCACTGATATATATATATATATATATATATATATAAAATGGCTCCATAGCACTACTAGAGGGGGGAAATTCCACAGGGAACCTTTAAACCTGCAATAACTGTTTTCGGCCACTTGGGGACAGTGGAAACAAGATGTGAACAAAACAGTCATATCAACACCTTTTAATTTGATATGGAAAACTTATTAACAAATAGTTGCTTATTTACATATCCAGATGTTATATAGAGCAACATTATCATTTATTTTGATGTCATGTCCATATGTTGAATGTAAGTAAAAATATTCTCTCTCTTTTATCTCTGTTTTGGTCTCTACCATCACAGGAAGTAAAAATGTGTCTTTTTAGCTGCTAAATGCCCCACAGTAATAACAATAACTTTATTTATGTTTACTATGTTTATCATCTAGTCACTGTCTGTTTGCTGTTTGGTGTTGAGCAGGTAGCCAAACATGATGCTATGAGAGTGGTTAGAGTGAACCAGGACAGTAGCTTAACAAGGAGCGGCAGATTTGAGTGATGATTCTCTGCAGGTTCATCCCTACAAACAACCCCTTCACATTGTCATTTAATACATACATGGCATTGTTAATATAAGGATATTGATCATAGCCACTTTAAGTAATGGCAACTACAACTTGAGCCACTGATGTGTAGCTTTGAGCATAATCAATGAATTGTACTTAGTTGATTAGTTTGGGAATCAATAGTTTTGATCAGCGAGTTGCCATAAAAAAAAGAAATGGCGAATGAGCAGATATTTTAAAAAGCACACTACACACACAGGCACTCTTTAGAAGTAATGATCTCAATAAACCAGCTATACTTCTTCAAATTGCATTCAGCATTTCTTCTTAGATATTTGAGGCTGCCTTCTGCTTCGTGTGTGTGCTCTGACAAAATGAAGACCGAATCTTGTATCTCGTAAAAGCAGGTACATTTGGTTTTCACTTGGGTTTATATCACACAAGAGGTGTAATCATGTTTGTTTAGTGGCCCACATAAGAGTTTTTTTCCTAACCCACACTGTTTGGTAAATAAACAGGAAGTGATGTCTATGCAGTTCCCGGTATGCGCTGCGTAACAGCAGGGAACTTTCCCTTACATATGCACTTTTCATATATTCCACAATCACTTTCACACTCGTCATTTTCTACTGTTCACACCAAAACGAACTCAGCATTCACCATATTCATGTTTAATATGGATTACGATAAAATACATTTAACAATGTGTAGTTTGTCCATAGGACTTACATGTCTTTGAAAAACAAAACTTTTATCAATTCATGTGTCCACATATTACAGATATCTTAGTCACAACTACAGAAGGATCATTTTTATGGGACTTTGTTTCTGTAAAAGATTTTTAAGTGCAGAGCGTTACTGATCATTTGCCAGAAGCGTTTAAATGACTTTACCTTTACTACACAATATTTAAATAAGGCCCCTGAGGAGCTTGTTGGGGTTTTGGAGCAGAATCATAATCACACATTTTTGTAAGCCTCTACTTTATGCCCTAAGCCATTTATAAAGTGAAAAAAATAAATAACAATAATAAATCACATTTCACTCAATGTAGGCTGATTAAACGTGCAGTATATTGCACATCAACATTAATGTAGTGATATACATCAAAATAAATGTCCATAAATATATAGGTACATAAATAGTTCAATATTATCAAATAAATATATTATATACAGAGTAACATACTGTATGCACATTTATACAGAGTAAGGTGAGTGTCTAGTCTTTTCCACATGCTGTTTGCATTATCATAAATGCAATTTCTCTTCAGATTCCACCTGAAAAAGTCCTGCCAAGCTTCATCGTCTTAATTCGCAAGAAATGTGGTCATAGCTTAGAATAAGGCATCGGCGCCTGTCCTTTTTCACCTACTTGGACTTTAGGAAAACACAAACTGGTGTTGTTCTTAAGTCACGACCCCGAAGGTCAACGGGCACATCTGCATCTCCATGACAGCAGCTGCACTGCATGTGTGCACATTAGTCCACAAGGAACATCCCGAATCCTGAGCCGCTCAGCTCCAGTTTCCAGTTCTCCAGTCCCTCCTTCGGTACAGTCATCTGAGTGACCAGTGTCTGCCCCTCCAGCTGGCTCACTGTCCAGCACTTTCTGCTCACAGGTGTTGAATTTGCCACTTCCGGAAGCTGCACCTCGCAGGTGAGCTTATCGCCCACGCGCACGCTGAGGAGGCCCGCATTGCAAGCGTAGGTGCATGTGAGGTTCAGACTAACGTACATGAAGTAGGTCCCCGCCCGTTGGGCCTTCAGCGAATGCTGCTCTGCATCAAACAAGAAGTTGCTTCCCACAGAACTCACAGCAGCGAAGTTGGCCGGAGCCCATTGCATGGTGGAGGTCTGCAACTCGCCTGCAGGAGGAGACAAACACATGTCATTTAGATCATGTTTACAAAGTTCAAGAACAGGCTTGATAGTTGTATTCCTTTCCAGTGTTGTCTTGCCTTAAGTCTGAAATGATTTGGCACAGCTAAAAACCTTATGACATCTCATTAATGTTACTTTAGTGATGCAAATGGGGGATTTTTACATCTTAATGTTTGGAAATGTCACTCTGTCTATGGAGAGGGAAACTATTCTACATTATTATCATCTGCTTACTCTAAATTATTTATTTTTCATAATTCTGAGAATCTGTCCCCTAACAATTATGTGACATGGGTGCTTTTAGCAAATAAAAGTAGACTTACTTGAGATTGATTCCAGATAGACAAAGTTCTGCATCTGTTGAAAAAAATAGAATATATGAAGTGGATTAAAATGTGCCGAGGACATGGGTCAAACTTTATAAAGGAGGGAATAAACAGGTAATTGTTCAAAATGTGAATAATATGAGTCATTTGTTTACCTTGTTTGTGGGGTCAGTTGTGTCTCCTGACATCTTTGACGTCCCCAACACAAAAGACGGACGCTGGGACTCCAGTTTGGACCGCAGCTCCATCACAACCATCACTCCTCCGGCGGCCCCAGCTGTCACCGCCACAAACAGAAAAATGATTGACACGACGAGAAAAACGTCCAGGCAGATTCCACGGCGGCGGCCGCTCTTCTGGAGAGACTCTACGTCCATTTCTTTATCTTGGTGTCCCAACAATCAGCAGTGCGATGCCTGAGCTCCAGGGAGACTGTCCAACCCGTCCAGATTTTTCGTACAGCGAATAAAAGGCTTTAGTTTGAAGTTGTGCAACTCCAGGTGATCGGCGGTTTACCTCTTCAAAGATAGTCCTCTTGTTGTCACACAGCCCAGTCCACGTCTAAATGTGAATGTCACGTCTGTGAGCTCCATGATGGCTTTTTATAGTCCACTGTACTTAGCACAGAGTTTCAAGCACGGAGGAAAAACGCGGAAGTCATGGATTTCCCTCTCGAAGTCTCACACACGCCCCCTCCTTCGCTTCATGTAAGGTGAGAAAAGGAGACGCGTAGACTTTCCACGGCTCTCCCTCAGATTGCGCAAGTGCGCCCCAAAGGCAGCGCGCGCGGTGGAAAACGAAAGGGAGAGAAAATGCGCATCCTCCAGCATCACTAGGCCACATTCCGACACAGTTCTCACTCTACTTTAAACCTAATACGGCTGGCAAAAGTAGCACAATGGAGATAATGAAAACCTTATTTGCACTGCATTATTGGAAAAGCAGCCTCTTTTTTTTTGACAACTTAATGTACAACAGAAACGGATGTGTGCGCGTGCGCGTGTGTGTGAGATGTAATGGTATAGCGTGTGGCATTTGTCAAGAGATGTATTTCATCATCAGGCCAAAGAAAGCTCTCATCGTCACTCGCCAAGGTTTATACCAGGCATTATTCAGGCACAATCACGTGCCAGCTGATAAGTCAGATTGCGAATTGTGCGATTGAGCAAAAAACATACGGGAATCCCCCACTGTATTACGTGTGTGTGTGTAGGTGCGTGTGTGAGCAAGAGAGAGGGAGAGAGAGAGAGAGAGAGAGAGAGAGAGAGAGAGAGAGAGAGAGAGAGAGAGAGAGAGAGAGAGAGAAAGAGAAAGGCATGTAGCCTATCCCAAAAAATAAAAAAAGACAATCAGACAGCAATCTTAGAAAGTATCGAGAGAGTGGGGTTTCCTATCAAGTGTTTTTTCATTAACATACATACAACAACATCACACTAACACATTGGACAATATTTTACACCTATCATTTTAATTAATTAGCAGCAATTTCTGGAAACTGCTCCTGTGAATTTTTTTGTGGTGTAATTTCCAGGAGTAAGCAGACTGTAAACCAAAAAGCAGTAGTTCCAGTTATGGGAGCAGCACTGTATGTAGGTATACTGCAGCACTGTATGTAGGTATACTACTGCAATTATTACTGCAAGTCCTGAAAGTTGCCCTGGGACATTTTAAAGTATAAGTTATATGGCTGTGTTACATGTAAACACACTTGTCCACATACTTTTGTTCAGGGGTTGTTCTGTTTTCCATGAAGGTCCCTTAGTTCCAATGAAGGACATTCTTAAAGGTATTATACAATGATGTACAGGCAATAGTATATGCCTCCAGGTTCGTGGCAAGAGTCTAGGTGAGGCCCTTAAACTTATACTGCCCATGTACATTGTAACGCCAGGTTCTATCAGCCATCATCAGATATCACTACAAATCCCTGTAGACTGGTTCTAAAATCATGTGGAAAGGGTTGGGCCTCTTTTGTATTGACAGGTGTCCCAGCCACGCCCAGGTAACTGTCCCAACTGTCCCAGGGGATGCCAACAAGCTTTGGTCTCCATGCTACCAACAAAAATCTAGCCAGCTAACACAAAGCTAGCATCAACCAGAAAATAAGTATTAAGTTTACTGCTATTTAGTATGCTTGTCATTGTGAGCATGTTGAGATGACATTAGCATTTAGCTCAAAGCACAAGTCACTAAGTCTTTGTCTTAGTTGTCAGTGTTTGCGTCAGTGCAGACGAGAGAGTCTATTGGTAAGATTTATTTATACGTCATGAGTCTGTACGTAATCTTCCAGGTGAGCAGAGCTAAAACACAAACAATACTTTGCTAATTTTACTGTAAGATGCAGTATGTCACTAACTGGTCACCAGTGTGTCACAGTGCAACCAGTGTATTTACTGGTGAGGGCTTCATGTCATCAGGCGCTGATCTATTCAGCCCCGATCGCCTACAGGAGAGTTTACTCTGGGATTTATGGTAATCACACTCAAATGCTCCATGCTGATCAAAACAATGATCGGCTGACCAGATCCGCACAGTTTTCAAAGAGAGAAATGTCAGGGGAATGTTTGTGGTTGTTACGAAAGAGCATAGTGCACGGTTCATTTAAGAGAGACAGATATATGTAGAGATATATGTTTAGACTATGAGTTGACTGTGCTGCTGGGAAACATAAACATGGCAAAGCTGACACTAATCATCAGACTATATGCAAATAAATTATAAATGAAAAAAGTCTATTGGTTTTCTATGGAAATTCAAAAAAACATGAATGCTATATTGTACATTTGAGCTCAGTCTGTACATGTGGACTGAATTCAAATGTGAAGAAAAGTGCATTGTCACTTAAGGTTGAGAAACAAAAGGAGACGTCACAGTAATTGTATTTATGTATTGTAGTTTTCAGGAACCAGTGCTGCAACGCTGCTGTAAAGCGGGAAATCCTTAAGCAACGTGCTGAGATTGCATTATTCACATCTGTGGTTTAATCAAGGGCTCTTGAAATTCCAAAAGTCCTGGGCAAGTAAATAACATGTTATTGTCTGTTTTTAAAGGGGAACACCACCTAAATGAAGAATTCCAATATGTTATTTCCATGGCCTCGGAGAGTTTAATCGATATCTGTGAACATGAGCTCCTCTCGCTCAAAGCCGGAAACCAGAGAAATAGTGCTGCAATCCATTGCAAGTCGGAAGTAGACACTTCCCAGTCGGTATTCCCGACTTCCAACCTAAATGCATCCCTGTGCATCTGCTCGGGAAATAATGGACTCCTGCAGCAAACTGATCTTTGTATGGCAAGTCTCTGAGCTTCACAAGCATCTACAGAGGACCTACGTCATGAACCACAGCGCCATTAGCAAAGAGAGTAGTATAAAATGTAACGAGGTCAATCTTCCCCCACTTGAATTCATTGTACTTTACTGTGTCGGTGTTGTTTTCTTCCCGAGTACAATGAATTTCAGCATAAGTCTCAAACTTGTTATGTTGTCAAGTATAAAGTGTGGAGCTGCTCCATATACAATGAATGGGAGACTGATTGTTTTGACCCACAGAATGGATGTTTTATTTTCTTTTTTTATACAAAAATGATTTTTATTCTATTATAACGTTCTCAGTTATGCAACAGAAATAGTATCCATATACTCAGAACATCCCCCTGGGTTCTCTGTGTCACCCAATACATCTTTTACTATTCATTGTCGATGGAGCAGCTACTTTATACTTGATGACATCACACATTTGAATTTTAACACTCTAGTTTTTAGATTTGGGAGGGAGTCGTTCATGTGTACTAATATTTTTGGACAACGGGATATAACATGTTTGAAAATATTGTTTTTCTTAAACGGTCAATATGATATATTATATATTTTTGTCTGTACATTTTTCATATTACTCCTAAAGTCTACGTCATTGCATTTGTTGTTCAATTTGTTTCAAGTAATTACTGCAACCTGCTACAATAATGTGAAATAATAATGTGCCAGTGCTGTCAATTGCATTTATTTATATATATATATACAGTAATTTTTTCTTGTGTAATATATTTCCTGAATATATTCTTTTTGTTCTTGCTATATTATAATATATCGTAATGTATATCTGAATCTGCTAAAAAGTTAGTTATTGTATTTATTCTTTCAATCAATGCAAAGAGATGATAAGTAACGTAGATTTACTGATGTACTGTAATTCAGTACTTGGAGGTACTGCAGCTGATATTGTATAGAATTAGAAGTAGAGTATTTTACATTAGTCTAATCCAACTCTACCAGGCTCTCTGCCCTGACACTCTCCATCAAACTGAACATCCTCCAAGCTATTATATATATTCCATGTTCATGCTCTGTTTGAACTTTCTGTTCATGTTATCTAACTTTCCCTCCTACAGTTGGAAATCGCTCTTTAGATTTCCTCTTCTGCGGTACGGTTCATGCTTTCCCCTCCCTTGCTGTTTTTTTTTCATGAGTTTTCTGTCATCTTCTTAGAGAGCTTGGATCGGGTCTGGAAGCTTTGATGTTGCAGGTCTGTAAAGCCCACTGAGACATTGTTTGTTATAATGCAACATACATTCATTTGACTTCCTCCACCACGCTTGGTTTCCCCATAAAATCTAAATCTATAACCTTATGATGTGCACATTGCATAAAAACTGCTTCAGTAATTACAACACCATGAGGAATGACAAGTGAGAAACGACAGTGGGAAAATTTGTGGGGTATGTTTCTGTGGGGGAGTGACAGACGGATATGTGGAAGTCAGCCTGAAACAGACAAAATGAGAAATGTAGCATTTAGCATTACAAGTATGACATAATGTGTGTAGAAGGTCAGATGCTCCAGCGGGACAAAAACCCATGTCTTCTGTTCCCTAATGAAACTAACCACACGTGGTTCAAACATAAGCACACCGCCAGGCAGAACCACGCACACAGATAAATTCCTCAAATGTTTCCAGATTTGCTTAACAAGCTAAATCTTGCCCAAAACCAGCAACATAATTGTTTGTCATGACATACTTTCATGTTATGTTGCTAAATATAGTGCTGGGGTGTGTCTTTGTGGGAGTGTTTTACCCATGTGGTGAGGACATAAATCTGCTGATGCAATCATCAACCTGTTGGTAAAAGAAATCCAGAGTCGTGGAAGGCCTCTCCGCTTTTCCACCTGTCATAAGAGGAAGTGATCCAATCCGCTCCGACTCACAAGGTGTCAACGTAACAAGCTTTGTCAGTGCTCCTCTACGTCTGACAACAACACACATTTAATGTGTACATGGAGCGCAACCACCCACGGCATTAAGGGCAGGGTAACTGACGTAGTTTGAAGAGCAAGATGATCACACAGGTCGGGCAGCAGAGGAGGTAGCTGGGTCAAATGAAGCAGGACTTTTGTTCAGGAGGCTGATGTTTTGCCTGGAGTTCAGCATTTGGGTGGTCGCCATCTTGGTTTTCTGCAACCAGTGAAGGAAAGTGACCATATGCGGCATAGTGATAGCAACCTGTCAATCATAAAGTAGCCCCGCCCTATAGCATACCCTGCTTTATCGTCTATTTCACTCTAATGGGACCATTATTTGCGAAATGAACATCATGCTCTATTGAAGAAGATTTGAACTAGGCCATAAACTCATAACCTAAGGCAAACCAATTGCTATAATTATAAATCAATAAACACACACGCATGAACACACAGTTTTCATATCCATAGTTGGATATTCTGAGGTCAGGATTACGTGTGGGCCTTTTAGACAAAAATAAAAACCACCATCGTGATTTGCTGGACTTTTTTCAGAGGGAAGTCACTGTCAGTGTTTTCACTTCACAATTAGAAAAGTACAAGTACTCTCTCTCTCTCTCTCGCTCTCTCTCTCTCTCTCTCTGTCTATCTCTCTCTCTGTCTCCCTGGCTCTCTGTTTATGTTTCTATCTCTGTCTCTGTCTCTCTGTCTCTCTCTCTCTCTCTCTCTCTCTCTCTCTCTCTCTCTGTCTATCTCTCTCTCTCTCTGTCTATCTCTCTCTCTCTCTCTCTCTCTCTCTGTCTATCTCTCTCTCTCTCTCTCTCTATGTCTATCTCTCTCTGTCTCTCTCTCTGTCTCCCTGTCTCTCTGTTTATGTTTCTATCTCTGTCTCTCTCTGTTTATGTTTATATCTCTCTCTCTCTGTCTATCTCTCTGTCTCTCTCTCTCTCTGTGTCTCTCTCTCACTCTGCCTGTGTGTCTCTCTGTCTATCTCTCTCTGTCTATCTCTCATGCTCCGACTCTCTCTCTCTCTCTCTCTCTCTCTCTCTCTCTCTCTCTCTCTCTCTCTCTCTCTCTCTCTCTCTCTCTGTGTCTCTCTTTCTCTCTTCTATTTTCCTCTAAGTACAGAGACAAAACAAAAATTGCTTACCACCAGCAAAGAAGTCAAATCAAACCTCCCCTGGCATTGCTTTTGCTGCCCCCTACAGCAGAGAGTTAAATTATAAAACATTCAGGGTTTTTTTTCCCAACGCAATCGGGTAAATAGGCCTAAAGGAACTTGCACAGTTATGTGATGACATTTTCGTTTTTACTGTGAGAAAACCATTGTGTCTCATTTCTCACGTGGTTAATGGAAACCTGTAGGCCTAAAAAAAACTAAAATTATTTTGATCTGTTACTCCCAATCAATCACTCCCCTTCCAAAGAAAAACATGGGACAGGGTCATAATACTAAGTGAGTTTGGGTATATTGATTCTTAATTATCTTCCTCCCATAGGACATTATCCATTGTTGACAACATCTTGACCCTCACCCAAAGTTCATTTTAGCTATACTTCAGCTAGGTCAGTAGATGGCAACACCATACATACACATTAAAACAGAACAGGACTGCTCTGTTTCATGTCCTCTGCTTTTTGCATTTATCAATGGATTACCCACATTCTTTTTAACTGTGTGATTACCAAATATAAATGATAAACACTGGCTGAACATTGGCTTGTAACTGATCTATAAAGCATTACTAAACGCATTTATCAAATATTAATATTTGTTACAAAGTAAATCCTTTATAAAGGTCGTCCTATTAACAGGTTTAACCTCACTCAGACTCCAAGTGGAAGTAGTCTTTTTGAAGTTCTACCTTTAAGTTAAAGGAAGCGACAACAAATTGTTGGATATGTGCCGCTTATTTAAAGATATCAAGGAAGGAAATGAAAATGGTCTCTAAGATTTACAGACATAAGGAAACTTAATCAAAACAGTGGGCTATAGAAATAGGATTACGCAGGCTACTGTCTAATCCTTGAGTAACGATTAAATAGTTTAGTTTTACTTTAGTTGTTCCACAGTCAACTCGGGATTTTGTAAATGTAACCAATAAAATGAAGGTGAAAGGTGAATGATGGAGAAATATCTCCCAGGTTGCTGCATATTGCTCAACTATCGTCACTGCGACTGATGCATTTGATTATCTTCCTCTCATCTAAGTTAGTGGAAATGATTGTCACACCCTTTAATTACCTAATGGGCACAAAGAGAGAGGAAGAGAGAGAGACGGAGAGAGAGACGGAGGGAAAGTGAGAGAGTGAGTATGCCTGTTGCACAACCAGCCTGGAGTTTTCCGCTCCACCGTGGTGCATATCTTCAAGGTGACGGGTGCCCTGCAACGAGTCAGGGCGAGCCTGCAGACTCTGTGATGAAATTCAAAATGCGTATAAAAGACACTTTACTTTGACATCCACGCGGCACGTGGCGTGGGGAGCACCATAAATACTGTGTCAACCTGTGGACCCACTTTACTTCCAGTCTCTCCGCAGCTCTGCACGTGAGCAGTTCAAGGGCGCTCCCAAGTTTCTGATGCCAACAAGTTCTTTACTCCGAGCTTCCACCCGCAGCCAATCGTCATGTTGGATACATTTGGGGTGCAGTGCGCCGGTGTGGTCGTCTCCAGCGCGGACCTCCAGCTCAAACTGACGGACAACAAGAGCAGCCTGATCGCAGCAGGGATGGGGATGGAGAACGGCACAGGGAATAAACTCATAGACATAACTGGTCCGGCTTTATCCAAAAGAAAACTTCTGGTCGGCTTAGACCTCCTCTGCCTCTGCCTGGGTAAATATCATTATTTCACTAGTAACCTACTTTGTTGAAGTGGACCAGAAGTGAAGTCAATATCACCGAATCACCTATACAATTCATCCCAACTAACAATGTAACAAAAGTTAATAATCGTTTGGTGTGAGGTGCTGATACAACTCTGTGGTCATTAATGCCGTGTGGTGTGGAGGTTGTTGTTTGCATTGGATTGCAAGCGAGGTGTTTCTGTTGTTTTGTCCACTCATATATAAACTGAGTATAGCAAGTCAACAGCCACTGATTTAAAGTGTTTTTACCCATTTATGAATTTTTTAAACTGAAACAAATAGCTGAATAATCAATTAGTGGATTTAATTAATCAGTGGACCTTTTATGTTAATTTTTTAAGCAGAACTGCAGAGTATTCTCCGGCTCCAGCTTCTCAATTGCGAGGATTTGCTTCTCTATTGTCCCATGATACTAAATGTGAATGTCTTTAGTCTTGTGTTGTGTCAGACAAAACAAGCATCTGATCTGATCATTATGGGCGTTTTCCACCATTTTCGTAAATTTTTATTAACCAACAATTAAAGTAATCATTGGCTGCATATTTGTTCATACAGTATCATTTTTTAACTTTGAAACTACAGTTGAACTCCCTTAAAAATGGCATTCATTCCTACGTAGAGTATCTCTGGTGAAGGTGAACTTCTACCATGCTGAGTTCTGTTCTGCTTTGTTTCCGTCCCTTTCTGTTTAGTCAACAAAGACAGTCTACATTCAGGCATGACGATCAGGCATGTGAGCCTTCACAGTATGAGCAGCAAATTAACACCAAGTTTATACGTATAGAAAGAACGAAGGAAAGAAAGTTTTTCAAGTTCTGTCTCCATCTAGATGTATCCCTGGCTCTCTTTTTTCCACTCCTGCGCGCTCTCGAGCGCTCCGTGCCAGCTGCTTTGTGCATTGCCCAGGGAATTCTACAGTTTCCATGACAACCTCCAGTTCTCAGGGTAGAGCCGGGCCAGGGGGAATTGTATTTGGTATAAATAAATACATGCACGATCCACTGTGTGTGTGTGTGTGTGTGTGTGTGTGTAATTGTTGCTCCCTCTCATGGTCCCTATATGACTAGAGGAGGTTATATAATGTTGGCTAGTTGGAAAAAGCTGGACGGAGAGGTAGTCTGGATTAACAACAGATTTGACAAGTTAAGAAGGGAGGGAGACTCTCTTTCTCTGTCTGTCTCTCTCTCTCTCTTTCTCTACTGTATGTGTGCAGGCATGCAAGACAGAGACAGAGAAAGAGATAGAGGAGGGAAACACTCGAGACAAACGGAGACAGTGTGAGGCTGGTTCTGGCTCTGGTCTGCTGCGGCATTTGCTCTTTGTTTTGTAGGGAAGAGAACTGTCACAAACAACCCCCCTTTCTCTTCTCCTCAACAGAAATACACACACACACACACACACACACACACACAATTCAAAGCATTGTTTTCAGAAAAAAAAGAGTCATGGTTCCCACCCTTATTTTCCTGTAAAACTATTCCTCTTTGGATCTCTCCCCAGTCTCCTCATCTCATATTCCCAGTTTTATTATAGCCATGAATTTCTGTTACCGCATTCTTTCGAGAGTGTCATATGTGAACCGGTGCTTGGTATCCAACATCAATGCTTTTGGCGTGCTGATACAAAAAGTATAAAAAAAACTGTCACATTCTGAAAGTTGGCATAAAAAAAACATATTTTTTGCTTTTGTTGGTTTTAGGTTATATTTTATTTCTGCAAAGTCCTTAAATTGTTGCTTGTGTTAGAGTCAACATTGCGAATTTAAGAAGTTGTTATCAGCTATGTGGAACTGTACTTTGGCATAGCACTGCTTTGAGCTAAAAGCTAACATTGCTGATAATGACAGTGTTAACATGCTAATGTTAGCAGGTAATTATCTATTGTCACATCTCAGTTTAGCGTGTTGGCACGCTAACATTTCCTAGTTCGCATTAGATACAAAGTAAAGCTGAGGTTGAGGGGCTTGGCATTAGTTTTAAAGTCAATTCAGTAAACCTAATGTTAAGTATTGAAAATATTATCGTTTTGGTTTTGGTGTACAGAACCACAAACCTCTAGAACGCATGTATCGATAACACAGAATTTCACATGACTAAGAGCTGGAAAGACATGCATGCATGTTTAAGGTTCTTTTTAAATTGCATCTTTTTCATAGTTTTGCTCCTCCCACGCATCATCTCCACTTTCCCATCACAAAGAGGAATGTCTATACTCCCACTGGGGATCGTTGGGCTATCAAATAATCTCTCTTCTCTTCCTCCTCCTCCTGTGCAGCTTCCATCCCTTTCTTTGCATGTGAGCTGAAGGCAATGAGTCCATACAGGAGGGGCTTCATGTGCGGGGACCCCAGCATCACCTATCCTTATCGGCATCGAGAGGCCATACCGGATGAATTACTCATCACGGGTGGCATCATCATCACCGGCCTCACTGTGAGTACTCATCATAATGATCACCCCTGTTGTGCAAGTCCGTCCGTTATTCATTTGACATGATGTGAGGATGAGGATGAGAATGTAATATGACAGTTTCTAACTACGTGTCCACCTCCAGATCGCCCTCGGGGAGTGTTACCGAGTTCGTTTCAGAGGCGTCAGCTCCAAGGCCTTTGTGAGGAACCTGTATGTGTCCTGTCTGTACAAGGAGCTGGGCTGCTTCCTGTTTGGCTGCTGTGTCGGCCAATCACTGACCAACATGGCCAAGCTGAGTGTCGGGCGGCTGCGACCGCACTTCCTGTCTGTGTGCGATGTCACCTATGCATCGCTGAACTGCACACCTGGAACATACGTAGCAACAGTGACCTGCCGCCAGCCCGACCACCGGTTGGAGGAGGAGGCCAGGTGTGTGTGTGTGTGTGTTAATATACAAAGTTGTTTGTATTATGCTTCTGTTCTGTGTTATTCTAAATACTTCTCCATATTTTTAGGAAGTCCTTCTTCTCTGGTCACGCTTCCTTTGCGATGTACACAATGCTCTATTTAGCAGTGAGTATTATCTATCTATCTATCTATCTATCTATCTATCTATCTATCTATCTATCTATCTATCTATCTATCTATCTATCTATCTATCTATCACACATTTTCTCACACACACACACACACACACTGGCAAACAAAATGTACTGTCTCTCCAATTTCCAATTACCATCTCTCTATAAAATGCAGAGAGAATGAATGAAACAGGCAGCCGTCATCCGTCCAGTTAGCTGCAGAAAGCGAGGGAATGAAAGAGGAGAGGGAGAAAGAGAGGGACTAAAAGGAGAAATGGGACAAACAGAGACAGCTTTGTTCTGCTGTGGGAGGAGTGTGACCTCGCCTCACCGCCTCACTGCTCTCCTCTATTGTGTGAGTGTGTGTGTGTGCAGGCTCCTTCATTTATATGTGTTTATGGCAGCCTATGTGTGTCCCCGAGCAAGTGCCTGATGTACATGTGCGCATACAGAATATTAATGTGTGTGCCATCTTGGGTGTGTGTGTGTGTGTGTGTGGGCAGCCTTGGCTTGCTTGTTAAAAAGGATAAAAAGGGAAGATGAAAAACAAGGCATATCCAATGCACCAACAAGACCATGATCACCATAACTTTAGATCTTGGAAGCTCCATCAAATGCGCTGAATTCTGTTCAGCATTCGACACATTGCGTTTCAGGAATGTGGAGGGAAATTGTGTCTATATGGACATTTTAATTTACATTAAGCCTCTCATCCATTCTCAGATAAAAGCCAGTATTTAAATAATGACCGGACCAACTGCAATCAATTTGTGTTTGACAGTATTTATCTCATAAAGAGAGATTTAATGCCAGGGCTGGATCACCAACTTAGACCCTCAGGGGCCAACAGGCCTCATGTTCACTGTGTGGCAAGTTTGTGACAGTTTAAATAAGTGCAAATTAGTTTGGTAATATTATATGCTCTCCTAAAACAAAACTACTAAACCCAAATCATAAGGGCTGGAAGGTCTTGTCAGACAGTGTTTTTGTGCAGTTGCTCCATTTAAAAAATTGTTGCTAGGCAACCACCGAATGAGTGCTAACATTTTCTTAACTCAGACCATGAACTGTACGCTACCTGGTAATTCATATTCCAGTTTAAATTATTAAAGACAACTTACTGAAATCTCAAGTGTTGCATTAATTTCCCTCCAGGCCTCCATAGCTCCGGGTATCCAGCAAAAGTCACCACAATGACAAAAAAAACGGCTTCAACTCGAGGCGTTAAGGGCGCTCCTGCAAAAATGTGAGACGCTCAGCAATGCAAAAGCAGTGTGTGCAAAACACTTACTTACTCTCGTTAAGACATTCTTTTCTTAAAAAGCCGCCCCAGGCTGCTTAAACTTGCTCTGTCTGATCAGGCCCCAAGTCATCACCAACATTACTACCATACTCTGTCTTGGGGCTCTGTCTTGGAGACGGGCCCTAACCTAAATTCAAGTTATTAGTCCTTGTATTGTATTCAATCAAGTTATCACAAATTACTGTGTCCATCCATCCATCCATCCTATATTTACAAATTAACACATTCATAGAGCACAGAGTGGTGATTATGGCATAAGTCTGAAATGATAAATATAATCCAAACACGGTAAACATGTTGAGTTAACATTGGCACAAAACGCGTCGACTGACACGTTTGAAGCAGGCAGGTGGACCCAAGTGTAGGACACACAAACTAAACAATAAACTATGTATTTTCCAACAAGGTCAAAACAAAAGTAGAAACACTTTGAAACAAAGACAGGCAGAACACAAGGAGTACCAACATGGCTTCAACGCTGGAAGTGGCGTCAAACTGTCAAAGAACTCAAAGAGCAGACAGGTATAAACACAAAAGGAGCTTATCACAAGAGAAGGCACAGCTGGAGTGGGCAGGGAACAGGAATAAGGAGGGAAACACTGGTAACAAGACAGCGAGGACTGGCATCACAAAGTTGACGAGGCTAGACACTAAACAGGTGTACAAGGGAAGACATGCTGGGCAGCGCTAAAGGAAGACATAAAACACAGAGCAAGCACAGGAAACTCAAAATGTGATTTAAAAAAGAAAAACACTCCTCACAGAAAACAGAAAATCAGAACTGCTCCCTAAAACAAACAAAAAGTGACCAGAACCCAACATAAGTCTCAGAATACAAACAGACAGACACGTAAGAAGCCAAAACAACTGAAAACCCCAAAGAGTACACAGAACCATGATGTCAACAGCAATTTAAAATGGGAGTCGACAGTAGAAAACAGGTTAATTTTGCTAAAATATTTACGTATGTATACTTTCAATGGGGATAATTAGGAACACAGTAAGGGCCAATCACTAATATGAGAGTGTTTCAAATATATACCTATTTAGTAATATAGTATGACATTCAGATACCCTTCTAATTTTAGGATTTCAGCTGTTCTTTGGGGGGGGGGGGTCTATATTAAATTGTACTTAGCACAGAGTTTCCATAAATGCTAAAAACCCCACTCATTGATAACGTTAACTGCAGAATCTTGGGTCATTATTTACAATAACAGATGTTACCCTTATTGTTCTGTGCACTAAATAACATCATGTTCATTTTTTGCCATGTAGTTTTACCTTCAGGCGCGGTTGACATGGCGTGGGGCTCGGCTGCTGAGGCCGGCTCTGCAGTTTTTCTTGGTTCTGCTGGCGGTCTACACAGGTCTGACCCGCATCTCAGACTACAGGCACCACCCGTCCGACGTGCTCACAGGCTACATACAGGGAGCCCTCACCGCTTACTGGGTGGTCAGTATAACCTCGCCTGCTTGAGTTTGTGCATGTCCACATGTCAACGTCTGTTAAAACCTTAAGGTTTTGTCGTGTGCGTTTGTGTGTTTCCCAGGCCTTCCACATCTCGTCCATGTTTAAAAGCTCGAGTTCAGATCTGTCTCCGACTGAGACCCTGGACAGCCCCTTGTCGCCGCACCACACTGTCTGCTAAACCTCACCTCCACCAACCCCTCTGTGTTCCAACATCCACCTGCTGCCTGTGGTTCACCTTGGATAGACGAGAAATTTGAAGAATGTCAGACCATTTCCTGTGAAGTCAAACCACATACCTCATATGGACAGAGTGTGTGTGAGAGAGAGAGAGAGGGAGAGTAGAGCTTGTGAGACACTGTATGTGGCTCAAAAGACAAACCGTGTCAACTGGGAGAAAGGACGAGGGAGGGTGCTGAAAACAATACTTGCTTGCTGGGCTGGAGCCTTTCCTTTTGTCCGTGTGACTGACCTTAGCTTCACATGTGATACTTAGGCTACCTGTGAGATGAGACAACAGCAACCACTACCGCTCTATACGTTACCTGTAAATATATATATATACAGATTTTGTAATGATACTGTAAAAGCACTTTTTGATTTCCATGTTAGCATTATTAATTAACACTTTGTAATAATTTGCTACGTATAGGATGTAAAATATTTTATACAAACGTGATATAAGTTGTACTGTAGCTGTTTATTTTATTTTTTTTACATAAACCCAGTGAATGTAATGGTGTTGAAGAAAAGCACAAATAGCGAGAAAGCAACTCATTTTCCTGATGTGTCTGTCCTTCTGTTTGCATTCAGTGTGTTGTATACATAGTTCAATAATGAGAGAATGACTCGGAGGATGTCTACACAATAGATATAATCATGTTTGAAACAGTGCGGACGCTATAACTCTCAGACAGTATGATGCCAGACTACTTACCATTTCAAGAGCACACAGATCATTAAATAAAAATGTGATTTTTTTTAAAATAATCATTGTCTCTTTAAAGCTACTAACAGGAACTTGTATTTTGTGTTGATAGTGGCGGTCCCTGTGGACAAAGGTGGTAGTGTTTCCGAGCTCCAAAGTCTGTTTCGAACATTTGACTGCAGCAGGGTCTGACAGTCTTTTCTGCTCAGTCCTGGCTCTGGTTCTCCCGTGCCTCCCTTCCCTCTAGGGGGCCCAGCTATACGGCCTGGGTCTCCAGCTATATGGTGTCGGTGTTGGCTCCCAGCAGGGATGTGCAGAGCAGTGATGCGAAGCTCTGCTCCTGGTCGCAGGAAGAGACTCTGTTGCTAGGCGCTTAGCTGTCCTCCTCCCGCCGGGAGCTTCGGCTTGGCTTAGTCTGACACCCGGATGTACAGTAGACTGTGGGTCTAAGACCGCTAATGATTTCATCTCCTCCCCTTACATTATCGCTATCATGCAATATCTATTTTGCCGTGGTACCGTCGCTGCATCCTGGGCTTAGCACCATCCAAGATGAGGATGACAATGGTGAATGGTTTAAAGAAATACAGCATTATCATACTGGTGTAGAAGTACAGTCTCCACCATCCACCTGAGAGAAGTATTTGGCTCTTTAGCTGCAAGATGCTCCACTATGTTGACAAGCTAGATGCTAAATTTAGATGATTTGCATCATTGAAAGAGGTTTGACTGAACCAAAACAGTAGTTTTTTTGTGGGCTGTAAAACCAAAACATTTGCCTTAAAGATGCTAAAGGGGACTACAGAGTTGGGTGATAATCAACTTTGGGTTTGTCACTTTAACATCACACATAGTTGTTTGTTTAAAACTCTTACTGTAGCTTCAACTCATCTAAAATGAAATATCCCTTTTCTCCGTCAGCATTGGTGGAAGAAGTACTCAGATCAAGCAACACCACCATTTGAAAGATATTGTGTCCTGCATTCAAAATTGTGCTTCAATAACAGTATTGTTTATCAAATTTATAAGTGGAGTAAAAGTGCTCATTGAGCAGCCCAATGGCCCATGTCAGAGTTCCATTATTATAGACAATATTATTGGATTATTAGTACTGATGCATTACAAACATTTCAATTGTAGCCGGATGAGTCGGCGCCAAATTAAGACACTTTATATACTGATGGGTTGTTTTAATCTGCAACAATGCTTCATATAAAAGTCATCATATGTTTAGTATATACAGTCTTTATCTACAACTGTAGCTGTCAGATAGTGTTGAGTAGAATATATAATGGAAGTACTCAAGTAACGTCCAAGTACTTTACAGTAGATTATTTGAGTAAATAGTTACATTAAACCACAGCTTTTTTTTGTATCTGTCTAAATCAGACCTTCTCTTATATCCATCCACGTCTCTCGTTCCCCCCCCCCTCTTCCACTGCAGATCTACATTTCTCCTTTTAGTGAAACCCCCTCTCTCTCTGTACAGCCACACGAAGAGAAAGTCGGTAACATTTATTTTCACATGTTTACTTGAACTTCAATAGCAATACAAGACAATCAGAACACTTGAGGTCGATATTTACAAGGATCTCAGGGGGTTGCAGAAAAGTTCTGAGGTTTCATATGATCTCTGGCTCCGGAGTCAATAGTTCTGTTGCTATGACAGGCTCCATGGCAACGAGTTCCATCACCAACAGTTTGTGGCAGGTGGAGGGAGGGGTGGTTGGGGGGAGGGGGGCGGGGGGGGTCGTCTTGATGTGAAATGGGATTGGTCAAGAGTTCAAAATCAGTAGGAGGGGATGTGTGTAAGAGGCCCCCCTGTTGATATTGATAAAATGCTTCACTGTGATACATTAATTATACAAGAATGATGTATATACACGCACTCACACTCACACACACATCCTTACACACACGCATGCTCATCAAGCTATTCACACACACACACGCACACGCACACACACACGCACACACACACACACACACACACACACACACACACACACACACACACACACACACACACACACACACACACACACACACACACTTCAGCACTTTCCTCCTACGGTATGTAGCCTGGTAAAGCCACTATAAAGTCATGCACATGTTCTTTGAAAGGATTTTTTGGCAACACACAAGTGCTTCTTTGACACACTGTTTGCTTGCTACAGGGAAGGGCAACACCCAGCCGACAAACCAATAGAAACTTAAGACGATGGGCCAATAAGGATAAGCACCAATGAGACGGGAAGACACAGAAGGGTTTCAGGAAAGAGAGGGTAAAGAGAGGAAGTGGAGGAGGAAGAGTTATAAATGGATCACAGTCATAGAAAAGTAACAAAAAATGAAAAGGGGGAAGTCTCGTGGTGATCGGGAGATAGAAGCAGGGAGGAGCCATCACTGTCATCATCATTACCTTCATCATCCATCATCATTATCCTCTTTGTCATCATAATCATCATCCATCCATCTGATCCATCCATCAGCTTGATCTTCGCTATTTGTGATAACCACCGTCTTCCTCCTCATCCCTGGTTTCTATGCCCCGATCACCACCGCCCTAGTCACAGGCTCGTCACCCGCTGCATCTGTCCGTCGTCTCCCTCCGAGGTGGGCTCTGCTGTGTACACTGCCTCTCCATTGGACGCCAGCGGCGGCGGCTGGTAGAAGGTCTGCAGGTGATTGGGCCGCGGGCCGAGCGGGGGTCGCCCCAGGCTGTAGGGCAGCTCCAGGGCGGGCCGCTGGGGTTGGCCAATGGGGCTGCTGATGTCTTCTGGACCTTCAGGGCTGCTGTCTGGGTACGAGAGGGTCGGAGGGGAGGTGCGGGTGTAGAAGCGAGGAGGGGAGCTGCTTCGGCTGTACACCTGGGGGGAGTGGCGCGAGTAGAGATTGCTCGGAGGCGAGTTAGTTTCTCGAGGAGCGAAGATGTTCGTCGGGGGAGAGCTTCGGGGGAAGATGCTGAGCGGAGGCGTGCGTTGGTCTCCGGGGTAGAGCGGGGAGGGGTTTGAATCCCGGGCGTAGATAGGTGAGGAGTCAGGGTCAAGGTCAAGGTCAGGGGTCAAAGGCAGAGCAAAGCTGTCAGAATCCTCTCGTTCGCCGTGATACCGAAGAGACCCTCTATCTTTCCCTCTTTTCCTCCCGTCGAGACCGCCGTCTTTGTTCTCGAACAGGAAAGATTCGTCCCTGTCTATATCCATCCCTCCTCTCCACACATCCAGCGCTCTATCCTTCTGCTTCTCATTCTCTCGCTCCATCCCTGCTCTCCATCCGTCTCTGTCCTTTAAAAACAAGGATTCGTCTTTCTCCCTGTCCGTCCCACCTCTCCATCCGTCAATCGCAAAATCTTTCTTCTGTGTTATAAAAGTCTCTTCCTGGTCTGTCTCCCCCCGCCACACCTCCATCCTTCCACTTCTCTTCTCCAACAGATGAGATTCCTCCCTCCCCCTCTCCATTCCAGCTCTCCATTCGTCCATTTCTTCATCTCTTGTCTGAGAGGTAAAAGACTCGTCCCTCCCTCTGTCGTTTCCTGCTCTCCATTCGTCCATCATTTCGTCTCTTTTCAAGAGAAATGCCTCGTCCTTCTCTCTGTCTTGGCCGCTTCTCCATGCCTCTACACCTGCCTCCCTCTGTTTCATCAGCAGGGGCTCTTCCAGAGCCTTGTACAGGGACTCAGACTCCTGTGGGGGAGGGGGAGGAGGAGGCGGGAGGGGCCTGTCCCGGTAACGCTCCCTGTCTCTCTCCCTGTCCCTCTCTCGGTCTCTGTCGGTCCCTGCGCTCGGCTCGACTGCACCGCGGTGGCGTGACAGGGTGCCCGGTGTGCGGCTGAGGGTGGAGTAGGGCCGTGCCTGAACATCAGGGGGGCGCGCCTGCTGCCTGTCCTGGAGCCCGCGGCGACTCAGAGTGCCTTGCAACGACCTGTCCCCGTCTTTAAGCAGCTCGCGGGACTCAGAGTCACCAGAAACCCGTGAGTGTGACCAGCCGTCTTGTAAGCGTGGCGCCGTGGCGAGATCTTGTCCACGTGCTGTGGAATGTGTCTCAGCGTCTTGTGTGTGGTGCCGCGTGTGCGCCCAGGCCTCTTGTGCATTGTGGCGTGCGTTTGGCTGCATGGTGGCAGCCCACCCCTCTTGGGGCGGCTGCGCGTGTCGAGTCAAAGTGGCAGTGTGTGGGAGGGCTGCCCTCTCGAGGTGCTGAGGCCGCGCCAGGCTTCCGTAGCGCTCAGGAGGAACAGGCATGGCAACCGAGGGCCTCAGGTTGCTCTGCACCAGCTCCGAGATGATCATCTTTTCCAGCGCCGCTGCATCAGACAGGTTACGACGCATTCCAGCACCGCCGCCCAGATCTGTGGCCCCGTGGGGGGTGAGGAGGGCTGGGGAGATGTCATCACCTCCTATACCAACTCCTCCCTCCCGCAGAAGGTCAGTGCTGCCCACCACTCCAGCTCGGGACCCGGGTGTGGTTCCCAGACCGTGCAGGGTGAAGGTGTTGGGGGTGTAGCCTCCATTGAGACACACACTGTCCAACCCACAGGACTCCTGGCTCTGGGACACTACACCTTCTGTTGGAAGAAACAGGAAGATGAAAATTAGCAAACAGGGAAACCATAAAAGATTCACATGAAGAGATTTAAGTGACTGAATGGATGAATGGATGAGTGAGTTTAGGGTTCATGTGCCTACTGACGGTGTGGCTTTCCCACAAAGATTTTGATATTGAAAATATTCTTTGATGAAATGTTCAGTTATGCAGCCACATGAGAGAGATGTATGTTATGTCCTTATGGTCAATAATTACTGTGTGCAAATGTTGCACAGGTAGTCTATGAATTGAACAAGGAAGTGGCGCTCAATGATTCGAGTGAGCACAATAAAGGAGAGCTCATACTCTGCTTGTTTCTGAAGGTTCCTACTGGTCCACGATAAGACAGAGAGACAGAGAGGGAAAGTGTCAAAAAACATTTAAAAGACAAACATTTCAAGGTAAAAAAAAACTGGAAACAGAACAAAACACAACCAAACACTTTTCAGCTTCAAATTCCAAACTTTCAAAATGTACAGAAACAGAAAAACGATAAACCGTAAAGGGCAAAAGTCTGAGGCCACTCAGGGAAAGTCAGGAAGTAGAGCCCAAGCGATAAATCGGTCGCCTGATATTATTGGTCAATATTATCTTATCACAGATAGAAAGGTGATTACATATATGTAATGTATGCAAACAAAAAAACGTCTGGTTCAGAAATGCAATAATGTTTACGCTAACTTAGAAACAGTGTCATCATCACTGTTTGTTTAAGAAAGCACTTGTTATTTATTTGTTTTAAATCTACTGTAAGTGCCTTGCTCTATACATATCATGGCCACAAATCTTAAATAACATAAATTGAATCGAAAATATATATGTTACGTACACACAAAACATGAAAAAGTATGTCAGAATTGAACAAATTAAACTTCCTTCAGAGTTGATGCTGTGCACCTTTTAATTAAGAAACTTGAGGGAGTGGCCTTACATGGGCAATTATCAATGTGGCATAAGAGTTTTGCAAGGTACTGGGAGTACACACAAGTAAAAGGACAGTGAAATATACCAACATAAAGAGGGAGAGCAAGTAATCTGAGTAGAAAACAGACTCAAAATTAGGAAAAATCCCAGAACGTTGTGATGAAATGTACCTGTGGAGGTGAAGGGTTGGTTGTACCCCTGGGCCAGCATCGTGTCATAAGGAGAGGCTCCGGCATGAGTCTGCAACACTGGATTAGTCAGGAAGTGATTCCCTAAAGCAGCTGAGGAGAGAGGCAGGGAAATAAATAAATAAAACTGAACAACAGAGGAGGCACCACTGACATTTAATAGAGGTCAAATCTTTACCTCGGTTAAGAGTAGGTGTGTTGTTAACGTCTGCGGCGATGAAAGACGATTCAGTCTGTCTGCGAACGGTGTCATTCCACATCCTCCTGATACGACTCTGGAATAGAAAATATTTCACACAAGGTCAAACTGACTCAGACGTAGTGAGAGAGAGAGACAAAGAGCTCGAGGGACTTAGAGGTGCAGTGTGTTGTAATGCGTGCGTTGTAATGTACCTGTCTGTTCGCAGTAGCTCTCCGACTCTGGCTGCTGGTGTAGCGGCTGTTGGACCGCAGGGCGGCACCCTTCACCGAGTCCGGAGAGCTGGAAGAGGAAGTCGCGCAGCACTGCGAGAGGCGCAGGCATCGGCCGTAGTCCTTCTGACCCTGCATGCAATATTCAAACATGTAACATATCTCTTTGGTCACAAATGATGAGGTTACACATTAGGGTCTTACAGTTACGTAAAAAGACGCATGAACACAGAGACAGACCTTCCTGGCAAGGGTGCAGTGTAGTATGGTGATGAGGAGGCCCTGGGCGGTGTTGAGGGAGGAGAAGAGGTAAGCCAGGAGGAGAGACGGAGCACACAGGAACATCAGGCCTGAGGACCAGGTGACGCTCTGCAGGAAGAGCAATGTCAGGGAGCCCACCGCCCACGCCCTGCAAATCACATTTTATTTTCATTTTTTGACAGGAACAAGATCTGTTAGTAATTAGATTTTTTCCGGTCCCCGAGCTTAAAAGCTACAGTTGGAAACTTTAATAGAAATTACTTTCTGTCATATTTACTCAAACTGTCACTTTATCCTGGCGGTAGTACATGATACAGATAATCTGTGAGGTTCCTCCTCTTAGTGCTCCTAATGGCATTCGCACCTCGCCCGAAGACAAACAATCAATCAGAGCCGCGGAGTCTCCAACGCAGCACTCAATCACTGCTCGTGAACTCCGTTCAAACTGTCAAACTAGACGGTGCTGATCAAATATGAATCAAGATTATGTTACTGCATTGCCTATTCCCCCGCTACTCGGGGTTCCTACACAGCTTCCATTTTAAAATCCAATACTTTTCCAGACTCAAATTTTCAAACTTCTCGGTAGATTTATCAGACCATAATGACTTTGTTACTCTGCGTACAGAGGATGCTGTGACAGGGTTAAGGTGTTTTTGCCCTTTGCGTAAAGGCTTACACCAGCCGCCACGTCTCCATGTTGTAAATGATTTTACACAAAGTTTGCATCTAGCTTTCTTTTCCCATTTGGAATCCTCAGTCAACCAGGGTTTATAGGATTGTCAAGTCGGCTCTCGCAAAACTTGCATTTACCCATTAAGGCCGTTCAGTCCACACTCCTGTGTAATCTGTTTTATCAATTTATTAGGGCATTTATCAGGGGCGATAGTCTGGAAACACAAATATTTTCCCATACTCTCTTATATACATACTTATCCAGATCAGGAAATTATTTAAATCAAATTCCATACGTTTCCATAATGCTGTCAAGACTGCTTTAGTGCTTTTTTTAATCTTGGAAAAGCTATGAATGCTTGACTTGAAACTTTTCAAAATGTTGCTGTTTAACAAAATGCTTTCATTTCATTTACAGTGGCTCCCTTTCTCAGACATGACACACTGCCTCCAGCTCAAGAAACGATCATTTCCAAACTCATTTTTTGTGTTTTTCTTTCATTTTTTACCTCTAGTTTAATCAGGTTGAATTATTCATAATTTAATAATTATTATAATTTTTCTAATAACTGTGTGATTGGAGCCAGAGCTACTGCAACACAATGATACCTGCACATGACACCACACAACAGATCAGCATGAGATGCTGTACTCACCTCAGGTTGTCATGGCGACTGGAGTCTGGCTTCAAAGCAGCAGTGCTGTGCATCTTATGTAAGGTCATCACCAGGACAACCAGGTTCAACTGAGGCCAGAAAAAGAACAAAAACTGTTCAATATGTATTCATTAAAAATGACTCAACAGGATGTTATTACACACTGATGATTCAAAATATATAAAATTGTTTTCGACCATGAATTCTCCGTACTCACCGTAATGACGACACCAACCGGTCCGAAGAAACTCCAGATGAAGTAATTGTCTGTTCGCAGCCAACATCTACACACACACACACGCACACACACAAACATATCACAGTAAATAACAATCTCCTAAATAGCAAAATCAGTCTGGTACAAGAAAAATACAGATGTAGGAAAGTAACTGTCTTCCTCCAAAAACATGCACACAGAAACACACACACACAGACACACACATTAGTCAACGTACGCAGTTTTTGAGCCGTAGCCTCTGAAGTCTATGGCTGCAGAAACAGCCACCACCAGCCCAGGAATAGAGTAGCCACACAGGTAGAAATACTTCCTCCTGGAGTTACGTCCCTCGAACACCTCCCGCTGCAGCAAGTACAGTTCCACCCCCTCCAGACACAACCAGCAAAACACTGAGAGCAGCGAGAAGTGCAGCAGGCCGGCGATGATGGAGCACACAACCTGCAAATTTAGATAGAGAAGAGGGAATATTTCACAAAATGCTACCCTAAACAACATGCTTTAAAAACAGTAATGAATGAGCGCTCACTGTATATTGCGTCTTGTTGGCACCAACAAGGAAGAGCAGTTCAGTGATGAGCAGGTTGGCCCACAGGTTGCAGTGGATGGTGCTGTGGTCTGTGTGCCAGGGCGCCCCCTGGCAGCACAGGGTGGTAAGGCAGGTGGCCAAACACACCAGCGCTACAGAGATGCCAACCCAGGAAACCACATAGACGAGAAGCTCTTCTACACCGACCCCAAACTGATGAAGAGGAGCAGACGGGAAAGAAAGTGCAGAGAGGTCATTTGTTATCTGATCATAAAGGGTACATGTATGAGTGCAGGAACAGGTGCAGAGGCAGGATTGTGACCGAATATGGATGACATTTTGTGGTGTTGAGTCCTCTGGTGTGCCTCTGGTTGTGAGTCCAAGTGTGTTACATAACATTCAAATGAATGAAATCACACCCAACAAAGAGGACATCTTGCAGAGAAACACTTAATTCAATTTCATGGCAGGACAAAATAGCCTGCAGGATTTATCACTCTCTCTCTCTCTTTCTCTCTTCCAACCCACAATTATCCCCCCCTCTGTGCTTGACTTTTAAACAACATTTTGGGCAGCAGGGTGGGGGTATAGTCCAGCTGTGCTTCAGCAAATGGGTGCATAAAGGTGGAGTCGGGAAGCCTTTGTTGGTCGAGGATGGAGCTGGATTTATGAAGTTAAGGTTTGGCACCTGGTCATCTTAAATGAAGCAGTAGTGGCAGTAATGTTGTGTATCACGGTCCATTCATACATCTGCACAAATGCTAAATGCTACATTTTGCGCCACTGTCATTGTGCCTCTGTACTGTGTGAGAGAAGGTTCATGCAAATCCAGAAAAAACACACACACACTTAAACACTGTAGCGTGTTTGTGGTGCGTGTTACTTACAGCAGGTTGCTGATATGTCATGAGGACGGCATAGCTGGACAGGTGGTTGCAGGCGCAGGTAGTGTGCGTGTTGTTAGTGTGCAACAGACGGCAGCCCTGCGTAGACCACCGGCCACTCCCAGAAACCCCTGTTCCGTTCCAGAAAGAGCAGTTGGGGCCAAAGTGGTTTTCCAGCTGTGGAGTCAAACGCACACCAAAACATATGTAAGTGCATACAGTATAAAGGATACTTAGTGACCAGAGGGAATTTGCTCATTCTAAACATTAGAGGTGAACAGCCTTCAAAACAGACCTGCAGGTGCCTGAGAGTGAAGATCACCGGCTCGGAGAGATACACTCTGTTGGATCCTCTGTGCACAGAGGCGGAGATGACATGGGAGTTGACCACCAGGCTCCTACGCCTGGCCTCCGATCCCTGGCCCAGCCCCAATCCGAGCCGCAGAGTTGAGTTCTGGGTAGTCAGGAAGGAGCCCAGGTTCTTATAGAGAGAGAGGACCAGCTTCACCTGGCCTGCAGAGGTAAAGGGGACATAGTGAAGAGAAAATTCGAGACTTCCATCTTACATTTTATAATGTTTGGATTTTGATATGTGGACAAAAAACTAGTATTACTTCCACAGCCCGATACTTGTCCCACCTATGGTTTACCAACCCAGGCAACATACTTTATAATAGCCAGCTATATAAAATGTTTATTAGTTTTGGTGTGTGTCACATACCATTGTTGCTGTACTGTTGCAGAGCCAGTGCTGATATCTGCAAGATGCTGTCGCTGTCGTAAGAGTGAGGGAACGTCAGATCCTGTATGTCTGCCTCTGTATTTAGTACATACACCTCCAGATCTGTGCACACAGGAACAGACACACACAAAAGCTTAGACGAACTGGTCATTTCCACAACGTGTAGAGTAAAAGAAAGAAAAGAGATGGACCACGTACCAACATTTGGTGCCCTGTCACTGAAGCGGCCTTCATAAAGATTGTTTGCCAATAGAAATGCTCCTTTCTCCACTGCGTCTAACAGCAGCGATGCTGAGCGGGACTGGTCAACACTGCTCATATCCGCCCAGGACACCAGAGCCTCAGGACCCAACAGGTTATCAACTATCTGAACGACCGCCTGACAGAGAGAAAGACAGAGTGTTTTATTCTTACTCTTGATTATCTGTCTGTCTGTCTGTCAGTCTGTCTGTGTGTCTTACCTGAACATAGGCTCTGCATGTGCGTTCCCTCTTCTGCAGCTGAAAAGACGAATAAAAAAATCTAATGTTAGAATCATCATCACTGACATTTCCGCTCTCATTTCCAGGAAAGGTCAAGTACACCTCTGCACTCACAACAGGAACAATTTACCTTGTTGTAATTGCGCGCTGCTGACTCTTTATTGGCTGGTCTCAAGGCCTGGAGCTGGGAGTCCAGGATGTCCAATAGCTGTTCAATTAGCTTGACGGACATGCTGACATCACCGGCGTATATCCGTCCCCGGGTCAAGTTGACCAACTCCCCAGCGATGTTGGCCGCGTTCTCTCCGCTCTTAATCTGGAGTGAGGCGGGGGTGTTTGTAATGTCAAATATTTTGACATTTAAGAGAGAGCTGCTTGTTGACTGGCTTTAGGGGATTTGCACAGTGTGTATGCGTGTGTTTGTGTGTGTGTGACTAACCTTCTGTGCAATTTGGCTGACCCAGGGAGAGGTGCAGTTGGAAAGGTCAGGCCCTCTGGAGCTCCAGCCCACCGGAGACTGCATGCACTGATAGGAAGCTATACCTGCAGAGACAGACAGGGTGACACAGACTGTCACGAAGAGAAAGGACAGCTTGTGTTTTACAGGACCTGAGGTGGTTCGACACTTCCCATGCATCTTTTACCCTTACATGGAGCTCAAAAACTGTTTTGCTTTTTTTAATTTTTTTAGAAGCAGATATTACAGTGCAGCAAAATAATAAAAAGTGTTGGCACTTGATTGAATACGGATTTCATCAATAATTAACGAAAGACAAGACAGTCATTAAAATCTGAGTATATATTCATGAAATAAACAGTAAACCGGGAGGAAACATTCCTAAAAATGTGGACTGAAAATACATTTATTGTCTGTTTAGTCAAGTAATGGATACTAATGTTGTTGTGTTTTTTTTTTATAAAAACTTTTTGGCCTCTTGAAGATGTCATTTTATAAAGATATGGTTTAAGAGTCAGCAATTTGAAAACAGTTCCAGCACACCATACAGTCTTAGTGACGGGTGCGTAGGACCAAAAACACAAAAGCAAAAACAAAGGGTGGGATTCTTTGCTTTCCAAGTAATGTTTTAGCAAATAAACTACCTATTTACACCTCCAGCAAGGAGCAAAATCAGCGTTCATTTACTTTATTTACTCTCTTTTTATCTCGGTGTTGGTATACTTCTGACAAAAACACATGGGTTGTTGTCTAATTAGCTTTCAGTTGTTTGACTGTCTTCACCAGCAAGTCGCTAACTTTGAAACTGACCAGTACATGTACAGTAAAAAAGTTGAATCATGAGCTAAAAAGAGGCTAAAAGCTCATGAAAGCATAAATATTTAATAAAGCACAGAACTAGAGTGTCTGTTACACCATGTTCAGTTGTAAACATTTAGTATTAGATCATTCCCCGGTGAAAACATCACCTCTGTGCTAAATCCATGTCCAAACCATTCAATGTGATTAGGACGAGGCATAATGCACCACAGGCTTATCTACATAATCTGCATAACAGCTTTTTTTCAGAGGGAGCGCTGGGCTGAGGAAGACAGCTGCACAGCGAGAGGAAAAGTTGACGAACCCAGCTCCTCTTGATACGATAAACTCTTTCTTCTTCTCTCTCTAATATGAGGGCAAGTTCAAAGAGGGGACATCCGACTACATTTCAAAGGGAAACAAGATACAGACTCACACATGCAACTAGCCCACATACACACACACACACACACACACACACACAGCGCAACACGCAGATTGGCATGCTCACATCTGTACAGGCACACACACACACACACACACACGCCACACCTACCCAGTGACCCTTTCGGGCAGGGCCTCTCCACATTCTCGCCCTTCAGCGTGGGCGGCCACTGCACCCCTCGTGCCACCCGGCCCTCACATCCGCCCACCTGACCGGGGCCCCCAGGAGCCAAGGGGACACGCAGAGGTGGACGTGGGGTCAGAGGGACCATGGCTGTGATCGGCCGCTGGTCAAAGGGTCCTCGGTTGATGACGCCAATGGGGTGAGAGGCCGACGGCCGCACTGGGGTCAACGAGACAGTGGCCGTGTAGGAGCGGACGGTCGTCATCAGAGACGAGAGAGGACCTAGAGGGATGGAAACACTGTTGTTTCTCTGGTTTCAACACATACCAGTATGTCCAAATACACAAGTACACTTGTTCCACAAACCTTTAGTGGGCGGTGGTGGTGTGAACTGTAGCGGGTATCTCAGTACGTAGTAGTTGTTCCACACATACAGCTGGTTGTCTCTGGGGTTGTAGTCTATGGAGGAGATGTACTGGTAAGGGTTGGGGAATGGTATTTGAACGGGCAGCTCCTGTCCACGGCTGGTGTCGTAGGCATAAACCACCATGTCGCTGCCGACTCGGCCTTCTCCCTGCCCCTCATCATCCTGGAAGACGGAGCGCACGGCGTAGAGCACCCCACAAGCCATGAAGGCATTGCTTGCCCCGCGCTTGTCAAAGCCGGTGGCCCACGTGCCTTCAAAGCGCAGGGTGTACGGGTTCACCTGCAAACGAAAAAATAAAAAGACATGAGAAAATGATAGAGCTCAGTAATAAAACCCATCATTCTTTTCTCTTTCCAGTCATCGATCTGTTTTCCTTCCTTCCTACTGTACCTGGCTGACCACGATGCGTCCATTATTGGCTTCAGTAGAGTAGATCACCCAAAGGCCGTTCTCGTCCACCGCCAGATCAATGTCTGACTTCCCTCCCCAGCGGTAAGGCGAGGTGTCGTGGTAGTTGGCATTGACCACCACTGCCTCGCCGCTCTTGATGCGTGTCCGCAGGTCATATTTGACCAGATTGCGCGTTCGCTCCTTGTTGTAAAACACGGCACCGTCGTACACCACAAAGCCTGTACCGTCCACGCGGCTAGGCAACCTAGAACAGAGAATGATGAAATAATAAAGCGTACATAGAAGTTTATGCTCTTTATAGTAGGATGCAATTTACATCATTAATTAGGAAAAGAGAGTTAAACGCCTGTGAAGAAAATCATTTTTTTTCTCAAGCAGCTTCTTATCATCCTACAGGTTCTACATGAGCACATGTTTGCGTGTGCGCAGCATTTAAGGCCAGAGTGAGAATGGCAGACTTCACTCTCATTCTATTGAGAGGTACCAAATTGGTGTTAACACATTTAATGGCTATGGCAGGATAAATACCAGTCACAGATATAATAAAAAATTGGGTTTGATATGATACAAATCTAAGGGTTATAACTTTAACTCAGCTTGTTGCTTATTTAGCCATAGACACTTTCTGTTACGAGATGCTTAACATTTGAAACCCAGGTTTTAGGGACTTTAAACTTTAGAAATTTAGAAAGGCAATGTTGCTGTATTCCCATTTTGAATTGATTAAAAAGAAATTAAACCATTTACATTTTCTTTGGAATTTTTTTTCCAGAGCCCAAGGTTGCATCTTCAGCAATACACGGTGTACACAGAGAGATTACTCACTTATAGGTGGTGGTGACCCTGTTCTGGCGGTAGTCGTCCCAGGAGGCGTACTCATACAGCACCTCAGTCCTATATGGCGTCCACGGCATGACGTAGAGCCTGTCACCAGCCTGCAGCGGGTCCTTACACCACGCCCCCGACTGATGCTCCGCCTCCAGGAGAGAGGAGGCCGGCTGGATGCTGAGCAGTGAGCCGGGACACACGAAAACTGGAAGACGGAAGTGAGGAGGGGAAGACAGCAGGATGTGAGAAAGAAGAGGAAGAGGGAGGGAGAAGAAGAAGAAGAGCGGGCAAGGAAGTGAGGAGGAGAAAAGTGTGGAAAGATAGTGGAGATGGGGAGAAAATGGATCGATGCATGAAAAATGGATCGAATTAGATGCGGTTGATGCAGCAAGAAGAAAAAAGAATGAAGAGAAAAAGAGAGAGGGATTTAAAACACCTGTGCTGATCTCAAAAGGCAAGCAACAGAAGAGACGTAAAAGTGTTGAAATTCACACACTGTTAGCGTGTGTGTGTGTGTTTGTGTGTGTGTGGTGAGTAATACAACAGGGACACTGCAATGAAAGGTGTGTGAGTGTATTTATGTGCTTTGTGTGTGTATGCATGTGTGTGTGCGTAAGTGTGGGTGTGGGTTAGTGCAAAAAGAGTGAAAAAGGGTGTGAGGTAGAATCAGGGACGCAGAAGGCGGAGCTAAATTTTGCCTTGAAGTGAATGAGAGGGCAGGTTAGTTTACGCCGAGCACAACGATTGGTCCACCCACATGTCAATAACTGTATGAACACATATGTTTACTGTACAGTCTCACACTGGCATGCAAATAGGCATGCACACACACTCACACACGGAAGCAGTGCTTGGTAAGCACACATCCAGAAGGATATACAATCACACACATTTGGTCTTATTTTTCCTATGAAGATAAATAAGGGGCTCTTCCTATAAGGGAAGAAAAGGGAAAATAAGCATGAAGAGGATGATCAGACAAGTAGGAAGGAATGATTGCAAGAAAGAAAGAACGGTGCTTGTGTGTGAAAAGGAAATAGAGAGAAAGAGAGAAAAGGTAAGAAGATTATGTTTATGTTTGTGTGAGCAGTTGTGTTTATGTTTGTGTGTGCAAAGAGAGACTAAGGGAGAGAAATAAGAGACAGAGAGATCGACCAGGAGCAAGAGAGGAAGAGGAGGGGGAGAAACTGGAGAGAGAAAGAGAGAGAGAAAAGAGGAAGAGGGACTATGTGCAGAACCTGGATAAAATTGGATAAAAGGACGGGTTCCAACCACAAGAGATGGATAAAATGAGGGTGACAAAATAACCAAGTAGGAAATGAAAAAAGGGGGGCAACATCCAGCATGACTACGAAACAACGTCCTAGGGTAGGAGGAAGAGAGAGATGGCAGGAGAGAGGAAGAGAAGGAGAGAAAAGAGTGGGGGTCGGGGGTAAGAGATCAAGATGCTACAATGTTTTGTCTTTACCTTTTTGGTCCACTTCTACTCAAGCATAGGAAAAAAAGAGGGAGAGAAAGAAAGAGAAGTCAGAGGGTGAAAGAAGGGAAGTAAAGAAAAGAAAGAAAGCAAGCAAGAGAGAAAGAAAGAAAGAAAGAAAGAAAAAAAGATAAAGAAAGAAAGAATTGCACAGATAAAGACTTTGGAACTCATTCTCACCACAAACTTTATAGTTCACGTAAAAGATAGAAGAAGCACAAAAGAGACCCAGCATACCCCTCTCCCCTCCCTCCCCGCCCTATCCTCCCTCGCCTCCCCCCCTCCACCTCCCCCGATCTCTCCTTTCCTCAATCAGGCTCCTGTGGAGAAAAGAGAGCAACTCCCGTGGCGTGAATCTGAAAAAGAAAACACACACGCATGCACGCGCAAGTGCACACATGCACTCTCGCACACACACAAACTCACACACACACACACACACACACACATACACAATACATACAGTATGCAAATGTCCTACAGTTTCCCTCTCTGTTCTTTCTCCATCCACCTTTCATTATGTATTTCACACTCACAAACACACAAACACGCACTCCCTGAGAAAAAAACAACTTCTATCCATCAATCTCTCAGGGAATACAGTCGACATCAGAGGTTATAAGAACAAAAAACTAAAACATAAGCCTACAATATAGCTCGACAAATATAGGTTAAATCTCAGTGTTTTACGTGCACATGCACATATTTGCATGTAATCATGTTTGTGTGTGCATGTGTGCTGAAGTGTGTGTTTATATACACGCATACTTACTGTAAGGGACGCATTCATACTGGATCTCCAGGTACTTGTATGTTCCAGGACAGGGGTCTGGGAAGACGTCGACCCCTGCGACCACCACACACTGAGTCCTGTTGTTACACCTGGAGGATAGCGGATGGATGGATAAGTGAAAGGGATGATAGAACGAAAAAACAATGAAAGGAGAGAGAGAGTGATTAACAGACAGGAAAGGGGAAGCAAAGGACACTCCATTTGTTTACTCTCTCACTGAATATTGATCAGTTCTTCTAGGAAAACACTGCCGAGTACACAGCTAATGGTGCAGTCAGGCACTCAGACTCAGCTGGAGAGATAACTGCACTCGCACGTACACATGACTCACAACACAAGTATTGGTTTTGTCTAACGTTTCCTCTGACATGAATCCACAGGTATCTTGTATAGCAGTGCACACATACGGTATATAAGAAACAGTAGATGCTCTCATTGATTGGTTTAACTGCTTCCAAAATGTTTACACATACTCAAACGTCACAAGAATGACATTACAATTTGCGCCTCTGCTGTGTGATTTAAGCTCTTACACAAACACAGTCAGCAAGATGTGTAACCCAGCACATACACACCTCTGGGCCATAATCTTGAGTGCGTCAGGGAGGTAACACTGTGTGTTCTCCATCTGGAAGGGGTCTGCGTCACAAATCTTGTCATCGGTGCGTCCATAGTTGGCGGTCTCCACCATAACCACGTCACTTCCTGGGCAGCGCAGCTCTATGGGATAACCCTCGCATGCCAGCTCCCTACGCAGCAGCCCGAACGGCATGGCGGCCCGGGACATAGCTGCTCATGAGGGGTGGAGGTAGGAAGAAGGTAGAAGAAAAATAATTTTCATTCATCAATCATTTCTTAAGAACAATAAGCATTGACACTGTCTTCAGGCTTAGTAATGATTATACCAATCATTTTGCTCATTTTTCTATTTTTCAAATATTTTAATAAAGAAGTTCATGTTTCAAGTTCAAGTACATGGAATCTTAGAAAATCCTTTTTTTTTACCGTGGTATCGAAATTGGCATCGAGAATCATGTTCCGTGCGTAAAGGGTTCCGTGCGTAACGGATTCCATACGTAACGCGTTCCATGCGTAACAGATTCCACGCGTAACGGATTCCACACGTAACGGGTTCCACGCGTAACGGATTCCACAGATTCCGTGCGTAACGGGTTCCGTGCGTAACGGGTTCCATGCGTAACAGATTCCGTACGTAACACGTTCCACACGTAACACGCGTAACGGGTTCCACGCGTAACGGGTTCCACGCGTAACGCATTCCATGTGTAACGGGTTCTGCGCATAACGCATTCCACGCGTAATGGGTTCCGCGCGTAACGGGTTCCACGCGTAACGGGTTCCACGCGTAACGGGTTCCGTGTGTAACGCATTCCACGCGTAACGGGTTCCGCGCGTAATGCATTCCACGCGTAACTGGTTCTGCGCGTAACGCATTCCACGCGTAACGGGTTCCGCGCTCAACGCATTCCACGCGTAACGGGTTCCACGCGTAACGGGTTCTGTGCGTAACGCATTCCACGCGTAACGGGTTCTGCGCGTAACGCATTCCACGCGTAACGGGTTCTGCGCGTAACGCATTCCACGTGTAACTGGTTCTGCGCGTAACGCATTCCACGCGTAACGGGTTCTGCACGTAACGCATTCCATGCGTAACGGGTTCCGCGCATAACGCACAACACGCGTAACAGGTTCCACGCGTAACGGGTTCTGTGCGTAACGCATTCCACGCGTAACGGGTTCTGCGCGTAACGCATTCCACGCGTAACGGGTTCTGCGCGTAACGCATTCCACGCGTAACGGGTTCTGCGCGTAACGCATTCCACGCGTAACGGGTTCTGCGCGTAACGCATTCCATGCGTAACGGGTTCAGCGCGTAACGCATTCCACGCGTAACAGGTTCTGCGCGTAACGGGTTCTGCGTGTAACGCATTCCACGCGTAACGGGTTCCGCGCGTAACGCATTCCACACGTAACAGGTTCCGCGCGTAACGCACAACACGCGTAATGGGTTCTGCGCGTAACGCATTCCACGCGTAACGCACAACACGCGTAACAGGTTCTGCGCGTAATGCATTCCACGCGTAACGGGTTCCACGCACAACGCATTCCACGCGTAGCGGGTTCCACGCGTAACGGGTTCTGTGCGTAACGCATTCCACGCGTAACGGGTTCTGCGCGTAACGCATTCCACGTGTAACTGGTTCTGCGCGTAACGCATTCCACGCGTAACGGGTTCTGCACGTAACGCATTCCATGCGTAACGGGTTCCGCGCATAACGCACAACACGCGTAACGCATTCCACGCGTAACGGGTTCTGCGCGTAACGCATTCCACGTGTAACTGGTTCTGCGCGTAACGCATTCCACGCGTAACGGGTTCTGCGCGTAACGCATTCCACGTGTAACGGGTTCTGCGCGTAACGCATTCCACGTGTAACTGGTTCTGCGCGTAACGCATTCCACGCGTAACGGGTTCAGCGCGTAACGCATTCCACGCGTAACGGGTTCTGCGCGTAACGGGTTCTGCGCGTAACGCATTCCACGTGTAACGGGTTCCGCGCGTAACGCATTCCACACGTAACGGGTTCTGCGCGTACCGCACAACACGCGTAACGGGTTCTGCGCGTAACGCATTCCACGCGTAACGGGTTCTGCGCGTAACGCATTCCACGCGTAACGGGTTCTGCGCGTAACGCATTCCAAGTGTAACGGGTTCTGCGCGTAACGTATTCCACGCGTAACGGGTTCAGCGCGTAACGCATTCCACGCGTAACGGGTTCTGCGCGTAACGCATTCCAAGTGTAACGGGTTCTGCGCGTAACGCATTCCACGCGTAACGGGTTCTGCGCGTAACGCATTCCACGCGTAACGGGTTCTGCGCGTAACGCATTCCAAGTGTAACGGGTTCTGCGCGTAACGCATTCCAAGTGTAACGGGTTCTGCGCGTAACGCATTCCACGCGTAACGGGTTCTGCACGTAACGGGTTCTGCGTGTAACGGGTTCTGCGCGTAACGCATTCCACGCGTAACGGGTTCTGCGCGTAACGCATTCCAAGTGTAACGGGTTCTGCGCGTAACGCATTCCACGCGTAACGGGTTCTGCGCGTAACGCATTCCACGCGTAACGGGTTCTGCGCGTAACGCATTCCAAGTGTAACGGGTTCTGCGCGTAACGCATTCCACGCGTAACGGGTTCAGCGCGTAACGCATTCCACGCGTAACGGGTTCTGCGCGTAACGCATTCCACGCGTAACGGGTTCTGCGCGTAACGCATTCCACGCGTAACGGGTTCAGCGCGTAACGCATTCCACGCGTAACGGGTTCTGCGCGTAACGCATTCCACGCGTAACGGGTTCTGCGCGTAACGCATTCCACGCGTAACGGGTTCCGCGCGTAACGCATTCCACGCGTAACGGGTTCCGCGCGTAACGCATTCCACGCGTAACGGGTTCCACGCGTAACGGATTCCGCGCGTAACGCATTCCGCGCGTAACTCATTCCACGCGTAACGGGTTCTGCGCGTAACGCATTCCACGCGTAACGGGTACATGAAGCTTCTCTAGTAGCTGTACACCAGACAGGTTTGGCTCGCTGGATGCAGTCATCCTAATAACTTATTTAGCTTTTTAAAACAACGGGGACAGATCCAGCATGGACAGTTAGGGAGTGAGGGACATGAAGCACCTGTATGAGAAATGGATATATAGTTATATATAAATAATTATATATATATATATGTGTGTGTGTGTGTGTGTGTTTTATATTATAGTGAATATTATTATATGATATATATATATTATTATATTATACAGAATATGATATGATATATATATTATATTATACAGAATATTATTATATGATATATATATTATATTATACTGAATTCCCTGTGAGGGTGACTAAAATAAGATGTCCTGACGTGTTTGTCAAAGTGTTATTTACTGCTTTTTTCCGTGTTGGAATGAATGTTAAATATTTAACTGCAAAGTAGTAATGCATGTTTGATACCTTAATTTGTTTGCATTAAATCATTCTGGGATGTTTGCTGAAATTGATTGGATGTGGCACAGCCCTACCAAGAAAATTTTCCACCAGCCGCCACTGTTCTATATACATATTATTGTGTTTGTGTCTATAGTTGGGACTCCTAAAATCTAGACCTCTGTCATGTAATGTGATACAAATTTTGATATGTACTACTTGGGGGGGGGGGGGGTCTGGAAAAGTAGTACTCTTTGTACTACTGTGAAAATGTTGATAACTTTGGATGACCCCTAACACACTCCCATCGGCCGACATTTATTTATTTATTAATTTCTTGCATACGGTCATTATATTGCCTGCACTTTTATTTTGAAATATTCTTGTTTCCGGGTTACCTGTTGTGCTCTACGTCTCGTTTTAAAGGGAAAAAAACAAAAAAGGGATTTGCAAAAACGAAATTCGGCTCGTTATTTGACTTTGGTTCTTTAGTTTTTCCGTTTTTCAATTCAGAACCAAAAACGGAAATACGACCGCCCATTTCCGTTTTCCCGTTTTTGGTTTGAAACGAAAAACGAGAATACCATGGTATTTCCGTGGTATTTCCGTATTTTGGTTTTTCCGAATAAACGGTAAAACAGATGACTAAAACGTACACGGACCCGTGGCCATTATTCAAAGCGCCAATGTGAAACGCCACTACGAGACCAAACATACCCACTCCAATCCGAACTGAGGGCACAGAAAATAAACGATTTAAGAGCCCAATATGAACGTTCCCCCAGGATATTAACAAATTCATTCACTGCCCAACGACGTGCTTACGAAATGTTCCCTGAAAGTTGCTTGGATTTTGGGTTAACATAAAAAGCCATTCACTGACGGAGAGGTTGTCAAGGAGGGCATGAGTGCAGTAGCTGGAACTTTACTTCAGGGGAAACAAAAAGAAGAGTTATGTGAAAAAAATCAAGCAAATACCTGTCAGCAGCCTCAGACACAAGGCTCATCTTTCTAAAATCAAGCACTTTCTTTTAAGATAAGTTTTTTAAAAGTTATTTTTTGTGTATTTTATTTTTAGATGGAGCCATTATTTTACTTGAAATGAGAGAAGAACATTTATTTATGTATTTCTATGTATTATTTATAATCTATTTGAAAACTGAGAATAATAATTGTTAAAATATAATTGATGTGTACTTTCTTTATTTGATTTGACAGTTGTTGACTACACAGATACGTTACTACTACTAGACTTCTTGAATATATATATATATATATATATATATATATATATATATATATATATATATATATGGCACTAAGTGGCGCGAGTTAGATATTATTGTAATGTTCCGGACCTTTGCCCGAGGAGATTTTCTCAATCTGGACCTTTTGGAATTTTAATTGAAGACCCCTGCTTTACATAATTTAAACTAGTGAGTTGCATAAACTCACTAGACGTGTGAATTTCTGATGGGAAGTTGTCCGGTTTAACATAGGGGTCTATGGGGATTGACCATTTAAGGAACTGCAGTTTTTGGCACTTCATTGACTTAATTTTCCAGCACCGGAGTTTGCCGCTTGGGGGAGCTAAATTAGTAATCTAGTAATTTAGTGCTGCTCTTCCATTAAATTGGGGAAAGCACAAGTGGTACTTTGAGCTAAATGCTAACATGCTAACCATGACAATGCTTACATGCTGATTCTAAGCCCCAGTCCAATAATTGAGTAAATTCACTGAAAACCACAAATGTAAAACTCATGTCAGTGGATCACCAAGGTCAATAGGATTCAACCCCTGGGGGTCGTGAACTTTCATCCAAAAGTTGTCCAAAACATTGCCATCCATAGAGCCACGTCACTAGCAATGCTAGACAAATAGTCACATTTAAAGCAACAGTGGCTGTGACATCCTGACTTTTAGTCAGTTGTGTTGGTTATAAATGTATGGTCTAAAAGCCTGAGTTGAGATAACCCTGATAACATCATCTCAGATACTTTTTCAGACTTTGGAAAGATCCCAGTCAGAGAGAGCTGTTTTCACAGGCTGAGTAGTACTGTACAGACATGTATGGATGAGTTCCCTTTAAATACTGTTCCAGGGATTTAATCAGCCATGAGCAGGTATGATGATACACACTCACTAATTTCCCAACAACAATTAATGTCATTTAAACATCATACTCTGATTATCTCAATCTAAACATGCCAACACCTGTTTGATGTAAGCATAACATAACACACGTTTCCGCGCTGGGAACATGTGTGATTTAATTTAATCTTTAAGATGCAGGCACGTGTGAGCGTTTACACTGGAAGGACTCCCAGATGCAAGCAGACTGTGATTGTTGACATAAATCACACTGCATCTCCACTGTGACACCTGCTTGTGATGAGATGCGGGTACCTGTACATCACAGTATCTTGTGTTTTAATTCAATGGGGAGAATAAAGCTCATACTGCTGGCTTTCAGATGCTTGGTAAACACAAAAGACAAAGATTGTATTATTTTCTTTCCTTTCCCTTAAAGACTATATCTTACTTTGTCATATCTCTCTGTATGTGAACTCACCTGACTGCCATATTAACCTATGTAAAACAGGGTTATTGGAGAAAATCACATTACCATATCCTTAATCCGGTTATTCACATCATTTTGAGTATCATGTACACACATAAAAAGGTGTTTGCTGTGTCAGGATGAAACCCACAGTTAAATCAGTATGCTACTGGTGTACTGTAACTGTCCGTGGTGCTGAATGACTGATCGTTTATTAACTCGGAGCAGGCGGTTTCTGGAGCAACAGGCTGCACTCTTCAGATGTTTTGACAAGCTTTTGTTTATGCAGGTCACAAGATGACTTTGCCTTTCTTTAGCGGCAGTGAGTTCCACTTTTCTTAACGACTTTGTTCAGTTTGCAGAACAATGACTTATATAGGAGTCACCCAAATCTGGCATCATCCATTGCTTCCTTTTTAAAAAAAAAACGTTGTGATTCATCCTGCTGATTGCTGTGTCACGATCAACACATCGACGTGATACTACCTCAGCGCCGTTACGCTTACCTTGACCGGAGGGCGCGACGTGAGCCAGAGTGAGCACACACACTCCCAGGAACCACAGTGACACAGCCATGCTGGGCAGGAAGAGTTAGGACGTCACACCACCAGCCACGTTAGGAGAGCCTGGGGAGGAAGAAGTGTAAGATTGAGAGTGAAGAAGTGCACCTTCGCCTTGTGTCTGTCTTCTGTCTGTGTGTGTTGGATGATCTACAACACACACTGACAGCGAAAGAGTGCACGTGAGAAAACACAGCGGGGTGGAAGGTGGACAGAATAATAGAGACAGACAGACAGAGACGAGAGAGAGGAATAGATAACAATTGTGCATTTGGTGCAGCGAAAAGTCCCTCAATCTGTTGTTACCATGGTGATAGCACAGTGCAGTCTGAGAGAGAGAGAGAGAGAGAGAGAGAGAGAGAGAAATAGAGATGTGCTGGCTGTGTGTAACTGTGTGTGTTTGTGAGTGAAAGCACACACGTGTGTACGTGTTTTAAATCTGTAATTAGCTAGGCGTAACAGTGGCCACTGACCCATAAAAAACTCTTAATCTTTCTATCCACACACACACACACACACACACACACACACACACACACACACACACACACACACACACACACAGGCAGAGGGCTGGGCTCAGCTTAGGCTACTTTTCAGTAATCCTAAATAAATGATGTCGTGGAGACGGTGTCCTCCCCAGCAGGGGTAACGGGGTAAACAGCTGACTGAGGGCGCAGGTGATCAGAGGGTGATGCTGCACTGTGGAGTTTTACTAGGGAACATACGGGACGCAGGAGGACGAGATACAAGAGAACAACAGTAATATGACTCCCTAATATAGTCTGAACTCTTGGCCCTGGACAGAAGGGAGGATGGAGGCTGAACGGCATCTTGCACGGCATTTTTTTCTCCACTGTTTAGCATTCCAATCTGCTGCTGCAGTGTGTGCATAGTATCCAGCATGATGGTCTTCTGTTTGTATGTGTGTGAGTGAGTGAGTGTGTGTGTGTGGGGTGCAAGAGCGCATGTGTGTATAAAGATACATATGTGTGCTTGCGTGTGTTTGTTTGTGACTTGCTTTTCTCTCCGTCTTCTTGTTAGGTAATGATGGCAGACAGATTTAGGTCACTCCTCAACAAATGTCCAACATGCATTCAAAGACGTGTGTTGAACAGGGCACACGCAAGCACACACACACACACACACACACACACACACACACACACACACACACACATACACACACGCACACACACAAGAAAGAGAAGAGAGACCTCTGCCTTCTTTAAGTCCACTGAACCAACTAGACTGTAATAAAGGCCTCGGGACCACTGTGATACACACACACACACACACACACACACACACACACACACTAAACACAGTACATAAAAGACTCACCAGAATGAGAACCTTTCCGTTTTTTCATCACATACACACACTGATACACACACACACACACCCACGCTATACAACTCATCTCATCCAAAACCCTTATGGCAGCATGTTCTTTTGCTCACAACCCCCACCATATCTCTCTCTCTCTCTCTCTCTCTCTCACATGCACACACACACACCCTTAAGTGTTGATGCAGAGTAAGTAGAGCAAGGACACTGATGGGCCTTGACAAAGCCACACACCCAGTCCCCCTGTTCGCAGCACCATGCTCTCTGCCTGCAACCAAAATCCAGCCCCGGGCCACCGACCGGCCTACTTGGAGGAGCAGCCTTCTCTAAGTGAGAGCGAGTGTGAGTAGTACATACACACACACACAACCATGCGCACATACAGAATACACAGAGAAACTGCATTTATCTGCATTTATCTAGCATTGTTAATAGTGACGCAGTAGCAGCAGAGAATGTATTAGCAACTACTTTGATTGTTAAATTGACTCCTTCACAAACAGTGCTATATTCTGTCTGTAACTGATTGTCCCAACTCTCCATGAAGGGAAATATTCCAACAAAACTCCATCTTTTTAATGTCTGCACCATTAAATCATATAGGAATATGATATAGTCTTGTTCATTTTACACAAAATTCAGCCTAAGTTCAGCCTGACATATTTGGTATCTTTGGAAATTGTGGGAGTTTTGCTACAATTTCAAATAAGGTCAAGTGGTTTTCAACAGTGTTTGGCTTTAGGGGTTTACGTCATTGGTGAGGGGAAAAAAAATGACAAATATTTGCAGGTTCCAGCTTCTCAAATGTGAGAATCTGCGTTTGGAAAATTTCATTTTTGAGGACTGTAGTAGACAATTGTACTATTTTTTTGACATTTTCGAGAATAAAATGAACTTTTACTGGTTAATCCATGAAATAATCGACAGCTAATTAATGATGAAAATATTTTTCACTTGAAGAGATGTCAAACAGGAGTCTGCCACTCAAAAACCTGCAGGTTTCAGAATGTAAGCATTATATATAAGAAATACAATTGATTGACTCGCTGCTGTGGGGAGCAAATGTTACCTGAAAGCCATTAAAGTCAGCCTGTTGGAAATCATTCAAACTGATGTGAAATCACGCCAGGTACAAAGATCACACTGTTGGAGGCGGAGGCCATAAAATCAACAGAGACAGAGGGAGAAAGAGGGAGTAACCTCCCCCTCTTTTGGTCAGAGAGCTATCGGCGCCTCAGGGCAGATCACTATGAAGCACAAAGTGACAAAACAGACTTGTAGTGTTTTGTTCCTAATGGAAGAATAAGTGAGTGTCTCTGTGTGTGTGTGTGTGTGTGTGTGTGTGTGAGTGAGTGATGGAGAGAGAGAGAGAGAGAGAGAGCAATCAAGAGGTGAGGGAGAGACTGAGAGATTAGTCTTCTGACAGCACAGCGAGAGTAAAAGCTTTATTGGCTGAAATACTTTTTTAATAACAACAGTGTCGAGAATTTTCTTGTCGCCGTCGATGATATTTAAGGCTTGTGAGAGGATTTTAAAAACACGCTACAGTGCCCTCTGTGACGGCGAGCCCGTTTCAGACCGTTGACCTCCACAGCTCCCAGAGGGCTGAGGCCTACTCACTGCAGTCAAAGCCACTTACAGGGTTTTAGAGCCTGTATGTTTGTCTGGTCGATGCGCGACTCTGGGGAATGGAGGTGTCGCCCTCTGTCAATCATTCGCTTGTTGCAGCCTGAAAACCAAGCGACGCTCAGAGCCAAGTTCAGAACGATACGACCTGCACTGCATGTCGGACGCCCCCTGAGAGCATTGGGGTTGGGAGTAATGGGAGTAAATGACTTGCAGATATATTCAGATCATGTTTTAAAAGTCACTTGTCAAAGTCATCCACTGTTCCAACATATAGTCATCTGCTAAAATACCAAACTGACTACAGATCTGTAACGCTAACACTTATAAAGATTGATAATTTGAAATATGGAAGGCCAAGGGGGCCAAATGCCATCCGTGGCCTCTCATACTATTTCACATGTGTGTAGCTACATCCTTTTTGCGTGAGAAGTCCTTTCCTTTCACCTAAAGAATTGAGTCTCTTCTACAGACTGCAGGAAGGTTGATTAAACATTGATACGTTTCCTCACATATTTATCAAGATCGTAAGTCTGCCCTCGGCACTAAAAGCATCACCGTGCCTTAGTGCACTATAAGCACTTTCTGGAAATATGAGAATTTCAGGAGCGTTTTGGTCATCTATCACAGATTTGTTTTTACCTCCTCACTGTTCAGTATGAAGCAGAATAGTTGAGATGAGTAGCTGTCGAGTCGGTCTTAAAACAATACTTTGTTTGTTGAAAGAGCTATTTGTTGCTGTAATTGTCCGTCCTCTCCATAGCGTCTTTGAAGCAATCCCTTCTTTGTGCGACTCCAGGTGACGGGGAACTAAATCCACAGTCTTAAAGCAAATATGAAGCTAAAGCAGTCTGTGTAGAATCCTCCCTCCTGCCCAGTCATTGGTGGGGACCCAACTTCAAGCTGGCAATGTGAACTGATAAGAGACCGATATGCCGCGTGGCAGAGAGGGAAAAGAAATCCCATGTTAACGACTTGTGAGCGCTCATGTCATTAAGACGGTTGTATAATTACAGCGTTGGTCGTATGAGGATTGAAATAAGAATAACAACAATGTAACAACATATCTGTTGAATATTGGTTCAATTACATTGAATGGAGGACTTATGCTGAGCACTTTTATTAAAAGGCTTTAAAAAAAAAAATCAGATTTTACAATTGTAACGACGACTAGGATGAGGACTAGAACTGTATGTAATTAGTGATTTGACCAAAAAAAGCAACTACTTTAATAATCAAATGATCATCTTTGTCTTTAAGAAGAAATAGCCAACATGTGCGGGTTTCAAACTCTCAGCTTCTCAACTGTGCAGATTTGATGCTTTTCTTTGTTGTGCATGATACTAAAATTAATATATTTTGGATTTTGGCATGTTGGTCGGAAAACAAACAAGACGTCACCTTTGGCCGTGGGAAATTATAACTGGCCTTTTCTATGTTTTTTGACACTTAATAGACAAAATGAATAATCAATAAATTGAATTTTCACCACACAGAATGCAATTCTCCTGTTACACACGATCATACTATGACAGTATGATGGGAAACCAGTAGAGACGATATGGCTAAGAAAGATGCAGCAATTAAGTATATATTTTTTAAAGGTTTGTCTCAAAATGACCATACTAGCTTTACTACGTCACATTTTTGCTCAGAACGAAGCCTGTCGATTCTGTTTCCCGTCTCTCAGACGGGATCTTTTCATGGCCAGTATGGACAGCAATAGCGTTGGTAAGAGATTTTGCCACACTTAGTGTATTACGCTATTGAGAGCAACACTGCAAATCAAAGAGCAGAACTGCTTTGTGGGAAATATTGGATTAACTGAAAACAGATATTCCTGGCTGCTTATTTTTCTAAAGAAAATTATTTTAAAGAAAAGACACATATGACATTATATATATCAACATATGGAATTCAAATGACATATCCTGTGATGATGTGAGGGTTTTATCCATGTCACCTCTATGCAGGAGGAACAATCACAGCCACTGATACATCTTTTTACGTACACACGGGCATGTTAGAAAGCTGATACGGTAAGACACATTTTTAAAAACTGTGATTCATCCTTTTAAAATGGCACACTGTGTTAGTGTGATCCCCAGCACACTGCTCCTAGTTTTCACAATAAAACAGCAGGGAAATGCTGCAGTAAAGGTCATGTTGTAGATCCTGGAAAATCTCAATTTCAATATGTGAAGTGACCGGGAACCAAATGTCTTGGGGGTTGGTTGAATATTCATCACGGGTTGCTAATGTTGAACACATGACACATCTACAGTCGTAGTAACGCACGTACAGGTTGTCTGTGTCATAGAGAGTTTGAGAACGCAGCACATAAAGCGAGTGTATACGGAAGGTGAGCTTTTCCTGCTCTTACAGCATTTTAATCACCTTCGTGGAGGGATAACATGAGAAACCTTCATGTTAATGTCGGAGGCTGACATTGGGAAAAGTACAGACTTTTGTTCGGAGCAACCTTGAGCATCGTCTGTTGTACTGTACGTCCCGTCCTGCCCCTCTGCACTAAACATGATTTGTGTGTCAGCATAACCTCTCGCTATAATATGAGCTCAACATGTCACCAAGACAAAGTCCTGGACAAAGAACAGGATTGTGATCTTGAAGCGTGACTAAAAGTCATGGCAACAAAAACTCGCCTCTTGCTTTCTGGGAAATCGTTGACGGAGGGTGTGACAGAGCAGAGCCGAGTGCATCCAGCAGCTTTTGTTATCAGGACGGCACAACAGGCTTTCAAGCCGGTCAATTCGCTTTTAGCCGTAAAAAGCCGTTTAGCCGTTCATACGGTGAGATGACAGGAATGCGACTCAGGTCGGAGAGTATCCCATAACGATGACACGATTACAAGATGGAAGCTGTCCCTTGAATATGTGAGGTAGTTTTAAAGCACCATTGTTTGACCAAAAGCAGACAACCTGGTTATTTGATCATGTATATGGTATACCTCTGTATGATGAAGAGCCAATTAGGGCTCCCAACACTGTACTGACAAAATATTTAAAAAGGGAGTCTCTCAGGTGTTGAGAGGTTGCAGAAATCACCTTGCAGTGTTTTGCACACAGATTGCTGGGTTATTTTATCCAATTTGTTTCTCAAATGTCTTTTCAGAAAACTCACTATACCACAATATGTATCAATACCATGTTTGTTGTTTTTAAATGGCACACCGTGGTCAAAACAGTATCCATATCACCCACACCTCCTGGAAAATATATTTGAACAAATAATTGTATTAATATACGTTAATAATGTTTAAAAAATATATGATTATTTGTGCTTTTAGAGACATTGACACACACGGTTTTGAGAGAGAAAAAACACAATATGGATATGATGGTCATCACTGTTTTCATTTTCAGTTTGATAAGCTCCGTAATGCTGCAACCAATCACGGGGAAACAGAACGCTCGGCTCCACAGCAGAATTACACCAATTAGTCGATTGACGGGAAAATCAATTTGCAGCTTTTTTGATGAGCAATTACACATTTCGATAATCTTTAAAGCAAAAATGCCAAAAGATTCACTGTTTGCTGCGTCTCAAACGTCATGTCATTTATTTTTTTCTGTCACATGTAATGAAGGTTTTTGATTGAACAAAACAAGGAACTCGACGTTAAGCTCCAAAGAACATTTTTTTCCTATTTCTTTTTTCGCATTGACAAAACATTCATTGTCAGTTAATCACCCAATTATTTTTTGTATTGATCTATAATGCAATATTAATTGCAATATTGTAACAAGTGAAACCCCAGCTGAGGCTTAATCTCGTATCACAATATTAATATTTCACTGATAGCCTTGAACGGGCCTGCACACACGCTCACAGACTCAGTGTGTGTCTGACTGATGCAAAGAGACATGATAGGAACCTGAGTGAGGGGGTCCGAAAAGAAAAGAGACAAATATGCTGCGTTTTACAAGTCAAATCCATCCAAATTGTGTGTGTGCATGTGTGCGTGTCTGAGTGGTTTAGGCAAATACATTTTCTTTTTTTTCTCCTCAGTGGTTGATGTAAATGATCCCTACGTGGAAACAAACCTCTGTTTTCTATCTAAAATGCATGGCGCTGGCACACACACGCACACACACACACGCACGCACACACACACACACACACACACACACACACACACACACACACACAACTAGGTGAGTCACCTTATTCAAATTTGTGTTCACTAACATTTCAACATATAAATCAGTGCAAAGCAATCATCCTTTTCACAAATGTCCGTCACACACTCAAGGTTACAAATGTATCAGAAATTCCTCCTGACAGAGGAGCACGAGTCCTGTCAGCCACTGAGCCGTTTCTTTCTCATCCCTCCGTCCCTCCCTCCACCTCCTTCATTTGTCTCCTCTTCCTCCTCCCCCCCTCCCGGCCTGGCCTCCTCCACTGACCCAGTCCTCTCATCCCCTCGCTGAAATATTGATAATGGACTCTCGCTCGGCCTGCGCTCTCCTCTACTCCCTCTCTTTTCTCCTCATGTTCCCATCTGAGGTGAATCAGCAAACCAAACCAGCAAACATTACCAAACCAGAGTGTGTGTGTGTGTGTGTGTGTGTGTGTGTGTGTGTGTGTGTGTGTGTGTGTGTGTGTATGTTTACACCGCTTTCCACTGCAGCACACCAGACACTGCAACGAAGGAGTGTGAAGTGTGCAAGTGTAATGAACATAACTCAGCCCACTTGTGACAGACCCCTCTGTTGGGCCAGCACGGGACACCCTGAGTCATTAGGCCACTTTCTCCCTGCACTCCTCTGAGGCCCAGAGGAGGCTAATCACGTGTTCATGAATATTTCACAGCACACATGCCTCACACTCCTATACTACTGACCCAGCTTTAACGGCAGGGAGCAGTTTAGGCCCTGCATCAGATCCCTGTCCCTCAGTGATCAAATGGACCTTGACAGCAGCAGCAGCAGCAGCAGTGAAGGAGCAGGGCACCTCTGCTGTCTTCTCAGGCAGGCATTGATCATGTATGTGCGCGTGTGCATGTGAGAGAGCGAGCGAGAGAGAGAGAGAGAGAGAGAGAGAGATAGAGAGAGAGTGAAGAGGGGCGGGGTGCATCCTTATAGCCTACATCCATATCTTACCGTCAATCCTCCGCTTTCCCTCCTCCTCCTCCTCCTCGCTCACTGCGTCTTCCGCATTTCGTCTCTCCGCGCCCTCGTGCACCCACTGTACTCTCCTCCCTTTCTCCCGCTCCGCTCTGCCCGATGCATGAAAAAAAATCTAATATTCAGTGGGGGAAACGTTTGGGGGCGATACCTGCTGGGGCTATACGGCAGTCATTAGCGCGATGTGTCCAACAACAACTGGGCGTCCTCCTCTTGTGATCAGTGTACTGTGTAGTAGGGCTGTGCTCTGCTGGACCTCACACCCTCCCTCCGTCCTGTTGAGGCTCGATGTCTTCCCCGCTGTGCTGTGTGACTGTGCGTCACGTTGGTATCATAATTCCCACGGGTTTCATGGCCAGAGACGGTGCGGGCTATGGGCCTTATAGCTCCGAAGGACGACGGGAGGAAAACACACGATCACACGCGAGAACAATAATTAGGCGCAAATGAACGCACAGACCCGAGCTGCTCCGTCTCCCCTCCGTCGATTTCTATCGCTCATCAAGCCCGGGCGTCGTTTGTCATTGCTGATCATATGCGTCCGATATTACATCCTTGCATTTAATGGAAAATAACGTCGACGCGATGACAGCCGCTTTGCATATCCTCGAAGAATCGTGATGAGGCGCAGCAGCACATCAGGACGGATGTTGGGGGATATATCAGGTTTTCAACAAAAAAAAAAGAAAAAAGGCAGGAATCGTGTTAGAAAATTTCGCCGTGATAAAAAATAATTTCAAAACGACAACAGCTGGATAAACCAGGAGAGATCAGGTTTTCCGCTCCTGGCATCGCCTTGCATCCGTCCTTCTCTCGTCTTCTTCTTCTCTCTCTCTCTCTCTCTCTCTCTCTCTCTCGCTCTCTCTCTCTCTCTCGCTCTCTCTCTCTCTCCATCCGCTGGTCCGCTTGTTGCGCGTTCTGCTCTCGAGAGCGCGCAACGTGAGTGTGTGACTTTGTGTGTGTGCGTTTTTATGTGTGCGCGCGTGTACGTGTGCAGAGACAGAGAGAGGCGGGGAGACTATATTACCAAGGTTTGTCTGAGTGAGCAACAATAAGCTGCTGTGTGGGCAAAAGGAGAGGAATAATACGGAATAAACATGCGGCTCATGTTTATTTAGGCCTCTGTGTCTTTTTTTACACGGTCTGAGCAGCTCGGATTTAGGTTTAGCATGTATACGTTGCTCCTATACGACAAGAACATGCAGAGCTATTGTGTGCAGTCCGTGCACATCCAACAAGCACGGGCATTCGGTCCATTAAACTAAAGGGAGAGCTTCGCTTTGAGCAGCTCTGACAGAAAATGTTTGTCAATCTGTCTATAACACTGAGTTGCCTTTAAATGAATCATCATGTCACCGCCATTTATCGAGCACGTCAAACCTACCAATCAACTCGTCACACCTAGATGACACCTGATGACAATCTGGTTTCATCATCTGTCTCTGCAGAGGCATGTTTACCCAAGCATGTTCTGCTCTCTCTGCCATTACTGTCATTGCTCCTACAATGCAAAAAAAAAAAAAAAAGCACTCTATCGCTTTTTGTATTTGCACTTTAGGAGTAATGACATCATAGAGAGAAGGCTTGGGTCGCTCACACAGGATAGAGGATGAAAGACAACTGATTATGCATATTATTTGGTTTTATTTTTAAATTCTGACCCTTCCTGTGTTTCCCCACCTCCTTGATTGTCCACACCTGCCCTCATACTCACCTGCCCCTGATTAGGTCAGCTGCCCTCCCAATTTATATTCTCCCTGCGGTTTTCCCTGTTCCTCTGCCAGATTGTCTTTATTCACCCCTGTGTGTTCATCGCTTTCTTTATATATGTTCCTACCAGTATTGTTACATAGAAGATAACCTCCCGTCTTCTTTGAGCTCATCTAGCCCCCGACTTATTAAAGCCTCGTTCATGCAGTAACCACATGCGAGGAAGTGTGCAAAGACTAAAGACAGTCCTTAGTATGAAAAGAGGATGAGTCATGTCAAAGGAAATCACTGATAATGTAGAAAAGCCAGTCTCTCCATAATTTCACTTGACTGCCTTTGAATAGCCCTGATTGCTTCTTGTGTCGCCTGTAAAGTGGAGCGAGATTTCATAAACACTCAAAGCACCAACAGTCCCCAACAAAATTATTTTAATGCCGTTGAATAATTCATTGATTTCAGATTACGCGTGATGTGTTTTGATTGGATGGTACAAACGATCATGTAAAAGTTCATTGCATTACAGAGCTGTGTCGTTGAAAATGGGGAAATGGTTGGAATAATCTCGTGGGTGTAATAAAACAAGCCATTATGGTGTTTCTTGGCTCAGACATGACCTTGGCTTCACTGTATACTTGGCAGCTTTCAAAGACATTAAAAACAGCCAATTCTAAGCTGAGGTTAGCAGTATTTAGTGCTCCGTTTTGAAAGATTTACATTACTTTTAATTGGTTGTTGGCATATTACACCACTTATACGAGAGATTTGTCTGCAGCAAGATTGTAGCCCGTTGCTTGGCTCTGATATAAAAAAGCAAATCTAGTCACAGAAACATCAGTTTGATGTGTCTACCTCTTTAATAAGATGAGGAATGTCAGTAGTGTCTGACATTGAGCTGTGAAAAGGGTTTTGTTTGGTTCAACAGAACTGTGGAACATTGGCAGCATCATCAAATTGCCAATCATGGCAACTTTTGAGGAAACTCACAGTCTTGTCCTCCTGTTGGTCTCCATCACCATGGTGACCCTCCTCCATCCACCTCTGCATCTTCCCCTCCACCTCCACCCCACCCTCTGCTCTTTTTCTTCTTCTCATCTTCCACCTTGTACTTCAGCCTCCTCACTGGGTCACTCAAGCTGCGCATGGACTTCCCCTCGAAGTCCTCGCTGATCATGAAGCTCCTGTCGATGATCTCTGCGGCCTCCTGCCAGTTGCGGTAGCAGCCCGGGCCGAGGCACAGTATCTCCTCCACTGCGTTAGGGATGAGGACGGAGCCGTCGGGGCGCAGCACCGCCACTGTGGGCAGATCCTCCACATTAAACATGGCCTCCAGCTGCCTGTGGACACACACACATTGGCATACAAGCTAATGGATTTATACAGCAAGGTATATTTACATTAAAATGATCCACCAGCAGGTTGCGCACACAACTAAGTGGCCAAACCCACACACCTCCTGTAGGGGTCCTCGTAGGCCAGGAACAGGCACTTCTTGGGCAGCTCTTTGAGGAAGCTTTCTTGCTGTTTCTCTGACTGGTCCAAACTGACAGATGAAGGAAAAAGGAAGATCACGTTGCTGGGAGATGTAGGCAGATAGACTAAAAGTCTGGAAACCTATCCAAATGTTTGTTAGAATCCTGCCTTATGAGGACATTTGGTTCTCACAAAAATAGGATTTTTTTTTAACTGGGCAATAACTGAGAAAGAGTATGAAAATCATATTTCCTTATCCTTTCCAAGAGATACAATGGGAATAGTATGTGCACAACATCACGCATACAAGAACTTGTGCAAAGTCATGATTAAAATTAGGTTGGGGGATGAGGTATGGTTGAGCATCTAATACAGTTTGGGTTTTGAGATTTGTAAATAAATATGCTCCATTGCAAGTCCAATGCAAGTATAAACAACACCATAATGTGTGTGTGTGTTGTGTGTGTGTGTGTGTGTGTGTGTGTGTGTGTGTGTGTGTGTGTGTGTGTGTGTGTGTGTGTGTGTGTGTTGTACCTAATGTACAGGAGAACCAGCTGAGCTGCACGGTCCACATAAAATTCATCTGTCAGTCGTTTGAAGAAGTCGGTGAGCGTGGGAGCAAACTGCTGGCAGCTCTCGCATGCAGCAGATGCAAAGAAGAGCATGAGGATGCGGTTCTGCAGGCGCATGACGATCTCTCGTTCTGTGTCCAGCTCGTCCTGGTCCTTGTTGTTCTTCACCAGGACGTGCTCAACGAACAGGTCCACCATAATGGAGTGTCACAGGAAGGAGGACGGAGGCTTAGGGAGCCCACGGAGTGATGAACAAACAATTTATACGCATTGGTTTAACAGGGAAATCATCAGAACCACAACAGCAACATAGTACATAGTGGAAGGAAAAGACCAAAAACAGATGAGGGTTTTTACATGCATGCATATCTGTCGACGGTATGTTTGCACGAATTACAAACCTCCCATTAATCATGTGGCCCATCTTGCTGCTTGCTGTTAAATCGGATAATCCTCACAGTTGCTTACCTCTCACAAATATGATCTCCCCTTAAGGTCACAAATCCAGAAAGGAAACAGCTTTCAAAATATAGTTTTTTCTTTTCTTTTCAAACTCAGTCGTACTTGAATCAGTTCGCAGCTTGTCAGTTTATATCACGTTCCCTCATCGACTGTGTCTCCTTCACCTTGACGTCTGTAGCCGCTCACTCCCTCTTCCTTTGTGTCCCTGCGCTCCACCTCCCTTCCTCTGTCTGGGAGGGAGGGATTGAAAGACAAGGTGACAGAGGGACAAGAGACATGAAGTGCTCACAGTGTGTGTGTGTGTGTGTGTGTGTGTGTGTGTGTGTGTGTGTGTGTGTGTGTGTGTGTGTAAAGGCGACTGAGCCGGAAAGCATAGAAATTACAGCATGAGAGACTTTCTTGAAAAAGATATAAAGACCTTAATGAAGTGAACCGCAGTGAGACCTTTAGTATTCAGTAACTAATGGAGGAGCAGAACCACAGGGAATATCTGGTTAGTGTGGTTGGTGATAGTTGGATTCACTCTGCAGGAAAGAGCCCCAATATGGCCATAAAGCCACAGCAGAGACACACACACACACACACACTCACACACACACACACACTCACACACACACACACACACACACACACACACACACACACACACACACACAAACACACACACACTCGTGTTTGCAGAATATTTACTTTCCTTTATTGTTTTTTTTTTTTATACAATACAAGTCATATTTAACAACATATATATAATAAAAGAACGATTAGCTGAAGAGACACGCCATAATTAACATGGCAAAAATAATTCTATAAATAACTTACACACAGTGCTTGACAAAATATTGATTTCAATTTTAAACACCAGCAGGCGCCAGCACCTACATTTATTTTAAAGCTGCAGTTACATTCTTTTTCTTTGGTCATTTGGGGGCACAAAAACTCCACAAAAAGCTGAATTACACACAGATATAACATATCATCACAACAAACTTTTGGTTTTTCAAACATCCACCAAACACGGAGCTTTATATAGAAACTGGACCTTTATGTGCTTACGTAGGCAGAAATGAGCCATAGGCTACTGTACGTACATGTATGTTTCTGATGACTGAAAACTGATCATACTTAGTTACTGTAACTTGTTATTAATTGACAAAGTATTATAAGACTGGATCAGAGTTTGGAATATATATATATATATATATATATAGTTATCAGTAACGTTAGTAGCATATTTCTCATGATGAGATTAATTCCCTTCAAAGGTTTGTGTGATCTGTGCAGAGCGGCAGAGTTATGTTGTGCTTCTACATGCCAATACCTCCGGCAGCACAACAGAGGACCTCTTTTCACTGTGCATTCATTTAAGTTCTGCTCCACATGCCATTGCAGGCAGAATGTTTTTTCAAAACGCCTGTAAAGAGGCTGCAGTTTCAGTCACAAAGGATTAAGTATTTAGGAGGCTGGACTTGAAGACTTTGAAGACTTATTAAGACAACAAATCCCTTCTCTACTTCATCTTCTCCACCATGTTCCTTTATCTCCCTCCTTTCTCTTTCTATCCAACGTTGCATCTTTTACCTCCTCCTCCTCCTCCTCCTCCTCCTCACATCTATCTTTGCCCTTCCCCCATAACTTCCACCATGTCTTCTTCCTCTTGTCGTCCTCTGTCTTGTACTTGAGTCTCCTCACGGGTTCAGTGGCACTTCGCATATTTAGGTTGTCGAACTCCTCGTTGAGCATGAAGCTCCTCTCAATGAGCTCTGCTGATTCCTGCCAGTCTCTGAAACAGTCACACCCAAAACGACAGATGTCCTGCACAGCATTTGGAGAGAGGACGGAGCCGTCAGGACGAAGGACCACAACCATTGGTACGTCCTTCACCTTAAACTTAGCCTGCAGTTCTCTGACAAGCAGAAAAACAAACATGTATAGCAATTAGCATTAAATGTCTTAATTTGACTTTAGAAACATACACTCAAACAGGTTTAACATACAAAAAAAAACATAAAAACTACGCAGACTCTCTTCTTCTCTTCACCTACTTCCTGTATGGATCATCAAAGGCCAAAAACAGAACCTTTTTGTGCAGCTCTTTGAGGAATCTATCCTGCTGCGCCTCCGACTGGTCCAAGCTGGAGAGAGGAGATAGATATGGAAATGTTATGAATGATAAAACTGGTGAATGTGACTTCATGCAATCACAGGTGTGCATCAAGGAGATAAAGAGAAAGAGAGATAGAGACCTGACGTAGACGAGTGCGAGCAGTTTGGGGTATTCAATGTATGCCGGATCTTTCAGTCTCTTAAAAAAGTCATTCAGAACGGGCAGGAACTCCCGGCACTTGCCACACTCCGCAGACGCAAAGAACAGCATCAAGATGCGGTTTTCGAGGATCCCGACGATCTCTCGCTCCGTGTTGAGTTCATCCTGGTCCCAGTTGTTCTCCACCAGAACTCGGTTTAGGAACAGGTCCACCATGATGACAGAAAGAGTAAAGGCCCTCTGTGGAGAAGGGATGGTGAAATACAGATTCATATGTTTGTGCTACCACATAAATGTGTTATCTTTATCATGCTTCAGTTCATTGCCTGCATCCAATGCCGACTGCATCCAAAGGACAAAAGCTACACTGCTGGATATCTTTAAGAGATCATCTGAGACTTTCAGTGCAGCCTCAGGAATTTTACTTTAGTGATTTCCCAGAATGGCTTTCAATATCCCACAGAGTGTGAAGTCATTGCACACAGCTGAGATTTAATATATGTGTTTGGAAAGAGAAGTAGCAAAAGCACCGTAGTGGAAAGAGTATGGATTTTTTTCTCTCTCCAAATTGTGAATACACACTTTGTAGCTGCATTGCATTATGGTCTATTTTCAAATTTTGGTTTCAAAACATAGGTACTAAATATTCATGACTAAATGAGACAAAAATCAAAGTTCGGAAAAGAACATCTGTTACTTATTAAGAGTTTTGGCCTACAAGAAGTCTGCTTCATCTGTACCGTGTGGGTGTGGTTGGATCAGATTTGATCGACTGGAGCAGCACAAGTATAGAAAACTACATAACTGTCATGATTGTGATTCAAATGTTGCTCAACAAAAACAGTTCTGGCAGATTCTGAAGTAGGAGTCTGTCACTCGTTGTTCAAATCTGATTGGCCGCAACAAAGACACTTATATACTGTATTGCTTATATTTCTTCTATGTTCATCCAGAACAACTAAAAACTATTTTTTAAGAAACACATCTGTTTCGTAAAATATAGTGTTTTTCATAAAAATAGAAACACATCTGTTTCAGTGAAGCAGAGGAAACTCTTCAGAGGTAGCTTTCATTATTATCACAATTAGCAACTATTCATTTATATACATGAATATACATGAATGTAGTTATCTGTGCCACTTATAATACCAAATGAGTGCAAAGTAAAGAGTCTACTGATGAGTGACTGATAACACATTTTGTTGTTAATCATTTTCTTTAAATGGAGAGAAGACATCTATACAATTCTGAATAGTTTTTAAATGGCCTGGATGTGGACAGTTATTATGGTGACAATATTTCTACAAAGGGACAAAGTAGTCAACAGGTTTTCAGATATAAACTGAAATCTGGACACTAGTCCACTTGATCAACAGACTATTACTGTTTGACAATAAAGTACTCTATTACTGAGTGGATCACAGTGGTGAAATAAAGTGTATTGTTTGATTGGTTGAGTTATCTGTGGCATTATGAAAAAACACTGAACCAAACGGAAAGAAAGGCCGAAGAATGTAACCTCCTATTTTGAAAAGGTTTAATGTAACTATTTAAAAAGTTCGTTGAAAAGGACAGTGTGTAGGAGTTAGAACGTGGTAACGCCATTCGTCATGCTCAGAGGCCATCCTTATTATATTAACAATATTTTAAGAGCAATGGAAGTCAGACGTTGTTTGGCGATACCAAGGTTTTGCACTCTGCAGCTCAAAGTTACCACAGCTTCACAAGCGTGTCGGAGAACTACGGTGGCCTTAAAAACATAAAAACATGGGTGTGCAATATGATGGACTCTGTGAAGAGGACCCGCTCACCATGTAGATATGAATGGCTCATTTTAAGGTAATAAAAACACCACAATTCTTAGTTTCTGGTGATTATACACTGAAGAAAACACTGTTATGAATATCATATTATCTTCCTGCTGATAGATCTAATGCTACACACTGGCCCTTTGAGTGATGCTGCTCATTGACAGACTGATGTTCATTCTTGTGTTGCGACCTATACTGAAGGACATCCAGTCTATAAGCTACAATAGTTATTGAAGACAAAATAAATCTATAACACAACAGCCCAGCCAGTATGAATCAGCCCTTTGTGGGATGGTGTTTTCCAAAAGCAGACTCATGGCTCAGAACAAAAAAACACATAAGAAATAAATTTCATATATAGAAATAAAGTTCAGGCCTAACATCTCTGAAATGTGCTTTATCTGTCTCGGCCAGCCTGTATTTCACTGTGGCAGCAGTCGCTGCAGGCTGTGAATTGACAGCGATAACCTCACAAATTAGATTTGGCTCTCTGGCTCTGAGCTGTGCCAGATCTATTTGAGACTACAACTCTGGACGGAAACTTCCAAGGATGATGTAGGAGAAATATGTTTGAAATTGAGCAGCATTGCATCTTACCTGGGAAAAAAAAGGAGGATTTACTGAAAGACTCTGAAAGGTCAGGGCTTAAATCCTACATTTGGAAAAAGTCATTTCACAATAATCCCGCTCACTGATTGGAGCTGAGACGATCACACCTGAAATATACTAGCAACACTGCCTTGTTTTGTTAGTTGCTAATTTAATAGGCCATCAATCTTTGTACGGGCTGTCAGCTGCACATACCACAAGTAATTGACCTCACCTTGAAACTCCTCGACTCCTATACAAGAAAGAAATATGTCCGGTTCCTCCTCTCTTTCAAGCCATTTTCCTATTTCTTTGATTTGCTTTCTTTCTTCCTTTAAATCCTGTGAAGTTTGTTCTGTTTTGTGCACCTTTCACTGCCTCCTCACTCCTCTCTCTGTAATTCCTTTACTCGGCGGCAGTCTGTGTGGTCTACGGAGGGAGATTACAGATAGCTGGAGGTGTGGCAGTGCTGTAATTCAGGGGCAGAGGTTGCGTCTGTGTGTGTTTGCGTGTTTGTGTTGTGTGTTGGCCTCAAAAACTCCAGCTCAACAGTGGCAATCTTATTACTTAAAGAGAGCAAGGGAGGGTGGAAAGGAAGGATGAAGTAAAGGACAAATTGGATTGCAAAAGGAGGACTGACATGTAGGTTAAATCGTGGAAATAAAGACAGACAGGAGACAAAAAAAAAGGACAGACATGTTTTATGTTCGCATCAAGTGAAGCTTCCTAACCTGCTCCAACCTTTCCCTCACAGCCAAACGCTGCTAGTTGTAGTCTTGCTAATTACTGATGTCACTCATTTACCCCTCGGAGCATATACTGATTCTTTTGCATCCTGTCATCAAGATAATTTGACAGCCAGGATGCGGAGCTTCAAGGAAATGAAGTGAGAAGGTCGATAGCTTGAGTTGAGCCTGGTTCAACTCAACCCCCAGCAGGTTCTACTGTAGAACAGTGGCTATTGATCTGCAGGGGCACTAGCAGAAAACACCTGAGTTAATCTCAGAGAGCGGTGAGGTAAATATAGAGTAGGGAGAGAGTAATCTATTAGGATTAGTCTGAGTCACAGACGTGTGCCACAGCACTACACAAACACACACAAAGATGCTGTGGACATGTGAGCAAACAGACACAACACATGCTAAAGCTTCTCAGCTTTACTGTGCATCAGTCCACCACTTAGGCATGACTGTTCTGTTTTAACAACTATTGGGTAGATGATTATTGAATTTAACTTTTCTTTTCATTTAGTACTATCAATGGGTCAAAATTATAGATTGTTCAATACTTTGGTTTGTGATCAAATACCAGCAAATATAAAGACATGCCCCAGCGGTTCTTTGTGTTTACATAGAGTAATAATATTGCTAATGAGCAGAACTAAATATTACCAGCGAAACATCGCATGTTAGCATGCTGAGTTAGCATTTAGCTTAGAGCAAAGCTGTGCCTAAGAGCAGCACCACAGAGCCTAAAGTGTGGCAAGTATCGAAGTGCAAGTTCTCTAGCTACAAATAACGTGAAACGGTCACGCTTCACATGTTAGGAGTACATAAGGGATCATCTGTGTAAACACAGTGAAGGAGGAGGTGTAATGGGGGCCTGCTGCAGCCCAAACTGAACATAATGTACTAGCAGGGCAGGCAAACACCAGCAGGCACTGATTTAAAGAAACGTCTCTACTGGGCAGTGGGACGTTCACATCGTGTCCGTGCAGTATCAAAGCTGCTGAACCCACAATCTGTGCAATGTCAGTTATAGTCCAAGCTAAATTCAGTAAAGAACATCACAACCAATCATTATAAAAGTTTTTATTCATTCTTTGGTTAAAAATAAGACACACTTGTGGAGAGAACTGAACATGGAAAGTTACAAAAAAATCTATATTCATTTGTTTTTCTAATCTGATCAACAAACAAAATGCAAAAAAGAAGCTGCACGCTGGGGTTAAAACTGAGGGAAAACACTGAAACACTAAACCAACACAGATACATTCATGAGTGAAACATATATAACGTTATTAAAGTAACAACCGTATAAAACTTACTTCGATAACACAATGGTTAAACTAAAGAGCAAGATGTGAAGAGAAGAAGATGACGGAGCAGTGGTTCCCGACTCTTTGGTCGTACTCATCACAGCCAGTCGACATAAGAACTGGTGATTAGTGGTTACAGGTGGACAAACCACTGAGAGTATAAAACTCATAGAAAGCCTTCACATGTAATCAGGAGATGTGAAGTTGTGCTGGCCAGTTGAAATCTTCTTCCAATTCATATTTGTATATGTCATTCCCTCTGGGGGACTTTATATATAATGTGGTTTGGGATACGTCTGGGCAAAATATTATTTAAAACATGGAACTGCTATTGGACCAGGCTGTGGTCAAGGGATGAGCATTAGTCACCAACCCTGTGTCCATCTACTCTGTTATATTCTCTCCATCTTTTCCATCCCCCCCCCACTATCACAGCTTTGTCCTATCTCCCTCGTCCTTATCTCGGTTTGCCAGAGTTCTCTCTGTCTCTCCTCCTCACGTCCCCTCTTCTTCATCACAGCTCGTCCCGTGCGCTCCAGTTCTCCAGTTCAGACTGCAGTACGTCAGAGTTCTGGGCCTCGAAGCTCAGCTCCCCCTGCTCCTGAGTTTTCCTCGACTTGGCTCGGTCCCAGTCGGTTTTGACGGTCTCGTTGTCCCAGACCACCGAGGTTTCCGTGTCACTGATGTAGTCCCGGTCGCCGGTGTAATGGGTTGGATACACCAGAAGCGGCTCGGCAGAAAACGCACGCAGGTCCCGAATCTCAAAGTGGTCCATGTACTCTGAACTGAGGAGTGAGAGGAGCGGGGACGTGATTAGACTAACAAGAGCGCCACAGGACAGAATCAAAAAGACAGATGACAGGGACGGATAGAAGATGAAGGGACGGATTGGGTTGTACTCACACTGGATGTTTGTCGTACATGACGGGGAGGAACTCATCGACAGGAAGCAACTTGTTCAGAGGTTCGGCCCTGAGGAGCTTCTGGGCTCCTTGTAAAGACAGCAGGTAGCCTAGTGTCCAGTAGGAGTAGTCCGCCTCCACGATATTGTGGATGTTTGGTACAGACTTCTCTTGGTGGTCCACCTGCATCCGCTTCCGCCCAATGTAACTGTATTTAGAGTTCAAGATAAGAAATATAATAAGCACTAAAGTAACACAGGCATCTAAAACAGACTGACATCAATTCATTTAAACATGTTGATGCAGTCAGTCGATGAGCAAAGCACTGCACCATAGCTTATTAAAATTCAAAACTGAATCAATTCAGAATCAGAATCAGAATCAGCTTTATTGGCCATGTATGCGTACGCATACATGGAATTTGGCTCCGGTTTCCACTCCGCTCTCAATGTACCTACACTATTTTACAATAAACAAGAAAAAATATATAAAGAATAAAAAAGGGCAGCAAAAAAGTAGGACATATGTAGGTATAAACATTTAACAGCTATATACAATCAATTCAAAATCATATATTTAGATTCTTTAAGCAAAAGGTAAACTTAATTCCAGCCGAAAGCCGCTACAAAAAGCAAACACAAGTATCTTCAGTGTTCTTCTGGTTCATTGTCTTTAACGTCCGCTCCTGTTCTCCTCTCTCCAAACATTCTCTCCTTTGTCTCCACACCCACCTCCCCAGGGTAATCAGGCCCCTCTCTGTCAGCTGGGCAGCAGCCTTGGCCCCGGCTGCCCTGCTGACTATGGGAATTGTAGTCAGTTACCCAGATGCCATGATGGGTTGTAGTCTTTGCTGCAACCACTGGGAGGGGATGTATCTCCCATTGATGACCCTCCCTCTCATGACATCACAATATATATATACACACACACATGTGAACATAAACCTATAAACAACAATATTGTAACGTATTTTGTATAATCTTTAGACTTCAGCTTTCTAATAGTGGTTAATGTTAATTCTAAGCTCAGCAATTAGATGTTTCTAATCAAAAAACTCTTGCTTTGTACATTTTTACAAACTTAACCTCAAACTTTTTATGAAAAAAAACAACCTGGGAGACTGTCATGTCCATACACACCTAGTCACTATGCAGAAAATGAATGGTACTTTCACTTTGTGTAAATAACTCCTCCTCGTTAGCTTATCTATGACAGTGATCAGTCGAATGTGAAAATGCTGCAGCATCTCAGTAATTCCCACAAGTGCTTTCAGCATGTGATCATGTGTGACAGATGGACGGATTTTGCTGAAGGGGGGGGGGGATAATCCTGTCTGTTTACAACGTGGTGTTTTACATCATCACTCACATGAGATCCCAGTCCAGCTTGTGTGTCGTCACCTCCTGCAGCAGCGTCTGGAGACGTCGCCTGAAGAACACCTCAAAGCGGAGGTCGTCCTCGATGACCAGGGAGGTCTGCAGACCACGATCTGCTATCTGTTATTGTGATGGAAAAGTGCCAAATGTTTAATCTACAGTGAGTACATTTGATTTTCTGATATGTCGTTGGACTAAACTGTGGACATGAAGACATATAACCAACGACAGGGTTCCTTTTGCCGCGAAAGGCAGGCGCTTTATTTATTGAAACGTAAATAAAACGAGCTCATTACTCATTACCAAGCTGCCACTTCTCACACAAACTGAGATACTGTGTTGTTCAGTAGTAAACGTTATCGACCGTGCACAGGTAGACCCAGAGGCCTGAGGCCTGCCCGAGCGTCTCACCTCCTTCCAGATGTTGTAATGAGAGAGGAAACAACCCAGTTCACCCTTGGTGAGGGCCCGACCGTGATAAGGGTCTTTGTAACCCGGCAGCATCTTAATCCTCATTGACTCTACATCAGTCTTGTTCAGAGCTCTGAAGGGGAAAGAGAAGGGAAAAACAACGAGGTTAGAGATGGAAACAACAAATCATATGGATCTGATGAGTGTGTGTGTGTGTGTGAATGGGAAGCAAACATAACATAAGGCATGCATGTCTTACGAGCTGTTTTTCTATTCATTCTCACCATTTTAAATGAAGATAATAATCAAAACTGTTACCTACTGACTGGAGAGGCAACACAGGAATCAGAGCTATATTTTACTCACAGATGAGCTGAAACTACGTGGTTCAGAGAACATCTAATTGACAGCATACACCCACTACTTTTCACCTGGTTGTTAGTCGCAGCTCAGCCTCCCTACATCAATCTACACGGCATGTTGCAGAGGCACAAATCAGGAAGACACAGGCAGTGGGGGAGGAGGGAGATGAGAAACGTACTTGCCATCCACAGCAGCAACAACCTTACAGCTGAGCTCCTGCTCATACAGAGTTCTTAGCATTCGCTCGCGACGGTCAGATCTCCGCACCAGATTTATCATAAACACCTGGGTGCACACAAATGCAAAACCTCACACACATGCTTAGGTTATTGTGTGTGTGTGTGTGTGTGTGTGCTTCCATGTGTGTATGCGACTTGGTGTGTGTACCTCATCAAAGCCCATCTTGTTAGGCTGCTTGGGAGGGAGAGACAGGAAGCTGGAGGGCTCCAATGGAGGATTTTTCACTTTCAAAAAAGGAAAAGGGGGGGGGGGGGGGTTACAAAGAGAATGTGAAATGTGGTGGGACAAGGGTTCCCAAAATGTGGATCCGCAGGAGATTTCCAAAATCAACCATTGATTTGTATACACTAGAACTCAACAAGATGTTTAAGTATAAAGATGACTATTTTTTTTTTTCATTATTGGTTTTCAAATTGTAGTTTTCACGGCAATGCATACAGTAATGCTGCACAAAGACCATGCACATTCTATGTGCACAGTAGAATATAATGTTGTGACAAAGTGATATTTAACTAAAGGCAGTTTCCTTTACTTCGATAACGTGAAGTCTATTTTTTGAGTCCTTGGAATGAAAATGTTGTGAGTCCCTGAATTATAGAGCTAAAGTCAAACATAATCTGTCGCTGTATTATTTTAGTGTTTCTTCTCCTGTTTGTACTGCAGGTCTCACCTGAACAGCTTTCCATGCTAAACCGGCAACATCTTAAACAGGAAAAAATCTGACTGCAGAAACACCTTTCACCTTTTGTCCTTTTTTTGTCTCAAAAGTAAACATTATCTAATTAAGTATGTAGTTTTAAGGCAGAGGCGTATGGTATATTGCGTTGCTATGGTAGTAGCTCTTAACTCCATATCTTAATATAACCTCATAACTTTAGGCTTCTTCTGGAAAACCTGTGTTGCTTTTTCATGATGGGTACAGCAAAAAAAACATTCAGTTCACTTCAACTTGAAGTTGGGAAAATCTAATGAATGCAAAACCATGACGGTGCAAGTTAAAAATATAATCAGGGTAACAGAAGGTCAGTACATTTGCAACCAACAAACTTCCATAGTATAAAGACATAACCAGGTGTAATCACAGCCTAGTCTGTGTAAGTGCTTCACCACTAAAACTGTGAAACACAAAGAAATCATTCTGGTCTTTGTGAGCGCTCTCGGACCTCTCGACTCACCCATGATCTCAAGCTGCGTATGCACGAAGCTCTCCGCCTCATCCTGCAGGGTACCGTGGGAACGCATTGGCACTGGAAAATACCCATAAGTCTCTTTGTTGCACACGTACATTTGCACATCTGAGAAGATAAAAGCAGAAAAACCAACAACACATGCTTACAAACACAAAGCATAGCAAGCTGTCTAGAAAGATATTAAGCAGCCCTCCAGATGAACGAGCCCATCTCTGTTGCCTTTTGTCCCACCTGCCATGCGAGCCGAGTAGGCAAAGACGATGACGTCGTCCAGGGCCCAGTTGTACTTTGGGTGTGGTGGATAAAACGCCAGCTGACGGGAGGCCTCTTTCTGTAGGTCCACTAGATAGGTGGAGTGGACCATCGGTACGGAGAAACAGCCACGACGCTCCTGCTTACGGATAGGCATGTAGGCTGGTGTACGTCTGTAGTAACCCTGTAGTGAGTGCACACAAACACTGTACGGTTAACACACAGCTCTGTTGTGTCTCTGTCGTGACTTATCTGAAACTGCATACTTTACTAGGAAATTACTAAAAAGAACATTTGTTTTAATTGTGAAAAATGAAAGAATAAGTGAATGACACTGAGTGATACTGACGAATAGGAAGAGACAATGACATTAGCCTTTAGGCTGCTTCAGACCCATTAACTGTCGTTGAGAGGCCGACTCTTGATGAGTTGGTTTATTCTGTGCTGGAGGATAGACAATGTCCATATGTCTACTCTGATTTGAAAAGAAGCAAAGATGAGTACTTAAAGGCATCCCGTCTCAACAGATCACAGACAGAACTGTATCCAAGACGTGCGTAAAGCCCGATACATCAGATGTGCAAGTTTGTTGCATGTTGGCATAACTGTACCGACACCAGTGTGTCTGCATATTAAAAACATCCCGCTGTTGATTAATCTTCATTCAAATATAAGGCATACATCAATAAAAGACACAGGGGCTTATGGTTTGGTAATATCTAGTGAAGGTGGAGCAAATGAAACATAATGAGCTGTGTGGGCTGTATGTGCACCAGTCCTATATAATAAGCTTTATTAGAAGCTAAATCCTATTATATCAGAGCAGAAAAGTTTCATTTACCTGTGATACCAATCATTTACTTTAATTTACTAATTATATTCAGCAGACCATTCAGTAATCCGAGATGAAACACAATAAGAAAACTTCTCTCAGCCTTCAAATTGACTCGTAGAAAGTGTGACTTATTTGCACAAATTTGATTTCCTGGTGCATTGGAAAAAATAATGAAGTGTGAAATTCCCACTAGATCATATTTATGTGCTAAGAAGGTGGCAGGAGCTCTATTATTCAGCAGGACTGCATTAAAAGGGACATTTTATTCACCATCAGTAACCCACAGAGAAGCTGACTTTATCTTCTTCATCACCATGATGATGATGGAGAGTAATCTTGACAGTCTGTTGGTCCAGTTTGTGTGTTAAGAGTAAACGACGATGCTGGTGGAAACTTTGCCACGTGTTGTGAATATGGAAATATGAATGAAGAAAACGCTGTACTACGGTTAACATGCTGTTCATAATTCCAAGCCCATGCAGAGTATTTGTATAATAGTCTTATAGAAAGCGTCTGATTATGTCCATTTCTAATGTCACCATCGTGTTTCTAAATATTCTTATTGTAGCAGAATATACCTGTGATGTCATGCCGCACCAGAAGTTAGAGTACGCAGCTCTGGACTCCAGCATTGGCGCTACAATGGTCTTGTTCTCACTCATCAGTTTCCACAACGTGTCCGTGTTGGTGAGCAGGTTGTCACAGTCGGCCACCTGCAGACGGAGGAGAAGGGCACGATATCGACAGGAAATCACGCACAAACGTGAACATGCAAGCACAGGGCCAAATGTCCCCCCCGCTGTCACTGAATGATTGATCGGGCCACAGCAACATGGCTCGATCACAGAGGACTGTGAGCGTAATCGGCTCCTTCCTCACCCGTTTCATCCCACAGCCCAGGACTTAAAACAAGCCTGGGCGACTAGCTGCTCTAATATTTGCAGGGGGATGTTCTGCACTCTGGTTTAAAGCTGAGTTAATTCTTGAACTGAGATTATAAACTGTACTTTTTGTACTTATTGTCTTTTACTTTGACCGCTAATCAGTGGGGCTGGTATATATTAGCTGGTATTAGCTAATCCCAGATAAATCAGCGTTGGCCTACATGTCGGATAATAAATAAAAATAAATATTTCTTAGTTTAGAAATAGTGTCACTATTGCATACTCAGTACACATATTGGTCATAGTTCTTTAATAACCAAAATTGAAGGAATCCTTACAAAATGTTGTAAAAGAAAGAAGAAGATATCAGCCATATATGATCAGCTTTTTTAAACTCTCAAATATTTCGGCATAAAACTCTTGTTTTGCTCAGACAATATCTTATATTTATATTTTTTTTACATTTGACATCATGGCTATGGAAAAACTCACTTCAATGGAAAATTTAAATATACTATATACAGTATTTACCAGCTATTTCTGAGGCTTAAAGGCGTGAGGAAAACATTTTGACAATCTCTAAATCAGTGCTTATGTTGTATTAAAATGATTGTAACAATAGCAACAATACTTAGGCTTCATTCTACATTAACATTTAAACTCTAAGTGGTAAAAAATAAAAATCTAATCACGGGTTTAACTGCCTACGAACACCCCTCTCCTTCACATTGTGGCGTTCACTGCCTCCATCTTCTCCATTACTTTATTACATCAGCACAGCTCATTATGCAGCAGGTTGCATTATTCATAACACAAAGAAGCACTTGCATGTCACAGAGATAATCTCTGGGAGATTAGATTAAAAGACTAAGTAGAAATGAAGACATTATAAATTATAAAGTGCATTAGTGAGTAGTCAATGAAAATGTCTAAAAGGTGGCTTTATTCAGAGGTCTTAATGTTGTCTCCTTAATGCAGTTCCTTTGCTTTTCTATGCAAAAGATTGAGCTCAGCTTTCTCATCCACATTTTCTACTTTTACCGTGGAGCCGCGGGATGCCTATGCACACATCTGACACCAGTGACCTCACAGAGAGTGCCGAATAAGAGGAGGCTTATGGAGCTGTTGAGTGGATGATGACATACCAGCAGGTAGTCGGCCCAGATCTTACGGGCGGTCTCCAGCGCGGCCTGACGCAGCTTCATTACACGTTCATATCGGAGATTATTCCAGTGCTTAGGCCCCGTTTCGTCTTCAAAGGCACTGAGACATGCACAGAAAAACCCATTAAGTAAAGTACGTGTCACACACACACACACACACACACACACACACACACACACACACAGTACCTGGGTTCATCTTGAGGGCTCCACTCCACATAGTGATAGCCATTCTCCACCTTGATAAGCCAGTCTCTCAGGATGGCTGTGGTGTTGTCTATGTTGTGATCTGTCGCCACCCTGTGGGAGAGAGAGAGGGGGGGGGGAGACAGACAGACAGACAGGCTTTAGTTAGGGCCGCACCGTTCTGATACGCTGAAGCGGTATTGGTCCAGATACTTGCCTGCTCCTCATAAAAACTGCTTCCTCACCACTGTCGTTAAAATTCAGCGATTCCGCCTTTATTCGTTTGCATCGGGTCACTGGCTGCAATCCCTGTGCACGATAATGCCTTATTCATAGATATCTGACAGCGGTTATTATTCTGTCACTCAAACGGCACTCTCACAACAGGGGCTCTATTGTGTTCTCGACGTCCATTCGTTTATTGCAGTGAGCTAAAGCCTCGGAATGAAAAATGCTTCCACTTACAGTGAGAAGCGGGTGTGTAGTCACACGCTCATGGTACCTGAAAGATCCCAATCCGTTGCATGCATTGAGGTATGCAGGTTTTAAATAAGGTGGTGAAAAACGCTTCTTGGTATTTGTATCTCATTGGTACTGAGCAATACTTCCATCGAAGGTTTTGGAATCTGTGTTCCTATCGGTGTTACGATTGCTACTCCTGAATGTGTCTGATCCAATGAAATGTATCCTGATAGAGCACATTTATCTGGTAATATAGATTAAACAACAATAAATAATAAATAGTTAGCAGTAAGCAGTATTGGCAAACTTAAATTGTGTGATATTCTAAAATAAGCCTGATAACCGTTTACTCATTTAATTCATTAGCAGAATGACTTCGTGAATAGAATAAAACGACAACAGTTTGCAATTGATTGTTAAATAATTCATCAGTCAAATGTGTATAAACATTGTAATTGTAAAGTCAGTAGTTTTAGGTTCTGGACCATTGTTCAGACAAAACAAGCTATTTGTCCATACCACCTTGGTCGTTGTATAATTGTGATGGGCATGTTTCACGTCCCTCTGATATTTTGCAGACTTAACAATTAATTCATGAATCAAGAAATGAATCAATAACGTAAATAATTGTTTATTGCAGCCCTATTTCAAAACAATAACTTGATATCAACATATGAAGATAAGAAAACAGCGGTGACTGTCGATTGACTGTTCATTTATCGGACCTACTACACTCAAATAACATCATAAAAGTCTAAAAGGCACTTAACAGTAACACAACCTTAAAGCTGGAATGAATGCACTTTTTGGGGCTATTTGAGGAAAGCAGAACAAACTGAAATCAGGATATTGACAAATACACACTTATTATTTTATATGAAAACACAGATGACTGCTGCTTCAAGGGTTAAAACATATTTAAGATACCAACTCCCAGATGATACAATATCGATTCATCATCCATCTGTACTTTGGTCCTGTGAGGGTCTTGTTGTCATTAGAGCAGAGCTGCACATCACTATAATGTCAGACGTGGTGGACAAAGAAGAGCACCGACAGACAATAGGGGCGGATAAAGAGGAGCGGCGGCATTCGTCTGCCGTCTGTGTTATCACAACAAATCTCAGTGTGTGTCAGGGAGGGGGGGGGGCGGCGACGCGGACAAAGCCGGAGAGAGGGAAAGAATGTGGAAATATGAGAGAAATGGATTTACTCCCAGCTCCATCATGGAGTGAGTGACAGTCGGCGTGCTGCATGGTGTTAGTTTCCCGTCTGTCTGTGGTGTTTTTAACACAGCCGTGCCGTCCCAGCACCTACATGTGACCGTCTCACCAATCCATCTTCTTCTTCTTCTTCTTCTTCTTCCCCCCCTCTCTCCAGTCTCTACCTTTCCCTCTCTGATTGCTGTGAAGTTTTGAATGAGCAGAGGGTAGAGCGAATACAAAAAATGATTTATTCAGTATGTGCTTGCATGCCAGCAATAGAACGCCTTAAGGATAAGAGAGAGAGAGAGAGAGAGAGAGAGAGAGAGAGAGCTGAGAAAGAGATAGACGTGTGTGTGTGTGTATGCTGCCGCTTGCCAAATACTCCATCTTAACCTGTCAGGCTGATAACTGCAGGTATTGACAGGTGGCCAGCTAGCAGCTCGGTTTAAGCTTTTCATGCCGCTTTTTCCAAAATCTCTTCATATCTATTCTTCCACTGAGGCAAGAGATGTGTTGCAGATCAAAGCAACCACGCAGAAGACTGAGCTCCGGCTGCCACATGGGCATATAGTTAGACACAGGCACCGAGGCTGTATTTGCTGGCTAGGATACAAGGGGAAGGGGGGGAAAAAAAGCTCCAAGCTGGTTTGTTTAAACAGACACACAGACACTTGAATCCCTCATTCTAGCTCCAACTGAAAAAGTTCACTGCAACATTTACTCTCAGAAGAGGCACCCTTTTTGGATCAAACGTTAAATTCACAGGAGTGAACGGTGTTTAGTTTGAATCCAAACACAGCCACATTAGACACAACTCTGCTCCAGGCTATTGCTCTTACTTGCCTTTATCGGGTCACTGGGTTTCCAAGAAATATAATCTAACCTGTCAGGTCTGAATGCTGATGAAAAGATTACTATTCATCTTTAATAATAATTTATCTAAAAACAGATCTATTGGCACGGGATCAAAAAGACATGAGGAAGTGAGCAATGCTGGAGACCAGAATGATCTGGAAGGCTGGGGGGCCCGTGTGACAGAACGACAAGCTGACTGAGGTTGAGGAAGGGAAATCCATTTTCATAGAAATCTTGCACAATATTTTGGTGACTCGGGTGCCAAATATAATTACATTTTGGTACCAGTCGAGTCTGCAAAACGAAGATGTGGAACGAGAAGAGGGAGGGGAAAGAAAAATGGGAGGGTGGGGTAGATGAGAGGCGATGAGAGAGACGATCTGGGACTGAATGGAACTTTTTCCACAGGCGCGAGTCCGCCGCTGCAACCCGCCCTCCGTACTCCGCTGCACGGGGGAAAGTCTCCACAACACCCCGGGCGCGTGTGCGGCAACGCTGCTCTGACTGTTACTCGTTGCACCGCTGATTTGATTTGTAAAGTGTTTGGTGAGATAAAGCGCTCGTGCGTTAGCCTACATCTTGATAATAACACAGCGGCCCCACCTGGCCAACACGCACAAGGGCACGCGCAAAAAGGCAGGCAGAGTTTTCCTCTATAATGCGTCTAACAGGACTTGACGTGCCTCTGCTGCTGCCTTGTGTGAGCTCACACGGACGTTGAATCACACTTTGTCATACTTTACTGCCTGTTCTATTTTCTTAAAAACACTTTTCAAAGTTTTGACATGATATAGCTGAGACATTACGTTTATAACGGTTTGCAGCGGCGACACTCACCACAGCGCAATGCGGTCCTTCGGGTAGTTGAGGCGCTCGATGGCTCCGAGGAACAGCGGCAGAGAGTGCGCCGAGTTGCGGCACACCAGCGCGACGACAACCCGGGGAGCGAGGAGCGGAGACTCGGGGCTCCAGCGCTCCTCGGGGAAATATCCCCGGTTCGGAACCGGCAGGAGGACGAACAGCAGGGCAGGCAGCAGAGAGGTGACCCGGGGCATGGCAGGGGAGAGAAACTCGCTGGAGACGCGGCGGACAGAGAAGGATACGGAGGATGTGGAAGCTGAGGGTCCCGCTGTTGTGTTATGCCGACAGCGTCTTACATGGCGGAGGAGCAGGCGGAATTAAAGGGCATGTCTGGACCGGTTGAAGGGGAACTTGGTGTTCTCAAAATAAAGTCGTTGATGCACATTTCTGTGCCTCGTGTAGATTGTTAAAATTAATCATATCAGGGCGTTCCTGCCAGTTTTGGTTTAAAATAAATCGTATTTCATATAAATAACTTCGTGTATCCTTTGAGGCCAAAGAGACTGTTGGGCTTCCCTCTGTAATATGATGGCCTCCCCTTTAAGAACAGATCCAGCTGTAAAACAGATGGAAAGCAACATGGGCGTGTCCGTGCGTTCAATATCCTGCAGACTTGTCTCATCGGCAAGCAAAGTATATTGCAAGAAGAAAAGCAGAAATTCATGTAAAAAATAAACAAAAGTCCTAGGTTGGGAGTCACTGCTTTGCAGCATCATCGATGTTTGATACACAATTCACTCACAATACATATACTGTACATCAGTGGCGGGCCGTGCAATTTATGCCTGGGCCTTCTACAGTTGAACATGCTGTGGTGCAGATACATGAATCCGTGCATGACGGGACGCTGGTCATTAACGGACAATGCATAGTCAAATCAACGTAACGTAACGATGGCCTGCCTCGGACGGCGCTAGCCCAACGATTCCGTCGTGACGCACTTTCTTCGGCGATCGCCATCCAAGTGTAAATAATATTAATTCATACATATCAAAGTGTCAAATTTCATGAATATATATGGACGTTTACATGTCTAAATACTATAGGAAAGTGACTTTGATGGGAGAAAGCAGAAAGAACACTCGGCGACGCTCGGGCGACGGTGGAGTTGTTGAAGCGTGATATCTTATTGTGAAGGACAGAACTACGTTCCCGGATGTGTTGACAGCATTAATGGTCATTTTGGCGAACCTGTAACAAGCGAATATCCCCGAAAAACCAGCAGCACCCAGTGTTTACAAAGGCGTTTTCAAAAGCCGGCCGGCGTTTTCAAAAGCCGGCCGGCGTTTTCAGAAGCCGGCCGGCATTTTCAGAAGCCGGCCGGCGTTTTGATTATAATATGTAGCTAGCTAAATTAGTATGTTTGCAGTTAGCATCAAGCTGCTTTTGTTTCGCCAGCAACAACAACGCTACTTCCGGTTTGTATTCCTTGAGAATTTAAAGCCTCTTCCTTGAATTAAATGACAAGAAATGTTGAATTTATCACAAGAACTGCACAGATTATGTTTTTAAGAAATAGTTCCTGCCTTTTATCCCCTAGCTTTGTAAGACAAAACTACATTTTTTTCAGTCAGTCAGCCATACTGGAGAATGTTGACATCAACATGTAACGTTACGACTTCTGGTTGTATTTTTCAAAATAAAAGACGGGATTTTCCAAACTGACAAGAAAATGCATTTGTTTACTTTTGAGTATTCCCATCATTTCTACTAATTCTGCTGCACCACATTTTAGAGGCAGATCTATTTTTTACTATTCAATTTATATGACTTATTTGAATATGATGCTTTATTATGAACGGTGGTCGAAAATAAATATGTAGCCCATGTTTACTCACGCATTTTTATGTACCTGTACTTTATTATTTACATTTTGAGGGTTAGGAAAGCCTACAACAGTACGTGTATAAGCACGGGTTCTTAAAATGACCTCCACCATAGAGAGCTGCAACTGTAAAAAGCTGGTTTACAGTTAAATGGCAATTCATCTCTAAAAAAATATAAATTTATAGTAGTCTATATCTTGCTCATAAAACGTCTGAATGCAGGACTTGTAATAGGCTATTTTTACACTGTGGTACTGCTGCTTATAGCTAACTATCTGACCACTTCTTCCACCACTATGAACTACACAGCAGCTTATAGCGTTAAAGCAGTTAGCTCCCACTCAACAAGCTAGCTACAACATCAAATACAGCTTTAAACGATGTACATATGTAATAATGATTAGATGATATCATCTTGATGGCTTAACATTCACGTGGTCTATCTGGCTGTATAATGTACATGTATCAAAGCTTTGCATATGATTGTGTACAGCCAACTTTGCTTATTCCACATGAGCCAAAAGTAATTTAGTAAAGAAGTCAAAAACATGTTTAAAAACACAAAACAACATTATAAAAAGCTGTTTGACAACTCAGTGTGCTTATTCCACAACATTCCACAACTCAGTGTGCTTATTCCACAGTGTGCTTATTCCACATGAGCCAAAAGTAATTTAGTAAAGAAGTCAAAAACATGTTTAAAAACACAAAACAACATTATAAAAAGCTGTTTGACAACTCAGTGATGTAGCTCAAACCAACACAAGTGCATGCAATAAATCTATTCTACTCTACTGTATGCCCGGATCCAAAGATATTAATTTTTCTATGATGTGAAGCAGAGGAAAATCACATATCCTCACATTTCAGAAGCTTAAATCAGCTAGTGTTTTAAATGTTTGCTTGATACACATCTTAATTAACTGCATCAAAATAGTTGTAGATTAATTTTCTGTCCATTGACAAATTGATTAATCGCTTCACCTCTAATAAATAAAAAATAAACATACAGCAGAGGTACAGTGAGGTTGTCGGCTTTATGTTTTAGTATTCTTTTTTGTAGTTTAATTAATAAATGATACATTTTAGGGTTCGAATGCTTGTCGATTAGGCTAAACCAATTTCACTATATGACTGTCAATTTGTTACCTTTCTATTGACGTTTTGTCGTGAAAAATGCAAATGGGCATAAATAAACAGAAGACACCAAACTTCACTATGGTGTTGTTGCACAGACCCTTCATGGCTCAGTGAGATGGATGTATTCTCCTGCATCAAGCAAAGAGGGCGTGTGGTTTTCAAAGGTTTCTGCGTTGGCCAAAGTGTCATCTCGGTCGGACACGGTGCTGATTAGTGTGAGGGTTTCATATCCTTTTCATATCCTGAGCCTTCAGAGATTTGGCAGAAGGTCTGCTGGCAGTCAGCGGGAGGCTGCATCTCGTGGAGCACTGGCTCAGAGAAACTATATGGAGCTGGAGCTGCAGGGGTTGCTGGGACTGACAGGGAGAGGCATGAACCGCTGTGACAGGGAGCACCTCATCCCTGCAGGAAATGAAAACATTCTTGAATACGTAGCAAACAAATGGTGCAAATAAAAAGGCCCATAGTTACAGCACGGATGAGTTCTGCTTTTCAAACAGGGCTTAACATTTAGCGCTTAATCTTGTCACTCACTTTCTATTGTTTTGATCCAACCAGTAACTAAAACAATCCCTCATCACACTCTGTACCTGACTAGATGTAAGAGGTCAGGTTGTCTCTCAGGATAGAGTGGAAGATGGTGTCGGGATGGATGAAGAGGGCTTGTTCTGAGTTCACCATGACATAGTAGCGAGACAAATCCTACAATCGATGGGAGTTAGATTGAAATTAGGACGAAAATGAAGAAGATAAACATTCATAGAGATATAAAGAATCGTACCTGCTCACCCACTCCGAGTGTGAATGCTGGCAGTGTTACCTGCAGGACCGCCTCCAGAGTTAAGTGAGATCGAAGAACAGTTCTGTATCCAGGTGCTGTGTATTCGTTTGCATTGTGAGACATAGCCAAAGGCCTCCAGGTTCCTGCGTGGACTCCCCATGTCTCCTGGAGCCATGCTCGCCCCTCTGAGCTCAACTCCAGCCTGTCGAGGCACCGCCACATCCTGGCATCGTCTGGTCCGAGTCCACTCAGCACCTACGAGAAGGAAAAAAAACATCTTCAGAAAGCATTGACTTGAATTCTTCAGCACAATCTGTGAATGAGTTGCATGACTTTATCAGTTCACTTTGAAGTGTAGCTCTATGTACAAGTATATGTATTTTTTGCAAAAATGCTCAATAGATCATCCACACAGGTTTAACGATCCACATTTATTTCATACATTAAACTTACTAAGAATTATTAATATTTTCGAAAGAAACATGGCACGAGCTTCCACAGATCACATGCCTCAGGCCTCACAATATATCTTCCCTTCACATTCCATCACATAGTTACACAATAGCATAGCTTCCAGTCAAATGAATAAGTGGTCTAAAGAAACTATAAAAACACCTCTCCTGTCACCTGAGGGAAGTTTTGTTTAATTAAAGATCCTCTGTCTCTTGTTACTGTGTGCAAGACCAAAAAAAAAACTCTTCCGCTACCACCGTTGAGTCCAGAACAGTGATTCACACAAAATGAAGGAAAGCTATTTGTGACATCTAATCACAGATTACGACCTCAGTGCCTCAGTGTGAACACGTGTTGACGGCAATTCACTCAATGAGTGATTCACATTATTTTATTTTAAGAATTTAGGAGGCCTGAACAGCTGGAAGTATCAGGTACTTTAATGCTTTTTAAAAAGCAAAAATTAGACTCTTTTTTCCCCTTCTTTTTATTAAATCATCTTTGGACCCCTCATATTTTAATTAAGGCCCACACATGGGTCCTGATGTCCAGGCAACTGGTTTAGAATATTTCCTTGCAGAGCAACATCAAAACTAGCGTCTTAAAAACATTAGAACAGAGGGGGTTAGAAAGGCTTAAGACAATTTTGCCCAACGCACCTCTTTTTTGATATCTTTCACTGCTTTGCTTTCTGATCCCAGGTCTATGATGTTATCGCATGTCTACAGGAAGTATTGCCAGGTAGAGGCAAATCCATCAACGGTGGGTGCGGCCACTTCCTGCAGAGTACGGTCGAGCCTTGGGATGATGGCGTGTAGGAGAGACTGTAACATCGGCTCACACATGTCCTCTAAGGTGAGAAGCTGTAACAAGGATCAAGACGCTGAACACAGTCTCATTTTACATCCTCTGACTTCACAGAGACAAAAGCACACCTGTGATCGAGTGAGCAATGTGGTCCTGCACCAGACTGGCCTGTCGCAGTGTTGCAGAGATCTGTTCCTCCAGATCACAACGATAGAGTGACAACTCCTCCCTCAGGGCGGCCAAGGCAGCTTTCACCTGATGCTTTGCTGTCCTGTAGACCTCAGACAGCAACTGACAGGCATGTAAAATATACATAAATGTGTTATGTGTATGCTTAAACCTTGATGTGTTGGACGTATATTATTTGTCCTTTTCACTCACTTTGAGCCAGGCTGTCCTCCTCCTCCTCCTATGATGCACAATGATCCTGGGAAATACTCGTTCCTTGAGGTACGGCATCACTTCCTCCATCACTATGCTTACCAACACCGGAAGGGCAAAGAGAGAGACAGAAGATGAAGCGGAAAGATGAAAGATGGGAGGTATTAGAAAAGCAACATGGCTCACATGATAAAAAAAGAAGGTAGAAAACAACAATACAACACAGGGCTGTCCTTCGCCAAAGAAATTCTTAGTACTCTAACACTCATACGATTCTGCTCGGCCCACTAGAGGACCAATTGGTCCTCGCTCGGGCTCAAAGTTAATCAACAGATCTGTAAAACCAAGTTCCTCCACAAAGAATCACACAAGATCACCACTTTAAATACGTTTCTTAAAAATGAGTCATTCAGCATGGAAAAAACACAAAACAATGACTGATCAACTAAAGAGATCTCAGACTGAGACCAAAACGACTGGTTAGTCGACTAAAAGGGGGCAGCCCTTATACATTAAAACATGACATCATACAACACAAATAGGTGAAAATACCAAATCATAAAACATTAAAGGCAAACGGGAAGTAGCATGGTTTGAAATGGACAGAGGAATGAGATAAGGAGGATTTATCATCTTGTCTGATGATGGCTCACCTCTTCCTCATCGCCCACTGGATGAACCTCTGTTTGAAAGTTTCCTCTGAACTTCTTCAAAGAAGACACAGCATCTAAGAAGGCTCTGGACTCTGGTGAATCTTCACACCAGAGTACTAACCAGACATAATCAAGGGAACGGAGGGTAAAAGAATGACTTGAAAAGAAGGCATTGAAGCAGGCAGAAACTTTGTCTTGCTCATCAGTGATATAGAAGTGTACCAGAGCTTTGATGTTGTGTTGCAGCTCGTAGTATGTTGGACCACCGTGTCTGTTCGTGGCGTGATCCGGTGGCCAGACACACTGGGGCACTGCACGGGTGCTGCATGAAGACAGGAAATTGCGTGGGGCAATCCCAACACGGCAGTTCACCAGCTGATTTACCTGAAGCATGCATGCACACATAAGCACAGACGGGATGAGACATTAAGGTGTGTTTGTTTGAATGAAGTAGAACATTGTATACATACTGCCTTTAGACAGTATATCTAGTAACCTAGTAGTCTAAAAGCATACCTTTGATGTGCCGGCACATGTCATCCACTAACTCACGATGCTCTTGTATTGAGGTGCAGATATGACACCCAGAAAGCACCAGCTCTGTCTTGCACCCCGAACCACCTTCAAAAACCTGCCGCATTCAAAGTCACAATCAACCACACACACACACACACACAGACACAGACACACACAATGTGCAGCTCAGGCTGCAGAGGCAGATGTAGGTCAGGGAGCAGATGGCTCCTGGATTTCTGTCTGTACCTGTTTGGAATCACGGCTCTCGACTGTGAAGCTGCTGGTGACCCGTAGGTGGCGATGTGTCCAGATCTCCTCCACCTATTGAGGCAAAGTACCCTCCAACACAATCCCAGCATGTGCAACAACATCCTGGAGCACAGAGTCCAAGCGTGTTTTAAAAAGCTACTGTTCGTCTCTGAAAATGTACAGAGATGGATACAAAGTATTTTTGGATTTTCTCACAGGATGCTGAATCAGCGGGCGAGGTTCGGTGGGCTCCACGTGTTTGTTCCTCATGTGGGCCAGAAGGTTTGAGCTGAGGTGTCGTCGATAGAGAGGAGCCAAAGTCTTCATGGTGTCAGCAGTGTGCTCTGTTGGTAGATTCCAGAAATTTAGTACCAGAATGCAGTGTAAAGTTTGGGCAAAACATTAAAGGAAAATTCAATAATACATGATTGGAGAAATCATGCTTCCACACAGCCAGCTTGCCACCAAATTGAACCACTTTAGGAGATGGTGTTAGACAGCACTCTCCCCCCACATCTGTCAACCTTCTGTATGTACTGTATAGGTGACAGTTCACACACAGAGTTGATGTGGACGACTAAGCAACAGGTATCAGGTATTAGCTTAGATTGAATCTGTGTGCGTGTCTGCATGCACTTATGGGTGTTTAGTAAATAGCAGCATTCTCTGCAAATGAGCATGAATGACAAAGGACAGAAAGAGTGAGGTTAAAGGTGTACAGGCCACAAAGAGAGAGAGAGAGGGAAAAGACTAGTAGATATTTTTGTGTAAGAAATAATACATAAATGTAATATGAAAGTTCCAAAATCATTGCATTTTTAAGGTTAGTTTGACATTCAGATATTAAAATATTCAGATAAACATGTGATTGGACCGGTCGTTACAATAAACAGAAATCCCCTCATGACATAACTGATGCTGAAAAATATTTGACCCCCATTTCTACAGACGTACCTGAGATGTACCTGTGTTCTGTGGAGTTTAGGTGACAGGTGAGCTTCCCTCCCATTCTCTTTCATCAGTCCTCCTCTCGTCGTGTACTATCCGTTTATATCCTTATCGGTTGTGATTGTTTGATCACTCTTCCTCCACCTCTTCCTTTACTCACACACCATTTCATTGTGGTGGACTCAATAAAACTGATTTATGTTGACAGTCAAAACTTGAGGCCCTCATATTCTAGTTTATGCGCAGCAATGTTAAACAATGGAATCAGGACGAGAAATGTACTTCAGAGAGAATGAAAATTAAGTGGTGATTATAATTGACCCTGACTTAAGAATAATGGAGGGCTGGGGAAAGAGACAGGGGGATTCTAGCACTTCATCCTCTCAACATTTTGCTGGCAAAATCCATTTTCTGAGCATGATGTGACTGATGCTAAGTGGTACAACAAACCATCAGCTGTTGTCATTGAGCAAACCGATGAAAGAGCTGTGCAGGCTAGAGGGAAAATTGTGTGCCGCAACTATGGAACCACTTTAAGAGCAGTGAAGCTTTTAACTTCACCATTTGCCATTTTCTCTAAAACTCTTCATGTCAGAGAAGAGACACATATCACTCCTTGTCAGGATTATCGGCGCCGAGGAGGAGGACAGCAGACCGAGGTCTACAAAACCATTACAGAAAATACATGCAAAGAAACATGCAGAGACAGCTGGCGGAGGGTGATGTGTCTCATCTTGTCCAGGCCAGTATTTGAGGTATAGGTTGCATAAAAAAAGGGGGGGGGGCTGCTGCTCAGGTTTGTGACCAAATCTGTTGCAGAAATCGTATGTGATGATGGAGGTTTGTATGCACATGCACACCATCATGCGTGTAAAGTAGCACCCGTATAAACAAAGTGGACATGGATATGTCTTTACATAATAACAGATAAACCTGCATGAGACGATGAAAGAAAGCTTTGAGGCCATGATCACATGCTTATCTCTTTGATTAGCTCTTAAATGGTCCAACCCGGGGCAAAAAAACAATGGAATTTCAGTTTTAAAATTATGAGCAGCCCCCAAAGCGGTAGAGAATGTGTTGCAACACTACACTTTCTGCATGAATTTATAGATATATTTTAATTTTAACATGTAACAGATAATATGAAAACAAAACAAAAATAACAATAAAATGAAAAGTAACTATACAGCAAATCCTAAATAAACAAATATGTGTTCAGAAAGGAGGAGGCAGAAGTATAGACTTGATGGATGGAAAGTAACTGACTTTGTTGTATATAATATAAACATGAAAGATTATTTGAAAATGAAATAAAGAATGTTTTTTGTATTTCTCTTTATCTGTAGAGCATGATTTTGAAAAAAATCATGACAAAGTTATCAGACCTTTGGAGGTTAATTGAAATGATTCTGTTCAGGCAGCTTTTTAAAATACAACTACATTTTAAGGTCATTTTTTTGTGAGAACTTCACCACAAACAAATCATAAAATAATTTCCTGAGAGGAAGTTATTTAGAAAAGGCTAGCTTTTGAAAAACGAGTGCACCCCTGGGACTTGACATACTTCTACCAGCACATCACGGCTCAAAATGTTCCAGGAGAATGCGCATATTATATGTTATTCATTTCACTTTAGAGCCTATGATTCAATGAAATGTGATTCGCCTGTCAGATCTGATCTGGTCTACATGTTCTCTGGAACTGAGCAGCTCAAATTGTTGAGGGCCGGTGAAACTGGATCCCTTTAACATAGCTCAGGCCTGGCATACAGTACATGAAGTGGTACTGTACGGGAAATGGACAAAATGTCCAATCACACCTTATTTTTTGCATGCAAAGTATGTCATTTAGTGAAAGAAGTGCTATACCTCTCTTGGGGGAAATACGTAAAGTAGTTACAGTAACAAGCACAGGCACAGGAATAAATCTGGCCTTGGGATGTGTGAATGTTCCATAAACCACAGGGTCATGAAAGTCAACCTGACACTACAGAGTGATGTATGGCTAAATCTGGTGTGGGCACGTTGGCTAAGCTTCAAGTTTGAAAAGGAGTGTGTAAGCAGTTCTACTGTAACTTCAGCGCTGCTCATGTTGTACATAGACAGAGCGGGACTCAAGACTGATGCATGGCAACTGCACATACAACACTGATATGGAAACACACAAACACACTGCTCCTCCCCCCTTTTTATGCCCCCCCCCCCATGATCCCACTTTACATCTGTTTCATGCAAACTCGCTGCTACAGTCTGGAGACCATCAACAACCATGAGCTTCCTATCCTTCCCCCCCGTCTCCCTTCACCGGGCAGAGGCAGAGGGTCTCGCCTCAACGTCCCGGTCAGTTGACTCTCCAGAGTGGTGTGAGGAACATGAAGAGAGTCTGTCCATGTTCTGCTTGGATGACCTGGAGCCTTTATGTGAACTATGTGCAGCTGAGAGCCACGCAGGACACAGGGTTTACCTCCTGACTGAGGCTGCAACAGACTGCAAGGTAGTAATCAGGTGCCACTGCAACTGATGTGTTTGAGCAGTTGAGAGAAGATTGGCTTGCGTGAAATACATGGTTTTGCAAAGTTGCACTGTGTGTGGTACATTCCAATGAGCCTGCATGTGATAAAAGGAAGAGTCTGAATGCCTTGTTGAATCACATGTTTTCTGATCTAGACATCCCACATCTTTTAAAAAAAGAGCCAGGACATATCATATCACTAATCATCTTGTTTTTTTGTTTTTTTTTGATGGAGCCACTGAAGTAAAATGCCTGAAATCGGCCTCCTTATTCCTCCACTGAAAGCAATAAAGCATCAGGCTGAAGGATTGGATACAGAGCAGCTGGCAGGGATTCAATATCCTCAAGGACACTTCAGCAGGGCAGATGATTGCTAACAAGAGTGCTTGAATGCTGGTTTTCTAGTTAGAGCCGTCCCCGCTGCCACAAAGCCAAACAAAATAGCGGTACAAAGACGTCAAATAACAGCAGAGCTCTTCCCACATTTGAACCCTATTTTTTTGCTGAGACTAAGTGTGCCCCCTCATGACTGTTTCCATACTTTTTTTATTAACATGCTTTCTGCGAACCACAGCAAGAAACAAGGAGGCAGTCAGGCATTTTGTCATCTCCTGTAAATATTTATTTTCCTGCCCAAAACAAATGGCGCCCGTTAATCCAAGATTAGTTTGCACAGGCAGAATTTAGAGTGAGGTTTAAAAAGGGACCGAGTTGAAAACTAAGCTGGTAATTACTGTTGCTATCATCGCGTCTCAAATGCATGTTTAGATCTCATTAGACATGCAGTTTGACACACACAAACTCCCCAAAGTGCTCAGAATAACCTGAAGATCCGGTGGATTATGTTAATTTTGTGTGAACTCAGTGTTATATAATTCCTTTCAAATATTCCAGATTTATTAATACTGATGCATTGAAGTATAAGCAGCATGTTTTAGCTGGTTGAAGTAGAACACATCTTATTACAATGTGTGGTAGTTTGATTAATGAAACTCAAATGTCACCATGTATTTTGTTTGTGAAACCTTAGCGCTCCTGCAAACCCATTAGTCCACCCACACAGGTGTTTTCCCTTACGTTGCCTGATTAGGACTCTTCTCGGGATAATGTCAAGTTAGATTTAGGTTATTTTTAATACAGCAGACTATTCAATTTAATACGTTTTTCATAGTCATACCGATAAAAAATATGACTGAAAACCAGCGGGGACATAAAGCGTACAATTATTTTTAAGTACCTGGATTTATTGACCTTCATATTGTATTTTTTTTATTCAGTTAAAGTACTCAGAATTGCCAATGTCAGTGTTCTATTATCCTAAATCATATCACTTAAATATAATGATTGATGTAATAATATGTACGCAGAATGTTAATGTTGAAGCTTTTAAAGATGTAACTTTTTCTATCAGTAAATGTCTGTCCTACATTTTGTTTTCTCTAAAATAGCTATAGCTGCCATCGTGTTCTTTACTCAAGTTAACATGACTGACTCAGGCAGAGTACTTGACATTATGTGCTTACTACCACTTGCCTCCTGTGATATGGTTGCAACAGATCTATTAATGGTGCGTATTTTCAAAGTGATTGTCCTTTTGGCCACTAGGAGGAGCTCAAGACATCACTAAACGGGCTGATGAAGAAGATGACTCTGTATGAGAAGGTCACACAGACCTGTGACGATGCATACAAACATAACCAGGTTGAAACAATTACAATCAAAAAAAGTTCAGATGCATTGCTAACTTCATGATCGGTTCGCTCATCTTTCCTCACATGTCCATTGCTTTTTTCTATTCTTCATAGGCTGAGGTCAAACTCACAGAAGAGCACATGAAAAAGGAATTTGAGAGTCTCCACCAGTTTTTGAGAGAGGAGGAAGCAGCCAGGCTGCTGGCGCTCAGGGAGGAGCAGGAGGAGAAGAAGAGAGATGCAGAAGAAGAGATAGACAGAATGAATCAGCTGATCAAATCTCTGGAAGAGAGGATGCAATTGGTTGAAGAGGAGCTGGATGCGGGAGGAAACGGTGTTGGATATTTAGAGGTACAAATCAATCAAATGTTACAATATTTCGTCAATGAATGGGAGCAGGTGTTTGCACTTGAAATAGTAACCATGCAAACTCTTTTTTTACAGAACCACCAGGAGTGGATGAATAGGTATGTGCCATTTGTGAGGGATTTTTGTATAGATGCAAATGAAATGAAACTGTCTGCATGTGTCTTTACTGCAGTGCACGGACAGGTCACAGGGAGCCACAGAAGGGGTGCAGACCTCTAATAGATGTTGCCAAACACCTGGGTAACCTCCAGTATGCCGAGTGGGAGAAGATGAAACACATCGCCCCGTACAGTCAGTCTCTGTCTCTGCATGCCCACACTTCCTGTTCCCTCCCTCCTTCAGTGCCCTCTGACCCCCCTCCCTCTCCCTCTCCCTATCTTCCAGCTCCAGTGACCCTGGACCCCAGGACAGCTGGCCAGTCTCTGAGGGTGTCTCCTGGGTTAAACAGCGTCCACATCACCCCTGGAACCTCACTGGGGCTGGAACAGTGTCTGGCTGTACCGGTCCCAGCTAACCCTGAACGTTTCCACCCTTATTCCTGCATCCTAGCGAGAGAGGGCTTTGACTCAGGGGTGCACTGTTGGGATATTGAGGTATCTACATACTGAGCCTGAGCAGTGTAACAAGAAGCTATAATTATTAGCTAATATTAGCTTGGAAAATAGTTTCAGTACACCTGATTTGTAGGCTGTTCTTTAAATGTACTTGATTCAAGTTTAATACATTTCTGTTTAGATTTAGGAAATATATTTGTAGTAACGATAGTCTGTCACCGTTTATTAAAAATCATATTTGGGGGATCCTGGCAAAAAGAGAAAAAAAACATTACACCATTACATTTTGTCCAAATAAAGTGTTTGTGTAAACACAGATATCCCATAGATAATGGTTCCCGCCTCAAGAATCCGGTATCGGTTGGGCTCTAATACTAATACTAATTTATTTATTTCTGAGCTATTATCCGTGCCATCCACCCTGATTGTCTAATCTTTCGATTTATTGATTTCAACAGATTGCTGACACCAACAATTGGACAGTCGGTGTGGCTGCTCAGTCAGTGTCCAAAAGGTCCGGGTTTGAGGCCTGTCCAGAGGCAGGACTCTGGTGTATCAGCCTGCGAGAGGGCGAGTACCGAGCTCTGACAGCTCCTGCTCAGACCCTAAACTCACACCACCTCAGCAGGGTCCGTGTGAGGCTGGACTGGGATGAAGGGACGCTGGAATTCATGAATGCCGATACTGACACACATCTTTTCATGTTTAGACATCGTTTTACTGAAAAGGTGTACCCATACTTTCAGAGTATATCGTTGTGTGGAGGCTTTACTGTGTTGGCACAGACAGTGAAGGTCAGCGTGGGGTCAGATTATGTCCCTGTGGAGGACACTGCCATCACTGAGGAGAATCAGGCGATGAAGAGTGACTCTTGCACTGAGGGAGACAGAGTGTCAGAGTGCGGACGTCCCACTGAAGACAAAAACTTGCAGATGTCTTCTTTGAGAGAGGAGAAGAAAACCAAACCTCAGAGATGCATCTCGAAGGGCCGGCTCAATAAAACGAAACCTACTGGAAAGGAAAAGACAACAGACAACAAAGCGCCTGTCAAAACACAGAGCAGAGAGCCCAGGTTCAGTATGACCTACCATGTATCACTGAACAGAGCTCATCAACAATGAATCTAACACACACAATCACAAACACATCCATACGAATCATGTTGATCATATGGTTCATCATCTGTGTGTCAAATGAGCCATAATTAATTATAATGCCGTCTTTTACATTCACACAGGTGTTACTCTTAATTTTTTAGTAGCATGGCTCTGAAGATGGCAATGTTGGTCCAGTACTTTGGTCCAGCCTTAAATATCTCAACATTACTAGATGGATTGTTAGACATTCATGTTCCCCAGAGGATGAATCCTGATGACTTTGGTGATCCCCTGACTTTTCATCTAGCGCCACCATGATGTTAACATTTGTAGTTTTGAATGAAATGTCTCAACAATTGGATTGGATTGCCATAAAATTTGGTACAGACATTTATGTTCCGTTCAATAATTAATTTGGTCATATCTTGAATATTGATTTGCAGGATCATGTGATCAAAGTACTTTGGTTTGTGTCTAAATGCCTGCTAAACTAATTAACTTAATGTTCCCATCAGCCTCAGCTGTACTTTGTGATTAGTAACATTATACCTGCCAAACATCAACATGTAAGCATTGTCATTGTGAGCATGTTAGCATTCAGAGCAAAGCACGGCTGAGCACAGCCCCTGGCATATCGTCGATCTAAACTGTCTTGTTTTAAATGCATTTAAGAATTGATTTGATCGGATTTTGTTTTTAAGGAGTGTGATGAAAATATATATATTTGTTGTGTGCTCATCAATATTTAAATCCTCTGAAATTGTATTATATCCCAACAACAGAGGCTAATAACGTGAGTTTTTCTTTAAATTGAAAGCTAAGTTTGTTTTTATGTAAAACGCTTCATATTGTCATCTGTTCCATTGCAACACATTCAAATTTGTATTAAATCTGGTAAAAAAAATAGATGAGTTTATTTGGTGCAAGAAAAAACAAACAACCATATTTCCACATCAGCATTTAGAGATGTATTTGTCCCTGGAATTACATGCCCGTGTTTTCCTTCTCTCTCTTCCTCCTTTTGAATATACACACACTATCCTCTTCAACAGTCGGTTACTTCTCAGCCTCCTCCTGTCTCACAGACACACTCTCCCGTCCATGATGGCATTATATAGTTCATCAGTAACAGCCTCGTAACGCCCGGCACGACTGTTCAGAAAATAAATCTTTTCACTCGAGTCTTGCGGCTTGTATCCTTCCGTCTGCAGCCGTGTCTTCTGGATTTTAAAAGTACCTGAGGACAAAAGTGGAAACTTTAGTTCACGTGTGTCTTTGTGAATGTGTGTGTGTGTGTGTGTTTGCATGTCCTTGCATCACCGTCTCACCTGTAGTGTCAACAGATGGCATGAGTCGCAGGAAGACGGGGCGCGCGTAGGAAGGCAGGGCTTTCTGTACAGCGATCAAGAACGCATCGAGGTCAAACTGGCCTCCTGCGTGAGCTATTGCAGCCATACCGGCCTTCCCCTCCACACCTGCAGACAGACAGAAAGGTGAGGCCATGAACAAGAAGACTATAGGCTGTAACCACACATTAAGCACTTCATCTTTTGTCATTCATTCATGCGGCGTCCCGTCCCGACTGTCTTGTCTCATCTTGTCTCATCTCTACCTGGTACAGAAGCTCCATAGACGGCTACAACCGCGTGTCCCAGCAGGCGGCTTAGGACCCCCTCCACCTCCGTGGTGGAAACGTTTTCCCCTCGCCAACGGAATGTGTCGCCGCTACGGTCCCTGAAATAAATGTAGCCATATTCATCCATCACCAGCATGTCACCTGAGAGACAGAGATAGACAGACAAGACAGACAGAGACAGAAATAATAGCAATCATCGTCATCATCCCTGGAAGGGATCACAGAGTAGAGGACAAAGACAAAAAGCAGAGTCTGTAGTGATGATGACTCACCAGTACAGTTTTGACTTTGATCTAATATGACTATGATTCACTGATGGCTTCTCTGTATTGTTTGTAAATGTGGCATGGTGGGAAACACAATGAACAGGTTCCCAGTCCGCCATCACAGACAGTGAATCACTAACATTCACATTGATATTTAAAGTCTCCAGACCAGCTGTCTTATATTGTGTGTCTTCAGGCTGTGGGAGGGAACCTGTATGAACCCAGACATTCGATTATTATTATTATGACTGTGCTCTAGAGAAACACACTGAGGCATACCTGAGACATACGCAGAGTCCCCCACCTTGAAGACATTGTGAGCTATTTTCTGATTGGTGGAATCCTTATCAGCATAGCCGTCAAATCTCCTGAGTGGATCAATGTGGTTGATGTGTCCTACCAACATGCCCGGCTCACCTGCAGACACAGAGAGGGACAGGGGAACAAACGTTTTCAAACGTTTTTCTCCAGTTGTGACAGTGTGTGTGTGTGTGTATGTGTGTGTCCTCACCGGGTAGACAGGGTATACAGAGGCCTTGTGAATCCCTGAGCAGCTCTCCGTTCTCCTCCTGCACCCTGACCAGTCTGATGGGGTAAAAGCTGGGCAGGATGCGACTGTTGAAGCCACACGCCCCCACCTGGACATGTAGGACATGTACGTCAGACAGGATTGCAGTTTGGAAAACACTCTACTTTGAAATAATTAAAGACAACACACACCTTTCCATCTATGTTGAGCAGGCTGCAGTTGCACTCTGTGGCGCCATAAAATTCCCCAATTCGTGGGATTCTGAATCTCTGGACAAACTCTTCCCACACAGAAGGACGGAGGCCATTGCCAATGGCAACACGCACCCGGTGATGTGCTTCGGATGAACGGACCGGCTGGGCCAACAGGTAACGACAAATCTCACCTATGTATTGAATTACCTTTGACAAAAAGGAGATCGGTCAGTTCAAGGGAACCAGTTGGACAGCTGGCCTGCAGCTCGACACTCCTCGTTGTTAACTGAGTTTGGTGGCGTTGTGAACTCACAGTGCAGTTGTGTTTGACACAGTCATCCCAGAAGCGACTGGCTGAGAACTTCCTTCTGATTACAACAGTCAAACCGAAGAGCAAACACTGGCCGACACCCATGATGGTACCTGGTAACATTCATATGTTCACATGAATAAACATATACTGTGTACATACAGAAAGGCACAATGATTCTGGTCAACCTATTCTTATTCTTTTTTTCCCTTAAGCTTAACATGTTGACATGTTTTTAAATTAAAAAGACACAACGATATAATATGGGGAGTGACAGGAAAAACAGATAATGGCTGGGAGAGAGCAGATCGAGTGATTCCTACCTGCAGAATGATACAGGGGAAGACAGTTGTAGATGACGTCATTATGACACAAACCAAAGGAGTGGAAACCAAAGGCAGCGATGCGATAATACCTGAAAATAAAGATGGAATAAAGTGACTGACATCCATCATCATGGTTTTTATTAAAACACTTTTTACCTCAATAAGAGCTAATAACCAGACAATGACAAATGAGATACATATAAAGTCAGATGTATATGGATAAATCATCAGAGTTTATGTTTCCTACAACTTGCTACTGCAAGTGTCAGGTAAACACTTTGTGTTCCCTCCATTAACTTACAGTGCATCAGATGAAACCACAGATAAACTCACCGACTGTGCACCACCACAGCTGCCTTCGGCATGCCTGTTGTACCAGAAGTGTAGATGTAGAAAAGTCTGTCTGAATGCAGAGAGAAAGAGAGAGAGAGAGAGAGAGAGAGAGAGAGAGAGAGAGAGAGAGAGAGAGAGAGAGAGAGAGAGAGAGAGAGGAGAAGACAGGAAAAGAAAAGTGAGTTGTTACTTTAAAGAAGCTTTAGAATTACTTTTTGGCCTTTTGGCCCTCATCAGACAGAAAGGACAGATAGACTGGAAAGAGAGAGAGACAGAAGGGACGACATGGAGCAAAGGTTATCTGGTTGTATTTGAACTTGGGAGCCCATGGAGCTGGATTTTTACAGGGAAAGTTCACTACTTCTTTTTTCACCTTCATGCTTTGTGTTTTGTTTCACGTGTGTGGTATGCACCCAGACTCTCCCCTTCATTCCTTAACATGTTTCTGTCTCTCCTTCCATATTCTCCCTGTTTATTTGACAGCCTGCGCAAGTAAAGACTTGAAGAGTATTAACTTAGGAATGTCATGAGATAACAGGGGAACAACAATACAGTTAGGAAGCAAATCATTAAGAGGAAAGTGAATGCACAGATATATCAGCTAATATATCACGTCAAAAGTGAAGTTTAGATAGAAATGTAAAGGAAAGTATGTTTCAAGATGCACTTAGATCTTGGATGATATCCAGTGTTTCTTTGAAATGAGTTGATGATTTGTTTGACAGTTGTGTGTGTGCTCATGTGCATCCTCCATCGAGTGGAACAAAGAAGGCCAGAGAGAGACATCTGGCATCGAGCAGTTCACTCTGGCAGGCAAAGTCTTGCTACGGAAAACACGGTGTTGCAATCAAAACTGATATCCTGTAACATGATGAGGACCTGATATGGCAACACAGTCATACCGGGCAACCCCACGCACAAACGCTCCGCAGAGCCTCACCGTTGAAGTCCTTCCTGAGTGTGTACCGCGGTGGGTGTTTGGGCGAGCGGTCCAGCAGGTCGTCCAGGCTCTGGACCCGGAGGCTGCAGAGCTTCTCTTCACCATCCTGCTCACCACTGCCGAACAAAACCATGTGGGGCTGCAGGGAGTCACTCACCTCCGACACCGCTGGGAGACAATCCAAAAGTCATGTGTTACAGGTGTGACTGTCAAACCGTCGTCTGCGTACTCAGTAGTACTCAGTAGTACTCAGTCAATACCCCAAGCTGCCTTACATTATCCACATGTTCCTACCGTCTCTCATCTCTGCCCCGAACACCATTGCCCGAGCACCAGACACGCCGACACAGTGCAGAAGCGAGTGCTGTCGGAGGTTGTGGTTTATGAGTGCAGCCTCCACGCCGACCATAGCCAGACCCAACCACAGAGCCACCACCAAGGGCTGGCTCTCCATGTACACAGCCACCACGTCTCCCTCAGCCCACCCCTGTGCCAGCGCCCAGTGAGCCACAGCATGGCACCGCTCTTGCAGCTCCCTGAAACTCCAAACCTGGAATAAAATGAAGATGGAAATGCAGTGAGTCCATCCATCTCAGTCAAACGGCATTCATCTGTAATCCTCGATGAGTCCTCACCTCTCCTGTCGCCTCGTAGATCAAAGCAGGTTTGTCCGGGTGCAGTGTCACCACCTGGGCAAACAGGGCAGGGATGGTGCTTCTATTTCGCATATTACGCCTCATGGAAAACCTTACCCGCAGGATAACGACCAGGCACCTTTTAGAGAAGAGTTGAACAGGGGTGAATGAAAGAAAGTTTGAAACAGGAATGGAATAGAAACACTCTTAAAAATATCCTTACATTAAGTCTCTTTTGATGGTGCGTAGAGCGACATGCAGGTACTTCCAGGAACCCCTCCAGACCATGAAGAGCCCCAGCCCTGCCAACAGGCTGCAGAGCCAGGGGAGGGAGAGCAGTCTGTCAGCCCCAAACACAGCGAGGCACGCTGTGACACCACTCATCAGATGCATAGCACTATCTGTGTGCGTACAAACAGTGACTTTGTGCACAGAAACCTTCACAGTACATAGAATTGTGGTTTGGTGAGAGGAGGCTTACCTGTCCGAGAGTTCCAATCCTGCTCCACCAAGGAATAAATAAAGGAGTCAACAGCAGCAAAGCGCTCCCACACAAGCCCAAAGATGTATCAGTAAACTTTTGAAGTGGAGCCGGCGCAGCTTAGACGAGCTGTCAGAGGTAAGCTACAATAAACGTGATGAGCGGCAGCACGTACTGGATCTGAAAGCGGCGCAGGATCCAACTCATAAACTCCTGCGTCACGGCAGCATCGCTCCCTGCGGTGTGATTCCCCCCCCCCCCCGGGAGAACAACACGTAGAGTCACATTTAACACATCATGCATGTCTGTCAGTCTCATTTCATTCGGGAAAAAATATTGTTCGTTTCATGAGAAACTCGGAATGACGCACATCGTAAATGGCCGTGGGAATTAATTTACTGGAGTAAACAATGTACAATGGAGGAATACAAGTCATGAAAATGCTTTTTTTTTTATCAGCAAAGTGCATCAAAACTTAAAGCACGGTAGAATGGCGCCAGGTATAATATTACATAACAACATACAAGCAAAATCTTAGAGCAGTTTGTTTTGCAAATTGTTAGCAGTTCATCTTATTCTATGAGCTATAGCTACATGTTTGGTCTGTCGCCTAATTACAATTGCATAGATACAATATTTCCCCTTGAACTGTAGAAGTATAACGGAGCATAACATATAAATACAAAAAGTACAAGTACCTGCAATCTGTTGAAGGGAGATTGAGCACATTATTAAATTAAGGGTTTTGCTGCTACAGGCTAACATTACTGGTATGACCAGTATGTAATGTTAGGAAACTTTACAAAGATCTTGCTGCCTAATGGACATCACTCACTCAGTTTGATATATTTATGAATTCTGCTACATTTAAAAGTGACAGAGTCTCATTTTAAATAGTCTATAGCTGAGTGAATTATTGGGCTGTCACCATCCACCACAGATATGTTGAAGGGTTGTAATGTTTCACAATCATCATGTCAGTGAGTCATCCATCTCTACTTCATGTACTGTCTGCAACAGTAAGTGGGCAAGTCTCTGCAAGTTTGAGTCATTCTAACTAATTTTCATCAGTCTACTCTGAAATGTATCTACCTATCTATTTATCTATCTATCTATCTATCTACCCACCTACCCACCTACCTACCTATCTATCTACCTATCTATCTATCTATCCATCTGCTGAGGACTAACGTTAAAAAAAACACTCTACAGATTTTTCAGATGAAATAGAAGCTTTAATAAAAATGGTGGTGCATATTCTTTAAAGAAAACAGTACCAAACAACATACAACAAAACAAAGTAGAAAAATAAGTTCATACACCTTCAAACTAGAACACCTATAGAAGGCCTAGATCTAAAAATAAGATTCTTACATTCACAAAATGCTGCATAATGCACATAGCTTTTTTTCTGATAGAAATACATTTTGCAATGCATGAATAAAACGTATCGCTGGTCACAAAAAGAGTGCAGCCACACATAAGAACCTAAGAACAGTTTAGTTGTTAAACCAACACATACGTGGTCTTAATCTGGCTCGTAGATGAGAAAGGGAGAAGCAATTCAAATATGAACAAATGGTGCAGGACAAAACCAATCACATAAAAGTACAGATTTTTTTTATTCCAAATGGCCTCTCTCTTTATAGAAAATATAAAAATATATAACTAATAGCTTTTTTACAACAAGTAAACTGTTCAGGTTCTGTGAGTGAGGCTGGTTCTCAAGTTGATGGTTGCACCATTTGAGTGAAGATGTGCTGGATTATCATTTTTTTACAATGTAAAAGTGCAATAACACAAACAAACCAAGGTCTGTACAACTCCCATTAGACCTCATCAAAACTGTTGAAGTTCTCATTTCAGGGATGCAATAATTTACAGTCACTAACAATCTGTGGAGACATTGGCTAACGGCTGTAATAAGACAACATGACAACAAACAAACACGGTTTGATTGCAGGAAGCTGCAGGCTTATCAGAAGGGTGGGTCTGTTTTTGTGAATTTGCCAAGCAGCTATTTTGGGGCTGGATTTGTTTTCGTATTAAAAGAAAAACATATAGCTTTAAAAAAACAGCAGTGACAAAAGGCACATCTCAATTGCAAATCAATTGCAAGAAAATAATATCTATAAATAGCCACAAGTGATGAAAACAAATCACTTATTTTGTTAAAAATCAAATAGACATAAAATCCTTGTAGGAGCACATGTTGGATTTGCAAGACCATGAAGGGAACTTCAGAGAAACTGGGACATATTCATCATCAGTCAATTGCTTCCTTTCCATTTGAATACAGTACATGGAAACAAATTCAAAAAGCACACCAACCCTTATTTTTTTTACATAAAACATTTATAAAAATACAGCACAAACTGTTTAGGCTTGAAGAGCATCACTCATATTTTCTTGTAGCCTACATAATGTAGACTTTATAGTCTGCACGCTGCTATTGAAATTAAATAGTCTACATCAGTGTGTATGTGTCACTTGTAATCCTTTGAAAGGAGATACAGCTTATATTTTGATGAACCGATAAGATATTTAAATATCTTTCACTTTTAATCAAAGAGTTCCTGAATAAAAACTTTTAGTAGTTGGCTACTTCTTGTCTGCTGTGACTATAATGACACTAAATAACAAATTCAGTTATCATCAATACAACTTGATCCACCATTTACAGCACTGTAGAGCATCATCAGTGAGGAAAAAGAGCAAAGCTAAGGAGGTAAATAGCAGACTTCCTGACCCATAATGCAATTGATTGGCAGGCGATGCTACTCAAATTGGTGGAGTTTCTTGGTTGTAAAGAATTTGGTCTTCATAACGCCTCAGATTTAACTTGTGACCTCTTGGAGGCCCTGATTAGCGGTCCATTAAACAGTTGGTATAGTGGTACAACAAAACTGAAATGGTTTCAATTGACATCATGGTAAGAAAATAATGACAGATTTTTTATTTAAGTCTTCCAAACCTTTAAACTTAGCCCTGATAGGTTAAAGGTGTGACAGTCTGTCTTTGGGGTACAATAACTGATAGAGCGCTTCATATTGTTGATTCTTCGATGTGCTGCCCACTCCGAGAACCCTGAATGAACACAAACAAAGATCAGAAACAATGTTAGACAACGCTCTGTAATGTGTTTGCCACAATGGAAGATGATTTTAATAAAGTAACAATACCACAATGTTAAAATACTCCATAACCAGTAATTGTCTGACATTCAAAAGTATATTTACGTAAAGATTCATTCAACAAAATGTACTTAGAGTATAAATTGTAAGTGTAATGCATAATTCAACATAAATGCTATTGCTATATATATTATATGAATTAAATAAAATGTTTGATGTATTATCATGTCAACATCCTTTTCATGTTGTAGTTGGTCAAGGTGGAGCTAATGGTAACGCTTAATCTCTAACGATGCATTATATTTTATAAGATGATCATGTGTTTTGCATGTGAATTTGAATCTGCAAAGTAACATGTTACTGTAAATGTCAGCTAAATATAGGCAAATAAGAATTAGAAGTACAACATTTTCACCTGTGATGTTATAAAGATGAAGTATTAGGAAGTATAAAAAGGAAATACTCAAAGTGTGGTACCGCAAAATTGTACAACAGTACCAAAGTTGAGTAGTGTTTGTGGTAGTGAGTAAGGTCCCATTAAACTTACTTGTGACTGACTACGGGAGGGATTGGTTCTGCTGAAGTCGGAGTACCTCTTCTTCTGTGGTGTGCAGACACAGCAGAGGAAATGGGCGTACTCGTCTCTCACCTGCAGGGGGCAGCAGAACATCAGAACAAAAATCCACTGCTCAAAACCCTTACATTTCTGTCGCTACACTTTCTCTTGTAGTTTCATCTGGTGTGTTAATATCTGTTAACGATTACACACACACACACCTACACACACACACACACACACACACACACACACACACACACACACACACACACACACACACACACACACACACACACACACACACACACACACACACAAACACACACAGCTGCTGTGTCCTACCTGTTTAGACAACAGGCAGTGCACGATAAAGACCAGCGCTCCCTGCAGGCTGTTGAGGACAGTGAAGATGTATGCTTCCACCGTGGTGCCCTCTTGAAACAGGAAGGCCACAAACACACACATCAGACGCAGTATGCACATCTGGGCGATGGCTGTCATTGTGAAAGCTCTGCAGAGAAAAAAGGAGGATGGGGGAGGGTGGGTTCAGAGAAAAGGGAACAGATAGAGAATGAAAGGAAAGATTAACATGAGCCCAAACACCTGGATGACTCAGTTATCACTGCAGCGTCTGGAAAATCCTTAAACAGTGGAATGAAAGAGGTGAATATAAAAGATTAGTTTGAAGGAAAAATCCTTGCAGAGGAACACTATTTCAACTCTGCATGGGCCCTTGGTAGTATTTGGTGATATATCCCTCTTATTCCCATATAGCTAGCAATATAATCCACAGGGGAAGTGGAGAAGCAGCATGTCATTAGAGAGCAGAGTTGGTCCTAAAAAACATTAGCTACATTTTTTCCTCCCACAAAACTCCCACATTCTTTGCATCCATGCATTTTTCAGGTCACAAAGCTGCTCCATTCGGCCAACATACGTATTGACGTGTGCAGTGGTTTAGGTGAGGTCACGTTACGTCACACATTAACACAAGAGCAGACACACACACAAATAGACACTGTTACACACAAACAAGCACACACACTGACTTCATTTTATGCAGTTTGGAGAGGTCTGGGTTGAGGCTGGTAAACTTCTGGGCCAGCTTCCAGGCGGTGACGATGAAAAAGAAGACATTGAGGATGATGATGAAGCACACAGGACCGTAGAAACTCCAGCTGAGGCCGTGTTCCAGAGACAGCCAGCAGCTAGATGAGAGGAAGGAAACGCATGTGCATGACAGAGTTTTCCTGAAGTCACCAGTGGCGGCTGGTCCATAGAGGGCGCTAGGGCGCCGCCCCCCCTTGAGCTACAAATAATACAAAATAAAATAAATAATAATAATAATAAACTATACAAATTGACAATATTTGTGTTTTTGAAACATGGAATCACCCAGTAATATGTGTAAAATATGATATCTGCGGTAAATATATGCTTTTCCTGCACGTCCTCTCTGCCTGTCTGCAGCTCCTCTCTGCGTGCAGGTCTCAGCTGGCTGGGGCGCTGGAGAAACTGCCCCAAAGAGGCGGGTCTATAAAGCAGTTTAGCCAATGATGCTTTAATGCTGACTAAAGATATAAATGAGTGACATACAATTTAGCCAATCAGCGTCCTCAAATAGATTCAGCTTGGGGCAGATTTCGTTCTGCCCCAAGCTGCGCGTTCTCATCAGGACTAGTCTCTACAGGCGAGCGCCAGCATGAACACTGCTCCTCCAAGAGGAGAACTGAGAGGAGAAACTACAGCTGAAAGAGCTGATCCCAGATCAGCCTGACCTCACAATCAGACAGCAGACTAGCAGGAAAGAGAAGCAGTACATGAAGCTTCTCTAGTAGCTGTACACCAGACAGGTTTGGCTCGCTGGATGCACTCATGCTAATAACGGGGACAGATCCAGCATGGACAGTTAGGGAGTGAGGGACATGAAGCACCTGTCTGAGAAATGGATATATAGTTATATATAAATAATTATATATATATATATATATATATATGTGTGTGTGTGTGTGTGTTTTATATTATAGTGAATATTATTATATGATATATATATTATATTATACTGAATTCCCTGTGAGGGTGACTAAAATAAGATGTCCTGACGTGTTTGTCAAAGTGTTATTTACTGCTTTTTTTTCGTGTTGGAATGAATGTTAAATATTTAACTGCAAAGTAGTAATGCGTGTTTGATACCTTAATTTGTTTGCATTAAATCATTCTGGGATGTTTGGAAAATTTACCACCAGCCGCCACTGGAAGTCACACAGATAGATAACAGCAGGTCTGTGTAATGCACTGACATAATTGCTACCATACATTAAGTATTCAAAGACAAACGTACTAATGGTCGGTGCCGTATCCATTTGGTCTAATGATGGCAGATATAACGACGATAAGGAGGGGTGTCCCATAACCAGTGAGGAATAAGTAGAGGGGCCGAATGGTGGCGTTGAACACCAGGACCACCATACGGTACAGCTGCACCCCTTCTAACAGCATCCAGGTAAACACTCCCAAGAAGAAGTAATGGAGCATCGCCGCAACGAACCTGCAGCCACCCTGTAATAATGTGACCACATGAAGAAAGAGATCAGAGGACTGAAATGTCTCACAGCACCAATCGGATCCAGATAATACTTTAAATAAGAAGTGTCAAAGCTATTTTTGATGATCAAGACCTTAATTAGATTACAGTCAGATAAATTAAATCAAGACCATAAATTCACACACTGTATAGTATTAGAAGTAAGAATCCTACATTCAAATTGTTTGTAAAAGTATTATCAGTAAAATCAACTATCAAAAGTAAAGTATTCAAAACTTGTAACATTAATAATATATAAGCCTATTGTTGCATTATTATCAATAACGCATTAACATTTGACCAACATTACAGTAATCAGAGTAATTACTGTGAATACTACTGCTGTCAAAAAAAAAAGTTCTCCTGATATGTTGAGAAGTACAATATAAAGTTGCATAATATGGAAAGTATAAGATCCCCAAAACTGTATTTAAATACAGCAACTATCCACCACTGATTAAGACATGTGTGACAATTCTATACCATTTAGAAGTGCTCTCTAGTCGAACAATAAAAACAAACGAACATCCTATTTGGCCATTTTGTGATTTTCACATTGACTTTGTTGCATGTAAACAGGAAAATGAGTGGAACAGTTCAACCCAGTGTAAACGTTTTAATCAAATTACTTTCTTAGTAAATACAATGTCCATCGTGATGATTATAGCAGTATGTGTAGCTGCAGTCGCTATTTGCGTGACCAAACATACCACAGGTTTAGTTTGTGAGATGCCAGCCAGAAAGATGAGGTCAGCCATGAAGAGGCAGATGCAGAGGTGCAGGTGGATGGTGGTGCGGGTTCCTTGTATGGAGCGGCAGAACTTGAATGTCAGGATGCACAGTACGAGGCACAGCAGGGAGATGGTCAGCCCTATCTTGGTCCCCACCTGGAGTCCAAAGGTGTGCTGGTAGAGAAGATGCGGTAGTTCCAGAGGTTATCATTTACAACATAATGTGTGTGTGTGTGTGTGTGTGTGTGTTACTCTGACATGTAGGGGAATGAGGAGGAGAAAAGTAAGAAGCATGTTTATTGTGCATAAGCATTAACTAATCTTTTGGCCACTTGGAGGTGAAATAAACAAGCTGTAAACACAACATTGATATATTATCACTTAATAAAGTTGATAATGACAAACAGCTGCCTATTTACACATTGAACTGATACATTATCAATCATTTGGAGTCGAGTTTCTGGCCACCTGACAAATGTAAGTTCAATATTTACTCTATATTTAAGACTATTCAGTTTGCCCTACTAAAACATGTGTATACTCAAAACTACAGGGCTGCAGGGAGGTCTAGTAAATTGAGGAAATTGGTTGAAATATTCTTAAGAAAACCCACAGTGCTTGATTATAACTGACCCTGCACTCTGAGTTTATGAAAATAAACCATCTGTTATAACTTAATACATTGTTGCAGTGTGCTAATAATGTTGTGTCTAAACATGCAGCTTACCGGTGCAGTACAGCCGTTTCCATTGAAGCTGTCACAGTCGAGCTCTTGATGGAACGGAGAGAAACATCAGATTATCATCTCACCGGTAGAGTTTGATACTTCACTCCAGTATGCATTATCCCATGAGACATACACCACAGGTTATCTGGGATCAGATGAGTCAACACAGAAAGTACCCAGAGCCACCACAATGACATCTGTGTTGGGAAGTTTATCCAAGGAGGGCGTGAACATGTAGAAGCTTCATATGAGGTAATAGATAATAGTGATGGAGAGGAATTGTGTATGCATTCACTCACTTGAGCATGTTGTCCTGTTGTTGCCATAATTGGTGTATCCTTTTGAACACATGCACCAGTAACTCCCATTTCTGTTTACACAAGTCCCGTTTTCTCCACAGAGGTCTTCTTTCTTAACGTCAGCTTCTTTGCATTCATCAATGGCTGTGTTAAAGGAGCAAACAGAGACATAATCCCTGACATTCCTCATGGGCAAGGATTTCAGTCTGAAACCAATCCGAATATAGCAGGTATTGCAAATGGAACAAATGTTTCTGTAATGTAACTACGGACACAGTCATGTGAGTCATTCGCTGTTCGCAAACGGAGCTCAGACAGTTCTGAACTTTGCCTGCAACCAGTGTGAGATGTTGTTAAGAGCTGCAATTTGTACAAGCAGGAGGCAGGAGATGGCTTTGTGGTTTGGGTCAGAGTACAGGGAGCTACAATAGTTACACAAATTGTCAGAGGCAGCCACCACCGATTCCCAACTTGGTGGAAATTATCTAACAAGATGCACCGACACACACACACCAGAGTTTTCAGGACTGTGTAGATGAGTACAGACCAAACTTGATTGAAAATCTCACTCACTCACCTGTTTGTTTTGTCGCAACTGTTTGGGCTGTTTGTGTCAACTTTCCCCTTTTTGACTCTATTGAGCATATCGTTTAGTGATCTCTCAAACTCCCAGCACAGCACCAGTCACAAGTGTAGACATACATTGAATAAGTAGACAGTATTCACCTGTGCAGTTTCCAGGGCTACTGGTGGCGTCGGTGTACCCAAATTGACAGGTGCACTTGTAGCTCCCAATCAGGTTGGTACAATAAGCAGCAGGACCGCAGATATCTGTGTGATCTCTGCACTCGTTGATATCTGACAGAAGAACAAGTGAAGATGGGTAAGACCGGTTCGACAAAAGAGAGACAATAATCACACACACTCACACACGCTCACCTTGACACTGTCCACCTAGCGTGAAGTTAACCTGCCCTTTAACTTCTGTGAAGCCCTTCAGGCACTGGCAGTAGAAGCTGCCCTTCGTGTTAAAGCACTCTGTGTCATTGCCACATGGTCCTTCTTGGCACTCATCCTCATCTGTGTTTCGATATGAATAGAAAAAACAAAGAGAGTACAATTATATTGCTAAATCTCACAGGTCAATCCACTAATAAAACATTATTTTCAGTAGATGGCTTTGTGGTTTGGGTCAGAGTACAGGGAGCTACAATAGTTGAACCATGATGAAACAAAAGCATGTTTGACCTTTTCAAGATCAACCCGGATATGACACCGTTTTTCAATTTTGGAAATGTTGCGTAGCTGGAGGGAAGCTATGAACTCCCTGATTCCTCCATAATTGTTCAGAGTTGTATTTGAATGTGAGAAATGTGCCCATATGTATCCCTGTTAAATTACCAGCGATGTTGTCAAAGCAGTCGTTTTCTGTTCTTTACTGAGAAGCTCCAGGATTTAGAAAGATGACATTATCACTACAATCTCTCGACTGTTTGGATCACAGTAACTTTAAAAAAATAAAATAAAAAAAGATTAACACATTCTTCTCCTCTTGCAAAAGAAAAGGGGAGATTATTTCCAGTAAAGCGAACCAATACTTTATTCGGGGTTTTGCTACTTCAACCTCACCTGGTCTGGTATTACCAGTAGTTTGTGGTGGCTAATATTAGCTGATAATAAGTAGATACTGCTGTATGACAGAGATTACTGACTGAGTCAGTTTGCTTTATTGTGTTGCTGTTAAACTATGTTAACTCTTTTATAATTAAGGCCTCAGCATCCTAAGTATATGTTTTGAAGTATTTATACGGGTTCAGAATGTTGCTCTTCTTGGCCATGATGACGTGCTGCTTGTCACGTTGTGGTAAAGACAGGAAACCCTGCGACCATGGAGTGCAGAGGACATATGAGACAGCAGGTATGTTGTTGAATCCTCTTTCAGATGATAATCAAATAGCAGAAAGTAGCTCGGATGCTTTTGTTGACTTTAACTGAACAATTTCACAGTGTTAACGTGTTGGCAGAGACGATGCCATTTTCATTTGGATTCAGCCAAGAAAAGTCACATGAAATATGTGTTTATTAGTTTGTAATGTTTACAGTGCTGCCAATATGTGTGTTTTTTGGCCATTGATTGAAGTCAGCCGAACCAGCACTGAGCTTGGTCTTTGTTTTGGACTGTAATAGCTAACACCTCCACCTCCATCTGGCCTATCAATACGTTTAGTGGCTGTGCTTGTCCCATCGCCTCTTTTAAAAAGTTACAAAAATTGTCAGAGGCAGCCACCACCGATTCCCAATTTGGTGGAAGTGATCTAACAAGATGCACCGACACACACCCACACCAGAGTTTTCAGGACTGTGTAGATGAGTACAGACCAAACTTGACTGAAAATCTCACTCACTCACCTGTTTGTTTTGTCGCAACTGTTTGGGCGTGTCAACTTTCCCCTTTTTGACTCTATTGAGCATATCGTTTAGTGATCTCTCAAACTCCCAGCACAGCACCAGTCACAAGTGTAGACATACATTGAATAAGTAGACAGTATTCACCTGTGCAGTTTCCAGGGCTACTGGTGGCGTCGGTGTACCCAAATTGACAGGTGCACTTGTAGCTCCCAATCAGGTTGGTACAATAAGCAGCAGGACCGCAGATATCTGTGTGATCTCTGCACTCGTTGATATCTGACAGAAGAACAAGTGAAGATGGGTAAGACCGGTTCGACAAAAGAGAGACAATAATCACACACACTCACACACGCTCACCTTGACACTGTCCTATCTTGAAGTTAACCTGCCCTCTAATTTCTTTGAAGCCCTTCAGGCACTGGCAGTAGTAACTGCCCAACGTGTTAAAGCACTCTGTGTCATAGCCACATGGTTCTTCTTTGCACTCATCCACATCTGTGTTTCGATACGAATAGAAAAAACAAAGAGAGTACAATTATATTGCTAAATCTCACAGGTCAATCCACTAATAAAACATTATTTTCAGTAGATGGCTTTGTGGTTTGGGTCAGAGTACAGGGAGCTACAATAGTTGAACCATGATGAAACAAAAGCATGTTTGACCTTTTCAAGATCAACCCGGATATGACACAGTTTTTCAATTTTGGAAATGTTGCGTAGCTGGAGGGAAGCTATGAACTCCCTGATTCCTCCATAATTGTTCAGAGTTGTATTTGAATGTGAGAAATGTGCCCATATGTATCCCTGTTAAATTACCAGCGATGTTGTCAAAGCAGTCGTTTTCTGTTCTTTACTGAGAAGCTCCAGGATTTAGAAAGATGACATTATCACTACAATCTCTCGACTGTTTGGATCACAGTAACTTTAAAAAAATAAAATAAAAAAAGATTAACACATTCTTCTCCTCTTGCAAAAGAAAAGGGGAGATTATTTCCAGTAAAGCGAACCAATACTTTATTAGGGGTTTTACTACTTCAACCTCACCTGGTCTGGTATTACCAGTAGTTTGTGGTGGCTAATATTAGCTGATAATAAGTAGATACTGCTGTATGACAGAGATTACTGACTGAGTCAGTTTGCTTTATTGTGTTGCTGTTAAACTATGTTAACTCTTTTATAATTAAGGCCTCAGCATCCTAAGTATATGTTTTGAAGTATTTATACGGGTTCAGAATGTTGCTCTTCTTGGCCATGATGACGTGCTGCTTGTCACGTTGTGGTAAAGACAGGAAACCCTGCGACCATGGAGTGCAGAGGACATATGAGACAGCAGGTATGTTGTTGTATCCTCTTTCAGATGATAATCAAATAGCAGAAAGTAGCTCAGATGCTTTTGTTAACTTTAACTGAACAAATTCACAGTGTTAACGTGTTGGCAGAGACGATGCCATTTTCATTTGGATTCAGCCAAGAAAAGTCACATGAAATATGTGTTTATTAGTTTGTAATGTTTACAGTGCTGCCAATATGTGTGTTTTTTGGCCATTGATTGAAGTCAGCCGAACCAGCACTGAGCTTGGTCTTTGTTTTGGACTACACTCAAAGTGAGGGCAAAAGGCCTGGTTGCTTACTTTCACACCTCCACCTCCATCTGGCCTATCAATACGTTTAGTGGCTGTGCTTGTCCCATCGCCTCTTTTAAAAAGTTACAAAAATTGTCAGAGGCAGCCACCACCGATTCCCAATTTGGTGGAAGTGATCTAACAAGATGCACTGACACACACCCACACCAGAGTTTTCAGGACTGTGTAGATGAGTACAGACCAAACTTGACTGAAAATCTCACTCACTCACCTGTTTGTTTTGTCGCAACTGTTTGGGCGTGTCAACTTTCCCCTTTTTGACTCTATTGAGCATATCGTTTAGTGATCTCTCAAACTCCCAGCACAGCACCAGTCACAAGTGTAGACATACATTGAATAAGTAGACAGTATTCACCTGTGCAGTTTCCAGGGCTACTGGTGGCGTCGGTGTACCCAAATTGACAGATGCACTTGTAGCTCCCAATCAGGTTGGTACAATTAGCAGCAGGACCGCAGATATCTGTGTGATCTCTGCACTCGTTGATATCTGACAGAAGAACAAGTGAAGATGGGTAAGACCGGTTCGACAAAAGAGAGACAATAATCACACACACTCACACACGCTCACCTTGACACTGTCCACCTATCGTGAAGTTAACCTGCCCATTAACTTCTTTGAAGCCCTTCAGGCACTGGCAGTAGAAGCTGCCCTTCGTGTTAAAGCACTTTGTGTCATGGCCACATGGTTCTTCTTTGCACTCATCCTCATCTGTGTTTCGATACGAATAGAAAAAACAAAGAGAGTACAATTATATTGCTAAATCTCACAGGTCAATCCACTAATAAAACATTATTTTCAGTAGATAGTGAACTTGTCATTTTGATTGTTAAGCAGTCTTTATCATTAGCTGTTTTTCTTTCAGCTCCATGTTTAAATATCTCCTACTGTTGTTTTCCTTGCTATCCACTCTGGACATGAGCGGTGCTTAAATGCCTAAAACGGAAAAACAAAGTGGAATGTCACCAAAAAAAGACTTATTTTCTAACTTCAGTAAGAGGTATTGCAAAAGGAACACCGCTTCTTTCTGGGAGCTCTTGTCTTTAGTAAAAGTCACAATAGAACAATTGGTAGACAGAAACAAGACAGTGGAGAAGGATGGTTGAAGTTAGAGGTCATGGCAGATTATTACCAACACATTCTCTGCCTTCTGAGTGTATGAAGCCCAGGGGACACTCAGAGAGACATTCCCCCAGCATACACAGTAGGCCTGTGGGGAAAGAGAGAGAGGCCATTTAGTTTCAATTCACAGTTAAGGCAAAATCTTAACAATAACAAGGAAGACCTAATAAAGCAGAGCAACTATTCCTGTGTATTGTGCCCCTTTTTTAACTTAGTTTAGCCATTCAGGCCTTTAAGGGAAACTTCCAACCATAATTCTTCCTGGTGATGGCGCAACATTTGATCAAAAATTGTAACCCACTGCAGTGGTGCCCCATTTTCATTTTGGCCAATGCCCATAAGAGCGCTGATCAAATTGCAACATATGAAAAAACTTGAATTACATGCAGTTTTGCTGCGGAGCTATCACACGATTTCCAGTGATGAAGCTTTGAATTTGCATGTGAAAAGGTACCGACAGTGGCTAGAGCATTGCTCAAGGGATCAGTCTTTGATGTAGGTCAGTTGGTCCAACACTTTGGTCCAGACTGAAATGTCTCTGCGGCTTTTCTGTGATTGCAATTTTGTCCAAACATTTCTGGTCCCTTGGGGATAAATCCTAATGATTTTGGTCGTCGTCTGACTTTTCATATAGCGCCACCAGCAGACTCCTGACTTTTTGGTGGAAATGTCTCAACAGTATTGGGGGGATTGCCATGGATATGGTAAATGTTACACCTGCTAACCATCTGCATGTTAGTATTGTCATTCTGATCATGTTAGCTTGTTGACTTTAGCGTTTAGCCAAAAACATTTGTAGCCCTGGTGTAAAAGTATGCACCTTTCTAGTTTTGTTATGAGTGCTTGTGCTTTTGTTGCTGACATGAACCAACAATGTGACAAGGAAACATGTTTCCCTCTGGTAAGGAAACCAAAATGTGATGAGATCATTAAGTAAAATAGATAAATAAATAAACAGAATATTACTTTTTATATAGACATTATACTTATACAGTATGTGTACTATTACTTGTAGTGGTAGTTCAGTGCAACCCATTATGTTTTGGATATGATGTAATAGGTCTGTCCGACATAGTATGCATATAATAACATGCTCAACATATAGTATAATGTATGATATCTGTACAAAGATGGAATAAAACTTTTTTATAAATATGTTCTATGGTGATGAGCTTCTGAAATATGTCTGACACAGATGTGTAAACCAGAAATATCCCCATCCTATCAAGATCTGTGGTTTGCCCTGAAAGAATTATATTCTTCCTGTTGTGAGTCATTGTGTGCCATCAGACCTCTGCATGCTGCCACAACTCATCCAGACTCTGGGTTTATTTTACTCTGACAGCCTGAGGAGCTGCTCTGACTGACCTGGTCAGTCCTGCAGCGCCAGTCCTGTGACTATCCTATTTACTAATATAGATAAGTGATTTATTTACACATGTTTCTGTTGCAACCCCATGTTTCTGTTGCAACCCCACCCAGTGTGTCTGACTGAAACAAAAAGTAGAAGTACATCAACTGAATTATAACATTTCTAAACTTCCCCGTACTTTTTATTTCATGTCTTTTTTCTCAACCTTCACTCACCCACCCAGTCACACACACACCACACACACACACACACACACACACACACACACACACACACACACACACACACACACACACACACACACTAACACACACACACACTATTCTCTGATTGATGGACTTACCCACAAAAAGTAGCTCCTTCCAATACATGTTAAAGGCAAACCAATATCCCCCACACAGCTGAAGACGTTATCAGAAATGAAGCTCTAGCATAAGTTCAGACAGGAAGACTATACTCTCGCATGCCTAAGCCCGTAGCTTATTTTCCATACATCTGCCTATCACTCCTCATGCAGGCACACTCATTATTTCCTTGCTGTTATTGTTCGGGGCTGTCAATCATGATATCAGCTGTCTAGATCAGCTGGTCTCTCTATCCAATAGCACAACGACACAGTGACATCGTTAGCCTATCATCTTGCTGCTGTCTCTCTTAAATATGATTGTCTCTCTACCTTCAGTTCGTTCATGCTGCTGTTATGCAACCCTCCACCTCCTCATCTCCGCCCAATCTTCGTAGATTCATCAGATTCATCAACTTATCATTCTATCAACCTCATCAGCCACCATCACCACCAGTGTCTGGACTCCACGGGGGGATTTATATTGTTGCCGCTCAGGGCAATCACAACTCAATCACAAATCTCCTCGTCGAGTTCAAGCGCCTCTCCTGATAACTATGAATTGGTTGTAAGTTTAGCTAGCTAGCAGCTAATGCAAGATTCACGACCGCCATTGTAGTAGTAGGAGCGCAGGGCGGCAGCCGTGGAAATGAGCCCTCTTGTGAAGGAGCCCCCGTCGCTCACATCATCATTTCGTTACGACTGTTAGTATTAAATATGGTGTTATGCTGAGCAACATTTAGGTTTATGGAAATGTATAAGACAAATGTAAGGCATATTACCCTCAAAATAGTTTTGGAGGCGGTGTAACTGTTAATTTTGTGATTTGTGATATGTTGAAACAGTGAATGAGAATCTCTGTGTACATGATGGAAGCAGAAAACACTGTGGAGCGACTGTATACCTAAACGCATATTTTTCTATTTTGCAGAACATTTTCATTAAATGTGTAGCACCAGATTGAGCCTGTGTGACATCATTCTCTGCACCGCTACAATAGCATCAGGGCTGCCTTCAATGCAGTTGGGAAATATCACACAATGGATGTGCTTGTTGTGAACAGGACTTTTTCTTTTGCATACCCTAATTAAGTTAGTTAATGGCAGTGAGCTAGTTAGCTTAACATGCTAACGACAGAAGCTTAAGTTGGAGCAGATAAACGATGCGTCTGATCCATGTCTACTTCTTGTTCAATGTACGTATTTAGATTAGAGCTGTGAATCTTCGCTTGCCTCACGATTCCGTCAACGATTCTCGATACATTGAGATGCGTCGAGAATCTACACTCTACACTACACTACAGCATCCGGCTACTTTTTAAGGAATTAATACAAGCAGACGTAGAATCTGAACTCCCTTTATTCAGAAAGTGCTTTCAAAAATCAGACTACACTCTTATATAAAAAGCTGCATCTTTTCAATACCAGTATCCGTTTGAGCCACCTCACATAAACATTACAAAAACGAAACATAAATGTTTTTTCAGTGCATTAGCAGCTCTAAGACAGGGCACTGATAGCCTTTGGCATTTTACACTGCACGAATTAGCCAAGCAGCTAGCGGACTAGTTAGTTATTTACTTTCTGTAGCTCTTCTACTTTAACTTGTCACTACATCTTGTGACAGAGCAACACCACGGTTGAATTTCAGTCTGCATGCTTGTTTTAGCGGATCGATCAGTGCATCTCTAGGATCTACCGGTCAGCACAGTATAGTCAAAATTCATACCGTATAGGGCAAATTTATTCCGGCGTACTTGTTACACCTTTAACACGCTCCGCCCCTACAGTCAGTTGAATTTTGCTCTACTTCTAATGCAAAAAGACACAAAAACACAGATGCAAGACACAGCAGCTGTAAAGGATATTATCTGAGAGTGAGTTGAGTAAGAACTCACTCTCGTGAATATGAACAGGTCCTATTGAGTTTCTGTTGGGTTTACTGTGTAGGACATTTACATATGTGCGATGATAGTAGTCATGGTTCCCTTGCAGCATACAACAACAGAGTTTACCACATGCCAAACTCACAAGCTTGTGGTACAAATGATAGATAGGTTATCTTTTCATGTGTGATGGAAAATGTCTTAGTATATTGTGTAAATGCACAAGTTCTGTTTCACAATATTCTTCATTTCAGCTTAAAAAGACTCAACAGCGGGTAAAATAATTTTTCCACCACACATGTTACACGCAGTGATGGTGGATAGGAAGCAAGTGGTCAACAACGCTCTGCTGTTTCCAGTGAGCAAAACATACACAATTGTTGCACAACACACTATAAGTGTTGCACGCAGTGGCAGCATATATCGATCTGTCCTTGTTTATGTCTGTTTTTCAGCAAGTGTCAGGCTGTGAAAGGTAACTGCATTTCAAACAGTATCTGTACGATTATATACTCCAGTGTTTCCATATGGAAAGCTCCAATCTGAGTGTGTGTGCTCGTGTCCCACATGGATAAAATGGCCGTCAGCCCATTGTGACCATTAGTCATCTGTTAGAAAAATTTTAATCAACACCAAGTTTGAAATCAATAATCAGGAGATTTATTCTTGCAAGAAGGAGCAGAGTTGTATCACATACAGTTATGCGTCAAATTGCTGTTCAGAGATCTGTCTCTGAGTCTCTGTCTTTTATACACATTAGCTGTGTCCCAATTCAGGGTCTGCATCCTTCGGAGGCTGCATTCGTAGACCGGTTGCGTCACAGCGCGGCGACTAGGCTGTCCCAATTCGCATGTTTGTTGAAGACTCCTTCGAATGCAGCCGACGAATGCAGCCTTCTCCACCCAGATTCGGAGGACACATCTCATGGATCCTTCGCGGCCCAGCATATCCCAAGATGCATTGCATGCCGGTGAAGATTTTATTTGAACCAACATGGCGGCGATTGATGCGAGAGCTGGAGAAGCGGCAGGATTCACTTTTAAATGTAAGTATTGGGTTTCAACTCACTCGAATGTCACCGATACTAATGTTAAAGCAAAATAAGAGATCTTATAACATCACATGTGTGTTAAAGTGATCCGTTAAGTTACGTGACGTTCGTAGCTTACAAGCTAGCTAACGTTAGCCACTGCGCTATTAGCTGTAGCTCGGCTGCCTGCATCCGACCGTAGTTAAGCCTATATATACGTGTATAAATATGTACATGTAAATATATATGTATGTGTGAATGAAATAAAATAAAGTTATTGATAAATACATTGTTTTAATTGCAAGAACTATAACTGAAAATGTGTTATTTAACATAGTAGCTGATTTAATTAACTGATTATTAATTTAGAAAAACAATATTATGAAAATAAACTATGAATGAATTTTTTAATATATGATTAAAAACACTAAACTAAAAACTTCAAAGTATATATACTGAAAATATTTTAGTTTAATGTATTTATGTGTATATATTTATAATCCTTCTGAGCAGGGATTATATATATACACACACACACTATAAATATATATATATATATATATATATATACATACATATATATAATCCTGCTGAGCAGGTATTATATATATACAGTATATACACTATAAAAAAATAAAATATATATATATATAATCCTATTGAGCAGGGATTCTAGGCGATGGGAGCAGCAAGAGGGGGGCGGGGCGGGAACAGCTGTTGACGCAAACAGGAAGTCCTCTGTAGCGTAGGCCGTCTCATTTCAGAGACCGCGCGGTCTAGCCTTTGCGGTTTTCAAAGGATGCGGCCCACGTAGACCGCGAAGGCTGGGTCCTCCGAAGGATGCAGACACTGAATTGGGACACAGCTTGTGATAAACAAGCTCCATAACAGGATATGGTCATGGTTTGAACCAGTTTGAACCAGTTCTTCTTTATCTTCCTTTGAAACAAATGTAGATGGTGTGACTGAGTGCAGGTGTGTTATCTGTCTTCCAAGACATTCTGTGGATTGCAAGGTCACGGCTATATTGAAACAGTTGCACAGTCTGTTTCTAAGCATCATGGAAAAGTACAAGCATAATGCATATATCATTCTGTATTTTTCCAACATTTCCCTCCTGTTTATACTGAGTATAACACATAATAATAATGAAAATACATAATGAGTAAGGCAAAAAGTAGGCATTGGATATGTGCTTTAAATGTAACACCAAATACATAAAACAAGATAAAAACATAGTTAAAATGTACGTCACGGATTACATTATGTCATAGCTGTAAAAATAATAAAAATGCTTCTTTGTCAGCTGCAGGTAATACTGCTTTCATAATTTTGTCACTTCTCACGATTTTCGACATATGAATCATCATTGCTTTACAGTCCAGTGTCAGGATTTTGTTCAAACAACGCCACGATTGCGTCATCATAGTAGTCAGGTGGGGGACCTGGAGGGTCCCCTGGTGTGTCGTAAACCTCTCTTTTGCGTCTGCTGTGACAGGTGACAGGTGAGAGTGTGCTAGTGCCATTGTTTTTGGCAATATCCTTCAGTTGTTGTGCTTCCCACCACAATATAGGACCAACTATTATTATGGCCGCTAGGCCGAGGAAACACAGCCCACATAGTCCTGGTTGTCTGAATGGGTGCCACGGTCTAGGTGGCGCCATTTTTTATTTCCCAACCAGTTTCTACTTAGAGACTCGACACTGGATCTCCTTCCGCAGACACTCCCTGGGCCTCAGGGTGTTGATGATTTCTTCACTGGGTTGAGACAAGTGTCCCTATTGGTTTCACTTCCCTTAGTAACTAGACTGCACCACAGTGACGCAGTCTTCTGTAGACAACTGGTGTACCTTTTTACAGTGGGTGAGGTGAATCCAGGACGACCTCTCTGCTATGCGGACAGCGGTTGGTGTGCTCAGGAGTACTTGGAAGGGCCCCTCCCACTTTGGTGCATGCCAGGTCTTTCGCTTGATGACCTCGATGAGGACCCATTCTCCTGGTCTCACAGTCTGGACTGGATTAGACTCGGCCTGAGAGGGGGGAACAAGAGAAGAAGTAATGTCTAACAAACGGTCTAAGCTCGGTAAGATAGTAAGGTCTGCCATACAATAACTCAAAAGGTGAGAGTCCTCAACTGCTAGGCAATATGTGCATACTAAGCATTACCGGAGCCAAACATTGTACCCAGTTCTTTCCTGTATCAGCCATCATTTTTTATCAATTTTCATTTTATTGTTCCATTTGTTCTTTCAATCGACCCTGCTGACTGTCTGACTAAGAGCAATGATATTTCATGTTTATTCCAAATACTTCAGCCAAATGTTTTATTATCTTGTTGACAACGTGTGTACCGTTATCACAATAAATCCTTTCTGGTATACCAAATCGCGGTATAATGTCTTTTGTTATGGCTTTAGCTACCGTAATAGCATCTGGTGTTTTGGTTGGAAATACCTCGATCCATTTAGAATATCCGTCTATTCTTGTCAAACTATATTTCTTCCCTTCACATTGGTTTAGTTAAATGAAATCCATGCAAATGTGTTGACATGGATATGCTGGTTCTGGTCATTTACCCCTTGCTGGTCTTTGCTGGCCTTGAGGATTATGTTTTGCACATACAGTACATGCTAGACAACATTTATTTGAGTAGTTTGTGAAGCCATATGCTGTAAATACTCTGTTTATCATAGATACCATCCCTCCTGTTGAGACATGGTTCAAAAGAGCCGCGTATCTATATAAAGTCTTTGGTAGTACTAGTTTGCCCTCAGGTCATCTCCAGAACCCATCACTGTCTACTTTGCAGTTTTGTTTTTTTCCAATAAGCGCGTTCTTGTTTGCGGAGCATTTGTTTGCAGTGCTGTGCTTCAAGAGGTGGTTTTTGTGCAGCCTTCTTAGCTTCCTCATCTGCTCTGCGGTTTCCTGGGGTCAGTTCCTGTTGTATGTGCTGTGCATTTACAGACTGCTACTTTTCTAGGCAACTGTACTGCATCTAGCAGATGTAAGATCAAGTCTCTGTGTGTAATGGGTTTGTTGTTTGATGTTACCATTCCTCTGTTTTTCCACTGTTGAGCAAATACATATATGCATGAATATGCATAGTTACTGTCAGTGTAAATATTTACAGTCTTATTTTTTCCTAATTTACATGCTTCTGTTATGCCGTGTTCACACCTATAGAGCAATGAGTTACGCTGCTTGCGCTGACAGGGGTGATGGTAAAGGTTCAGCTTTCAAAACTTTATTACTTGTCACTACAGCGTACCCAGTTGCATTTGTACCGTCTAGATTCTATCAACAAACATAGTCACATCTACATCTTTAAATGGAATATCAGTCAAATCTGTTCTCGGTAATACACGACTTTCAGTTGCAGCTATACAATCATGTGGTGTCCCTTCCTCAGCTGTCGGTAGCAGTGTGGATGGATTCAGTGTTGTACATCTTTCAATAGTCAAATGAGATTGTGAAGGTAACACTGCCATACATGAGAGATGTCTTAAAGGTGACATGTAAGTTATTTTATTCTGCAGAAGTAGAACTGAGACTGCGTGTGGTACTTTTAGCGTTAACGGTTTAAATAACACCATCGGTGCAGATGTTTGTACAGCCATTGATGCTGCGATTACAGCTTGTAAACAGACAGGCATTGCTCTAGCAACAGAATCTAGTTGAGAGGACTAGAAAGCTATAGGTCTGTGTTTTCCTCCATGTTCTTGAGTTAACACGGATGTCATAAAACCTCCTCTACAATCAACTGCCTGTGTGAATGTTTTTTTTGTAATTTGGTAACCCTAACACAGATGAACTTATTAGCATTTTCTTTACCAGTACAAACGTTTTCTCTGCTTCAGGGGTCCAGTTTAGTTTGTCATGTGCTGCCATAGGCTTTTCATGAATCAACTTTGATAAGGGATTAACTGACACCGCATAATTAGGAACCCAGCTTCTGCAGAAATTAGTCATTCCTAAGAATGACATCATTTGTCTCTTTGTTTGAGGTTTTGGTGCCTTCAAAATGGCTTCTTTTCTTTTCTCATCTAGTGATCGGCCATTTTTAGACAGATCATAGCCTAGGTATTTAAATTTTTCTTTCCACAGTTGCAGTTTGTTTTTGCTTACTTTATGTCCCTGCTCACAAAGGTATTTTAGCAGTGCAAGAGTATCTTCTTTGCATTTCTCTTGAGTTTTTGAACATATCAAAATATCGTCTACATAAAGTAAGATTTGACTTCCTTGTGGTGGTTCAAATTTAGCTAGATTAGCTGCCATTACTCGAGAAAATATGGTTGGACTTTCACAATTCCACCTCAGCCGAGGAGAGGGAGAAAACATCTCATCTATTCTGCATCTTGGCTGACATGTGCACTGCTTTCTTTGCCATTGTTACCCAGTTTAATTTAGTTGTGTAGGTTTTTAACGAGGGAGAATAGTAAACCTGTAAGAACCAGTCTGATGGGGTAAAAGCTGGGCAGGATGCAACTGTTGAAGCCACACGCCCCCACTTGGACATGTAGGACATGTAAGTCAGACAGGATTGCAGTTTGGAAAACACTCTACTTTGAAATAATTAAAGACAACACACACCTTTCCATGTATGTTGAGCAGGCTGCAGTTGCACTCTGTGGCGCCATAAAATTCCCCAACTCGTGGGAATCTGAATTTCTGGACAAACTCTTCCCACACGGAAGGACGGAGGCCATTGCCAATGGCAACACGCACCTATGTATTTAATTACCTTTGACAAAAAGGAGATCGGTCAGTTTTGGTTCAAGGGAACCAGTTGGAAAACTGCCCTGCAGCTGTTAACTGAGTTTGGTGGCGTTGTGAACTCACAGTGCAGTTGTGTTTGACACAGTCATCCCAGAAGCGACTGGCTGAGAACTTCCTTCTGACTACAACAGTCAAACCAAAGAGCAAACACTGGCTGACACCCATGATGGTACCTGGTAACATTCATATTTTCACATGAATAAACATATACTGTGTACATACAGAAAGGCACAATGATACTGGTCAACCTATTCTTATTCTTTTTTTCCCTTAAGCTTAACAGATTCTGGTAAGATATTTTTCAGTATACCAGCCAGATATACACCACAATAAGACACGCTTATTGCAATTCAATGATATTAAACACCAGGGGCATAAGGACAGACAGGCACATAAGAACCTACTGGTACAATTCATTCAGAGAGGAATAGTCTTCAACCTCTATGACATGTTTTTAAATTAAACATTTTAAAAAGACACAATGATATAATATGGGGAACGACAGGAAAAACAGATAATGGCTGGGAGAGAGCAGATCGAGTGATTCCTACCTGCAGAATGATACAGGGGAAGACAGTTGTAGATGACGTCATTATGACACAAACCAAAGGAGTGGAAACCAAAGGCAGCGATGCGATAATACCTGAAAATAAAGATGGAATAAAGTGACTGACATCCATCATCAAACAACACTGACCAGAAATCCTTATGGCCCTGAACACTTTTTACTGCAATGAGAGCTAATAACCAGACAATGACAAATGAGATACATATAATAAGAGAGGGAGGAGTTTTGTTTCACGTGTGTGGTATGCACCCAGACTCTCCCCTAAATTCCTTAACATGTTTCTGTCTCTCCTTCCATATTCTCCCTGTTTATTTGACAGCCTGCGCAAGTAAAGACTTGAAGAGTATTAACTTAGGAATGTCATGAGATAACAGGGGAACAACAATACAGATATGAAGCAAATCATTAAGAGGAAAGTGAATGCACAGATATATCACCTAATATATCACGTCAAAAGTGAAGTTTAGATAGAAATGTAAAGGAAAGTATGTTTCAAGATGCACTTAGATCTTGGATGATATCCAGTGTTTCTTTGAAATGAGTTGATGATTTGTTTGACAGTTGTGTGTGTGCTCATGTGCATCCTCCATCGAGTGGAACAAAGAAGGCCAGAGAGACTGACATCTGGCAACGAGCAGTTCACTCTGGCAGGCAAAGACTTGCTAAGGAAAACACGGTGTTGCAATCAAAACTGATATCCTGTAACATGATGAGGACCTGATATGGCAACACAGTCATACCGGGCAACCCCACGCACAAACGCTCCGCAGAGCCTCACCGCTGAAGTCCTTCCTGAGTGTGTATTGCGGTGGGTGTTTGGGCGAGCGGTCCAAGCCAGCGGTCCAGGCTCTGGAGCCGGAGGCTGCAGAGCTTCTCTTCACCATCCTGCTCACACCCACCTCATCAGCTCAATCACTCTCACCTCAAAGACTGTTTCCCTGTTGTTCAGCCTGGAATAAAGTTTCGTTCAAACTATTCCGTGTGTCCGTCGTACTGCTTCTGGGTCCTTACCACACCCGTTACAGATCCATCTACCTACCTATCTATCTACCTATCTATCCATCTGCTGAGGACTAACGTTAAAAAAAACACTCTACAGATTTTTCAGATGAAATAGAAGCTTTAATAAAAATGGTGGTGCATATTCTTTAAAGAAAACAGTACCAAACAACATACAACAAAACAAAGTAGAAAAATAAGTTCATACACCTTCAAACTAGAACACCTATAGAAGGCCTAGATCTAAAAATAAGATTCTTACATTCACAAAATGCTGCATAATGCACATAGCTTTTTTTCTGATAGAAATACATTTCGCAATGCATGAATAAAACGTATCGCTGGTCACAAAAAGAGTGCAGCCACACATAAGAACCTAAGAACAGTTTAGTTGTTAAACCAACACATACGTGGTCTTAATCTGGCTCGTAGATGAGAAAGGGAGAAGCAATTCAAATATGAACAAATGGTGCAGGACAAAACCAATCACATGAAAAGACTGATTGTTTTTATTCCAAATGGCCTCTCTCTTTATAGAAAATATAAAAATATATAACTAATAGCTTTTTTACAACAAGTAAACTGTTCAGGTTCTGTGAGTGAGGCTGGTTCTCATGTTGATGGTTGCACCATTTGAGTGAAGATGTGCTGGATTATCATTTTTTTACAATGTAAAAGTGCAATAACACAAACAAACCAAGGTCTGTACAACTCCCATTAGACCTCATCAAAACTGTTGAAGTTCTCATTTCAGGGATGCAATAATTTACAGTCACTAACAATCTGTGGAGACATTGGCTAACGGCTGTAATAAGACAACATGACAACAAACAAACACGGTTTGATTGCAGGAAGCTGCAGGCTTATCAGAAGGGTGGGTCTGTTTTTGTGAATTTGCCAAGCAGCTATTTTGGGGCTGGATTTGTTTTCGTATTAAAAGAAAAACATATAGCTTTAAAAAAACAGCAGTGACAAAAGGCACATCTCAATTGCAAATCAATTGCAAGAAAAGGATATCTATAAATAGCCACAAGTGATGAAAACAAATCACTTATTTTGTTAAAAAATCAAATAGACATAAAATCCTTGTAGGAGCACATGTTGGATTTGCAAGACCATGAAGGGAACTTCAGAGAAACTGGGACATATTCATCATCAGTCAATTGCCTCATTGCCATTTAAATACAGTACATGGAAAAAACAATTCAAAAAGCACACCCACCCTTATTTTTTTTACATAAAACATTTATAAAAAATACAGCACAAACTGTTTAGGCTTGAAGAGCATCACTCATATTTTCTTGTAGCCTACATGATGTAGACTTTATAGTCTGCACGCTGCTATTGAAATTAAATAGTCTACATCAGTGTGTATGTGTCACTTTTAATCCTCTGAAAGGAGATACAGCTTATATTAGGATTATGATATGTTTTTGATGAACCAATAAAATACTGAAATATCTTTCACTTTTATTCAAAGAGTTCCTGAATAAAAACTTTTAGTAGTTGGCTACTTCTTGTCTGCTGTGACTATAATGACACTAAATAACAAATTCAGTCATCATCAATACAACTTGATCCACCATTTACAGCACTGTAGAACATCATCAGTGAGGAAAATAAGCAAAGCTAAGGAGGTAAATAGCAGACTTCCTGACTCATAATGCAATTGATTGGCAGGCGATGCTACTCATATTGGTGGAGTTTCTTGGTTGTAAAGAATTCTTCATAACGCCTCAGATTTAACTTGTGACCTCTTGGAGGCCCTGATTAGCGGTCCATTAAACAGTTGGTATAGTGGTACAACAAAACTGAAATGGTTTCAATTGACATCATGGTAAGAAAATAATGACATATTTTTAATTTAAGTCTTCCAAACCTTTAAACTTAGCCCGGATAGGTTAAAGGTGTGACAGTCTGTCTTTGGGGTACAATAACTGATAGAGCACTTCATATTTTTGATTCTCCGGTGAGCTGCCCACTCCGAGAACCCTGAATGAACACAAACAAAGATCAGAAACAATGTTAGACAACGCTCTGTATGATTTTAATAAAGTAACAATACCACAATGTTAAAATACTCCATGTTTTTTTTTTTTGTGGTAGTAAGTAAGGTCCCATTAAACTTACTTGTGACTGACTACTGGAGGGATTGGTTCTGCTGAAGTCGGAGTACCTCTTCTTCTGTGGTGTGCAGACACAGGAGAGGAAATGGGCGTACTCGTCTCTCACCTGCAGGGGGCAGCAGAACATCAGAACAAAAATCCACTGCTCAAAACCCTTACATTTCTGTCGCTACACTTTCTCTTGTAGTTTCATCTGGTGTGTTAATATCTGTTAACGATTACACACACACACACCTACACACACACACACACACACACACACACACACACACACACACACACACACACACACACACACAGCTGCTGTGTCCTACCTGTTTAGACAACAGGCAGTGCATGATAAAGACCAGCGCTCCCTGCAGGCTGTTGAGGACAGTGAAGATGTATGCTTCCACCGTGGTGCCCTCTTGAAACAGGAAGGCCCCAAACACCCACATCAGACCCAGTATGCACATCTGGGCGATGGCTGTCACTGTGAAAGCTCTGCAGAGGAAAAAGGAGGATGGGGGAGGGTGGGTTCAGAGAAAAGGCAACAGATAGAGAATGAAAGGAAAGATTAACATGAGCCCAAACACCTGGATGACTCAGTTATCACTGCAGCGTCTGGAAAATCCTTAAACAGTGGAACGAAAGAGGTGAATATAAAAGATTAGTTTGAAGGAAAAATCCTTGCAGAGGAACACTATCTCAACTCTGCATGGGCCCTTGGTAGTATTTGGTGATATATCCCTCTTATTCCCATATAGCTAGCAATATAATCCACAGGGGAAGTGGAGAAGCAGCATGTCATTAGAGAGCAGAGTTGGTAGTAAAAAAACATTAGCTACACCCCCCCCCCCCCCTCCCCCCACAAAACTCCCACATTCTTTCCATCCATGCATTTTTCAGGTCCCAAAGCTGCTCCATTGGGCCAACATACGTATTGACGTGTGCAGTGGTCACATTACGTCACACATTAACACAAGAGCAGACACACACAAATAGACACTGTTACACACAAACAAGCACACACACTGACTTGATTTTATGCAGTTTGGAGAGGTCTGGGTTGAGGCTGGTAAACTTCTGGGCCAGCTTCCAGACGGTGACGATGAAAAAGAAGACATTGAGGATGATGATGAAGCACACAGGACCGTAGAAACTCCAGATGAGGCCGTGTTCCAGAGACAGCCAGCAGCTAGATGAGAGGAAGGAAACGCATGTGCATGACAGAGTTTTCCTGAAGTCACACAGATATATAACAGCAGGTCTGTGTAATGCACTGACATAATTGCTACCACACATTAAGTATTCAAAGACAAACGTACTAATGGTCGGTGCCGTATCCATTTGGTCTAATGATGGCAGATATAACGACGATAAGGAGGGGTGTCCCATAACCAGTGAGGAATAAGTAGAGGGGCCGAATGGTGGCGTTGAACACCAGGACCACCATACGGTACAGCTGCACCCCTTCTAACAGCATCCAGGTAAACACTCCCAAGAAGAAGTAATGGAGCATCGCCGCAACGAACCTGCAGCCGCCCTGTAATAATGTGACCACATGAAGAAAGAGATCAGAGGACTGAAATGTCTCACAGCACCAATCAGATCCAGATAATACTTTAAATAAGAAGTGTCAAAGCTATTTTTGATGATCATGACCTTAATTAGATCACAGTCAGATAAATTAAATCAAGACCATAAATTCACACACTGTATAGTATTAAAAGAATCCTGCATTCAAATAGTTTGTAAAAGTATTATCAGTAAAATCAATTCCAGTTTCAAAAGTAAAGTATTCAAAACTTGTAACATTAATAATATATAAAAGCCTATTGTTGCATTATTATCAATAACGCATTAACATTTGACCAACATTACAGTAATCAGAGTAATTACTGTGAATACTATTGCTGTCAAAAAAAAATGTTCTCCTGATATGTTGAGAAGTACAATATAAAGTTGCATAATATGGAAAGTATAAGATCCCCAAAACTGTATTTAAATACAGCAACTATCCACCACTGATTAAGACATGTGTGACAATTCTATACCATTTAGAAGTGCTCTCTAGTCGAACAATAAAAACAAACGAACATCCTATTTGGCCATTTTGTGATTTTCTGCTCCACTGTCAGTCTTTTCAAGAAAAGTACTGTCGGTGAAAAAGCCTCTGAGTGCAATTTTTTCTCCTTTTTTTCCCTTCAAGATAACCACAGGGGTATTCGACTGTAACGTGGCAGGAAGACATGCTTGAGGTTGAACATTGCAGAAACGCTCTAATGTTGAAAGTTAATGTGAGGAGTGCCTCTTCACATTGACTTTGCTGCATGTAAACAGGAAAATGAGTGGAACAGCTCAACCCAGTGTAAACGTTTTAATCAAATTACTTTCTTAGTAAATACAATGTCCATCGTCATGATTATAGCAGTATGTGTAGCTGCAGTCGCTATTTGCGTGACCAAACATACCACAGGTTTAGTTTGTGAGATGCCAGCCAGAAAGATGAGGTCAGCCATGAAGAGGCAGATGCAGAGGTGCAGGTGGATGGTGGTGCGGGTTCCTTGTATGGAGCGGCAGAACTTGAATGTGAGGATGCACAGTACGAGGCACAGCAGGGAGATGGTCAGCCCTATCTTGGTCACCACCTGGAGTCCAAAGGTGTGCTGGTAGAGAAGATGCGGTAGTTCCAGAGGTTATCATTTACAACATAATGTGTGTGTGTGTGTGTGTGTGTGTGTGTGTGTGTGTGTGTGTGTGTGTGTGTTACTCTGACATGTAGGGGAATGAGGAGGAGAAAAGTAAGAAGCATGTTTATTGTCCATAAGCATTAACTAATCTTTTGGCCACTTGGAGGTGAAATAAACAAGCTGTAAACACAACATTGATATATTATCACTTAATAAAGTTGATAATGACAAACTTGTTAGCTGCCTATTTACACATTGAACTGATACATTATCAATCATTTGGAGTCGAGTTTCTGGCCACCTGACGAATGTAAGTTCAATATTTACTCTCCTCTTTGGTCTCTACAAACTCCAGAGGTAAACATCTGGCTAATTTCTAACTTCTCCATTTGCTGCTGGTCAGGTTATTCATCAGAGCTTCTTCGCTAATACAGCTGCCTGCTGCATCCAAACACTGCATGAAACTGTAAAGTTGTTGAATAAATGATGAGGTAATAATGAAGTGAATAATCACAGAAATAAATTGTGGAAAATATATAAATTAAACAATAATTTGTGAAAAAAAAGAAATTAAATCAATAAAATAATGTATAAATATGCTTTCAAGGGCTTAGTTTTTTATCTTTTCTAATGCCCTTTTCAGGTCCAGTAACACTTACATGTCATGCCACATTTTTTACTATATATTGTTACTTTTCATATTGCGACAAAGGGTTTTTATGGTGTGTGTGCTTCTTACCTCCATGTCGTAGAGTGCCATGAGCACAGCAAAGCTGCTCAGATGTTTACATGTACACACAGTGTGCGTGGCATTGGACTGCCATTGATAACAACCATCTGTGGACCAGGCCCCACTCTCGTTCCAGTACGCACAGATGTAGCTCAGCTGAGCTGACTCCACGTTGTCCTATGAACAAAACAATACCGTCATGTCAAAAGCAGGCTTTGTGTATATGTCAAAAAAAGTAGGACCACACTGAGAAGACGGTGTGACCGGTAGGACTACCTGTAGATGTCTGAGGGTGATGTTGACGGGGCTGCTCAGGTTCTGAGTGGATGGGTTAGAGACCACAACAGACACAACTCTAGAGGAGATCTGAAAGGAAGGACTCACACCTTCCTTTTCATGTCCTGTGAGCTTGTCAAAGGACCGGCTAACAGATATCTCAAGGTTCTTGTAGCTCAACAACGCAGCCAGAGCGAAACCTGTAAAAGACAATACGGAATATGATAATATTCATTGATAAACCACAAAAATGTTGCCTCGTTGCCAAAGAGAGGAGAAGTTTACCAGGGTATGATCCCATCCCAGCTGCTGTTGTCCAGTCCGTGTCAAGTGTAGCATTCTCATTGGTCAGATGGATTGGTCCAGTGGGGGGAGTCTTTCCCCTCTGCACTGCAATCTCTATATCTATTTGAGCAGATGACTCATTTCAAATCACCCAGTTCACATCAGCTTTCCCAACATCATTTTTTGAGCTCGTGCATGCATCTTCTCATCTATATAAAGGCCTATGAGCTTTTTACAGTATAATACAATATGCAAATCACAACTGAGCTCGTGGCCACTGGTACCTGTCTCTGTGGTGTTTGTCTTGGTGCGGCCGTCTTTGAGCTGCGGGCCAATGAGCAGAATAGCGTTCTCCATCGTACTGAGCAATCCGCTCACATCTTCACTGCTGTCCAGGTGGCCGGGGGACAAGATGGCCTCGGTCGCTGTGAAAAGTTTCTGTCCAAGTTGCAGGATGCGAGAGGGAGAATTGAGAATACTGTATGGGTTTGTTTGTGTACGAACGTGTGTGATTGTGTTTCTGTATCTGCTGCTCTGACCTTCAGTAGCACCTTTCCATCACCAGCGGTGCTTGGGTCAGACAGAGCCAAACAGCTGTTTCTCATCATGAACAAAATGTCTGCCAGGCCCCCGAGCGACTGAGAGAGAGAGACGGGGAGAGAGAATAATAAGACTATTCAGTTTGCCCTACTACAACATGTGTATACTCAAAACTACAGAGCTGCAGGGAGGTCTAGTAAATTGAGGAAATTGGTTGAAATATTCTTAAGAAAACCCACAGTGCTTGATTATAACTGACCCTGCACTCTGAGCTTATGAAAATAATACATTGTTGCAGTGTGCTAATAATGTTGTCTCTAAACATGCAGCTTACCGGTGCAGGACCGTCGTTTCCATTGAAGCTGTCACAGTCGAGCTCTTGATGGAACGGAGAGAAACATCAGATTATCATCTCACCGGTAGAGTTTGATACTTCACTCCAGTATGCATTATCCCATGAGACATACACCACAGGTTATCTGGGATCAGATGAGTCAACACAGAAAGTACCCAGAGCTACCACAATGACATCTGTGTTGGGAAGTTTATCCAAGGAGGGCGTGAACATGTAGAAGCTTCATATGAGGTAATAGATAATAGTGATGGAGAGGAATTGTGTATGCATTCACTCACTTGAGCATGTTGTCCTGTTGTTGCCATAATTGGTGTATCCTTTTGAACACATGCACCAGTAACTCCCATTTCTGTTATCACAAGTCCCGTTTTCTCCACAGAGGTCTTCTTTCCTAACGTCAGCTTCTTTGCATTCATCGATGTCTGAGTTAGAAGAGCAAACAGAGACATAATCCCTGACATTCCTCATGGGCAAGGATTTCAGTCTGGAACCAATCCGAATATAGCAGGTATGGCAAATGGAACAAATGTTTCTGTAATGTAACTACGGACACAGTCATGTGAGTCATTCGCTGTTCGCAAACGGAGCTCAGACAGTTCTGAACTTTGCCTGCAACCAGTGTGAGATGTTGTTAAGAGCTGCAATTTGTACAAGCAGGAGGCAGGAGATGGCTTTGTGGTTTGGGAGGGAGCTACAATAGTTGAACCATGATGAAACAAAAGCATGTTTGACCTTTTCGAGATCAACCAAGAATACGACGGAGTTTTTAATTTTGGAAATGTTGCGTAGCTGGAGGGAAGCTATGAACTCCCTGATTCTTCCATAATTGTTCAGAGTTGTATTAGAATTAGTGCTGGGCAACGATTACAAGTTTTAATCGCGATTAATCGCATGATTTTTTTGCGATTAATCGCATTGTTATGCGCAAAATTCAATAATGAATTCAAAAGTAGTGTATTGCGGACTTTTATTTTAAAAGTACTGCTATATGAACAAAAGTGCAATAATATTTGGTTTGCAAACACTTTAAACAAATAAGGTTCTTTTTAACAGCAGTATTCCCTTTATACAGTAGCAGTTAAAATACAGTTATGATTCTGATAATAGATATTCAGCCGGTGTTCACAACTTTATCTTCATGTGTGTAATAGATGCAATTTGAAATATACACCTTGAAAACTGCAAACCTATCTACGTCATGTTTTTATCTTCTTTTTTTTATGTTTGTTAAATTCTCAGTAGCGATAACTAAATGATATGCTTATTAAAAAGTTACAAAAATTGTTAGAGGAAGCCACCACCGATTCCCAAGTTGGTGGAAGTGATCTAACAAGATGCACTGACACACACCCACACCAGAGTTTTCAGGACTCTGTAGATTTTCAGTCAAACTTGACTGAAAATCTCACTCACTCACCTGTTTGTTTTGTCGCAACTGTTTGGGCGTGTCAACTTTCCCCTTTTTGACTCTATTGAGCATATCGTTTAGTGATCTCTCAAACTCCCAGCACAGCACCAGTCACAAGTGTAGACATACATTGAATAAGTAGACAGTATTCACCTGTGCAGTTTCCAGGGCTACTGGTGGCGTCGGTGTACCCAAATTGACAGGTGCACTTGTAGCTCCCAATCAGGTTGGTACAATGAGCAGCAGGACCGCAGATATCTGTGTGATCTCTGCACTCGTTGATATCTGACAGAAGAACAAGTGAAGATGGGTAAGACCGGTTCGACAAAAGAGAGACAATAATCACACACACTCACACACGCTCACCTTGACACTGTCCACCTAGCGTGAAGTTAACCTGCCCATTAACTTCTTTGAAGCCCTTCAGGCACTGGCAGTAGTAACTGCCAAACGTGTTAAAGCACTCTGTGTCATTGCCACATAGTCCTTCTTCGCACTCATCCACATCTGTGTTTCGATATGAATAGAAAAAACAAAGAGAGTACAATTATATTGCTAAATCTCACAGGTCAATCCACTAATAAAACATTATTTTCAGTAGATAGTGAACTTGTCATTTTGATTGTTAAGCAGTCTTTATCATTAGCTGTTTTTCTTTCAGCTCCATGTTTAAATTCTCAGATCACCACGATTAGCTTGTTTGTGGCTAATCGTGGTGATCTAAGAATTTAAACATCTCCTACTGTTGTTTTCCTTGCTATCCACTCTGGACATGAGCGGTGCTTAAATGCCTAAAACGGAAAAACAAAGTGGAATGTCACCAAAAAAAGACTTATTTTCTAACTTCAGTAAGAGGTATTGCAAAAGGAACACCGCTTCTTTCTGGGAGCTCTTGTCTTTAGTAAAAGTCACAATAGAACAATTGGTAGACAGAAACAAGACAGTGGAGAAGGATGGTTGAAGTTTGAGGTCATGGCAGATTATTACCAACACATTCTCTGCCTTCTGAGTTGATTAAGCCCTGGACACACTCAGAGAGACATTCCCCCAGCATACACAATAGGCCTGTGGGGAAAGAGAGAGAGGCCATTTAGTTTCAATTCACAGTTAAGGCAAAATCTTACAATAACAAGGAAGACCTAATGAAGCAGAGCAACTATACCTGTGCTAATGGTTTAGCTATAGGCTTCTAATCAACTGTATTGGCAGCATCGGATAGCGGCAATTTCTTGTGTGACTGGTGGATAAGTGAACGAGTCGAGTGTGAGCTTGGACCCTGAGCTGGATTTAAGGTCAGACAGACCCCAAGGTGACCGGGAAAGCTGTGTGGGTCGTCTGATGAAGACATCTGTTGGGCCGTGGCTAACGACATTGCTGATCGGAAAGGACCGTTTGAGTGCGTTCTACGAGGATTTCATCTCAGCTGCTGACTGGTTTCATCCTCAGGACCACGAACTGCTCCTCCAGGATTGACGTCGAACTGTGTTTTCTGTGTTTTTGCTCTGTTTAGGATGGGTTTAGAGTCTAGTTCTCTAACGCAGCTGTCAATTACTGCTCCTGAACTACGATCAGACCCTCAAATTAGGCAGTGCTGATCAAACAACAATCAAGATTATGTTATTGCATTTCTCGCCTCAAATGGAACGTATTTTAGTGTCAGCTACTGTTAAACTGTACAATGAGAACGTTTGCTCCAGCCAGTGGGTGATTCTTGGTCATTTTCAACATATGATTTTAACAAAATGTCCTATTGGTATTGGTTATTGGTGCAAACATATGGTTTCCAAGTAATGAATTAGTCTGCTAATTTAATAGAGGTAATGTTGTTCAACGTAATATTTTAATTTATTTCAACTGAGAGGGTAAATAAGCTTTGTACTTTTTTTAAAAAGCAGTCAATAGATTGTTATTCCCTTTCATTCCGGATTCTTGTCTGGGGTCAGTTATAGTCAACTTGAAGAGATCGAGTGCTTAGGTCTTCTTCTTTGTTTCGTTGTAGGGCATTATACGTTTCGCTCAAAACAAGTAGCCTAAACCTTTGTGCTAGCTACTTTAGGAAACCAAACCCAAAAACATGTGCTTTAGCGTCTATTTTACTCTAAATGTGACCATAATTTACAAAATGAACATCATGGTGTATTGGAGAAGACCTCAAACTAACAGTTTAGACCATAAACGCATGTTTACAATGTTTACTGAGGTAGTAAATCAAGAAGTAAGATTATTTCCTCATAGACTTCTATACTATCAGTATAGTTCTCTTTGCACCCAGATGAGTAGCTGTTAGAAAGAATGCACTTCCTCATTGGTCTCAACTTTCAGAATTTCATATGTGCATGATTTTAGTTATTATTTTCTTCTTCCTGCGAGACTTCCCATGACCCAAACCCTTGTCGGTCAGATTATTTACAAACCACAACTGACACTTGTCAGTCAAATTTTCTGACTCATGATTCACTGTTAAAATAGAAAACAACCCCCCCCCCCCCCCCCCCCCATATGGTGTAAGTAAAAAAAATAGCCCAAATCCCTCCTGTTTTTCCCTCCCTGCTTTACAATGAGCCCTCTGTTGTTCTCTGATGAAGCTGGAGCTCCTGCAGTAACACCACTGTAGGAAAACCAGGCAGAGGTTGACAGTGACAGTGAGTGTGTGAAACAGTGTTACTGATTCTAACTTCATGACTACAGAATTGTGGATAGAAACAAAGCCTGGAAATATACAAAGAGTGAATTTATGCTGATTTTCATTCACCAGTAAGCCTAGTGGTGAATGAGACATAAACTATCTTTCTTTATCAGCTGTATGTTGCAGTTTTGTCCGTCTGTCTCTCTTCCTGTTGCGTTGACTTTTGGCCTGATAGAAAGGGGAAGTTATAAACACTGCCAACGTGTTGCGTGTTGCCAGGGTTTCTCTCTTTGTGTATGTTGTGACATGCATATGAAAGCAACTGCAATTTCTTAGAAACCAAAGGCCTCATTTCACTCTTATAAAAAGTTAAGCTGACTTATAAAAGCTGTAAATTCACATGTTAACAATTCAACACCTATTTCAAAATAATGGGACCAATTGCTTCTGCTGACCTTTGAAAAGACAGTTCTGAAAAAATGTAAAATAAATTCTTAATACCTTAGTGCTCAGTAAACATACAACATGATTTTATTGATCACCAATAAAACAAACTATGGACAGGCTCAAGTTATTGTTCGACATCCTACTGGCATATGAATTTAGGCATTAATCATGAGCAGCTGTTCTTACTCTTATATAGTCTAAAAAATGATTGGACACGGTACTGTTTTAGGGTCATACATCATGGAATAGCTCCTTTTTCTCAAAGAAATTCAAACTTTCACACTTGAATGACATTCTGACGGAAATATTTGCTGCCTGCTGCTGCTGCAGGAAACACGGTTGGTGAGAGTGGTAAAAATCAAAACCATGTAACTGTGGGCCAGAAAACCAAAACACTAATCTGTAAGAAGCTCAAATGCTCCGTAGTGCTGAGGGGAAAGGTCATATTGGGTTCCACCTTTCTAGTTTTGTTATGAGTGCTTGTGCTTTTGTTGCTGACATGAACCAACAATGTGACAAGATAACATGTTTGCCTCTGGTAAGGAAACCAAAGTGTGATGACATCATTAAGTAAAATAGATAAATAAATAAACAGAATATTACTTTTTATATAGACATTATACTTATACAGTATGTGTACTATTACTTGTAGTGGTAGTTCAGTGCAACCCATTATGTTTTGGATATGATGTAATAGGTCTGTCCGACATAGTATGCATATAATAACATGCTCAACATATAGTATAATGTATGATATCTGTACAAAGATGGAATAAAACTTTTTTATAAATATGTTCTATGGTGATGAGCTTCTGAAATATGTCTGACACAGGTGTGTAAACCAGAAATATCCCCATCCTATCAAGATCTGTGGTTTGCCCTGAAATAATTATATTCTTCCTGTTGTGAGTCATTGTGTGCCATCAGACCTCTGCACGCTGCCACAACTCATCCAGACTCTGGGTTTATTTTACTCTGACAGCCTGAGGAGCTGCTCTGACTGACCTGGTCAGTACTGCAGCGCCAGTCCTGTGACTATCCTATTTACTAATATAGATAAGTGATTTATTTACACATGTTTCTGTTGCAACCTCATAGACATGTGTGTCAGACTGAAACAAAAAGTAGAAGTACATCAACTGAATTATAACATTTCTAAACTTCCCCGTACTTTTTATTTCATGTCTTTTTTCTCAACATTCACTCACCCACCCAGTCACACACACTAACACACACACACGCTAACACAAACACACACACACACACACACACACACTGAACTCTCATTGATGGACTTACCCGCAAAAAGTAGCGCCTTCCAATACTCCATGTTAAAGGCAAACCAATATCCCCCACACAGCTGAAGACTTTATCAGAACTATGAATTGGTTGTAAATCTGGTTGATGTCCTGTAATAAAAGATCCCGTCGCAACGTTCAAGAAAGATTTGAGTATTTTTCAGACTTCTCAGTAGTCCATTGAATCCAGAATGAGAGTAAAAAAAAAGATAAATCCTTTCGGTAGAAGATAATTGTATGGCAGGGGAAATAACTGTGAACCTTCACCAGCTCTCTTGCTCTTTCAGATTCAGACTCTCAGTCTCGGCCCGCCTTCTCCGCCTGATTCCCCTCCCCTCCCCTCCCTCTCTCTCTCTCTCTCTCTGTCTCTCTCCCTCCCTCTCGCTCTCTCTCTCCCTCCCTTTCACGTATCTGTGTGGCCTTGTCTTTGTCACGTCACTCTTTCTTGCTCTTTTCTTTTACTACCATATCTTTCCATGTGAACACATTTCTCACACTGGCACCCTATCACATTGCTTGCACAAACCCCCCTTCTGTCTACGCCGTCTTTCACATTTCCCTTTTTGCTCCAGCGGGCTCTATTTCAGGAGCTATTCACACACTCAACACAACACTCTCATGAGAGACAGAGAAAGAGAGGAGGGGGGAACAGAGACTGCCGAGAGGCCTATGACTAACGCTCAATCTAAGCAGCTGCTGTACTCGAGTTTTGCCAGTAAGTAATCGTATATCTGTTTCCATTCTCCCCAACTCCTACTCTAAATCTCCTCCTACTTTTCCTCCTTTCCCCCCCAAATATTCAGCCCTTCACCCAATTCCAGTGAAAAACTGTCTGCATTTTCTCAACCCCCCAAGAGAGCAAGAAAACAGACTGGAGACGGATGCAGGATGACCTCTATTAAAGTGAAGTTCTCCAAAGGACCCCAATAATGTGGTTCAGAGAAAACAGGGTTGTATACAACTTGAGTTGAAACTATCCACACACATTTTAAATATATTTCTACATAATGACTGAACTAGTATAAACCAGTAAAGGAATAAGACATAAATATGTGAAGACACTTATGTAAAAGTGTTTGGTTACTTTGGTTTGGCGAGTGCTGTGAGTCTAACTACATGGAAACAAAAACTCAATTGCAGCAGCTTCAACTTTAACCGTTACACCCCATCCCCCTCAGTCACTGTTGCTCAATCTGACCGGCACCAATGCAAATTACAGTGATAACTGTGACAGGTTTACCGTGAAGAATTCTAAACAATGAGACAAAGACAGGTTTCTCCTTTCTAGTTTGTAACTTAATTGGCTCAAATTCGTTTTAAGAGTTTAAGTTGGTTAAAAACGTAATTAATTAATGTCTCCAGCTGACTTGTTTTAACCCCAAATCTTGTATCAGAATATCACTGGCATCATGTCGAAGGCAAAAGTCAAGTCTATTTTGTTCCATTTTTTACACGTGATTGTGTATTGGGGTCTGAGCACAGCCCAAAACTCGGATGACCTATTACTCAATACTGTGCCTGAATACATCCTGTGTAGACACGGACGGAAGCTGCTGCTGCTCTGCTCCAGATATCCTGTTTAACCTCCACTTCTGCCAAGTGAAGCCAATCTGGAAGTCTCTTAAGACTTGCATTCTCTCTAAAGAACAGCAGGGGGCGACTCCTCTGGTTGCAAAAAAGAAGTCTGGAAATGGAAGTCTATGAGAAAATTACCCTACCTTTCGCCTGATTTATTCCCTCGGTAAACATTGTAAACATGAATTTATGGTCTTAATCGCTAGCTTCAAAGTCTTCTTCAACACAGCATGATGTTCGTTTAGTAAATTATTTTCTCTTTTAGAGTAAAATAGACCATAAAGCGGAGTATGCTTTAGGGCGGGCTTACTGTGATTGAGTCAGGCGTGTAACGGTGACTGTGGTCGCAGGAGTGTAACTTCCCCAAATCCATTAAAGAGCCGGACAGAGCCAGCATTGTGGCTGATAGCATCAGGGCTGCCTTCAATGCAGTTGGGAAATATCACACAATGGATGTGCTTGTTGTGAACAGGACTTTTTCTTTTGCATACCCTAATTAAGTTAGTTCATGGCAGTGAGCTAGTTAGCTTAACATGCTAACGACAGAAGCTTAAATTGGAGCAGATAAACGATGCGTCTGATCCATGTCTACTTCTTGTTCAATGTACGTATTTAGATTAGAGCTGTGAATCTTCGCTTGCCTCACGATTCCGTCAACGATTCTCGATACATTGAGATGCGTCGAGAATCTACACTCTACACTACACTACAGCATCCGGCTACTTTTTAAAGAATTAATACAAGCAGACGCAGAATCTGAACTCCCTTTATTCGGAAAGTGCTTTCAAAAATCTGACTGCACTCTTATATAAAAAGCTGCATCTTTTCAATACCAGTATCTGTTTGAGCCACCTCACATAAACATTACAGAAACGAAACATAAATGTTTTTTCAGTGCATTAGCAGCTCTAAGACAGGGCACTGAATGCCTTTGGCATTTTACACTGCACGAATTAGCCAAGCAGCTAGCAGACTTTAGTTATTTATTTACTTTCTGTTACCGGTCAGCACAGTACAGTCACAATTCAAACCGTGGGGCGAATACTTATTATACCTTTTACACGCTCCACCCCTACGGTCAGTTGAATTTTGCTCTACTTCTGATGCAAAAAGACACAAAAACACAGATGCAAGACACAGCAGCTGTAAAGGATATTATCTGCGAGTGAGTTGAGTAAGAACATAACATACCTAATGTCTAGGACATTTAGACTTTTTCCAGATATGTGATATGATAGTAGTCATGGTTCCCTTGCAGCATACAACAACAGAGTTTATCACATGCCAAACTCACAAGCTTGTGGTATAGATGTAGAAATGCTATCTTTGCATGTTACACGCAGTGACGGTGGATAGGAAGCAAGTGGTCAACAACTCACTGCTGTTTCCAGTGAGCAAAACATACACAATTGTTGCACAACACATTGTGCAACAATTGTGTTACACATTTTTATAAATGTGTAAAGACTTGTATCACAACCTTTTATCGCTTAGTTAATGAACGGAGCTACATGAATTTGAAATTCTTGTAAAAAACATAGCTGTAATTTCCACAGCAAGCCGCTTGTGTGTCCTCAGCCTTTCTCAGCTTGTTCACAGAGAGAGAAACGCTGGTTGATATGACCTCTTTTCCTCCCTTCAGTCTCTCATTGTCGCTCTCTTGAGCATCCTCTTGACTCTCTAACATAATTTCCCATCATATTCACACAGACAGAGGAGCAGACATACAGAGACAAGTGAGCAGACGCATTGGAGACAGACAAATCACCCGCACATGTAGGCAGGAAGAAGATGAGAGGATGCAAGTTCATGTCCCCTCAGCATCTCCAGTAAACAAAAGGCTGAATAAAAGCAGATGCATCCAGCTAACACAGTGCTCATGTGTTTGTGTTGCGTGTGTGTGTGTGTGTGTGTGTGTGTGTGTGTGTGTGTGTGGCATATATCTATCTGTCCTTGTGTATGTCTGTTTTTCAGCAAGTGTCAGGCTGTGAAAAGTAACTGCATTTCAAACAGTATCTGTACGATTATATACTCCAGTGTTTCCATATGGAAAGCTCCAATCTGAGTGTTTGTGTGTGCTCATGTTGGCAGCTAGCAAACATTAGTCCCGTGAAATGGATGTCAGCCCATTGTGACCATTAGTCATCCAAAAGGAAAAACTGTATGGGAAAAATACAATCTGTCAGAGGGAGAATGACAAGTTGCAGTGATCATTAGAGAGTAATGACAAAGTTGAACCGGTGGGGGGGGGGGGGGGGGGGGGGGGGGAACTAATGTGAACTGCATGAGTATGTGACACATTTTCACTTCATTGAAATAGCCTGGACTGAAACACTTTCATGACCACCATACATACTGACACAGTGTTGTGTGTATGCAGGTGTTTGATCACAAGATATAAGTAAGGTTACATCAACCGGACAGTAGTGGGGAAGCAATTTGACTCACTGGACTCCACCTCTCACTCAGTGTTTTACAAGAGGTGAAGTGCAAAATTCCTAACAAAGGGATATGATGTTTTTTTTTTTACTTCTGGTGCCTTTTTTTTACAGCATGGTTACAAAAGTTAAATCATAATTTTTCAAAGTTAGGGTCGTAAGCCAGCCCTGGATCGTAGGGAAAGAATGGATCCTCAAGGGGTTGTCAATAAATGAAATATAAATCAGCCGTTGTCAACTACAGACAATCTCCCAGTGCAATAAATTCCGTGCAATACCCCAGCTGCCCACAAATTTGATGTTACTTTAAAGTCATTGTCGTGGCATTTACAAGTGGCCTTATGTTGCATTTCTGTAGTATGGTGGAAAGATTCTGTATAATGTCACAAATGTGGAATAAAACTTGTGACACTGACAGATAACTAAATGTCAGTGCCCGGAGCTGCTGGCACACACACACACACACACACACACACACACACACACACACATACACACACACACATACACAAACTCACAAACAGGATCTTTCCATATGGAAACAGAGGAGAGTAAATGGATCATAATCACACAGTTGCAGTTGCTGTTTACATCCAGAGACTCAGTCGGCCACAGACACGGACAAACAATCTTTGGAAAAAAAATGTTCACTGTATTTTTTTAATATTTGGCATCGTAATAAGTTATTTTCGACCAGTACAGGAGTGAATGAGGAGTGGATGATTAAAGAGATTATCTTTCTCTGTTGCCCTTCACTCAGTTGCCACATCCTTTTTCCTGCCCCTCATACACGCTTTTTTGAGGACGGACAAGTGTGATAGAAAAGAGAATAATTGTAAAGAAAACAGATGTCATTCAGTTCTCAGTTTTAGTTTTTGTCTATAAGTAAAACCTACAGTATATGTTGTTGGGTTTGACATGTGACGTACCGTACATGTCATATGAGTTTCCCCTCACCTCCCCACTTCGTATTTTTAAACAAGAAGTGCTGCTTGAACTTTTTCCTCAAGTGGTTTCCTTCTGACCCACAAACACCAGTGACTGTCAGGAGGCAAGTTATACACACACAAACACACTCACACACAATTTTTGTTAAGATTCTGAAAGGTTACATGCCTTGCCTTTGATCCGTCATGCCTTCAAAAGACACTTAAAAGTAACAGCTTTTGCTTTGCAAGAAGAAGATAGGTAGTGAAAGTGTGCGCGTGCACTGTGTGTGATTAAGACGACCTGATGTTGTTTGAGTTTCAAGTAAAGAGAAGAAGGCTGTGATCACAGGACTTACCAGCAATGATTTGTAGTGTTGGTGCTCAGCAACAAGTGTCTTTACATAAGATGGAGCTGGCTGTGGTTTTAATGCCAACCACCGCTGGATGCTACTGACAACCGGGCTGTTGTTATGTGTTTTCCCCACCTACAGCCACCCTACTATTAATTAAGGCTGTTAAACAAATATCATTAAAAAAATTATAATTTACAAAACACATCAAACTAAGACAGACATCTGTTTTTTATTGCGTGGTGTCTGTTGAAGTCAATCTGTGGTGTGGCCGTGGAAGAAGAAGTGACTCTACACTTAAGTCTGAATCTCAGAAAATATTATTCTGAAAGGTTTTGTCCCAGGGTAGTTTAAGGCCATACAGTATACTGCAACTAGGATTATTTTAGATTTCACAACCCCCTGGTACATGCTGTGACAGCCCTCTTTGACATTTGCTTCACTGTTAAAACTATTAAAACACGACTCAGGCAGAGGCCGGTAGCTCTTGACGGGGCTGCGTCGAGCCAGGCTGCATCTCCGTGATGAATAAAGTGTGTGCACCTTCACAGCCAAGAACAGAAACAACAGACGCAGCAAAGTGATGCTTTCAGTTCACACTCAAGCTTTGATGCAAAGGATCAAACCAAGGTTTTTACAGCACTTGCTTTATGTCAGCCTTCATCATGGTGTCTATGTAAGTCACCCTTAAGGTTTATAAAACACCCTCACCCATCACTGCCTGCCATTATGAATCCAAATTGGATGTATTCAGGGTCATATATCCTCAGCAGACACTGGTGAGGAAATATGACCCTGAATAGCGTAGGGTTTGTCTCCCACATCCCTTTGTTGTTTCAAACCCCATCCTTTCTGTGTCACTGCATCCGAGGGAAAGTTAGCTATCGAACAGTGAAAACACGTTTGTCTCCACCTGATGATGTGCTGTGATTGGGGTGGTGATATTCAAACCTCACTGCTCATTGCATTGTTTGAATTAATGTTTTTTTATGTGAATTCATGACCACATTTAGATACAAAGATGATAAATTACCCCCAAAAAATATTTTTTTGAGATTGATAATCTTTTTTTTGTTCAGTTTTTTGTCTCCTGAGGGAAATATCTGACTCTTTAGCTGTTAAATGCTGCACTACGTTCACCATATTTTCACTTACTTTGTCTGCTCTTTGGTGCTTTTTTTGTGCAGGCAGTGGCCTGCTACAGTGAGAGTGAACCTAAAGTTGAGGGGAAAGTGCGATCAGGTGGCTGCTTTCACACTATACAGTCCATTTTTTCCAGTGTTGACATACAAACACCGATTTGTTTACCTTTTAAGGTCCAATATTTATCTTGGGACCTCCTGGGGGGTCTCGACCCCCAGGTTGAGAACCACTATCTTAGGGGAATAATAGCACTATCACTGTCTGATTACTGTCATATGTAAAGAGTGGGCTTTTTAAGCACCTTTACATAATATTCATCCAGATCATATAAGCATAATCACTTAATGGAATATGCAGCCTATATTTTGTCCCGCAGTAGCCCTGTCTGCTGTTAAACCTAACTTCCTCAGGGGAATAACCCACTTTTTCTGTGCATGACAACATTTTAGCTGAGCGATATGAAACTATTTGTTGAGCTCAGCGTCATGGGTAAATTGTTGTGGTTTCCTGTTGCACTACTTGGAAATGCTTAATTTTCACAATGTGAGATCAGGTTTGCTGTTATGACACAGACTGTTGTCTACTTGGCACCGTAGCCGACACAATACAGGAACTGTGCTCCCTATCAGTCCATCAGCTGGCCTCCCTACAAGAAACAAACGGCTGCACCGACACAGCTTATCCGAATTCACCAGGTGGAAACCATAGCAACAGACTTGACAAGCCGCCCCCCCCCCCTTCCACCTATAACTTCCTGAGGAAGCTGTCACCTCATTGGTTCCTTCCTGAATGACCCGCTTTTCCAATATTATTACTGCAGGGACATCACAATGATCTTTATCCAAAAATTAGCTGCCGTTTTTTTTATTATTATCGGAATATATGGCGTAGAGGAAGAAGAATATTTGGGAGTATTTTACTCTCACGCTACAAGACCGATTGCTTGCTGTTTTTTTCTTTCCTCGCCTCTTAAGGCTAACATAAGCAAAGCGTGGTCCTGAGTAAATGTAACGCTGTTGTTTACTCCTACTGCAAAACTGTGACAAACTGTGCGAGTGTGTGCACACATCCTTTTTGAGGGATATCATCTGGACTCCTATGAACCTCACTGTTTATATCACACTCCATTAGAGACCATATGTCCATGTCTAGTTATTATGTATACAAAGGCATACGCAGAGAGAGTGGGGGGATCAGATTTAATGAATTAGTTTCCTCTCTGTCGCTGATGCATTTTTCCCTCTTTTCCAGCTCAATAGCTCTTTATCCATCTAAATTAAAAAAACGCATACAGATTTCCGTCCTCTGATATCCTCAGGAGTGCATCTATTTTGTCTCCTTCATCCTCCCTCCCTCCTTCAGTCTGTCTGTGAAGTGAGGGGGTGGAGTGAGGTGACAGAGGGCAGATGTTTCCTCCCCAGCTTTGAAGACGCTTGTAAAGATGGAGGGGAGGAATAGTGGAAAGGGTAAAGCATGTTTCTCCGTGGAGGTTGGGCGTTTCATGAGGGAGGCCACAATCACAAACAGCAGATACAGGCTCCGTCCTGGCAGCAGCTTGGAAAATGGTAGCTCTTCTTTCCAACCTTCGGCTGCAGCCACAAAAACCCTAAAAGTCAAGCTAACACCTCATTTAGTCGAAGCGGCTTTAAATGATCTGTCATCAACACAGCCGTCATTGCGTCATTTTGCAACTGATCAAACTGAACTTTGCCTGTTCAAGAGGAGTTTACAGTCCATATTTACTCAGAGAGCTGCAATGATCAGCCAAGTGCTTTTGCTTTTTTTTTTTTATTTAGGGATTTGGAAAACAAAAGCTTGACTGTGCACTGCATCTGTCCCTCCAGTTGTTAAGGGTGTGAAGGCTCAAATTGCTCTTGGCCTGAAGGCAATGGGTGTGTTTGCCTTAAAGCTACATATTGCCACCATGTGGTTAAAGAATTGTAAGTCGCTTTGGATAAAAGCGTCCGCTAAATGACTGTAATGTAAAGAAATTACTTTATGAAGCAATGATCAGATTAGACACCACTCATATAATCCATCGGATATAAAGGCATTAACATGGCAAAATTACAACAACTTTTATACAAAATGGGATTGTACAAACATTACTGGAGTAGGGAGGCTGTGTTGCTGGATTTTGGAAAAAATGGCAAGGCCCTCTCCTTGCAAACATATTTTAAGCCCCACATGTTAGAAAAGAATTGCTGAAAACGTGAAAAGACTGAATTACGTAGTAGTTAATTGAGAAGTCAGACTGGGTTTTTTTTATTCACCATTTCTGTGTTTCAGATTTTTTGGTCAGGCCTTAAATAATGGCTTGATGATACACTGGTGCCAGCCTTAGCATTACCCCTCCCTAGTGTAAAAACTATACTTTCTTTTACCTGCCGTCACTTTACCGGCCCTTTCTGGGCTTAAGTCTCTCCAGAGGGAGCTGTGTGAAGTCAGCGTCGGCTGATTTTGAATTTTGAAAAACCTGTGTTTTTAAAATATTTGTACACTGCACCTTCAAAGTTTGTATTGTTCCTTTATAAACGGTTAGATAATTGCATTTGTCATTATATTAATATTTGTACCAAAATCTGAGTATAACAAAAGCTGAAATGGAGTTACAAGGCTCTTGACCAGTGAATGTTGAGATTTGTGTTTTGTCCGTTAACGGACGCTCAGCCACCGAGGTCTCCTCAGCAAACACGTCTATAAACACACATGTTAACTTCAGAGCTGAATTTAATAACCAGGTACATTGAGTATTGTAATATGTAATAGCATAATAAGAGCTTTTATATTAGATCAGGCTTTTCTTTGTTTCGTCCTCCCCTCAATTTTGGAAGCGCAAAGGTGTCGACTTAGCAGATGACATGAAGGGAGGCAGACAGGGTGCAGAGGCATTCCACAAGTAGAAACTCCCACACACATTACACTATGACGTAAGTCCACACTGAGTTCCAGAGAAAAGCTATCCCAAGGGAGATATGCGGTTAGAGCAACAATGGCAACAGTATCAGTTTTCTATAAAAGCACAAACTTAACCCCACATTAACAGCACCAAGAATTGAAACAGCATTGATATATTTCACTTTCATACCTCAAAATATATGGATCTGTTGAATATAAAGTTCTATGTTTTGTCATTATTAGCTGTTAAACTGTGTTGATGGCAACAACCCCAACTTGTAGAAGTTGAAAGTGCTGCATAGACGGTTTGTCAATCAGACAAGACCACGTTGGATTAAGCTGTAAAAAGAAGCAAAAAGGGAAAGGACACAAAATTAGAAAGTAAAATAAAGAGTAGAGAGTCAGATCAGGTATTTTGATGGACGTTAAATTGCCTCAACCCAAACACCAGCTCACCTTTTATGATGACTTTGGCCAGTGCCTGACTAGAGCCGATGTGGTTGGTGGCCACACATTTGTACGTCCCGCTGTCGCTCAGTTTAACGTGGCCGATGAGCAGCGTTCCATCCCTTGTGGTCTCGGCTCCTGGAGGCAGACTCACCCTGTCCCCCCGGCTCCACTCGAACTGAATGGGGTGAGAGCCGTGGGCGAGGCACTGAACGCGCAGCGCATCTCCGGGCCGGAGCCTCACCTGGTCAGGCAGGCAGGTGGCGTACGGAGGACCTGCATGAAGGAGAAAACATTACTGTTATCGTGAGCAGTGACAATCTTCATGTGCAGTATCTGTGTTTTTATTAATCTGCATTGTCAACTCACTCTCCACCTCCATCTGCGTGTACGCTTCACTGTAGCCATGTATGTTGGTTGCATTACAGATGTATTGTCCTGAATCTTGGCGCCCCACGCTGGTCAGTGTCAAAACTCCACCAGCCATTGTGTGTTTCCATGGCAGCGGTGCTCGCAGCTTGGACCAGGTGATGACGGGAGGAGGGGAACCTGAAACGAGGGAGGGAAACGGAGAACTAAGTGAAAAACGAGAAGTGAGAGCAGCACTGAGAGATATCGACACGCACACGCATACAAACATCCTACCACTGGCCTGACACTCCATTGTGATCGTATGTCCCTCCACCACTGTCATTTCTGTAGCGCCCACTGAAGCCACCGGTGCTCCCGGCTGCCCCGCAACAACGATCTCAACTTTGACCTCGGCCACCCCCTCGTTGTTTTCAGCCTGGCAAATATAAACTCCTGAGTCGTCTGGATGCAATGCAGGCCACTGAGAAAAGAGTTGGCGATTATGTTCTTTTTGTTATCTTAAATTGTGGAAACAAGTATTACTCGTGCATGTGTTCATATTTTCACCTGTATGGTGTTGACATCATTTGTGTCCTTGGTAACCAGCTGCAGGGTGGAGCCTTGGCGTTTCCAGTTCAGCTTGGGCCGTGGCCTGCCTGTGGCCCGACACTCCACTGAGACAGGGTCACCCATCCTGACTCGCAGGGGCCCTGCGGGTGTCAGCCGCACTTTAGGAGCATCTGACCAAAGGACACACAGACACAAGCGACATAATTCATCTTTTGTGAACACAATACTTTCATATAAACTTTTAAGTTGGTATGGCAAACTTGTTAGCAAACGGTTGTGTATTTACACATTCAGCAGATCTGTTTTGACCTCATTCTGACTGTCACTATGATGAATGAATTATAGCCCTCTTTCCGCCTGCTCTTGAGACCGTATGCATGCTAGCTATGGTTCCATCGTTTTTGAGGTGATTGCAGTTTCTTTTAGATTATCCAGCGGTGAAACATAGTGCATATAGTTTGGTACTTATTGTGCCATATATCACTGTTGGCAGTTGGTGGGGTTTAATGGGCCTACTGGGTACATTTGCGTCCTGGTGCGGGACACTTTCTTTGTGTGTAGCAACGTGTATGTAGCCACATTTTCTATTTTTTTTTGTCTCTCTGCCATGATGTTTGTCTCACGCTGTACTGAGCTGGAGTCGGTGTGTGTGTGTGTGTGTCAGAGTAAAGCACAACACCACCCCTCGTGCAAAGACAGGCACAGAGACTCCGGATCTTATCAATACTCCAGGTTTTTACTCATTTAGAACCGGTTTCAGGGGGCATCTTTAGTCCGCAATGACAATTCCCCTCATGCTTTGGGATTGCTTATCTGAGGTCCTCTTATTGGCTCCCCTTTGTCAGCTCACGCGAAACTGACGTGGGGAGGCTATGTCATCAGCTGTCCTATGTCATAGGCCTATCTCAGGCGCCAAATCGATACCCGAAGGTACTTCCATTCAAATCGATTGATACATACATGCACAGAAATCGCTTTGCCTTTCAACACCAAGTTTTCCAGTTTCGGATTCTGCCTTTCGACCCGTCACTGTCACCAAGGATCTTTACTCAGGTGGTCTCTGTTGCCTTAGCCCATCTTCAGTTACAGGGTCTCAAAAATCTTGCCATATCTGAACTACTGGTTGTCCCCCCTCGCTGGATCAATAAATCCAGGACACAGAGATGGTAGCTCATGTTCAGTCCCGGGGGTTCACAGAGAACTCGAAGAAGAGCAACACGCAGCGTCAGCAGCAGGTAAACTTTCTTGGTATCCACTTTTAATCTGTGACAATGAATGCACATCTCACTCCCAAGAGGGTAGACAGTCCAGAGAAAGTGTTACGTCACTTCCGACTAGGGAACCTTGCTCACAGGGTTCATAAACAGCTGGGACTGCTGGGAATGCTGGCAGCAGCATCAGTGGAGATTCCATTTGGGCCTGCCGAGGGCGTGTCCCACACAGCGATGGTTCAAATCCTTTCATCTCAATCCAAAAAAGGATAGGAGGATGAGGCTGCTTTTGACATTCCTGCATGTTGGCCCTGCTCCCCTGGAGGATTGTCCTTCTCAGGGGAACCCCACTGGGGGACCTCTCTCATAGGAGTTTAATAATCACAACAGATGCATAACTGACAGGCTGGGGAGCCGTCTGGGAGAGCAGGACAGTGAGGGGCCATGTGTCGAGCCCTCGTGGTCATCAGAACATATAGAGGCGCTTGAACATGTGCTTGAACTGAGGGCCGTTCATCTCGCTCTTAGTGTGTGCTTATGAGAACACACAGTACCTCTGCAGTGTACCATATAGATCACCAAGGTGGAACAACGTCACTATTTGGTCTCCAGGTTATGGTCTCACAGATGCACAGTTAAATTCATAACTTGTGTCACAGAGCAACTTTGAGCCCACCTGGCAAATGTTAAGTCCAATATTCACTCACTTTTAGCTGTTTTAGGTTTTTGGTTTGTATCAATTCAAAGCTCAATGCTCCACTATGTTCACCAGCTGTTGTCGCTAACTGTGTCTCAGTGCCGTTTGGTCCTGAGCTTTCTCTCTGAAAACAGCTGCTTGTTGCTACTGGAAAGGACGCTATGAGATTGGTAAGAGTGAACCTGAGCAGTAAAAGTACGTGCTGAACTAAATATTGAACAGAAGCTCACGTTTGACGTTCAGCATAGCCGTGGCAGTGCCGCGGCCTACAGAGTTGGCTGCCACGCAGCGGTACTGGCCCTGGTTTTCAGGTACAGCGTTAGCAACCGTCAGCACAGAGCCATCAGGGCCAGTCTTAACATTGTCTAGAAGGAAAAAAAAGGAGAATGCAGTGAAACTTCACAGATGTTGTATGAACAAGGCTTACATGTTGTTACTCCTGACCTGGTAATGCTTGGTTATTGGCTTTCTTCCACACCACTTGGATTGGCTGTGCACCTCTCCGCACCTGGCATCTAAAGCTGGCAGACTCCCCTTGGCGCACAGTAGCAGCCCGGGGCTCCACTGAGACTTCAGGAGCCTGACCAGCAACTGCACAGAAAGAGATAACTGGTGACACACACACACACACACACACACACATGCAATGCAACTTTGTGAACCTTTAGACGAGTCTGGGTAAAATACAGTGTAAACACACACCACCCCAAAGCAAACATGCTGAGCAAATACACAGATTGAACAGAAGCGCAATTGATGACAAAGCAAAAAAGAAGGCACAGAGATTAAATGAAATTCTCTCAAAGACATTGTGTCAGAGAGGAATATTCATTTATTTTTACTTTGATGAAAAGATCTGTATTACTATATTAAAGGGTTAATGTACCCAAATGACCAAAACAATGGTAGCTATATGTACTTTCTTTTTGTTTGATTTGCCCAGATGTTGAGATTTTGAAATTTGTTTTGATGCTCACAGCATGAAAAGATTACCATTACTCTGGATAATCAACAGAACATGCTTTCAACAGCTTCCGACGGGACTATTTCTTAAATTGAAAGTTAGACAGTTAGATTTGTGGATTATCCAAAGTAATCGGGGGACACCGTTTCCAAAAGGACAATGCTGTTGAAGTTCATACATATATTATTATATATTGCTGTGTGAGCAGCAGTTTGTGTGACCATTTAAAAGCACAAGAAAAAATATACATCGCTACAGGCGTCAAGCTAATTAGCAGAAAAGCTGCAATTCTGTTCAAAGTAAATCCGATTTATTACCTGAACACAACAGAGAAAACAGGATCAGAACCCCAGGTGAGAAATCCATGATGAACGGAGAACAGTCCCACTTCGTCCCCTGTGAGGAATCTCTCTTTCACTGATTCTCTGTCTCTTTTTCATACAGTCACTTTCAACCTTTAACCCCTAACTTACCATTTACCCCTTCTCCTATTCAAATACTGTCAACCTGTTCTAGTCACGTATGAAGTGCTTCACTGCCGTATTCTTACTTTGCGATCTTATTTTGTTCTCATTGTTTGATTCCAAAATCCAGTGACATTTCAGTTGCATTGCTGTTAACCAAGTAATGCTTACAAATAACTCATGTTGATGGTATTGCATGACGTTGAAGGACATATTCTGCTGATGAAAGCTACAAAAGCTGGACACTAATGGTTAAGTGTGTCAAACAACAGTACACGGAGACATTGATTTCATCACTTTAGTCTTCAGAGTATTATTCTGCTTTCCAAGAAAATGATTTCTCTCCAGTGAGACACTCCATGTATCTGTAGTGTATTGACCAGTGAGCCAACAGCGATAAGTGGCTGATGAAATGCAATTCAAAGGACTCAAAGTACAACTGTCCTGTTTTTTGTTACTGAATTTGGGATATTTGTGAGTAACCTCAAGCAAAGCTGGAGAATAATCAGATAAAATGAAAAAAACATCCGGAAATATGTAGAGAACTAAAGGAACACACCAAAGAACCATCAGATACGACTGAAGAGAGCACGGTCAGTATCATTTCTACTATAGTAGTCAATAGTCTCACGGATTATTAGCCCTGATATGTAAGATTTGTAATCGTAATGTTTGCAGAATAACAAGATGCAATAAAAAGTACATTTAAGTAATTCAATCTGTTAAAGTAATGGAGTGAAGTGTAGTCTTAACTAATTAAATAATGGGCAACTAAGACTCATGATAAGGTAATAATTATGATATCATCCTATATGGACCTTGCATCCCGTTATTATCACAATTTATTGTCATAATTTGGATTAATGCCTGTGTGTTTATCAGGTCTCAAGATGTGTGGACATCCACCATTGAAGATTAACTCGGGCAAAAAAAAAAAAAGTCATAGATGGGAAAACAAGGAAAAACAGTTGCTTCAGAATATCCAGAGGCTTATTATGTGCAGTGGCACTGTTCAACACTAGAGGGCACAGATAAATAAAACACACCTGGTCTCATTGGTACAGTGTGACGTGAAACTTAACACAACTTCAAGTGTGCACATGAGCAAAACACACTGAACCTGATCTCCTGTTGAAGCCTCTTTGGTTCGGTTGCTTCAAAGGTACTTAAGAAACAGAATTACCTGTTAAAGCAATATTGTATTTAAATTCAGTTACATGGCAACAAACTCAAACCAGTTCTCGTCTGAAGCAAAGAAAAATTTAATAAGTGACAATGTTTTTATTCATTTTTGGTCATTTCTGCCATTTATGTTTTTGTTGTACTCTACCAATGCATTTTCTTAGTGACATTTTTCTTAAAAAACTTCAAAGAAAAAAATACATCATAAAATTGTCAACATCTAAAAATGACTTCATGCTTTCTTTTTGTCTTTTTTTTTCCTTATTTTAAATTCTTTGAAATAAAATGATGAATGTGGTTCAAGGCGACACACACAGGCCCTGAACCTTCATACAGTTTATGATTCACTGAAGGTGAAGTAGTACATTAAAAAAAGTTCTTTTCAGCATTTATTTATCTTTTTAAAAAATAACAGAAGAAAAATGGTGTGAGTAATAGTAAAACGATAAAAGAAAGAAAAAAAGGTGTCAACACATTCGTAAAGTGGAAGGATTAAAAAAAAACAGAACTTTGAGAGATGTTAGAAAACGATCAGCATCACAAAGCAAAACAGAACAGTTGCAGAGTTTTGGTAATGCTCTGTTCGTGGCTTGGCTGGACGTCAACCTACAGTCTGGGTGGTGTTAGTCTGAGGAGCAGGATGGGGTGGGGGGGGGGGGGGGGGGGGGGTGGGGGGGGGGCATCAGCTGGAGGTGACGTAGTGTTTGCTCCCTGGTGCTCTGGGTGGGGAGAGATGGGAAGAGGAATCAGCGCTGTGGTGCCAGCCGTCATCACCCTACCAGAGGAGAAACAGACATTCAGAGCAGGATGCAAACGAAAAAACGTACACCCGTAGATCCACTGACGCTGTTCATTCATCACTTTGTGAAGTTCAATCATGTTTAGAAGTCATTTTGTTACAGCCATTCTTCACTTCGGTGCGAATGTTTCCTTTAATGCATAAAAACAATCGAGTGTCCCGTTTCAGTCGGCGATGTCGTCATATGTAGAGGGCCCACATCGATAGGGTCTACGAAACGTGTCACACCGTACCACGTGCTAACACGGGGAAAGGCTGTTACCATGACTACTCAGTTGGAGAGTGTGTAACTATAGCAACAGTGGTGTAACCATGGCTACTCACACGGACACAGAGAGGATGGAAGAGTTCCTCCGGGCAAGTCCTCACAACCTCCCGTCAGGAGTGTAACACTGGGCTGGGTATCCTCCTGTTGGCACACAGTTAACACACATTTTAATACTTCTGTCTTCAGTCATCGGTGAGCTAGCTGCTCCGCTCATAGCTAGCCACGCATTTCAATTTTCAAATATACACCCGGTGGTCGTCCCCGTAATATACACCTGATATGGAGAGAACAGTGACAGTTTAGTGAGGGCTGAATGTTTTGCTACGTTTACACTGAGCGTCCACAGTACGCCGGAGTTTTAGAGCCCCGAAAACGGAAGAGTTTGAAAACGCTCCGGAGGACGGATAAGTTTGAAAACGCCAGTGTTGCGTCTTCGTGTGGACGGTCGAAAAACGGATACATTTAGAAACGATGACGCCCACACCCGCGTTCGCTCCTTGATTGGTTCTTAGCAGTCACGACGTGTCCTTCCCTGATTCATCACGCCCCTCATCACGTGACCCTTTCCCGGAAGATCACAAACAACAACAGCCTTGATTATCGATCGACTACCAGGTTAATTCGACATGGACAACTGATTACAGGCGTTGCTGACCGTGTTGTCTTTACTAGCAGCTGTTGTCCAGTTAAAGTCTGCTTTTCTGCGGAAGGAAGCAGCTGTTATTGGAGCGATTAGCGAGCGGCGTGTCCAGCGGCGTTATCAGCCCTACGGAGCGGACGCCTGAAGTCACGGTTAGCCGCTTTGAGGAGAACGGACACAAAACGGAGGACTTTCCTTTTCTTATTAATGCTAATTTTGTTCTGCACAACTATTGTGAAGTCCACACATATAAACTATAAAGGAACTAAACATGGATTGCTCTCCAGTACGACAGAGACTTCAGACACCAGCAGAGCTACAAGTGAGAGCAGACAACAACGAAACCCAGAGGCAACGAGTGAGAGACGTGTGTTGAACACATTTATGTGACCCATAATCTAGTAACTAAGCAACTAATCTACTTCCTGTTTACACCGGCACCTTCATGCCCAGTGTACGTGAATAGTCACGTGATATTCGTTTTCAGGCGTTTTAGTCTGGACGGAGATCATCTCGAAAAAGATGCTGAAACGCCGTGTGGGCCGAGATCGCTTTTGTTTTAAAACAAAAACGTATTGGTGTGGATGTAGCCTTACAGTCACGTCATGAATTCAAACTGCTGCCTTGTTTTGATCATATTTCGCTAAGTTGTATTTTTATTTTATAAATAAGACACTGTTCCTCATTTAGTGTAATGCTTTTCTTCCACATTCAGGACTCTTGCTTTTATTAGGGCTTCTCTGAGGCTTTTGACATGTTTTCTTGGCGTCGTGTTTGGGCACATGATGTTTGGTTCTTCGATTTCTTTTTTACCCGGGTCGCCGAGCAAAATGTGGTCATCAGTAGATCTTCAGAGTACTATCTTTAACTTTTCCCATAATGATCTCATCCGCAGCCTTCTTACGTTTAAGATTATGACAGATACGTTAAGAGTTATCTATAAAGTTACTTTCTCCTTGTTTTAATCCCGTGACGGGAATCAGAGGTATGTTTGTTGTGTACCTGAGTTTGGCGTGGCGGGGGAGTTGGCTTGGCTTGCCTGTGAAGATACACTGGCAGCGTCCACAGCTGTCTTCACAGCATACCGGTTAGCTTCCTCCTGCAATTTTGCAACGTTCCTTTTATACCGAATCCTCTTGTTTCCAAACCAGTTCGCCACCTGAGAGAGTTACAGAGGGAAAAACAAAGTCAAAACCACACCAAACGTTGTCCCTCCCCCCCCCCCCCCCCCCCAGTGTGTCTTTGGCGGCCTGACCTGAGAAACAGTGATGGAACACTTCCTGGCCAGGTCCTCCTTGGCCTCCTCGCTGGGGTAGGGGTTTGCCAGATGAGAGTAAAAATATGTATTCAAAATCTCTGCTGCCTGCTTGCTGAAGTTTCTTCGTTTCCGCCTGCCAGAAAAAGTGCAATTGCAACGATTAACAGTCAGCGAACACTCATCTTTTACAATGTTGTAAGTACACTGTCACACACTGGAAGACTAAAGTTGAGAAGAGGCGGGAAAACAAACAAACCCCACCTGGCATCCAGGAACCTGGAGCGCAGGATCATGACAGCTTCACATGTGCTCTGCTTTAACTGCATCTGGATAGTGCTGAACTTGCGGTGGATGATTCCCACCATTCGCTCTATCTCTTTGGGTGAGATGGGCCGCGTACGGGACTGCTCCCTCAGCAGGTTCATCACGTGGTCGGTGAACTCATTGCATGCCTGCATGGGGGGGGGGGGGGGGAGTAGGTCAGGTTTGAAGGTGAGAGAGAGAGAGAGAGGGACAAAGAAAGAATTCAACAAACTCAAACATTAGATGTTGTTTTCACTGCACTTAATTTAAAAAAGAAACCCTGGTGGGATCTATAACTTGGCTTCTCTGGCATCTCAAAATATTATATTCAGAAAGAAAAAACTCATGTGACATGTGTCATGATGAAAAGTACCACACCTGTTGGTATTTCTCCAGCTCAGCATGGTACATCCGTCGTATCTGAGCGAGCTTCTCTTTGTACTCGCTGTGGTCTACGCTCCCCCCCTCAGTGGGCGACCCTCCGGCTGCAGCGGCGACCACAGCCGCCGCTGCAGAGGCCCCGCCCCTCTCCGGACCCGCGACCCCCTCCGCTAACAACATGTTGTCCAGCCGCATGATCTGAGGGTCGGGACCGTCTTCTTCTTGGATGCCTCGGATGCTCAGGGCTGTGAGGGCGAATAGAGACACAAAAAGATTTTATATTTACAATACTCCCCAACTGCCGTTTGTGAATCCTGCTCATGTAAACACTGACATGTTCATTCACAATTCCTGGCGCAGGTAAGTAGAACTAGAAAAACAGGATTCAGTCATAAGTTAGAATAACTGCATGAGTAGTAGACTTAGTCGACGTTTTAAGCTGCTTCCTAATGTCGTTTCCTTCTGATCGGTAGCCTGCTTCCCCTGTTGTCACATTTACATTCCTTAATAGGTATTTGACCGTTTTTAATTGTTTAATTGAATAATTGCTGCATTACGATTTGAAGCGCAGACATTGTCGTGCTGCGAGCCCAATCTGTGATAAAGAGAAGAATTACAGGAAACATGTTGTTGCTAGTTTGGTGCGCCCATTGAAAATATTAAAATGAAAAACACCAAATTGTGTATAACTCGATAGGGTTTGTGTCTTCGAGCAGAGTTTAGGGTTCCCTTCACAGCCAGCAGAGAGCACTATCTCACAATATAAGACCCACAACAAACATATGTCCACACTATAGTCAGATTCTTTCTGCTCCATCAGTAGAATGTCCTCAAACTAAAAGCTGCAAAACTCCCTTTTCCTCAGAAATATCAATAATGATCTGCTAGGTGCTGAAGAAACAAGCCAATGTTTTAAATCTCCTCTGTCCTAGAGCCCTGGTTTGGCCCAGTCTCTAACTAGACGGTGGTAATGAAAGTGAAACATTACAATAGCTTGAAGAAAAAAAAAAAAAAGTAATACGTTTTCTCACATCAAATCAAATATACAGCCCAAACGGCCCAGTTGAACTTCAGAAAACTTCAGAGAAACCATTATTTAATAGCCCGGAAAGAGCTGACACAATATAACACCGGACGACAGAGGAAACCTCAGTCATAGCTTTGTTAGTGAGAGGCGGCGAGGAGATCAAGTGTCTGGGGCTAACTGGAGAGAGAGAGAGAGAGAAGAGGAGGAGGAGGCAGGGGAAGGGAGACACAGACAACAAAAAACACTGCCAGGAGGGAGGTTTACATAAAGAAATACTGGCTGTTGCTATGGTAGTGATGCCAGCTTTCCTTGGCATCCTCATGCCCAAAGAAAAACAGCCACACACACACAGACACACACACACACACACACACACACACAGACACACACACAGCTGTTAATTAACGCCAGCTCTTAAGGAGCGACTAAAGACCCAGTGAAAAATTAAGGCTCATTTGAGAGGTCGTTAATTTGCACAGCTATGCAAATTAGGTGGCAATTACAAGGTAGTTCCAGAGATCACATTCATAATCCCGCAACGAGGGCAATGACAGCCTCCGCATCTGGCAAACAGCATCCAGACACACTCACACACACACACACACACACACACACACACACACCTAAAGACACTAACAATCGGTGATGGCCTCCAATTATTTCAGACACACTAGCAATTTCCAAAACCATGTTACAGTACAGCAATATAGTTTAATATGTGAAATATGTCTGTAATATTACAACCAAATATGAGCATACCGCACCTAACATACTAACGTGCCAGATTAACCAGGTTACAATATAATCCCACTGCTCTCAAAGTCCTGCATGCTCTTGTAGCCTGAGTGAGAGTCTTCATTGGATACAGATCACAGGCTGTATGGATGTCCAAAGAGGGACGATTACCAGTTTACAGACGAGCACTTCTCATCATCTGAATCCCCCTTTTCCCTTCTTCCTTAATTTATACGTCCAACCTCCCAACCTACTCTACACTACTTGTGTAAAGTGGAAAATCAGAGAGAAATGTTCCTTTATTGTAACAGTGAAATATACATTTAGTTTATTCGGTGTACCAAGCGATGTTTCTCATCGAGGACAGACGAAATGTTTATTACTTATTTATAATACTTGTTTTGATCTGGTTTTTACTATGTCTCTTGTGTGCACTGTCCACTATGCTGCTGTAACTCTGTAAATGTCCCCGCTGCGGGACTAATAAAGGATTATCTTATCTTAAATATTGGAAACGCCCCTCAGTATAATGCAGTAAAATTCAACAGCAAACTACAGGCAACAAAATGACCATTTAGTTTAATCAGCAACTCTCTGAAACGTTTTTTAACAAAAACTGAATATCATAACGCGCATTTATTACAGGACCACTGTATTAGACTGCGTTAGTTTTAGTTCGCTGTGCCCGAATGAACTGGCAACTGAGTGTATAAGAAAAGAGTAAAAGCGGGTAAAGACAGCGGCAGAAAGACAAAGACACGTATATTGAAATGAGGCCGGGGTCCCATTACTGTTAATTACATATTAATTAGTCCAGAGTGTGGGCCAGCCTTCCAGATTGCCCGTTGACTCTGTCGAGTGTACAAACACTAACACACACACACACACACACACACAGTAGACGGGATAAAGAGATGAGCGGCGGCCCATGACGCTTCGAGGAACAGCGCGAGTAAATCCAGCTTTGTGAGCCCAGTCGGGGCCGTGGGTGGCAAACTGTCCCCCACTGAGAATCTGTTTGTAGTGAAGGCTGACAGGACTCCGGGGTCTGGAGATTATCAACTGTCTGCCATACCATGAAACACAACCATTACTGCCTCTCCCTACAACCCATCCATCAATCTGTCCCTCCCTCGCTCTTGTCAGTTCCTTTCTGTTTTCTTTACTTTGCCTCGGTCCTATTTTGTGCGCTGTAATCCCCTCAAAAATTCCCAGAAAAACAGGATGGCTAAAAAAAAAAAATAAGAGTTGTATTGGGAATAGTGTGAAAGAAGGAGGGAAAAAGAGGCACATAGGACAACGGAGAAGTGAGCATACCCAAAGGAGGATGCAGGGAACATATATCTGAAGAAAACAGCAGTGTTTTGTCGCTGACATGTGAGGAGTTATTTTTAATGGTTCTAACTTGGGATGGAGAGGAACGAACGAAACACTGACAGCCGAAATAGGGAGGCAGCCCGGTCGAGACAAAGAGAGGGAGGAGTAATATGTGTTCTAAACTTCCAGAATAATCTAGACATGGAGACTGCCTGGAAGCCCAGAAAACCACTTGGAGATCAATTGTGTGTATCAGAGCTATGTTTCCATAAGATCAGTTACTGAGCATACGGTTATTGTTCAAATGAGTGTGAAAAAGCAACAACACACCGATGGAAAGCAGGAACTCTCTGTCGCTTTGTTGGTATCGTGATACGGATCAAGGGTCCAAAACACATTTGGCCATTCATACCAGATTATTGCTTTAGGGTAAATATGGGTCATCCCCATACACAATCACACAAGCCCGGGTTCTTAACTACATGCATAACAGCTTTATGGAAGTGTATGTGTCAATGGCAAGCTTTGTTTGATATTTCATGGTTATTAAAAGCAGTTCCTAGATGTTGATTTTCACATAAAATGGTGCATATGATGATGTGGCCAGGTAATAACACTTATTTACCAGAAGTATTAGAAGTTGACGCAATAACAACTGTGAGGCTGTGGCATATGACCTTTAACTATTTTCATTACAGTTGTATTTGTTATTTTGTTTTGCATTTAGTATTAAGGTTGAACTTTGTCTTGCAGTTGCTTGGTTGTGTTGAATTGTAGCGTGTACTTCCTGTTTGACTCGGACTTGGCCACAGCCAGCAGCTTAATTGAACACACCTGTGGAGGCAGAGCTGCTGGCCAAAAACGGAGCGATGGGGGGAAAAAGAACTGAAGAGACGCTGAAGCGAGCGGAAGAACACCATAGAGCCCAACTTTGGTGGCGTGTCCAAGGAACCGGGGGCCACAAGCTGTAAGCCTACTCACCCGGGAGAGCTCTGCACGACTGGGACAAGTTGTCCAGACAGAGTGGGAGTACGGCTCGAGTGAACGGGTGAGAAAGATCTAGTGCGGGCTCCCGACTCACGGCTGCTCTCGTATTTCTTCCAGGCCGACGTCAGCGGCGCGTGGGCGTAACGCAGCAGCGGAGAGGACCTCGCTAAGCTAGCGGCTAGCATACAAAGCTGTAAGTGTGCTTTGAGGACGAGCGGCCTGTCGACCTAGTGGCTGGACAAAGAGACGCGGCGGTGGACCGCAAAGTAACTGTCGTAAAGACGAGAGGACTTAGTTTTAGCTTGTATTTATTGGACTTGTATTGATTTATTTTGTATCTTGTTTACATGTAGTCATTTTTACAGAAAGCCTTATTTTTAGCCGAAAAAATAAATAAAAATAGTGCCGAGCAAATTCACTATTTACCTCTGTTTGAGTAACTTTAGTTAGACTTCATGGCTGTTATGGGACATTTCTGAGCCTTTTTTAATAATGTGTCTGGTAGGAACAGATTGGCTTGGGGCTGAGTGCTCCAGAGAGTACTGAGACTGAAACATTGCTAGTTTAGAAGTTTTCATGGGATGTATTGACCCTGAAAAAGATAATAATAATAATAATAATAATAATAATAATAAAACCAGCCTTATCCTTTGGATCCTCTCATCAGTTAGGAAGAGGGAGCGTTATGGCTGCGAGGGGTAGCAGTGAGCTCTCACCGAACTCAATGCATAAAACCCAGATCAGAGCACATTACTCGTGATGACCCGTTGACACCGAACGCAAAGATCAGCTCTTTCTGGGTCGAAGCTGCGGTGTGAGAAATATGCAACGGAGGCTGTCAGCGTGTGAAACGTCTGAATGACAGCGAGTAGGCGAGACAACTACAGTAGTTGCCTTGGAAACTCTGCATCCCTCCTGCTGCCAACCTCAGGGTTCCCGTTTACACACTGAGTGAATGAAATGAGGTAATAACAAGGGCTCCGTGTCGCTCACACTTCTGTCTGCTTCGTGTCTGGAAGGAGTTCTCCACTCTAAAGACAAGTTGAGATGATTTTCCACCAGCTAAAACACAAACTTGGGCCCTTTACTGTTCAAAATGAACTGCTGCATCAGTGGTGTGTGATTGAACGTCAGGATCAAACGTTTAAGGTGTAATATAATTGTAACAACCATCTCATTTCTCAGTCAAAAGCGTCTGTTGGTAAAGACGCTCCACCTGTTTGGTGGTGCTTTTAGAGGAGCGCATCAATCAGTAGATGAGTTTAAGAAAAATGTCAACACAAACTGAAGACAGAGGGTGTGACACACTGAGCACAAGAGGAAGAAAGTGAGACAATATATTGAGAACATGTAGCGGGTAGATGAAGGAAGGCTGGGAAAACCTGGCTGGACAATATTCTTATATCTTTCTGTCTCTGATGCGTCTGTCTCTTTATCCTTATGTTCTCAATTTGACCAAAAATTATGAATGTAAGCCTGAAGTTCAAAATAATGGTTGTGGACTGTAGGCTTAAACCTCCGCTACAATCACGGATGCACTGAAAGAGTAAAAAATGTGTATTCTTATCAGCATGAAAGCCTTTTCTTTACTGGCTAATGTGGAAAAAACAACAACAATAAGACCAGGAACCAAATGGACAACTCACCTGTCCTTTCTTTGATCTCACACAGGACACTGAAGAGAGCGGGCTTCATTCTGTGGCAGTTTAAAGCGTGTTTCCTTTTATGGAAAATGAAAGACACAGAGGCAGAGAATGTAAATTATAAGCCATTCTGTTGGTTACAGGCACTGACATCCACCAACAATAGATCATGTAGACACATTGCAAGTCAGTGCTGAACAGACTGGATTCAGATGAGTGAGTGTGCAACCAGACCTGTTCAAGCCCTTGACTGAAAACAGGCCTGAGCACATAGTTGTCTAATTCACCTGGACTTGCTCACCTTAGTGAAGACAGACAAGAGAAGAGATTGACGGCGCAATCGTGCAGAAACTCTGAGAGCTTAAGATGGAACAAGCCTGTGTCCACATAGAATAGGGATGGCACAAATATAATAGTGCAACAATCAATATTGCAATATAATGTCACACTACGGTACAATATTTATACTCTGACACCAGTTTTGTGACACTATTTCTATTACATTACTGTGGCATAAATGTGTTACTATTTTCCTGCATACATCTGATGTGAAATGTGCCGTTTTCTGGCAGTTGTTTGCCCGTTTTTGACTATTTGAATTTGTACATCCTGTCACACGTCCATGTTGCTTATAAAACCTCTGATTTATCTCAACTTGTTATAAAACTCTGAATGTCATACAGTTCTTAAGACATGATTTGATTTCTGCTTTGTAAAAAAAAAGACTTAATGAAATTTACATCACAAGATGAAGTCAAAAAAAGAGAGTGAGAAAGACAATACATTACAGAAATAATAAGTAGCATGCTATGAATGAAGGACTTCATTTTTAGTTGCACATATTATGTGAATAGATTACTTGGTTTTACTGTATATATGCTGTATCGCAGTATTTCCTGTGTGTTGAGACACTATTTTGAGCAAACTACTGTGTGAGTTGGGTGATATGATTGAAATGAACACATTATTAATAAGGATACTTTCCCCCATCAGTGTGTATAACAATGTTATAAATGCATCTACAATAACCAAACTGCATTCTACTGTTAAACTTAACTTGAAACCAAAGTCTCCATGTGTACAACTGAGTTTGTTATTTCTAATTAGTGGTAATCTAACATGATAAGATTTTGCATTATTATGAGTAACTTTGTGATTTCATGCCCCAGTGGGGAGTGCTATGGAGCCTGTGTTGTACTGAGTGCTGATGATAAGACCTGTGGGGGTGAAAGGTGGGGATACACAGCTGGAGAGGGGGCACAAAAACCCCATCAGCATTCTGTAAGTTAAGGGTGTTATTACAGTCTGTTACAATGTGTGATGTATGTGTCTGTGTGTGTGTGTGTGTGTGTAAGCCCATGCACGTTTGAGGAGATACTGTGATGACTATCTACCCCCTCCCCCCCCTGCAGACCCAAATCCAACTCTTAAACATTATATCAGGCCTCATCTGCTCACGGCTTTACCTGGCCTGGGCCTCATCCAGACTCTCATCTGTGATGACCATGATCTGCTGGAGGATGTCACCAATGTCCTGCTGCGGCTGGCCCATGTTGTGATGTTTCCTTATGTTGTCAGGATCACCCACGTCCTCGTGAGGCAGTCCAGTTAGTCCAATATGACCCAACATCATGCGGGCCTGCTCGTCCATACCTAAGTGTGGCTCTTATTGTGGAGAGAGAGAGAGAGAGAGAGAGAGAAGGGAGGAGGAGGAGGATCACTACAAAAAGGGGTTTCCTTCTCCAACTTTCAGCACTTAGAAAAAACGAGAGGTTGAAAAGTTTCCCATAAAAAAAGAAAAAGAAAAAGCATACAGGGCTCAAAACAGCGAGAAGTGTTGGCTCAGCTGGAGCTGCCTGCTTGTGTTGGTGTGAGTAACAAAGCAAAAGAGACAGAAGTGCAGCCGCCTTAGCTTTTACTCATCCGAAGAAAACGATACAAAACCGGGGCTCTGGAAACGGGTTCTTCTTTGGCATTGGGGGTGGGGGTGTAGGGGGGGGGGGGGGCACGGTTACAAAAAATGTTCGCCTTCAGTAAGATACTGTTGTTTTTATAAGTAGCCTGACGCGCTACGGACGTCTTTTCTTCCCCTGAAAAGACGACCAAGAGGCTCCAGATAATTACCAAAACTGGCTTGTTACGGAGCTCATCCCCGTTTGTGAGAGGCTGGTCGGCTCTCGCGTGTCAAATAATGGTCTGATCGGTGCTATAGCTGTATCTAATGACCCGGGAGCCCCTTTGATGTCGTCGTCTCCGCCTGCTCTCCTTTTATCCATGAGTCCCGTATCCTTGCTCGGTAATTAAAAGTGAGAACCGACACGGTCACCTAAAAGACGGTCCGGGAAAGGTGTTCCCGAGGAACTTCATCTATCTGGTCCCGTCCAAGTCCCGCAAATTCAGGTTTGTAGCCTTTAGTTGTTGCTTATTGCTATTTTCTTTCCCCGTACGGCTGTTGTCCCACTCCTCCCAGAAAAACACCACCATGGAGCAATGCCGTCCTCTGTCAAATTACACGAGACGAGAAAAGACTACTTCCGCTCCAACATTTCAGACTAATGCACCTTAAAGCAGATAGCCCGATTAAAGGAGTAGGTTTAATGAAGTAATAAATCAATAGACAGGCCATGTTTTATATACGCGCAGAGATATTTTTTTACAACATATACGTCAATGCAAAATGCCAAAACACACAAACTGTCCAGCCAAAGGTCATGTGAGGCTGCTTTTGTTTTTAACAGACGAGAGATAGTCCTAACAGTTTGTCCGTGTGAAGGGGCCAGTAGTCGTGTTATGATTCATCACTTTTACATTTTCTGGGCTCTTTTTCTCCTGGTCAGCACCCTACAACAGCAGAATTTGCCTACTTCATTGTATTGTAATCGATCCATTTAGACTGCATATATTGTGCAGGGTAAACACATTCATCTGGACATTTCTATCTGCTTTTATTCACTAGCCTGCTTATTTGTATTGTGAAAATGTTACATTGTATGAATGCGGTTATTATGTGTGCAGTGCATATGAAGTCTTCCACAAACTTGTCCTGGAGGTGACAGTAAAATGGTTGTAATATCCAATGCCGAGCCAAATAGAATGATATGGTCACTGAAATACAAACTATGCTGAATTATACACATATCATTTCAATGTCTGAAACATTATTTAGAATGCTACCTTGCAAAGTCAAGTGCCCGACACAGAAATGGAACAATGGTTTAAAAACGTTTTTTGATTCAGATAGTAGCGCGTTAGTACTTTTATTTTGAAAGAAACAGTGATTCAATTCCGGCCTCTTTCTGGCTTTTTCTGGTTCCCTTGACGCAGCTCTCCATCAGTATGTCGGCGGGCTCCGGGGAATGCTGCAGTTTGATCTGAGACCGCGAGGAGGCCATCGCTTCACCATGGAAACAATGTTGTTGTTGATGTTGATGATGATGATGCGACCAATACTAATAAGTGTGTGCGTCTGTCTGTCTGTGTGTGTGTCAGTGTGCGTGTGTGTGTGATGGATGTCCTAGAATATCTAAACGTGCCCTCTCCCTACAGACACCGTCCTGCTATTATGGTGACCTCATCGTATTGTATAGTAGCCTATTGTCTATAATGACATTTTATTTCTACGTGACTTTATGTTTCATCCGTTTCAAAGAGGACTCTCATACACCTTCTTACCTCAGTAGCTACTCGTGTTTACAAGCTGTGTGTGTGTATGTGTGTGTGTGTGTGTGTGTGTGTGTGTGTGTGTGTGTGTGTGTGTGTGTGTACAGTATGTGTGGGACAGGATATATATAGTGTTTTTTTATTGAGACTGCAGTGTGTGTTTGTTTGCACATGAGCTGAATGCATGTGTGTCTGTCACTCTAGACAGGAGGCTGACTTGATGGAAAAGATGAATGAAGCCCCCCCCTCCCTCCCTCCCTCCCTCCCTCCCCCCAGCATAGTAGGAAGTACCAGAGCGTCTGAACCTACTCTCTCACTCAGTCTATCACTCTCATATTTACTACCACGCACACACAGGCAGCTGCATGCACCCCCAACAAGCAGACACGCAGATGTGCAGGCATTCAGACACACGCACACACACACACACACGCGCGCGCGCACACACACACACACACACTGGCGCACATTGCCTCTTCTCACTTTTGTTTCAGTCCCAGCAGATTACAGCTGGCTCGTTCTCATTAATTGGCCAATCAGCCAATAAAGCTAATGCTCTGAATAAACACTGATTTTCTATTTTCACCGAGATGGAACAGTCCACCCGCTGCAGCCCTCCCCCCCTACAACCACCCCCTGTGGTCTGCTCTGCATGTTGCCATGCCAACAGGGACCTGAGCACCTCTGGATGCTCCAGTCGAGTGTCTTTTTTTCTCATTTTCACACATACACACACACACACACAACATTAGAGTTGATTAAGAGCAGTGTCTGTTGTGAGAATGTATAGTCTGTAGCCATCAAAGGAGCTTATTCCTAATGTGTATGCCTCCATGTTGCATGGTGGAAATGATAAACAAAGGATAAGGGTGACTTGGGTGTTGTTATTATTCACCGTGGGCTCACTGACTACTCAAAACAGATGTACATATCCTAGAATCATTCACCTTGGGAGGGTTAGAGGTGGATTTAACTCCACTGTTGCTATACTGTTGTGAATTGTATTCTGTGTGTGTTTATATTAAAACAGCACCTTCAAGGATAAGGCTATTAACATTCTATATTAGTCTCATTGTCACCATGAAAAGATGAAAATGAACCATGTGTTAGTCCTAACTGCTTTCTTCCCTTTCCTCTCTGTGGCACTAAGGTCCATGGTCCCTGCTGAAGATGAACATCTTTTAAAAGGGTCTCAAAAATGTACATAATTTTAAACACTATTAATAGTGTATTTGTTCGGGACCATTTCCAATGCATTTACTTAAACAATTCACCCAAAAATACATATTTTCCCTCTTACATTAGTGCTATTTATCAATCTAGATTGTTTTTGGTGTGAGTTGCCTTGTTTTGGAGACATCGGCCGTAGAGATGTCTGCCTTGTCTTCAATATAATGGAACTATATCGGCATGTGGGGCTCAAAGCACCAACATTTCATTTGAAAAACTCAACAGCAACGTTAATTTCCAGAAATCATGACCCCGGTTACTCAAGATAATCTGATTTTGATCTAATTTGAGCAGCGGGACGGTGTATGTGGGATTGATTCAAGATACTCTACAGTGCCCGTGTTAATATTAATGCAGGGACATGTCAGCCGGTGCAATGCTTTCTCTCATTAATGTGCTTTCAGTCGTTTGGCTCAACAATTAATCACACCAGGCTGTGGCGACACATGCGACACCGAAGGCTGCATGGTGGTAGGATTCATTGTTGGTTTTAGTCTTTGCAGAAAGAAAAGATGTGTTATCCATTAAACCAGTAGTGTGTGCATGCCTGGTTTTAAACACCACGTCTTGTCACACATCCTCTCCTTGCCCTTTAAAACCCCCACTGCTCCCAACAATTCATCCCTTCTTTATCTCTCATTCCCTGTTACCCTTTTTCATTATCCTCCCCTCGCTCTCCCCTCTCCTCCTCCAGTCTGCCCTGCTCACCCTCATTTTCATGTAAATGAGAATCGATTCTTCTCTCAGCACCCCTCTGTCCACACCTAGTTATATCTGCAGTGGCCTGTATGTTTGTTGTGAACGAGCCAAAAGAGGCTGCATGTTTATATTTCCTCCTTTGTTAATTGGGGACACGAACAACACAAACCGCCGTAGAACCGCAGAATATCAAATGTAACAGTTCGGGTACACGTTTAGCAATAACATAAAAAACATGTTTAATGCATGTATGCCGTGAAATTGGACAACAGACTGACTCTCTCTGACTGTTGTAATGCTGCCATCTTGCGTTCAGACTCGAGTCAGCATTTAAGGGTGACGTCTTGCCCCGTGGGTTGACGGGAGTTGGAGTCAGAATGGATTCAGTACTTCCTGCTTTCAAGAAGAACACCAACAAATTCCGGCTGTTCACTAAAACGTTGTTTGCGTGCCAAACCGTTTCGCTTCGAAGAGACAGACGTGGGTACAGAGACAGAGTAAGTATTTATTTTTTCATGATTTTATTAGTCGACTCCCGGAACAAAAGCGAGTGAGCTCATTTTGAACAAGATGCGGCGAAGTTTTGTCAATGGAACAGTGGCTGCTGTTGTAAAGTAAACTCGCCTTGTCATGTAAATTAACGCTAAGTACTTCCAAAAGAACTGCCCGTCTGAAATTTAACTTTAATCCGAGTTTTTTTTTATTCATAACTCTATTACAGTACACGTGAGCTTGTTTGGAAATATAGAAGTATGATACCAGCGCGAATGTCAAAGTTGCTGGTAAAGCAATTAAAGTGTCATAACTCCCCGTGGATTGTTTTACCTGCATGTACCTGTTGTTGATTTCCCACCCTGATACCAAACAGAGCCTATTACGTAAGCAAAAGGATGTCGGGAAGTCAATACATACATACGTCTGTACTCATTTTACAGTTCTCACTTAAAATGTTCAATTCATTAGTTTACTTTCATTAAAATTCACCACTCGTTCTGTCAGATTTTTGCTTCATTCTGAGTGTTTTGTCTTCTGAAAACTGAAGACAGTTTCTGGGTATTTGATATGTATCGGACCGTTCAATGTTACAAATAGCAGACAAAGAGAAGAGTTAAAAGAAATGCTTTTCACATCAATTTAAATGAGGTACTTTCATTTGTCATTTTCTTTATTTGCCAAAAGCAGACTGCTTGTTTCATGATATAAATATTGTGATATTAAATGACATATCCCTTGATAGACGACGTTATCCATATCAACCCCTACTTTCTACCAGAATAGGGGGGGGGGGGGGGGGGCTTGGTAAAAGAACGTTTAAATCTAAAACAAACGTCTCAGGAACGTCCCAGGATGGACTGCCATTTCACAGCTGTAGTAAATTGGTTCACAATGCCAACCAGTCCCAGAGAAATCACATTTTTACACACACACACACACACACACACACACACACACACACACACACACACACACATATAAAGACAATCTCTGCTCCCACCGTAGTGTAATTTCTATAAAAACCTCCACTGTCAAATGAGGGGCTGAAAAGATTTTATGTATGTTTGCCTCCACCATTAAAACACACGCGTACATACATTGTTGTCCTCCCTTCCAGATGCAGCCAGATGTGACTTCCCTATTTACTCTACTGTTCCCTTTTCTCTTCCTCAGATGTCTTTGATGGAGCATGGGGTAATCCGGCCAGTTACAGCGGTGGCGTGGACCTCCAACACCAGCACCTGCCCCAAAGATTTCACACTGGTATATATACTTATACAGAGATTAATGTTGTATACAACTGTTCATATACAATAGTACATTGTTGCCACTGGAGTAACAATGTTAAACCATTTTTAAAAAACTACCAAATTTCACTCCGCGGTAACCACAAACAGTTTGCTCGAGTGTTGTGAGAATTACAATATATCTTCCCTTCCTTGTTGTAGTAACTGACAACCTGAAAGACTTATTCTGTACTGTGGTGTACTGTGGTGTACTGTGGTGTACTGTGGTATACTGTGGTGTACTGTGGTGTACTGTGGTGTACTGTGGTGTACTGTGGTATACTGTGGTGTACTGTGGTGTACTGTGGTGTTCTGTGGTGTTCTGTGGTGTTCTGTGGTATACTGTGGTATACTGTGGTGTACTGTGGTATACTGTGGTGTACTGTGGTGTACTGTGGTGTACTGTGGTATACTGTGGTGTACTGTGGTGTACTGTGGTATACTGTGGTGTACTGTGGTATACTGTGGTATACTGTGGTGTACTGTGGTGTACTGTGGTGTGGTGTACTGTGGTATACTGTGGTGTACTGTGGTGTACTGTGGTGTACTGTGGTGTACTGTGGTATACTGTGGTGTACTGTGGTGTACTGTGGTGTACTGTGGTATACTGTGGTGTACTGTGGTATACTGTGGTATACTGTGGTGTACTGTGGTATACTGTGGTATACTGTGGTGTACTGTGGTGTACTGTGGTGTACTGTGGTATACTGTGGTATACTGTGGTGTACTGTGGTCGTGTACTGTGGTGTACTGTGGTGTACTGTGGTATACTGTGGTATACTGTGGTGTACTGTGGTGTACTGTGGTATACTGTGGTATACTGTGGTATACTGTGGTGTACTGTGGTGTACTGTGGTGTACTGTGGTCGTGTACTGTGGTGCCACAACAAAGTACATCATTACAGGGTTAAAATTGGCACGACATCCAGCAGCATTAGAGTGAAGTCAAATGTTGTTGGCGGGCAGTTTGAGTGTGTTGATGAGCTGTAAGCATTACAACATTTTGAGAATACTCTCAGAGAGCTCCTGACTTAGCCTAAATAAATTCTATCAAGGAGTCCTTGTTTAGGAGAGATTTAGGAAACTTCTCTGAGCACGGCAGGGAGGGAAAACTGTTTCTGTAGTGAGAAGCTGTGGTTGAGCCAGTTGGTAGGTATGACGCACTCTTTTAAAAGAGGTGTGATAGGTTAAAAAAAGAAGAAAAGAAAACGGCACACTTAGTGATGATGGGCATAGAGTGAATAGAATTGAGTCTCTATTCAGACATGGTGTAATTATAATGACTATTCTATGTCATGAACGCCTCTGTTGAATAAGTTGCAAACACAGGCCTCCTTGCTCATGCTGATAGATGTCATATTCATTCATCATGCATGGTCGGCATGTAAATCTATAAACCAGCAAACGCTGTGGCATTTTTTCCAGTGTGCCAACCGTCTTCGTGTTGAGATCCCTTTTTATTTCTGCTGTTATTGTGTTGGGTGAGAGTTGTGAGCGTATCTCTCATGAGATTGACCACAAACGTTATCCTTGAGCCATCTAATGTGAAGTGTTTCATGAACTCGCTGTCATTCCACATTGGGAGAATATTTCTCCTGCCTCTTTGTCTTTCCGTGATCTTCACCTCCGCCTTGCTAAAGAGACCCTGAAGGAGAATCGTGAAGTTCGAGTTTTGAGTCAAAAGCCAAACTTCTAAGCCACCACTCGCGTCCGGGCGCTCTCTTTGTGCCCCAACTTGCCAAATGTACTTCCCTTCTGACATGCCCGTTTATCATGTTGTTAGTGATGTCAGATGTAGTATTTCTAAATGTACCTCTTCTCTTTCTCTGTCCCTCTGCAGATCAGCATCACAGAGGACGGAGCGGCAGCGAACTTTACTCGCAGCTTTGCCATGAAATCTGGATATTACCTCTGTTACAGCAAGGTAGCAGAGAGAGATCAAATCACAGATGCACTTCTATACTTTTAACTATGATATGAGAGACATATTACTCATGTATTGCACTTGTCCCCCCCTGTCTTCCATAAATGGACTGTGTGTCTCTCTATCTATATAGGACATGACAGCTGGTATGGTAGTGTCGGACATTCAGCTGATCTCAGACAAGGAGTCTATTCCTCCTGGTTACTGCTATATAGCAGAGCACCTCGAAGCAAGTGAGTACATACACACTCGCGTTTTTGTCTGTCTACACGTGTGAGGGACTTTATTGGCATCATGTATTCTCTTGCCCCTAAACCATCACAACTAAATGCCCCATCCTTTACCCAGAATTAAACTTAACTCTAATCTTAACCTGCAAACAAGTCGTGGTGAGGACTGGCCAACATGTCCTCACAATGCACACATGTCCTCACTACAATGGTGGAGAGCTGCAATCGGTCCTTGCAAAGATAGCAGTGCAAGCACACACACACACACACACACACACACACACACACACGGGTGTCGCACATCCCTGATATTTGATGTTTTTCTGGTATTTGATGTGTTATTTACATTTGTGTCCGTCCGTCCAGAGGCCTCCGTTTGGAAGAAGAAACGTGTGTGTGTCCGCGTCGTCCCAGTGGGCAGTGTGGACACAGCTGTGTTGGATGTCAAAGTGACTGCCAAAAGCAAAATGATGTTGCAGCACTACACATATGTGGGGTTGGTAACTTTCACACATGCAAACATTTGACTTGCAACCAGTTTTTGAATCAAAGCGATTCTTAAATCCCGTAGCCCCGGAACACGGTGATCTGCATTCGGATTGTGCATTCAGTTCTTCCTTTGTATTTACACTCGTGTGTGTGTGTACGCGTGTCATTTAACGTGCCTTTTTCCCCCAGAGACGTCCACGGCTACGTGTTGTGGTGCAGAAAGGGACTTTTTTCCAGCCCCATGCCTCAGGCGATGCCCCGTAGCGTCAGCCTGGACATGCGCAGGATCTCATTGGACCAGCCGTCTGCTCTTCTGCCCCTTCGACCCAGGTGCGCCACTTAATTAATGTCTGGAGAATAATTCGCAAAATTGATACTTGTCGTTGTTCATTCAGGGACATGTCGTGGCTCCTCTGGTACACAAGGTGTTTGAATAGAGCCCATTCAAAGGACAAGAACAGATTAGAGAATTAACATTGGTAACCAATGAGACGTGTGTTTCTCTCCATGAAAAGTGTAGGTCAAAAGAAGAGAGAAGCATGTTTTGTAACTCAACAGTAGAGGACTGTTGGCATAAATACCTATCTATTTGTTTCCGCAGCAACCCCCCTCACCCACTGCCACAAAACAAACTGAGTCAGAGACGCCACAGCCTCAAAAACAAGGACTACACGGACAAACCTGCTGACTGCAGCATGCAGGGGATCACAGGTGCTCCAAGTCTCCCCTCACACACACAGGAAACATATTGCTTATTTCTCCCAGCAGGCAACTCACTCAACTCTTACCCGCCTTCCCTCTCTGCAGCTTTAGATGGAGTTCCTTTTAGCCTTCACCCAAAGTTCAATATCCAGGCAAACGGCGCGGTGCGTTTGATATTTTCCTCACTTTATCTCTCATTTCATGCTTTCCCCCCCCCAAGCTTCTAATATAAGCATGTATTCATATCTCTCTCTCTCTCTTTTAGGCCCTTCAGCTGAACTCTCAATTAAACAACATTCGTATAAAGTCCTTTCAAGACATTGAAAATGAGGTAGGGTCACAAATGACTCTCAATTTCAGCCCAGTGATCCTTCAATTAAGACCATGCAATTATCCAAACAAAGAATACACTCACTTTGCTTTGTTCTTTTTTTTTTTTTTTAGTATAACTACACTTTTGCGGTGGAGGAATCTGCTGCAAAGAGAACCAGACCATCAGTGCCAACAGGAGGCGCCCAAACAGCTCAGTGATCGTTGAACTTTGACAAAGCAACAATTGCAGACTTGTGTGTTTTGCTCGGTCCAAAGGCGTTCAGCATGACACCTCTCAGCATGGTACAGATGAAGGATGACCTCACCTACATGTACACTGTAGGCTTCTAATGTTAGGCTTGACAATCGTACTTCAGAGGGTTTCCCCCTTGCGTTCCTTTTTATTTGTCTATCATGCCAAGTCTATACTCCGTTACCGTCTTCAAGCATTCCAAGTTTCTATTTGCCAAAGGAAAGGCCTGTTTGAATGACATCATACTGGTAATGATGTTTGGATTGTTACACTGTTAAAGAAGACTTTTTTTCATGGCTGAATTTCAGAATTTTGTCTAATTGTATGCTTAAAAAAAAAAATGCTTTATCACATCACAAAGATGCACTTGCCCTTTAGGATGTCTGCTGCTTGCTCTGTTGAATGTTACCTGATATCCTTCAGGGCTACGCATCTTTTAATCGTTTGAATCATCATGTTGAACTTTGCTGCAGACGTCTAACTGAGCTCAATAGATACACGAACATATCTAAATGTAGGATATAGTGCATTTCTTGTATGAAGAGTAGCCTACTACTACAGGTTTGTATTATTCCAGAAATGCATAATATATCCTATTTTCAGGTGAATGGAGGAAGGTTGTATATTTAGCTCTGTGTGTTCGTCATACTTACGATATGTGGGGGAAAAAGGGGAGAGAATCTGGTTGTTGTTTTTTAACTATCAGGCGGAATAAGGACCAAATATTTATCTTTGACATTGTACAATATATAAAGACATGTTGTTTTATTGTCTGCATAGTAAACTTTTATTGCATGGAAAAAATAAAAAGCAAAGAAACACTACTTCTACACTACTTGCGGTTTTGTTGTTTACATACAGCACCACCTTAGATATTAAGCCACTCTGCATTTAAGGCACATTTGATGGATTAAGACTAGTTTGAAATACAGCTTGAGAACGTAAATTGTTGACAATTCGATTATGTGCTGTAGGCGACCACCAGAAGAACTGAACATAACTTGTAGTCCGAAGAGATGTTTTCATTGTGGTGGCCTCACCTGACCAGTGAGTAGGAAGGACCTGGACAAAGGCAACAGGTGCTGACCTTTATATCGATGTGTGCAGTTTGCCTTACTTTATGCACACAACCACATGCTGAATAGAGGAAGTGGTTCGTTCATTCTTCCTGCTTTGATTTTACAAGCCACTCTTGGATTCAAATCGGTAGTCCTTCAGAGACAAGTCGTTGTCTTGCAGATTTAACACCAGAACACTCTGTTGCTGAAATTAAACTCGGTTGAGTTTCCTCACTCACAAAAAAAAAAAAGCTTAACTGAAAATGGTAATTTTATTGCCAATTCTGGATCCATTCTCTTCATCATTTCCATTATATCCAAAATATGACATTTTATTCCACCCTCAGAGTATTCTGCATCTATTCACAACAACTTTACTTCGACAGATCTACATGTTTACAGCTCTTTTGATGGTAACATTTTACATGTAAATGCAGAATATTCAATAGTTGGAAACAAACGTTATGGTGCATTACTGCCACCTGCTGTACTATGTTGGATTGTCAATAACGGACATGTTATGTATACATTAGCTTTTACATCATCGTCTCCCCTGCATAGTAAACTGTTGTGCAACCTGTTAGGTAAAATGCTTCATGCGTTTTGTAAATTATTTGCTTTTCAGTTTAAAACTTGTATTTTTCTTGAATGACAAATATCACAAGTTACTAAACTCCAAAATGATTCCCTAAAATTGCTTTTTGATTAACAATCCAAAGGGATTTAATTTATACTGATATATAAAAAAAAAAAAGAGCTGGTAGTCTAGACTTGATAAGAGGGAGATAAGAGTTATAAATATTTATAATATAAAATCAAACAGTAAGTGATTTAATTCCTTGTGGTGTGAACATCTGTAATTTAAGTGTATTGTGCAGATAATTAAGCGTAGCTACAGTAAAGTATTTCAGCAGTATGTCATATACAGTAACAGACATGTTATCTAACCCACTAATGTTGGTTAGTTAATGTTACTAATGCTGATACTTGTGCTATTACACCGTCATTGGTCGTATTTAGCTTCCATTTTCTGTATGAGGGTGATATGTGCAGCAATGCAGTCACACACTGGCTCTCTTTCTGGTCTGTTTGTTCTGCTTTCCGGAAAACGGGCTCTGATTCCAACCAGCTGTTTCCCGCCTCGCACAGATCAGCTGCACGCACACACACACACACACGTAGTAGGCGGAGGGATCAGACACACACACACACACACACAGACACGTAGTAGGCGGAGGCAAGAAGCCACACACACACATTGGAGGGAACCCCATCAGCTGTGGGAAGCAACACAGCTTGAACTTACTTTTATTTTTCTAAGTCTATTCTTCAGATTGGCACATTTTGAAGCCGTATTTTAGATATGCGCCATTGAGGAGTACAGCGAGAGCTCGGTGCTAAAAACGTACATCATCAGTATTTTAACAAGGACAGCAGTGGAGGAAGAAGAAAAAAAAAACAGAAAACACGGACTCCAGAAGGTGGCTTTGAAAGCATGGAATATTTCATGATGCCGACAGACAAGATAGCGTCCTTACATCATTTCAAGAAGACGGAGAAGGATGTTATTGGAGGTCTCTGCAGGTGTGTAGCTGACTATTTGTCTGTTGATACGAAACCGCTTGCACAAATCATCCCTCGTGTCGCTGTAGTGTGTATGTGTGTGTGCGTGAGATGCAGCCCGACTTCAGTTAGCATGCTAGGTGTTAGCTTCGCTGCGATGTATTGGCAGCAGGAGCATGGTTGTAGAAATTAGCAGCTTGTTGGCCAGCTGCTGCAGTTGGCGGCGGGGATATTGACGATAGTTCAGCTAATGTTATTACACTGCCTGGTCTAGTAACGTGTAATAACCCGAAGGGCTTGTTTGCAGCCATTCCACTCAGAAATATGTAAATCAGCGCCATGAAATCGATACATTTGCTTCCAGTTGAACGCCAACCACGTGGTAGTTAACGTGTTCCCCGCCGCTCCGCTGCTAAACACCAAATCACATGTTTGAAACCACAGTTTCGTACACCCGTTGCCATTTTTGCCAAATTGCGTGTATGGTATAACGTATATGTCGAGGTATGAATGCGGCTCGGTGAATTTGGGGGTTCGGCTTTACTATGTGCGTAGCAGCCATGGTCGTGTCGTGTGCTAAAATTAGCCTAGCATGGCTAACTCGTTAGCTACCAGGACGCACTCGTTTTCTCGCCGTGTTGTGGCAGCACGGACTCGCTTTCACGCGTGTGTACTAGCGTGTTTAACTGAACCGTGTCGTCTCATAAGTGTGACGGGGGGCCGTGTATCTTCATCCCGGAGCAGCAGACCAGAGGGTGACTGCTAGCTTAGAGCTAACGGTAGAAAGCATTGTTCTCCATGATGCCAGGGGGCCTGCAGCAGCTGCTGCTGCTGGCGGAGTCACATTTCACTGCTGCCGCCGTCCAGACTGTCCGACGCGCCCTCCGGCGGCCATGTTGAAGGTCCGCAGCTCCCGCTGACAACAGCTGACTTCATCTCTAAACTTTAATAACACCGGCACGTTTCAACTGCGTGGGATGGATGTATTTGTTTTTATGTGCCGTTTCTGGTCGGATATCTGATAGATGTGTGGAAACATGACAATAGTAAACATGACGATGGGCTGAAGTCGGTCTTTGACATTTGCTCAACTACATGGTTTCATCAGAGGACAATATATCATTAAATGCTGCTTATGCTCCGCAGTCGGCTCTACATTCACTATAAGGGCTTTAACCAGTAGATTAAGATGTATGTAAGAAAGCTTTTCAAAATAAGATTAAACTGAGGCACGTAATTAAGCAATTCGAAGATTTATGTTCATACATAATGAGATAATAAAGGTGTTTTGGTTTTTGCAGCTTTTTAGTAAATATATATAAATAATAAAAACTCTGAACATTAGTGTATGGCTGCACACCCACAAACTCATCTTTTATGGAGAATAACTATTTAGAGCCATGTGCGCTGTGTCCTCTGTCTGACCTCTTTCATTTTTGTAAACATAATCTTTTTGGCACCATAATCACCTTTAATGGGTTACGCATTTCTCCCCCGAGTAAACATGACAAAGAGGGGTTTGCCACCATAACATCCAATCTCGTGGGGCAGTGTGTGTGTGTGTGGGGGGGGGGGGCACTGAGTTCAGCCAAACTCAAAGATCTCCAGGCGACTAAACCGAGGAATGTGAGGTCGAGACTAAAGCCCAGTAAAGAGTCCAGGTTAAAGGTTTAAGTAGTCCGTGTCAGAGATCAGATTATTGCTAATCGTTGCTGTTTATTTTAACCTTGACCAAGAAGAGCAGATTCATGCGTTGCTTATATATGTCACCTTTTTCTGTTCGCTGCGTTTTCTTTGATGTTGACAGCGTGTTAGAATTATTTGAAAGGAGAAACTTTCATCTTTCATCCAAAATTAGAAGAAGGATCAAATGTGCGTCTGAGAGGAGCTAATGCCTTCTCATTGGACACAGCGCCCGCGTGGACAGAATAATGAGCGTCTCTCTCCTTTTGACCTTGCTCCCTCAGCCTGGCCAACATCCCCCTCAGCCCGGAGACGGCCCAGGACCAGGAGAGACGAATCCGCCGCGAGATTGCCAACAGCAACGAGCGCCGGCGCATGCAGAGCATCAACTCGGGCTTCCAGTCTCTCAAAACACTCCTGCCCCACACAGACGGGGAGAAACTCAGCAAGGTGCGGAACACACGCACACACCGGCGCTTTGTGACGAGTGCAGATCACGACACACTGTTAAGCTTTTGGTCCATGCACCATTCTCCTATTCACTTTATTTGGTCCGTCCCTGCCAGGCGGCCATCTTGCAGCAGACGTCGGACTACATCTTTGCCTTGGAGCAGGAAAAGACGCAGCTCCTGGCACAGAACAACCAGCTCAAACGCTTCATCCAGGTAAAATAATTGTGTCAAACTCATTTTTGAATGAATGCAGCCCAAGCCACGCGGCATGGCCTGTATGCTCGCTCTGTGTGTTTGTGACAAAGCGGCAGTGTTTGACCTGGGAATGAGAACAGGCTGCACAACCTGTAATAATTATGTTTGCATAATTGTAGTCTGGAAAATATATTCTTTCACCAGCCCAAAAGGGTCTTCTGATTGAGTTCCACCCGAAGCACAAAGACAAAGACACTGTCTTTTGGCAAAGACAGTGCACTCCTTTCTCCATCTGTATTCAGCCATGTGAGAAACGTGTGTTTACCCGTTTCTTTTGTTTACCACGCTGTTGGTTCACCTGGCGCTTTGTTGTCTCGCCCAAACGGCCGATTGTTCAGCTCGGCACAAGCAGCGCGTGTCTTTTCTGAAATAGAGTGGAGACTTCTCATGATCTGTGCAGAGGGCGGTGCTATGTTGGTTCCATTCCTTCACTAATATTAAACATGCACTATTTAATACAGCGGTTGTTTTACATTTGACCGTGTCCCTCCAGGAGTTCAGCGGCTCATCGCCCAAGAGGAGGCGAGCGGAGGAGAAGGATGAAGGGATCGGGTCTCCAGACACGCTGGAGGAGGAGAAAGTAGAGGAGGTGAGGAGGGAGATGTTAGAGCTGCGACAGCAACTGGACAAGGAGCGCTCGGCTCGCATGCAGCTGGAGGAACAGGTGAGACAATGAAAGACGTTAGTTCAGTAGGACCGGAGTGTTACGCTTTCACAGTAACTGTTTGGTTCTCAGGTGTTAAACTTCTCTCAATCTAATTATATGATTGAGATATTTCACCGTTAAGTTGACTGTGATGCTGTTTGTGTTTGTGCCAACTGAGGAAAGTGATGAAAACATCACCAGTATGACCAGCATTAAAGAAATGCGTCGCCCCGAAATATCATTTGTATATCCATTACTCACCCCGTGTTGTCCTGAAGAACACGTTTTTCTTGCATGTCTCCTCTGTGAACGAAGAATACAAAGACGGAGGAAGTCAAAGATGCATGTGTTTGGGAAGTAGTGAGCATACGACTGGATCTCTGATTATGCTGCGTGAGATTTGTGAGAGTTTGAAAACCGATGTTTTCGAATAGCTTTTCTGTTGTTAAACACGCCCCCACTTTTATTTCAGTACTTCAGTTCATCAAGACTTTACTCTGGTATTGTATTCTTTGTTCATCGAGAGAAAAAAATAGTTGACCCTATCTCCAGGCTGTGGAATGTCACAGTGGTCATTAACTAGCAAAAACACCCGGACAAACTATTCAGTTTCACCAGCCACTTCTAATCAGTATCTGGGTCCTGCACATGATTATCAGTCACCTCATCAGAGTGGTGGCTGGTGGTGGTGTTGGCAGAATGACCAGTTAGTTCCTGATAGGCTCACATCCTGGATCTACCCGAAAAGCAGGTTAAGACAAAAGGGACTGAACAGGTGGTGGAGACAAACAGAGACTGAGGTAGTGAGAGAGAAAAGTAAACAGCAGTGGAGATGCAGGCTTGAGATAAATGGAGCTGCGCAGTAATTCAGTGCTGTTAATAGAACACCATACTGCACAATGGAGAACAATAGAAAAGCAGATCTAGGAATGAAAGTGGATTAACCGTGGAAGTGCTGTGATTAACCGGCGCGCTGCTGTGTGTTTTGTGTGCAGGTGCGATCTCTGAGCAGCCAGCTGCAGCCGGATCGTCTGAAGGTGATCACTCAGCAGGTGGAGGAGGAGCAGGCGCTCCTCCAGAGCCAGACGCTGTTACGGCTGCAGCAGATCCACGCCGCCAACAGACGACCACACAGTCCACAGGTCAGAGACACTCTGCAACGCTGAAGTGAGGCATTCTGGGCTGTCACGCAGGGCTTGACGAATATTTTGTTGCGTCCCCCAGGTGCTGGCGTCTCCCACTCCAACTCCCACTCCCCCTCCCCCTGCCCCAACCCACCACCCCACGGTCATCGTTCCGGCCCCGACACTAACCCAGCACCCCCACCATCACGTCACCGTGGTGACCATGAGCCCGTCTGCCCACACCGGCACCGTGTCCACGTCCAGGCAGAACCTGGACACTATTGTGCAGGTAGGAGTTCTTGTTTCCCTTTGACGTCTCTTGGTGGACTGAATACTCGCCGCAAAGCCTTCAGTGTGTTTCTCGTTGCACTGCTTTCAGGCCATCCAGCACATCGAGCGCGCTCAGGAGAGGAGAGCGAGCGCCGAGGAGGAGCAGAGACGAGCCGTCATCGTTAGCCCCGCCCACGTCGCCATGGACACCGCCTGCTCGGACACAGACACCGACACAGAGGGCGAGGACTGCTCGATGAACTGACCCCCCCCCCCCCCCCCAGAATGGACTCACATACACACACAAACACTTAAAATACCTACTCACTGTAAGATTCCCTCCAGGAGCTTGACTACTTTTTAACAAAAAATCTTTTTGGCATTATCCAAACTCCTAAATCCAGTGGTTAAGCTCTGTGTCAGTCTTGTACTGTAAAATCTCAAAAAAAGTAGGATGGTCAGCGCGCAGAGGAGGCCCTGTGGGGGTTTCTAAAAGGCTGTTTTTCAACGTCGGAGCCGGTCTGTGGCCTCCTCGTGTAAAAAGCTCTCCGCATCAGTCCGTCCTCCTCGTGTGTTTATGTGCTACATGCTGTCGCCACTGGCACGCTGACAGTATTATTCGTGCGACAAATTGACGGAGCCAGTACAGTGGAGAGTTGAATGTAACAAACACAATAAGCAAGCAGCTCTTGAATCTGAAAAGGGGACACGGAGCTGCAGTTATTTCTTCCCCAGTCTTAATCACTTTGTTTCTCTTTGTTTCCACAAAACCCAACTTAAAACTACAACAGAAGGCATTTCTAAATTAAAAAGTTAGGGACAAATTAAAACTTAATTGCAAAGTAAATTTGAGGAAAGATGTTGAATGAAATTATGTCTGATTTACTTGAAAAAAAGGTTGTTTTTGATATCTAAATAAGCCCTTAAAAAATAAGCTGTTGAACAATTTACATTAATCGTCTTTTTAGTTTTAATGTTCTTCATGTTTTTTGTTAACGTTTTTTTTTATTCTGTCAGGGTTACTGAATGTCGAAGGTTAACATTTTGTTATGTTGAGATTAACAACTTAAAATTGGAGGTTTGTCGGGTTTTTACGGAGAACCGGAGGCCTTGAGATGAATCGTGATTTTAAATGTTCATTTCTTATCTACTGGTGGTCGTTTCACCCCAACTTAAAAAAAAAAAAGGATGTTTTTATAAAACAGAACCAAATATTGCTTCATTTCCGTAAAACAAACAGCATTTTAGTGACTGTTATTAATTCTCAATTATTATTATGAGACAATTTGACTTAATCAAACTTCATCCTTTGCATATGAGAATATGTAAAGTTTGTCTGATGTTTAAATCTGAAACAGATTGTATGAAGGCTTCCGGTTTTCCTCCAAAGACTTCCAGTCCATCTTCTGCTCTTGGTTTGTTGATTTCAGTAACTATGCACTAGTTTTATGGTATTTATGCAATTCCATCTTCAGTACATTAGTCGGTGTCGTTTATACGTGAGGTGAAGTTATCTATGCACCGTTGATGGGTGTGTACATTACACCTCCAGTCACAGAATGTAGTCTCTCTGTCAGCCCGGTGCTCTGCTGACCAGCAGCGAGCCGAGGCCCAAACTCCTCATGTAACTCCACACGTGGCCACGTTTTATTACGTGTCTTGAGTTTCGTCTCGTCATTTCCACAGCTTGGTATTGCTTAGAGAGCAGGGGGGGGAGGGAGGGGGGGGAGTTGTGTCTGGTTACAAATGACAGCAGATTTTGTGTTATCTAGTTGTGAGATACATATACTCACATGAATATCAAATAACATCACAATATAGGCAGGTCACATCTTACTGGACTCCAACCCCCCAAAAAAAAGCATCATTTTTGGAAAATGAATTCCTTTTAAGAGGAGATCAGCAGCTGTTCTGTAGAATAGTTCACTGTAAGTTTTCAGTGCATCAGATGACACAAAAAAAGTCCAAAACTCTAATGAAAAGAATACTGAACTGATCTGAAGATCTCTCCCCAAATGCACTGAGTCTGTCCACCTCATGTTGCGTTGCTTATATTTCTCGGGACGTTGACTGGAAATCCCTGCTCCGAGCCTCCCCCCCTGTCATACTCAATTTGATACGCTGACTTGATGCTGTAAACATTCCTTTTATTTGGATTTTGTATCTGTCTTTTGATCTCTTATATGTTCTGTTGCCAATTGAATGCATGTTACTAATTGCTGTTTTCTCTTCTCTAAAGCGGGCTTTTTTTATTTTTATTTTTTGCAGGTTTCCTTTTTTTTTTTTTCTCTCTCTCTCTCTTACAAACACATGACTGATGCGTTCAGTGTGAAACTGTCTTGTGTGAGATGTGCTGACATTTTTCACTCACTGAGTTCAGTTTTCTATCTGCGTAGACTAGCGTGTCTCTCGTCAAACATGGTGAGGACTTCTAATATGTTCTTTGTGAAACTTTGTTTCAGGGTTTGGTGTTTTGTTGACAAATGGTTAAGCCACAGGCCGAGTTTAGGCCGAGCGGTTTGTGATTGGTCAGCTGAACACTTCTCCCCAAATGTTTCTGTATATTGTGTTGCAGCACTGTTGTCTTTTGGTGGAATTTGAGATATTTGATATGAAGCACTTGCTGTTCTGTACTGCCTGAATCAATGATGAGGAAGAATTATTATTTTGCCATTTATTTTTTTGTAAACTCTTGCTGTGACGCGACTCAACAGCTGTTTATTGTGTTCTGCTTTTCTGTCTTTTCATTTGTCTTTCTTTGTCTGGTTTTCCATTTTTGATGACAAGCATCGTTTTTTTTTTTATACTTTTGTGTTTTTGTTATTTTTCCCATCAGTCCAGGTCGATGAGAAGCTGTTATATTTTGTTTATAAAAACTTGGGTAAACAGGCCTTTGTAAAGATGAAAAAAAAATAAAATTTGTACTTTTTTTATTACACCCTTCTGCTTCCTTTGCTTTACCTAAATGATGCATGATATGGACCGTTTTGTCCACCAGAAGGCGACATTGAGCGACTCCTTCAGCAGCAGCGAAGAGAAGCTGCTCTGCAGCCTTGACTTCACATTTGTGATAAACAGGTGGAACACAGGCCTCCTTTTAGTCTCCTTTAGGCTAAATACAATTACTACAGCTGTGAGAAGTGTACGTTTGAAAGAAAAATCCCCTTTTGTCTTTGAATGCTGGTGTAGAAAGCAATAAATACACTTCTGGATTAAAAGCTGCATATATAGAAGCTCATTAAAAATCAATGACTTTTACACAGTAGGTGATTAGAAAGACCACAGCATGGTCAGCCAGTTTCTATGTGCTTCTCTCTGCTCCAAACATTCCTGATGGGGCCAGGCAGCTGCTTTGACACACAATGGCTGATATGGCTGCAGTTTCTCCACTGGCATGCCCTCTGACCTTTAGCCAGAAGCCAGAGCAGTATATATAGGCGGGGGAGATGAGGGGAAGGCCCCTGGCAGCCAACATGAAGTCTCTGCTGTCTGTGTGCTGCTTGCTGTCTCTGCTGGCCCTGTCTGCTGCAGGTAAAGTGGACGGTTTATGTCTTATATTCAAAATATTCAGGGTGTTAGTGCCGTCGGATGCATGTGAGAGTTATTTTAGCAGGTGTGGTGTATGTGAAATGATGATCACCAGATATCTGCATAGGTGTTTTTGAACATATCAGAGCTTTGTATGTCTTGCTGAGAGTTGACTGTGGACAATCATTTTAGAGGTCAATAATATGCAGGAAACGTGAACAGATCAGTATATTTGTATTGTGTCGTTGCATTAAATGAGTATGAATATTCAGCTAAATGAGCTACATCTAGGATTGATAATTTTGCTTCCTGCCAGTTGCGTTGAAATATGTTTCAAAAATTTGACTGACATCTATACTCGCGTAACTCAGCTGATTGGGCAGGAAAACGTGTACTGAATGTTACCCTGGAACACTGTGGAGCTTTGTGGTTGTACAAATGAAAAAATCCGGGGCTAAGGTGGCACCAGCTGATGGAAACTGTCCTGTCTGCTGCTGCTTATTCTCTCTGCCCTGGAGAGAAACGCAGTGACGGCTCTGACGGGAGTGACTTGGACTCACTACAAAGAGACACTCTCTCTGCTGCAGCCAAAGCAAAAGCTGGCAGAAATGATCACTTTTCCCACTGGATCTATTTCCGTTCGACTGTGTCTTCACAGCAGTTGCGTGTACGTGTGCTACTCAGTCAGTGCTCAAGTGAGGATTTTTTGGCATTTTACAGTCGCTCGATGCTGTTTTACACGCTTACCTTTATTCCACGTTGAATTAATGAATACATTGTTTAAACTGAGAAAATCCCGATGACACTAGTGATACATAATATAACTACCTACAGAGGTGTATACACCACAATTGTTGCTCTGCTTGTTTACACACGTTTTACATAAGTTACTTGTCCTGTTTGGTTAAAGCCGAGGACAGACGGTACCCTTGTCTGTCCTTCCTCTGGTTCATTTTGACCTCTGCAATTTGCCGTAGTCAGGCGTCAGTCCGACAAAGTCACCAGACACTGTGGTCATGTCCCTGATACACATCTCTTTTAAGACGCTCAGGAACGCGCACACATCTACATCATCAATAGACACAAGAAGACTCACTTGCACTTGAAATCGCAAGACAATCATAAATTCTTACAAATACACTCCATGTCTACAGCTAAAAGTCAGCGCTGCATCAAATGTCTCAAATAAAAAGCGTCATCACTCCCACTCTGCTCTATCCGCAGAGCTGCTAAATCTGTCAACAGCGTCCATGTCCAGGGGATGTCCCAGCTAAAAGAGGCATGAGAGAGCACAGCAGAGGACATGTAGGACCAGGAGTTCAGCAGCCCAAAAGTTGGACTGTGTTTAAAGTCACAAGTGTCGTTAAAAGTGTAGGCAAATGGAAATATACTGAAGTAATGACAGAGCTGAAGTGGCAACATCCCCCTCCACATACTGCGTTTAGATTTGTGTGAGCGTGGGCATGTCTCAGAAAGTGTGAGACTTGACAAATATAGCACAACAGGAAGGTGTTACAGGTTTATTATCAAGAGAGAACGAGTGTGTGGCTTTAATCAATAAGTATGAGTGCTGAGACAGATGCTGATTTGTTTAAGATGAGCCAGACGTGCAAACCCACCGCTGACAGGCTGTCTGTGTTTCCTGTGTATTCTGGCTTTAAGCTCTGGTGTCTCAAAAGGAGACTGTTGCAAGTGTTAAAGCACATTAACTTATACCATTCATCAAGTTCGAGTTACACAGTAAGCAGGGTGCATGTCAGCGGTACTGGTGCTGCTGATGCATTTATTGTTCTTGCTCTTTAAAGAGATACTGAGTCACGCACCGCCGCCGCCGCACACTGTTGCAGGGAAGGTGAGCAACAGTGCAGCAGAGTTTGCAGGCCGGCCTCGCGACAATCACAGGGACGAGTGGAGCGCCACACTTTACTGGAAATAGAAGTGGAATTATCCCTCCTTCTTTTCGACCCTCTGACTCATTATGGGTCTATTTCTGTCCCAAAGATGTACCATCCAGCTCACAGGCACCTGTCCCACTCTATCCCCGCGACACTGTGCTCACAGCCCAGGCCTCAATGTAGCAACAGCTGGGGTGAGGAGGCACAATGCACTAAACTCTGATGGCGGTAGAAGCAGACAAAAGATGTGCAGTCTACACTCATAACTCTAGATAAATAACGTGCTGTGTTTTGGATGTGCACACTCTGACTTTGACACTGCGATAATGTTCAAGTTAGTTGCATGTATATAATTACACAGCATACATTTTGCTTTAAGAAAAACTTGATGTGTATTTTATTTATGCTTAACTTAAATTATAACAGTGGCGTTGCAAATGTATGTACGACAATACTATCAAGGATAAAGCTGCACTTATCAATGTGGTTGTATTGGGTTAAATTACTATGTATAAAGAGCACACTCATAGCAATGAATCTACTGAGGATTATCACCCGACTCTGCAGTTTCCCTCAGATCTATCGTGCATTTCAGTGTCTTTTAGCTCATTGTCTTGGTTTTACAGAAAAAAATAACTTTACTGATCTGCCCAGCACCAAACGGCAGACAAAGTTGGAGACTAGCTGGTGAATTTAGTGGAGCATTTAGCAGCTAAAGAGCCAGATGTTTGCCTCAGGATTTGGTCGAGACCAAAACAGAGCAACAAGAATAGTCAATGTTAGACTTACTTTCATCAGGTGGACAGAAAGAAAACTCCCAAATGAATCCTAATGTTGCTCTTTGTCTGCTTCGATGTGTAAATGGCCAACAAGCATCCATATCAACTTTATATGGTAATAATATGTCAGTATGTTTATGGCTTGTTTCGCTGCTCCAAAGTGACCAAAAAAAGAATAAAGTGCTGCTTTAAAATAACAAAGTGATGTTAGATGTTGCAGTCTATCAGTTTGTCTCAACATGTTCTGAATGTGCAGGAGTATCACTGCTGAAACAACAATGTTGGCTGAAAGGAACACTAATTCCTCACACATTCCTTCAGCGTGTAGGTTTAAAAAGCTTTCAAATTCACCCATGTAGTACAATTCAAAACTTGAGTTATCTGTATCTCCAAAACATACACATTTTCTGCAATTATGCTAATAAATCATCATCTTTATTGCCGACACTAGCCTGATGTAAAGTTGTTGTAACCGACCCATGCGGTGTACATGAGTGAAAGGAACACATTTTTGAATGCTATGCAGGGTCAGGGGAAAAACATTTCTATGTAAGATGATACATATCTGTGTTGAAAACGTCAGCATGCTAATATTCTACCAATGACAATACCAACATGCTGATGTTAGGCAGGTTTTGTTTGTTTTATGAGGCTAATGGGAATGCCATTAGTTTTGCGGGTATTTTGTCAGAAATCAAAGTGTTGGACAAATGAAAATTTTTGATTTGATGATGGAGCTGGATGAAAAGTTAAGGCATCAACAAATGTATCACAATTCAGACTGACAGAGACCTAATAGTGTATGCTGAGATATTTCCATCAAAACCATAAATATCAACCTCGTGGTGGCACTAGAGGAAAAGTCAGGCGAGTTATCAGGATTAACAATCATCCTCTTTTGACCGTCTGTACCAAATGTCAAGGCAATCCATCCAGTAGTTGTTGAGATATGTCATTCTGGACCAAAGTGATAGACCAACCGACAGACCCATAGTGCCATGTCTTAGAGCCACGTTTGGTAGTATGATTGAAAACCAGAAAACCTACTTGGGATACTGCTTATTTGTTCTTTCCAAATCATTCAGTAATATATTGTTTTGTGTATTTGTCTTCACTTGTATTCCGTCTCTCATATTTTCTTGCCCCGCTCATCCTAACTATGTTAACTTTAATTTAATTGGCCACTACCACAGCAGAAAGTGATCTCTCCGCTTTATCTCCGTAACCATATCAAGGCATGCAGTGCGGTGAAAAGCCAGTAAAACGTATGAAATGTAACGCGGTTACTTTATTAATTGGTTCCCATACATTTCATGCTCGTATCTCAATCATCACATCAAGGTGCTTCCTACATAAACCAGGCAATTAATGTATCAAAGTCAGAGAGCAAAAAATCCCAGAACCTTTAGGATTTACCTTAGTGGATGTAACGTAAACAAACCAGTAAATGGTCATTAGGTAATAGGGACTGACCTTTTTATGTTTTGTTATTTAACTCTGGCAACATATCCTCTGCTGTTGATGTTCATGTGTCAGCACAGGTGATGCTGCAGCACTATTATATGTCATTAGACAGCATCCAAACCCTCCTCATGTCCCAATCAGAGCAGCTGAGGGTGGACAGGCTCATACTGACCTCTGCCAACGACGGCCAGGGAGTACGCCATGAATATGTGACTGTCTCTTAATATCAGCAGACCTTCACAGCCCAAGTGTCATATGTTTCATATGCTGGATTTTGATTTTTTTCTTTTTCTCTTGGATGATTTTGATTTTGGGACTTGCATTACCATTGTGATCAGTGATGGCCCAGCCAAGCACTGGAAATCCATTGGTTTCACTTGTGGTGTTTGCCCGGGTTCGTATTACATTGAACAGTGACACGTCCTGACTAGATTCTTACCTTGGCCTTTGCTTAGACTTGGAATGAGATCAGACTTTTGGTAAAAGTCAAGAGCAAAACTATCATCACAATGCAGAAAAACACTACGGGACAAAACATCTTCACAGTTTGCACGCAGTGGGGATGCTTTGGAAATTTAAACTCAATGTTCTCTGGTCACTGAAGCTGACAATCCCCTCAGGAGGCGACAAGCTAACAAAGCTTCCAGATACACGAGGTGACAAGCGACATTATGAGAATGAAATGGTTTGGTGTGTGATTCAGGGCCTTAAGATAGAGCAATAAAAGCCGTCATGGAGGATGGTGCGGAAAAAAGGAGAATACACAGAGTCCTGATAGCATCATTTAGGATAGCTAGATGAGCATTAGGCCTTCCATATAGCCGTAAATATAAATGTATCTTGACTCAGAAGCAGCTGATCATGGGTTGGTGGACTCAGCCTCAAGGCTTTACACTAGTACTTTCACATCCATTTAAAACATGAAGCAGCTGATACCCAACCTTGTCATGTCATGTCAGCAACGTATTAGCTTATTTATAGTTTCAGATTGTGGCGTAGCATCCCTCAAAATCAAACATGTCATGATATCAGCCTGATAATAGGACTGAATTAATATTTGTGCTATTGCTTTAGACTTTTCCACAGCAGACATTTTGAAATGTCATAGGGCAGGTGTAACTTATGACCCTAATGAGGGCTCTATTACATTTATGTGGTTTAGGAGGCCTTGCCAGTGAGGCAGCATTCACAATACCAGGACCCTGGGACTGGAGGGCCCAAATGGAAAACGAGCCATTGTTTATTCTACAATAATTAAGACAAAATGGTTGCCATTTAAAAGATGTGTTGCTGTTGGTGATGCCCTTTTCAGTTACATACAATTAACAGCTGAAAACAACAACTTCATGTTTGTCTCCTGTTGACTCACTTCTGATTTGTTTGTCCCGATTGATTACAGCCCGTCCAGCTAAAGCCCATGGTCCATCCACACAGGTGTTTTCACTTGTTGCCTGATTGGACCTCTGCTCAGGGCGATGTGGGCGTGTACAAGTTGTGCTTGACTGACACATCCCTCATTAGTTTTGTTGCACCTGTTAGGGCGGGACAACTTACCTTGTTATCATTCTTATTGGTACAAAGTTACAGAGTCTCGTCAGAGTAATTAAAAACACCTGTGCTAAATTCTAATGTTGCTCTCTAACTGCTGGACATGCAAATAATCAACCCCTAAATTAAAAAGTTTGTTATATCATCTTAAAAGGTGTTGATATGTCAATGATGTGTTCACAACTTTGGCCCCCAAGTGGCCAAAAAAATCAGTTACTGCAGGTTTAACAGTGTATGTATCTAAAGCTATCATCGCATGTTAGCTTCTTCCTTAGCATTAGCCTGTTTGTTCATTAAGGGCATTGATCCAGAAGCCTTATGAACATGTAAAACCTGTGACAGCTGGCTACAGCTACTAGTCTTCACCCCTTCTTGTAACATGAACTGGACATACATTTAGCTGTCCTGTATCACACTGTGTACCACTACGCGTTCCTCACTCTTAAGACTGGCAGGCAGTTATAATTAAATAGAGGTCACGGCGAACACTTTGGTTGTGAAGAGTATAATGTACATGTATACATCTGGTGTAATGGTGAGTTAAGTTCCCTGTTTTAGCTGTCATAGTTTTGAAGCCATAGTAACTATAATCTACTGTTTGATGCTGACGGATGGTGATAAACTTCTTGTTCTGAGAACCTATTGTTGCTTTTGCTTTTGAGGAAACTTTGTGTCTTTACAATATAACGTACATTCTATTAGTTATTATCGTCATGTTTTCGTTGTTTGTTATTGTTTTCTGTGCAAGGAACTAAATTTAAATTATGTAATAATATAGATTATGTTTTGAAACATTGTAATATCTTTGACGCAGAGTATAAAGGGGGGGACTAAGTTTACATTAAGCCCCAATTCATTCATTCACCAGTGTGTTTTTTTGTGTTCTGAGTGTTGTGTTGGGGGGGGGGGGGGGGGGGGTAGCAGCAGTGTGACCTGAATGCAGAAATGGCTCCAGAAAACAGTAATAAATGTATGAAACGACAATAAATACATTATTCTATTCCAAGCTGCCCTGTCCACTCAGCGGTCTTCTTTTAGGTTGTCTACACAACTCTACTGCAACTGTCCACCGTACGTCTGCTTCAAATAGTCCTCTCTTTAGTGTCACCATTCAAGGAGCTGAAATGTGAGTCTTAAATCTGGGAGGTGCTGAACATCTGATCTGCTCTGTTCTTGCACAGTGACTGAGCACTGGTCAAACACTGACGTAACAGACAAAGGTGACTGGTCTGCAGAGGTCCTGCTAGAGAGTACAGTCTGATTGGTCAGTTTATTTCTGAACATCTTCCGTTCAAAAGTTAATGACGATCAGGACTCTGATCAGGGATGAATTCTACATTTTTAATTGAATATCTATTTGTCTTGGTGCTGATCAAAAGATCACACATTCCAAATGTTTTTGGAAAGAGACACCAGACCAGAGTTCTCCTGTCTAATCACTTATTTCCTCCTCTTAGATCTTCTGACGGGGCCCTCCATCCACGATGAGGATCCCCTGGTGCGTCTGCAGCTCCAGCAGCCAGAGGGAGATCTCTTCTCCTGTGGATGTGACACAACAGAGGAGCCCGCCAGCCAGAGCTCCTCCAACGACACCCCGGCCCCAGAGAGGGCCATATGCCAGCCCTGCAAACCTCCATCAGCTGTAGATACTGAAGAAGATTCAGCTTCGACGACGGAGCATGAAGAGGAGGAGGAGGCAGCTTCTGTGGAGGGCGATGCTTCCACTGAGGAGATTACAGGCGATGGAGAGGAAGAGCAGGAAGAGGCTGCGTCTCAGGAAGAGGTAGAAGAAGAGGAGACATCTGAGGACAAGGCTGAGGATCAAAGTGTGGAAGAGGAGGCAGTATCTGAGGAGGTTGCATCGTCTGAAGAGGAGGAGGTAGCTGTGGTTGAGGAAGAGGAGGAGAAAATCGAGGAAGGCGAGGAAGAAGCAGAGGAGGAATTATCCAACGACGAAGAAGAAGTGAATGAACCTCAGGAGGAAGTTGCAGAGGTGAAGGAAGCTGCTGCTGAAGAAGAAGCAGTTGAGGAACCAGAAGTTGAAGAGACACAGGAGGATACAGAGGCAGCCGCTGAGGAGGACGGTGTGGAAACTTCCATACATGAGGCTGTAGAGGAGGAAGCTGCTGAGGAAGAGGTTGCGCTAGAACCAGAAGCAGAACCAGTTGAGCTTCCTCAAACAGACTCTGAATCTGAGGAAACAGAGTCTGAAGCGATAACAGAATCTGAACCAGAACCAGAGGTGACTGAAGAGCCTGAGACCGAAGTGTTTGCAGAGCCAGAACCTGAAGTCATTTCAGAACCTGAGCCTGAACCAGAACCAGAAGTGACTGCAGAGCCTGAGGCCGAAGTGTTTGCAGAGCCAGAACCTGAAGTCATTTCAGAACCAGAGGTGATTCCTGAGTCTGAACCTGAACCAGAGGTGATTTCAGAGCCTGAACCAGAACCAGAAGTGATTTCAGAGCCTGAGATTGAGGTGGTTGTAGAGCCAGAGGTGATTTCAGAGCCTGAACCAGAGCCAGAGGTGATTCCTGAGCCTGAACCAGAGCCAGAGGTGATTCCTGAGCCTGAACCAGAGCCAGAGGTGATTCCTGAGCCTGAACCAGAGCCAGAGGTGATTCCTGAGCCTGAGCCAGAACCAGAGGTGATTTCAGAGCCAGAGCCCGAAGTGGAGCTAGAGCCTGTTGTGGAGGAGGTCGCACCAGAACCTGCAGAGGATGTGACTGTAGAAGGGGAACCGGTCATTGAGGAGGCGATGGTGGAGGAGGCACCTGTCGATGTCGAGGAGGTGACAGTGGAGGACGTGTCTTCAGAGGAGCCTGCACCGTCAAAAACCAAAGGTACAAAAAGATAACACCATCTGGGTTTGTAGTATGTCATAAGTGTAACTCTCCTTTCACCTCAATAGAAAAGCTGTATCAGAAGGTAACGTATATCTTTTCACTGACACCATCGTCTTGCCATCATTCTGTCGGACAGTCCGAGCAGCAACAAGTAGAGCAGCAGGGATCCTGTTACAGTAAATCTGTACCCATCCAGTTGCTGCTTCTGTAATTAAGGAAGCAAGCCATTATCTGACGTCTGGGTGTTGACACTTGCTATAAAAGATGACGGCTGAGTCTTAAAAGAGATCCCCATCTATTACTCTGATCCCACTTCATCACCTTCATTCATTACACTTGTGCGAGTGTCATTGGAAGTGGTTTTATGTAACGTGTGTTATCTCTTTGAACTATAGATATCCACAGTAATTGATTTCAGTGAAAGCCTGCGATACATTTCTGACACGATTACTTTTTATTATTTTTAGTTTTTGTCACGTTATCCTGAGAGTTTGAGATGACAAATCTAAATATTTTGAAAACTAATATGGTGTGAATTATTTACTATACATATCAACAAATCATTTACGCAGAGATAGAAATTATTGAACAATAAAAGGAAATGGAATATACCAAGTAATCTTAATCCTAAAGAGGCGAGCAAGACGCATTTCAACAATAATACAATGCTAATACAATTTTCCTCTAAAAAAGCAAGGATGATACCTCACAGGAAGAAGAGAAACGGCAGATCACAAACATTTGAGAAAAACAAGCTCAGAAAAAAAGAGACGGTAAAAAAGAAACATAAAATTCATGAATTTCAAAAGAATTTGGAAACGTTGCATCAACGTACCTGTTATTTGAGGATTTGTAACTATACTCTCCAATAAGGCACACGTAATCAGTTGTTTCTAAGTTGTAATTAATGGCTTTATCAATGGTTGATAAATCCTTCATAAACATTTTATGAAGCAATAAAAGGCCACTGATGACAGGTTTTGGGTTGCCACATTGTGCAAACCCTTTGTGGCTGGTGTTTATCCTGAGAGCACAACCTTCTTTGTCTTTTAAGATAGTACCGGTACTTTAATTTAGCTTGAAAACCCATTTTAAGACCACTCACCCTCTGGAAATGAGCCCCCGGACATCCGGACCAAAATGTATTTATTAATAACTTATTTAAAAGAGGATTAACAAACAGCCAAAGGGATTTTTCACAACCTGTCAACGCAAAAGTTGTCTGTACAAATGGTTGATTATTGACTTTAAAAAATGTCGTAAACATATATATGAAGCTCTGTAGAAAGTATGCTTTTGTTATAAAGTGGTAGCAAATTATGATTCTTGTGTGACGGGACATTTAGCTGAGATGGGCTGTGAAATGACAGCAAAGGTCTCTATCTTTCTCTCTGAGGCATGCAAAGCCCCCTGAATATGACACAGTGTGTAGCTAAAGGGGAATTAGCAACAACCTCTGTTACAGAAATAAACAAACCAAAATAGCAGAGGAAAGGAATAGATGGACAACAGCATGATAAACCAGTTGGTCCTGTACTCTCCCCAGATGGTCTTGTCACTCACAACTCAGGACACCATTTACCTGGGGGAGCACTTTTATTTTGAAACCATGTCAGCTGAGTTTTTAATAATTGGATGAAAGGAGTGGTTCATTTCATGGATATAGCTTTGCAGAAAACAATAAAATTGTGTTCCAGGCCATCTCTGTCCGACTAAGCATTAGCTACTACTACTTCCTGTCACAGGTAAATGCATGTTGACCTTACCAGTTGACTTAACTCTCTGATCCTCCAATCAGAACATCAGGCAGCAGGGCGGACACTGAGGGACCGCAGCCACATTGAGAACACGCTGCGATTGGGTGCTACTGAATCCTCAACAGAGCTCTCAGGTGAGGAACAAAGACATCTCAAAGTTATTGACATAAGACATGTGGTTTTGAATTTCTTTGCTTGAAATGCAGTGAAAGGGCATAAAGCACCTCTCTCCCACCAGCACAAATATATACACCCAAACACTCACACATACACACATTGCACATGCACAAAGGGAAAACCACATCCTGCTGATCAAAAATAGGATGCTTACTGACAAACACTGCTGTGCTGCCCACCATTTCAAATGTCTTTCAGACTTTGGCTGTGGAAACGCCTGTAGTTCAGTATTGAAATGAAGATTGTTTACAGCAACATTGTCAATGGAAAAGAAAAGCAGATGTGTTTGCATGAGAATGAAAGGAAGTTCGAGACAATTTGGGGGGATTTTCTGCCGAAACTATTCTGAAAATTGCTTCATGATGTCTAAGTCCTGGGGCTGTTGTGTGTGTGTGAGTGTGTGTACTATATGCATGTGTGTGAGCGTGTGAGCGTGCAGACACGTCTTGAGGCAGGTGATTAATCAGTGCGAATGTGCAACTTTGTCCTCGGCCATGAAAGCCTCTCTGTTCTCCGAAAGAAGACTGGTTCATTTCAAAGTGCTGCAGCAGAGCCGGTCTTCTAATCACCTCAGCTCGATTTAATCAAGTTTATGAGGGCAATTCATCACGCACCGCCAAGGGAACTGTTGTAATCAGTAATGGTATAAGAGCATTAATAATAATCTTGTCCAAAATGTCTTCTCGCCATTACATCCCAATTAATACATCCAACACTAGCTGCTATGAAGAAGCTGCTGAACATCTACCACACTGCCATCAAGCCGATGGAGCAAGCCTACAAGTACAACGAGCTCCGGCAGCATGAAGTCACAGGTAAACCAGCTTCCTTCTTGACATTACCCCTGGATTAAACAGCATGCAATGAGAAATATTGACATCAGTGTCTCATCTAAATATTAATTTCCACACACACTGATGGCACAGCCTGGGTTAGGGTTAGGGACCCTAACCCTAACCCACAGTGTCTGTCAAGGATTTACAGGCCCACATGGGCAAAGGAAAACGTAATTTAGCCAACATTACTATCCACCAAAAACACGTCACCTCACAGCTCCTCTATAAGTTAATAAACTGGAGTTGCACAAAAACAGTGAAGCACAAATAAAGTAATGATTTAGAAGAAATAGAGCCAGGACCTGACATTATTCAAACCAGGCGCACAGAGAAGCACAATAAGGACTCTGTCTGCTGAAAATTAAAGGGAACGTTGTGTGGGCCAGACTCCCTACAACTTTGTTCCATTGCACTTGAGGGCAGGGAGTATTATTTATGCTAAGGAGCAGGATGAAGTCTTCAAACTGGGGCATGTGACTCTGGGACCCCTTGTGGTGCAGAATGGAAAGACTTGTACCGGACTGTAACTAATGTGTGAAGGAAGTTTCTTTTCAATCTGCCCATTTGATTTGGTTATTTTCTGTGTGCTTGTGTACATTTTAACACCAAGATGACACAAGACAATAAGGGGCGACCAAGAATGTTCATGCAGAATAGTATTCTGAATTAACCTGAGACGAACTGCAGCTGAATTGATTTTCTAAAAGCAAAATGTATTTTCATTCTTTCTCTCTCAAACCTTTTCTTTATGTGCATGTCTTTAACAAAAACTGTAGATGGCGAGATCACCTCTAAGCCCATGGTTTTGTTCCTGGGACCATGGAGCGTCGGCAAGTCCTCCATGATCAACTACCTGCTGGGTCTTCACGGCACCTCAAAGGAGCTGTACACAGGTTCACACTGATAAAACCTATTGTCCTATTTTAACAAGAGTAAGACCAGAGCAGTGAGGAAGATTCATGAATATATGAATGTATTACAAGTTTAATATATTCACTATTGTTTACAATACCTACAACATACTTTAATTTCACTTTAAGTGACACAATGGAACTTTTGGCGACTATGTCCAAAAGTGGAAATAGGAAACGATAAATATGTCTCCTGGTGATATAGGTTGTGTTAAACTGCTTCTTTTCTTTGTTTAAATGTTTGTCTATGACATGCTAAAACGTAGCGTAACAGTAACACACAGTTACTGTCACACAGTCTTAATGTCAGCAAAGCAATGCTGTCAGTTACACAACAATATCTATCTCAAGTTAGCTATCATTAGTCAGCATTAGCAACCATATGCTACTGTATATTGGATTTAAGAAGAGTGCGTTTCATTGGTATTTAATTAAAGTTTGTATATGTAAGAGAAAGAATATGATCTCTTTGTTTAAAGTTGTCCCTTTTAAAGGCTTATTGGACTCCATCTCATGTAGTACCAATAAGTAAGCTTCACCCTCCAGTGCAGATGGTGTTAAATCATCCCCGCTTCATCCCTCCACCAGGTGCTGAGCCCACCACCTCAGAGTACACAGTCATAATGAACGGCGAGAAGTCTCGGACCATCGAGGGCATTGTCATGGCAGCAGACAGCTCGCGGTCCTTCTCTCCCCTGGAGAAGTTTGGCCAAGGCTTCCTGGAGCGGCTGGTGGGCATCGAGATGCCCCACAAGCTGCTGGAGAGGGTCACCTTCGTCGACACGCCCGGCATCATTGAAAACCGCAAGCAGCAGGAGAGAGGTGAGTGGCCATTACTTAATAATGTTTTTACATCAAAGCCACAGACAACCATTAGACTTGTAGACTTACTACAACGATATATGCAACGTCAAACCGACATTAGACGGTGATTACCATGACACACGGTGTAAATACAACACACACAGCCTGCAATCACATGTGAACACACACACACAAACACAGACACAGACACCCACAACAAGTGATGAATCAAATATTTAAGTTGTACAATGTAGCCGGTTCGTTTGTAAGGCATTTTAACAAGCAGGTTTATCGCTACGCTTTGTACAGAAATCAAAGAAAGGATGCAGAAACAATCAAAAGTGTAAAATAAAGGTTCCCCCGTATAGCTTATTAGGCTAAAAGGCAGACAATGTAAAGGTCTGAGCTTGAAGCATGCTTAGGGATCTACACAAAAATCGACACATTTTTAATTCATGTGATAATTCCTTAACCAGAAATCCAGAACCAATTAACAACATGAGTTTTACCTTGATCCTGTTACAAAAGAAAACAGCAAAGAAAGCTTTTTGTATGTTAAATGTAAAAAAGAAAACACACAAAAAAAGGTTTCACAGAGCTAAAACATTTTTCTTTTCATGTATTGTGTCTCGTCTCTCCTCTTCCTCAGGTTACCCCTACAACGAGGTGTGCCAGTGGTTCATTGATCGAGCAGATCTGATCTTCCAGGTGTTCGACCCCACCAAGCTGGACGTGGGCGGGGAGCTGGAGATGCTCTTCAAGCAGATGAAGGGCCGCGAGTCCCAGATTCGCCTCATCCTCAACAAGGCCGACAGCCTTTCCACCCAGAACCTGATGAGGGTCTACGGGGCCCTGTTCTGGAGCATGGCGCCCCTGATGAAAGTCACAGAGCCCCCTCGGGTGTACGTCAGCTCCTTCTGGCCTCAGGACTATGCTGCAGACACCAGCCGAGAGCTGTTCATGAAGGAGGAGACCTCTCTGCTGGAGGACCTCAACCAGGCATGATATGACTTCTTCTTCGCTTGTTTTTGTTGACAATATGATTCCTTTAAACACCAGCTACATGACCACATTTTAAAGAGTTCAGTACACTTATGATGTCTCTGAGGTAGCGTTTTATTTGATACTAAATAAAAAGGCTAAACTCACAAAACACTTGTGACTTGTATGTCTCTTCTCATTTCTGTCTCTGTCCTCTTCTGCAGGTGATTGAGAATCAAATGGAGAACAAGATCGCATTCATCCGCCAGCATGGCATCCGAGTGCGCATCCACGCCCTGCTGGTTGACCGTTACCTCCAGACCTACTCCGACAAGCTGGGCTGGTTTAGCGACCCCCACGAGGTGTTCCAAGACATTGTCAACGACCCGGACAAGTACTATATCTTCAAATCCATTCTGGCCAAAACCAACGTGAGCAAGTTTGACCTGCCCAACAAGGAGGCCTACCAGGATTTCTTCGGCGTGAACCCGGTCTCCAGCTTCAAGCAGCTCTCCACCCACTGCAGCTGGACCGGCGGCTGTCTACTAGAGAAGATAGAGAGGGCCATCTCGTACGAGCTCCCGGCTCTGCTCAGCAGCGTCGGCAAGGCCGCAGACACGCCTGCACCAGCGAAGGCCGCACCCTCACCTCCGCCTCCGCTCCCTGGCACCTGTGAGGGTCCCGGGTGTGAGGAGAAACCCAAGAATCGCTGGAGGAAGCAGTGAGACGGATGGAAGGCGAGGGGTTGCAGGAGGAGGCAGATGGCGGCGGCAGCAACCAGAGGGTTTCCTGTAACAATCCTCACTGCTGTGATTTTCAGAACTGGGTATGGAGACACTGAGCAGGGAAAAGGGAGTGGAACATGTGCAAAGATGTACTAAGCAGACCTGGGTTAGTTTTGCAACAATTCTCTGGTACACATTGTCCTATATGACACCCTTCTGGTATTTACTTGTTGTTGTTTTTTACTATGGTTTAGTAGGGGAAAAAATGTAGCAAAAGAGGCTTGAAGTCAACTTTCCATCTGAAGCCATTGCTGTCTGCAAGAGAAACATACAACAGGAAAAATCCAAGACGTCTCTCTCCCGTGTAACCTTCCATGTTAATGAAATGACTGAATGTTTTCTGGTTTCTCACTGTTTTCAAGTTTGTACATTATTTATTCAAGTTTTTCTGCTTCAGAGAAAGATGCTGGCAGCGATTGTACTCCTCCGATGTCGTGTAGTTAGACAGTAAATGCTACCACTCTCCAAACTGCTGTGCTGTGTTTTTACAGTAAAACCAGTGTATGTTATTGTGTCAGGAAGCTTACTTCCAATGGTGGCACAACCAAATAGAGAAAAAGGCTTTTCCCGTAGTGTTTTATTGAGCAGGGATTCAACCATGTTTAGTCGCTGTACTGTACTGTGCTGCACTGCTGGACACTGTACTGTCCTCTCTCCTCTATTGTACTACATTCATTATAGAAGCATTATGTCTCAGTGCTGCACTGGGACTGATTTGACTGAATATAACAACATCATTTAATCGTAGCTTCCTGTTCATGTAAGCTTGTATTTAATACCAACCTTCTCAGCCCTCTGAACTGTTGCTCCTCTTACCTCAAAGCGGCTGCATTTCCTTTAAAAATTCAATCTTGTCATTGTTCCTTTAGGTTCGTCTGTATTTGTCATTCTTTTGAGTGATTTCTTTTAAATAAACAACTAAATTAAATTCTGGAGGCTTGGTTTCCTTTTTATGGATACAAAGACATTACACATGAAGTGTTTTCCCCTGACACAATACATAATTGATATTTAGTTGTTCAGGGGATTTGGAAAACATGGGCCAAATGCAAGCTAAAAGCACGAGCTCTCATCCTCGCAACACACTGCTCTGGATTGGAGAAACTGCACCTTCAGAATAAAAAATGTTGCAGACTAATTTGTTCACACATAACAGCATTGCATGAATGAGAAACATGATTAACTGTGTAACAGCTGGATGAGCAAGCATCAGCCCAACGACCCATTAACAATACACATGCTGTGTGATAGCGCGTTAGTTATCCCCTGCAGTGACTGAAAACAGCCACCAGGAGGCGCCTCAATAATGTTTCAGTCAGACTGAGCACATAGCAGAGTGCAAGGAAAAAGGAAGCTTTGCTTTCTTTACATCAGTTTTATTTGTAATGCAAAGTAAAGGAGAAAACAGGAGACCATTTCCTGCAAGAGAAAAAAGAACATGGAGAAAAAAAAAGTCCACATTTGCTCCAAGGGTTTTAACAACATACCGTACTTTTATAATCTGTCAGTGATAATCCATACACAAATTACATTTGGTTTATTCTCTGTCATAATAAATTCGGTGTAAGCACTGAATTCATTAACATAACATAACATAACATAACGTAAACACTCTTTGGACTTATTCAATATCAATCAGATACCCAGCAACGCGGCAGAGCCAACTCAACTGTGACAATGACTCATTCAAGTCTACTTTAAAGCAGTGATTCTCAAAGTGGGGTCCATGTGCCTCCAGGGGTCTGTGGTACTGTCGGTGCCACTGTATTGTCAACCAATAATAACTGAAGTATTCATAAATAATCGGACATCCTGTCTCTTTCCATTCATTCATTTTCCCTTAGTGGATTTAGATAATGTCTGGATGGATCATTGTCCAACTTACCTTTTTAGTTCAGAGTGTGACATCTGGTTGAGCACTTGAAGGCCTCAATATTGCAGTTACCTGTTTGAGGTTGTACTCGGGCACATTGGTGCTTTGAACTAAATGTTATGCTTAGCATGCTAACAATGACCATGTGAACATGTTGATGTTAACAAGCTATAGTGTTTATCATGTTAGTTTAGCGTGTTGGCTAATTTTTGCTAAGTATGACGAAACACCAAGTGCAGCCGGGGCTGATGGGAATGCCACTAGCCGTTGCAGGTAATAGGTTGTAAAACTAAGTATTGGAGAAATATTTTACATGTCTCACTCTAACCCAAAAATGTAAACCTTGTGGTGGCGCTAGAGCAAAATTCAGAGGATCACCAAAGTCATTAGGATTCATCCTCTGGGCACCACACAAGTTTGCACAAAATGTACATTTCATAGATGTTGGAAGATTTCGGGCCTAGACCAAAGTGGTCTTCCAGCATAGCAAACAAATACTGCTCGTAATACTGCACATGGGCTTTTCTAAAGTAGAACACATTCAAGAAAAAAAGCCTCGACGTTTAATATGAACTGAGTTAAGCCTATTTGTCACCATATTCTCTGGCAGCTCGTCTCCTCACTGGTGCTTCTTTTAAATACTTTTAAAAATCTGCAGCTGTCCTGCTGCTGACCCTGAGCTCCAAGGCACTGAGTTCATTTGTGTCACACAGGGCATGAACACACCCGTGCATATGTAATAAGTGCTAAACTTGTAAATATGGAGGTAATAATCCGTTTATTATCTTATTATCTGTGTTTGCTGACAGGCAGTGCTCCCAGGTTTAAGGAACAATGTTAACACAGACTTATCAGTGCAGCTTTATCAACTCTTCAAACAGACCTCTTGTAAGCTCTCGAGCATAAGCACGCACACACGCCACCCTCATACCACGTACACACACACACTCTCACACACACACACACACACACACACACACACACACACACACACACACACACACACACACACACACACACACACACACACACACACACACTCACTTGAATGGTGCTTAGAGGCTTATTGCTTTATTGGATTCAAAGTTTAAACATGATAGCTTGTTCAAAGGCAGAGGACACACATATATTCTTATTCATTGCTGTTCACAATCACATCTCACTACAATATCACCAGCTGAAAATACAGTGTGGTCCATAGAGACGCCAGTAAAGTGTCCATTCATGTATACCACCTCGGATGTTTGATAGCCAAAGTGCCTGAGACATAAATGACAACAATAACACGTATTGTGTAACAGGCCATTGAACAGTAACAGCCTCCTTTCTTCCTCATAGTATGTCTTTCTTCAATATATTTGGCCTTCGAAATTAAATTAATTTCCCAGGAAATGTTTTCCACAAAAACATGATTGCTGCTTGATATTTGTACCTGTTTGGATGGCTTTTTCCCCTCTGTCTGTGTTTATCTGAGATATAGAAGTACAACAAATACAACAGAGTGCTTTTATTGGAGACAAATTTAAAAGAAAGAAAGAAATTCAAATGAAAAGTAATGTATTAGACTTTATATTTTCCCTTCATATCATACTGAACTACATTCCACTGATATGGATACAGATTGCTTGCACAATTTCAACACTCGAAACAGAGTTGGGAAACATCCAGATCACCTCTCAAATTACCCACATTAAAAAAAAATGGGACACAAAAGTCACAAAAGTACAGAAGTGCTTCACAGTACAAGACAACAAAATCTGCTTCTCTCGTTAAGGCTCATAGCCAATTTTGGGAGATGTAATCATGGAAAAGTGACAGATCAATAGTAGAAATACTGCCTTCAGGCATTGGCAATATAGTATTTTTTTTAAATGGTGAACACTGTCAATGAGCTTTTATGAGTAATTCAAGTCACGTTTTAGTTTGAAATGTCTTATTTCGTACATGTCTTGAAAGGCTACATAACAGGAATACAGTGCAATGTCATGTGCCATACTTCACTGCTTTAAGACAAACACATATTTATTAGAGGCACTTTTAATAAAGTAAGAGGTCCACACTGCTTAAAAGTGTGGTATGCGTTAGTCAATAGGCCACACTAAACTTAACACACCCCTTGTGAATCAGTGTGTATGTGTCATTACAGTAGGCTAGTTAGGAACGACTGGGATCTGTGAATTAATATCTTGAAAATAGCCAATGTTAGTCTCGTGTTCAAGGCAGTATTGCACCAGAAAACATTGTACCTCTACTTGAGTGTGTAACGATACAGGTGCGAGGAATGATTAAAAACTAAAACAAACCATGTTGATAACACTGTAATTAACATTGCTAATGAGCATAACTAGTTGACTCAGTATTGCTAGTTGAGTGTGAAGGGAGTGAACACATCAGTGGTGAGACAGTAATGGCAGATATTCACATGTGACACATGTGTTTACACACTACCGACCGTCAAGTCAGACAGACAACCGGGGGAGGTAAATCACCGGAGGTCGGTCTGCCTTCAAATTAAAGGCGTTAAATGGGTTATGTTTCACTTGGCTGCGAGTTTGTGAAATGCACAGGGTAGTTCAGTTGCCTTCTACGGCCAGGTTTCACGTTTATACAGTCAACAGTTTATACAGCCATGCTTCTATTAGCTGTAGAGCTATTTCTTCCGTCGTCCCAGAAATGCATGGCTGGCTATATGACATAACTTCACCGAGAAGTTTGTGCGCAACGTCAACTGTCATTGGCTAACGTTAGCTAACTAACGTTACCATCAACTATCGCGACTGACTGAATTCTTTTGAATAGTGCTTCTTTAACCGACAAAAGACAACGCACGCCCTTTGTAAGCTGTCCTATGTGCTGTAGCCTTTTCAGAACCACCGTCCTGTACAAGCCCAAATTAAAATATTTAACTGACTAATCCTATTTATTGGCCGTCCTTGCTTGTAAGGCAACACCGGAAACCGATTTTTTTTTAAACCGTGGTTCGCTTGACAGGCTGGTCACACCAACCCTCACCGCCACAACAGCTGGGGGAGGATTTCCGACCCAGTCACGGCGAAGATGGTGGCAGTTACACGAGTGGAGATATCACGTTCGCCCGGATCAGACGGAGAGCATCCACGAAACTCCCGCTGTTGGTCTGTTTTTATTTAGCCCCTAAAACTCCAGCAGAGAGCGATATCAGGAGAGGGGGGAAAGGGAGGCAACCAGCGGCCGACGGAAGAGGACGCACCACAGCCAAGAGCGCACAGTGTTGTGTTTGTTGGACACACGCATGCCAGCGGAATCTAGCGCTACCCAGACCTAAGGAATTAGTTGCGATAAGGAGATGGTGCCGATTGTGGGGCGTTTTTTTGATAGTCCCACCGAGGAGATAGCCAAAGGGGTTTCCTTCATTGCTCTGGGGATTTTCTACGTCTTTTGCTCTGGGGGGAGAATGCGAGGGGAGGAAATCCAGCCTCAGCTCCAAATAACCAGAGACTCCTAACTGGGTCTCCTCTCCAAACGCAGGAAATACGGCCTGGGAAAAAAAGTTTGGGAGCTTTTTTGGAAACCAGAGGGGCCCTATCGCTGACGTTTTGCACGCGTTTTACGGCGTGATTTTATAAGTAGCCCACTACATTTTTTTTTTTTTTTTGTATTAAGAGCGTCTGTTATTCCACAGATTACGCTGATGAAAAGCACACGCTGTTGGTGTTGTTATTGCAGGAGTTTTGATCATCACTATTTATAGACCAGCCTGTTCCGTCCGAGGCTGTTCCTCGTAGCTGTATATTTTGCCAACTGCGCGCAACAAGTTGCAGACACTCCCAGCAGAGGCAAACCTACACTAATTTGGGCCAGTGGACGGTATTTTTTACTGCGCTTCTCTTTTCGGATTACGCGTCTTTGAATAACTCATACCCCGACCCCCTCTTTGGAAGACAGAGGGGGAATAAACGGTGGAGATCCGGAGTGGGAGTTCAGGAAAGGACGGGGCTGGATCCGTGGGAATAGGCCTGCCTGTCAGGCCTCTTATGATCTGGATCTTGGACTGGACAGGGCTCCCGAATAAACATTTCATGGGCCACTGGAATAGAGATGAAAGGAGAATGTATGGGAGTAATACATGCAAATCCTTAGCACACTGAGCCACGAGAAGGGGTGTAGTGGAAGGTAAAGCCACCTTATTTACAGATCACACAACTTTTTTTTAAATCGGCATTGTTATTTTTGTATGCAAAACAGTCACAGCTAAAAGTAAACGACTTTATGTGAAACGAGAATACAGTCTTTTTGAGTAAGGACTGTTTATTTTGGGGGAAAATATTTTTTCTTACACGCATTTAATGCTTTATGGTGGGAAATTCATACTGTCCACACATTTTTATTTTAGCACTATTGGCTGATCATAACGATAATGTTGTGTTTGTGTTTTTTTTTCTTTCTTTAAGTTGGGAAAGGAAGTGTAAAAGGACCATTAGTCGCGCATGTTGTGGAGGTAACAGGGACAGTGTAACTTTTTGTAGCCACTTGCTGTGCACAACGCCAACTATTGACAGCCTGTAGCTGTATTAGCTCATCCAATGAAGCCCTGGTCCTGAAGGCTGTTTTTTTCCACGCAACGTAATTTCGGAATGAAGACAAATCTGGGATTTTTCCCTGACGCTGTCTGACTTTGGAATGTCAGCAGTATCGAGATATTGCGCGCACACACAGAGGAGGTCATTTCCAGCCGTGTAACGTCAGGACCGACTTGATGAAGGCATACAAAAAAAACGTTGCATCACTAACCAGTCCTTTCCGAGAAGGATGTTCAATTCAGGAGGCAGAAAGAGTGATGACAGTGTTTTAACCGCAGCTGGAGAGAAAGCCGGGCTCAGACCCAGAGCCTCTTTGAAGAAGGATACATGTAATGCGAGTAGTGACGCAAACCCGGGGTCGGAGAATGAACTGCTCAAGAAACTGGAACGGCGCGTCTTGTGTGAGTGAGTGTGCAGGCTGCTGTGTGCGTAGCAAAGACGTCTGTGCCGTGCTCACCATCCATGCACTGTGATTGTTCCAACAAACACCTTTGCTCTCTCTCTCTATCTCTCTGTCTGCCCGCCTCTCACCCCCCCCCCCCTTCTCTCTGTGCCCCATGTGCACACATGGTGCCCACGCACCGCGTCTAATTGCCTGAGGGCCACCAGAAGATATTATTCATATTCAACACCTCTCCCCGCAACACCCTCGTCTCCTCGTCCCACCAGTCAATATGGCCACTCTGCAACATCACCGGCAGCTTCTCATGCATGGCACGGAAGTGAGCTGTGACTCCAGCGGCGATGGCGCCGTGACCGTGCGGATTAGCAACAGCGCGCCACACGTGCATCACCACGAGCCACTGAGGACTGCCAGCAGTGGAGCAGCAGCAGCAGCAGCGGCAGGAGGAGGAGTTGGAGGCTACGGGGCCGTGAGGAAAACGAACCCTAACCTCCACAAATACAGTATCTCCTCCAGCTGCAGCTCAGCAGACTCTAAACGGGCTGGGGTCTCAACTTCGAGGGTGCCCAGGAAGGCACCGCCACTGTTCGAACGCTCCGCTGCTCAGTGCTGGGACCCCAAGTTTGACTCCCCCATCCTGGAAGACGCGTGCCAAGAGAGGTGCTTTCCTCAGACACAGCGGCGCTTCCGTTATGTCCTGTTCTACCTGGCAGTGGCAGCTGTACTCTGGGGGGTGTACTTCGGGGTCAATAGTGACCGCTGCGACCCTGTGACCTTCCTCGCACCCACAGCCTCCTTCTTTGTACTCCTAGTGCTCCTCTTTTTGTTCACCTTAACCCAGCCCTACACATGGCTGTACAACCAAACCTCCTTGCTCCTGATCGCGCTCACCTTCGCCATTACCTTAGCTCCACAGATGCAGACTGCTGGCTACACTGAGTGGGCTGGCGGTGAGAACGCCTCATATCCCTCACCGGACCAAGTAGCACCACCTCCAACCCCTTGCATCTCCCCCGTGGGCACCTTCTCCCTGTGCATGGAGGTTTTGTTGTTGTTATACAGCGTCCTCCATGTCCGTCTGTATGCCTCCGTGATGCTGGGGCTCCTGTATTCTATATTATTTGAGGCATTAGAATGGCTGCCATTGCTTCAAAAGAGTTATGACACTACTAGATGGGGCACAGGGTTAGAGGGTTCAGGTTCCGATTGGGAAGAAGACACCCTCCGCTGGCTAGGCCCGGCCAAAGCTCTGCTCCACTTGTGCGCCCATGTCATCGGAATCCACCTGTTCATCATGTCGGAGGTGCGTTCCCGCAGCACCTTCCTTAAAGTCGGCCAGGCTATCATGCACGGCAAAGACTTGGAGGTGGAGAAGGCCTTGAAAGAGCGCATGATCCACTCTGTCATGCCGCGGCGAGTTGCCGATGAGTTGATGAAACAAGGTGACGATGAGGGTGGCGGTGAGAACTCAGGCAAGCGTTATTCCTCTGGCGCCTGCTCTGCCTCGGCCGTCTCAGTGGGTGGCGGAGGAAGCGGTGGAGCTTCACAAGCCCAAAGTGCCACAAGTGCCAAGAGTTACCCGTACAACAATCACAAACGCAAGAAGACCTCCATCCCCAGTGGACAGATAATCTTTCGGCCTTTCAATATGAAACGCATGGAGCCTGTCAGCATCCTCTTTGCGGATATTGTGGGTTTCACTAGAATGTCTGCCAATAAGTCAGCACCAGCCTTGGTGGGCCTCCTCAATGATCTGTTTGGACGTTTCGACCGTCTCTGTGAACTAACCTGTTGTGAGAAGATCAGCACTCTGGGAGATTGCTACTACTGTGTAGCTGGCTGCCCCGAGCCTAGGCCGGACCACGCCAACTGCTGTGTAGAGATGGGCTTGGGCATGATCCAGGCCATCGAGCAGTTCTGCCAGGAGACACGCGAGACCGTCAGCATGCGCGTTGGCGTCCATACGGGCACCGTCCTGTGCGGGATCCTGGGAATAAAGCGCTTCAAGTTTGATGTATGGTCAAATGATGTCAATCTGGCTAACTTGATGGAGCAGCTGGGCGTGGCGGGCAAGGTCCACCTGTCAGAAGCTACTGCGCGATTCCTGGATGACCATTACCAGAGGGAGGACGGCCAGGTGGCAGAGAGAGCCGGACAGAGTGTGGTGGAGAAACTGAAGGGTAAGTGGCTGTTCACCTCTAACTTCTTTTTGCATGTGACATAGGAAGCCGAGCCAAATCTGAATGGCTTGTTGATACCCAAATGTTTGTGCCCAACCACTGAAAAAGTGAGTTTTTTTTCCCCTTTTTTAAAAGATCCTGGACAACCCGCTCTACTTCTGAGCCACAGCCGTGATACAAAGCCGACCAGTGCAGCGATAATAACAATAACAGTACTATTAAGAATAATAGAAAGAGCGCATTGCATTTGAATATATTCGGACTAGGGTAAAGATTGAATGCCTACATTGTCTGAACATGTTCACCGTAGCACTTGGTCATCAGGGTGTAGTGGGTTCACTGCGTGCTTAGACGACACTAAAATATTTGATCTGACCAGTTAGTCCTGTTGAAACGCTGTACCAACAGGAGATCGGCTACAGGATTAAGAGATTTGATGAACCATGAACAGAGACATGTTGTGGAGTTTTTCAATTAGATGTCATTTAACATTCAGAAGCAGTTAATATGAAATCGCAAATGTTTCAGAAATGACTAAATCAATTTAAATCATTTAGAACGGAAATGACAAGAGCAACCACTATTAAATGCCATTTTGTTGCTCAGGGACACATTACTATCTCTATAATGACTTTGACTGCTATCAGTGGTTTTGCATGAATGTTTAAAGCAGCACTCCACAGATTTATTTTGGAGCTCTGTATTTGAATGACAAAGGCTTGTGTCATCGAGATTACAAATGACATTTAACCCTTTTACAAAATGTGCTTAGCTGAGCTAACACTCTTGACTGTGTTTTTAAGCTTGTTGTTGTGGTGGGCCAGAATGTTTGAGCTGAGAGATTGCATCTGATAATAGGAGGGCTGACCGGCTTTACTGTACTGAGGCAGGTATCGTACTGGATTTCAGTGGATTAAACAGGAGTTCATCATATTTGGCCCAACCCTTGTAGGACGGGAATAGTGGTGAGCGACTAGACGGACGCCTTACAGTGTATCAAAGCTATGGAAATGAATTTCACTTGACTGCAACTTGTTCAACATCTGGAGAGCAGCATCAATGGAACTAAACTCTCTCTCCAGCAGGGGATTCCTCGTGGGCCTTCTAATCTTAGGTCTCTCACAGAATAGAGACTGTCTGTTCTATTGTCAGGGCCTTGTGTCAGAGTGTATTCACACTTGGCTCTAAATGGTGCCATCACTCTCTATTTCCAGACTGGCAAACAGTGACAGAGTGAGATATTGACATGCAGCTTTTGTTGAGGGAGTGAAAAGGGGAGAATGGCATCTAGTTTCCTGCTGAGACAGAGACGCACAGTTTCCTGCTCCGAGAAAGACACGGCCATAACTGTTTGCTTCTCTAGCAGTGAGAAAGAGGGGTTGACATCGTTTTTTTTGTTTTCTTTTGAGAAATGGACGTAGAGAGAAATCTAATCTTGTTGACTAAATGACTTGTCAGAATCACACACTACCGCTTTGTGTAGGAAATAGAGAGACTGGAGATATTTGTTGAAGCAAGTTACTGAGAATATTTGAAATCGATGAACAAATCCGTTCTTGTCGTTGTTCATGGTGTTAGTGTGATCATCTTGAATTCATGCCGTTTTTCCCGAGATTTGTCTCCCAACACCTTGAGTTCTATAAACTAGTTTTTAAATAGTCTATATGAAATAACCACATGGTTTCATATGCTCTTTTGTGAATTAAATACTTGACAAATGAAGAGTACCGCGTTAGTGGTTGTTATCATCAGTTTAGACGACGTAACTGTGTATCACGATATCTCGATTTATAAGATTTCATCACAATATGTTTCCATTGAAAGACGATAAATGATCATATTGAATCATCGCCCCTATCTGCCTGTTGGCTCTTCCATCTTTCTGTCTTTTGTCCCCCCCCCCCTCTTTCTCCGTCTCCTTCCCTTCCACCTCTCTCCCTCTGCTTTTCCTCATCCTCGCTGTGTTATCACATTCATTGCCTCAGTCTCTCACCTGTCACCCAGGCCTTTACGTGTGGTCTGTTGTGTAACGCTGCTTTATTGCTGTTGGTCTTTAATCAAGGCTTTGCTTTAGACCCCCCCCCCCCCCCCCAGCAGGCCCTAGAGATCTGCCGCATATAGCGTGCTTTCAACCATCCTTTTTCTGTTGGTCCCTAAATACCCATCACCACGCTTTCCTTTAAACAACAACACCTAAAGCAAACTTAGCTTTGTTTGACCATGAATGCAGCGAGTTGGTAGTTTGTCAGTAGTTGTATCAGAAGTGCACTGAACCTAAGTGATACATGTAATGGATTGACGCTGCGGTAGTCAATGTCCCACCGAAGTGCAGTACATGAAACGTAGACTTTGTCAAGACTGTATTAACTGCCAAATCGCACACATCTGCTGTGTGTACTTAATGAAAAATGAAGGCATGAGTCATACCCCTGTTGACAAATGCAGGTATGCAGTGAGGATTTAGAATACTAGGCTAAATAAGCAATCTTTTTATGATCTTAGATTAAGTTTGAACTGTGCAAAACTCTGAAAAGTACACAAATACAGTGTATAGTATATACAGTTTGTATTATATGCACTTCAATAGTGTAAAAAGAAAAATGACAGACACCGAAGCAGTTTTAAAAGTTTCAAAATCGAGTGACACAACTTTGACAAATCACTCAAGTGATCTTTCGGTCGCTTTGAAACTCTTAATACATTAATTTCAACAGTTTGTGTGTGCCTGTCGCATTCTCAGTCAAAGACATGCACTCTTTGGCCACCCCACTGATTGTCAGCATCTTGCCTACACTTCCCTTATCTTCTCTCTGTGTGTGTGTGTGTGTGTGTGTGTGTGTTTTTAAAAGGGCTTTTCATTCAAGCACATTAGGACTTCTCCCACATCTGTCTATCTGTGGTTGTCTCAGGAGATGGCCGTTTTCAGTTTCCACTTTGTTGTTTATCGTGCAGTTTTTCCCACATTTTATTCCCATTTATATCCAGTGAGATACTAGGATATTTACACCCTCCATTTACCTGCTTTGCCTTGTACCTGAATCTCACTCTTGTCATCTGTTACCCCACAGTCCCCCTGCTCGACTGCTCATGTCTCTTTCTGTCCCCAGCACACAAACACAGGGGTGTTTCACTGCAGGTGGTGAGGACAGGCACGGGGTTGCCTGTGTCTGCTGAGTCGATGCCTTTTTAGGCTCCCCTTGTTGAGTGTCGCAGCTTAGGGGAAATTAGGTTGTGATGTTTTCCGACATGTTTGTGTGTGTGTGCGCATTTACTCCGTCTACGTTTTTAGTCACAGCTCGGTATAGTTCAGCATGTTGTATACATCGGCAGACTCAAGGTTCAGACCTTGAACTGGTCTAATGGTATCATAGGTTGACACTGGCACCTGGTCAGTTTCAGTCGGTGTGAGTCTGGAAGTGTGTGTGTTTTGCGCGCACAAATTTGTGCTTGTTTGCATGTGTCTTTTTCTTTGTGTGTACATATACACCAAACAAACTTATTCTTCCAAAGCAGCGTGTTGCTTTGGGAAGTTCATGGCCTCCGGATGGTTAGTCTGAGCTAAATCAAACATGTCACTTAAACATGCAGAAGCAAATGGCAGAGCAGCCCCAAGTGGGTCGTTTGCCATTCTACACTCTGGCTTTATCCACTGTTTTCTGGAAAAGGCAACATTTTTACCATCTCATAGAGAAGCATCTCACTTCCATACCACCTCCATCAACATGTCTGTTATTAAGTAGCTGGTTGAATAAGTCTGTTGTGAAATGATTTGTCAACGACTTGTTAACAGTTTTTGTTTTTTTTGATTGGCAAATCCTCCTCTGCAGATTGAGGTCTATTAAAATCCCCTTTTTCATCTGGTTTTCTCCTGTGGAGTTAGGGAGATGCGACCGCTAGATCACCATAATACACTATCAGTAGTTTATTGGCCTAAGTGCCAAATTTCATGGAAATACATTCATGAGTTTGTGTGAAGTTCTGTTGAGACTGGGACTTTCAAACTAATAGGTCAAGACAAACGGTAACTTAAGAAGTTTTCCTGGCTCACTGATGTCATGAAATGTTCACACATTGTATTCAGGCTGTCTAGGGAAGGTTGGCGGTTTGTCACAAGCACTGCCCCACTTTGTTTTGTTCATAGCAGGGCTTTTATTTACAAAAAAACAACAAGACCAGGAGAGGCACATTTATTTGTATTGCACCTTTCATCAAGAAGGCAATCGGAGACAGAAAGGCATTAAGACAAGATATCAAAGATACACGAGGCAATAATGAAAATAAGACATGTTGATGTCGCAGTAGTGGCTGAATTGTATTTAGCCATTTCAGTTTCAGGTTTTCCTGGTACCGTGCATGCTGGCTCGCTTTCATTGCTTACTGGGATTCTTGACACTGTTAATGTTATTAGTAACGCCTGTGCTTTTTCTACTATGACAAATCTAAATATCTGTTATTAAAAAGGCATATTCCGCCCAATCTAGAGTCGTGAGATTAGTTGATTAATTGATGAGTTCATCAGCAGAAAATTCTATATTAACAATAACCATTTATGTCATTTTAAGGTACATTTACAAAATATTGACCGGTTCCACTACAATAATGAATAATAATCATTAAAAGAAAACTATAAATGATGAATAAAGAATAAAAATAATGTAAAAAAGAAAAAAAGAAGGATATTTCATGTTTACTTTCTGCAGCCAAAGTTCCTCAGCCTTTTTCAGCAGATTTTAGTTTTTATTACAGAGCACGGGGAGAAGGAGAGGTGAGCAGTAAAGAGTTACAGCAGACATGCAGCAGTACGTTTGCTCTCTCTGCAGCATTGTTAATGGTCTCTCCTCCTCAGATCTTCACCTTTTGACGACAGCCACATCGCCTGCGTTGGCCTGTCAAACAAAGTGTGTGTGCGCATGTTTTATGATTGAAGATAAGACATCGAGGACATAAAACAAAATGACTGATCAAAGTCTTTGTGCCTTAGATACATAGATGCACGTGCACACACACACACACACACACACACACACACACACACAGAGTTTTATAACTGAGAGGTGAGCACAGAGGGTAGAAACTAATTTAGGCCTTTTAATGTTGTCTTTGTAGAGTAAACTCCCTGTGCATGTTTCTCTGTGTTTTTCCCTCTCCTGCACTGTGACACAGACTACTTTCAGTGTTCCTTTTGTATGTCAGTAAATATCTCCTATCCTGTGTGCCTGTGTGATGTGTGCGTTTATGCGAGAGCAATGCTCTGTATAAAGTTGAGAGGAGACGGTTGCCCTGAGGCCTGTGACCCAACATGGTGTTGTTTCGGCCCTGCTTTCTACTTCCACCTCATTGGTTTTCAGCGACGCCGCTTCTACAGGGTTCACAGGTCAACTGTAATCGCTTGACTAGGTGGTCTTTGCAAGCGTGTCTGTGTGTCTCTGTCTGCGTCTGGTTGTCGTTGTGTATGATAACGGCATGAAAAGAAAAATGCCATCCAGTAACAGGAGAGCTGAACATGTGCAATCAGAGGAAAGACGACGACGACCAGGCAGGAATGTGCCGGTGAAGGAGAGAGACAAAAAAAAAATACATTGCGATTGTTGTAGTGTTAATCGGCTAGATTGCTGTTTCTTTTGTTTTAGCACCATTTTTACTACAATGTGTGTCTTTACCCTAGGTGTGGGCAGTTTTTTTATTGAATTAATCCTGTCCTTGTGACTTAACATACCGTTAAAAAGCAGTTTTGAAACCTGGCCAGCTTGTCAAATTCCTCTTCTCTAATATCCTTGACAGCAGCAGTGTTTTGTTACGTGTGTGCCTCTCATATCCTCGTAAAGGGATATGAATCCATTTAATTTAGTTCCTCAATTCTTTTCTTTTTTTTACTGTATTTAGGATTCTGTGGCGCACAAGTTTGAGTTCCTAGTTTGTTTGTTTCTATTCACAATGTTTTGGAAATTACCTCCTTCTACATTTGACGACGCACACAGCCAACAGACAAAGATAACACTCACATTTTCTGAAATATTGATATTGAAAAAGTAAGAGGTTTAACAGAAAAGACATTCAAAGATCAGTGCTGCTCTGCCTGACTTGCCAGTGCTGCACACGCACACACGCAAATTGTACCGGAATGGACCTACAATAACTCACATAATGTCCTTCTACAATATTATATTAGGTAATTCCTAATCCCATTATCATTAGTGTGTGTGTGTGTGTGTGTGTGTGTGTGTGTGTGTGTGTGTGTTTCAGAGAGAGAAAAGACAGATAGTCTTCTTTCTTCTCTTCCTCACACTGCCTTCCTCTTCTGCATCTCCCGCCCTCTATCCTAATAGACCTGTAATAACACTTTCTCTCTCTTAGAGGATCTGTTGTGTCAGACAGTCATTCTCTCTCCCACACAGTTGTCTCATCTGCTTTTTTAAAAATTCATCCACTGCACGTATTTCACGAAAAATTTGTCATTCCTATTTCTCAAGAATGTGTGTGTGTGTGTGTGTGTGTGTGTGTGTGTGTGTGTGTGTGTGTGTGTGTGTGTGTGTGTGTGTGTGTGTGTGTGTGTGTGTGTGTGTGTGTGTGTGTGTGTGTGTGTGTGTGTGTGTGTGTGTGTGTGTGTGTGTGTGTGTGTGTGTGTGTGTGTGTGTGTGTGTTCAGTGTTGATAAGCGTGCCCAACCCTGTCCTGTCCTAGCCTGATTGGATGTGTAGTGTGCAAACGCATACACTTAATCTTTAACTAGTCTTTCCTGGCAGTTAAGACATTCATCTATTTTTAGATGTTCATTTCTGTGATGAACTAAATCCAAACCGATGAGTCACCTGCTTGTATTGTATTTCATTTTTTATTTTTTTGACCGGTCTCTCCAGTCTATCCAGCATGTGTCTTGTGTTTGTGAGCGCTCACGATTGTTTGTCAGTCATTCAACGCAGAATTACATAACAGACACTAAAGTATTATCTCATAACCAAATGAAGCCTTGCAATGAATTACAGGAATGTGACCTGTCACAGGTGGATGCACTCTCTCCCTGGTCTCATTTGCTGTTTTATTACACACAAGGTGACTTGCATTTTCTTCACTGGCACCACCCTGCAGTATTTTATTTGCCTGTTCAGCGAAATGCGTTAAATAAACCGGCCAATATGTCAACATTAAGTAGATATTGATAGAGCGGGCTTGCATCAACACTCAAGTCGTGGGAAAATACAATAAAGAGCCAATGCTTTATCAGTTTTGGGTTTTGTGGCAATATACCTTTTTAATTCATAGTGTACAGTACAGAGGCACACAAGAAATATTGGAGGAGAGATTGAGAGAAAGAGGGGGGGGGGGGGGATGACATTCAACAAAGGTCTTTGGCCTAATGTGAACCACAGACGTTGTGGTTATGTGGCAAGCTGCAGCTCAGACCACCAGGCCACCGGGAGTGTTTTTTTTTAAAACTTCTGCAATGCTGTCACTTTGGGAAAACATTTCCTCTGTCGTGTCAAGCACACTGCTGGTTATTCGAATGGTGGATAATCTTGATAATTCACTTCCTGGGGCCCAAGGCCTATCTGACATGCCTGTCACTGTCACTAACTGAACAGCTCATGTTCAGTTAACGTTGAGTGTCAAGCTAGCAGGAGTCGAGGATCAAATGTGCGTGTGTGTGTGTGTGTGTGTGTGTGTGTGTGTGTGTGTGTGTGGGTCAAGGCCGGGTCATGGCTCTCTGTAAACTTCATTTTGGGTTTGCACACTGGGCCACATTATCTCCTATTTATCTGCTAGTTAATCTGTTTTGTGTGTGTGTGTTTGTAGACAACTGTTTAAAATTCCACTTTTGCGACAGCTGTATGTGCCAGTGTGGCAACAGCAGCTGGTTGTCTCTACTGTCCAGTGTGTTTGTGTGTGTGTGTGTGTGTGCGCCAACTCAAGTATGCTGGAGAGGAGCTGTGTTAAACGGCTGTTCTGAATAATAGATACAGAGTGCGGCCTCAAGCCTGTTAAAAAATCCATGAGCTTCCTTTGCACTGGTTTATAGCTAAAGAGCGTATAAGAGAGAGAGAAAGAGAGTTAATAGCTAACGCGGGGGAAAAGCAAGGATAAAATTTGGCCAATCACTGTAGAGTCTGTAGTCTGTAGATGTAGACTGTGGGTATGAGCCTGTCATTGGCCGCCCATTTCAGCTGGCATTCTCCCCCCCCCCCCCCCCTTCCATGACTGTAGCTGCGCCATCTGTGCTACAAAGACACCGACGCTGCTTCCTGTGCTTAGCGCCGCCCAAGACGATTGGTATTGGTTTGAAGAAATACAAACAAGCCTGAGCTTTATTTCCTCTCCTATACCAGGATGATAATGTGGGGAGCCAGACTTTTTCTTTTGCGCTGACACCGCGCTGTGGATGGAATCACAAACGCAATATGTCAAAGCATAAGCAAAGAAAGTGAGACAAACACACGGAGTCCTTCTTATGGTAGAGAGTGTGGTGGTACCAGTTTAACTGTTCATTCATACCTTCCCCCATAATGCGTGTGTGACTTCACTGGGAGTCGCACTCTGTAGTGAATGTCAAGAGGGTAGTTATCGGTTAGCCAAAGTGCCTCCCTTGCAAGGTGTGCCCTCTTTCCCTTAACCTGCCTACTTCAATAGACAATTTCCTCTATTTCTCAGCGTGCCCTTTGGTCTCAAAGAAGTCACGTGAAGTTGTTCAGTATATGTAGGTGGAGAATGACTACAGGGAAGAGTCAGAGGTAGAAAGCTAGTTCTCCAATTAAGGAGGATTGCGGGGTGTACACCTTATCGGCGTTACTGCTTACATCATAGGCTACAATATTAGCTCTCTTGCATTACGTAATTGCGTTACATGTTCGGATCTTCAAGCGCTTAGAAACTGTTTATGAATTTAAATCTGATGATGCGAACTGCGAATATTCTATTTCGTCACTTCGAGAGAGAAAAAAAAAAAGGTGTCAGAGCTTCCTTCTGGTGCTCTCCGGCAGTACAACACCTATAAACTCACACAAGCGTGCGTCATTTGAGTAGACACATTAGCGTATGCACTGCTAAAATGATGACCTCTGAATGTGGTATCAGCGATTTGGATCTCAATTTGTTCTAAACACGTCTCGGGTGCATTCACTCCCAGAGTTGTCCACTTGTGATTGGATCTCCCAAGACGCATGTTAATGTCAGGTCTGAAAAGGCCGTAGTGGAGAAATCAGCATGCTTCTGCTCTGATGGATTTCTCAATAAGTAAGTGTTGAATATTAATGCAAAGTAGTGAGACAAGAAGTACGCCCTTTTTTAAAGACCTGAAGCTCTTTAAGTGTTGTAGTTTGTGAGATACCACTAACCAAAAACCACAACAGTATGGCCACTGTGTGAATGCTTGGAACAAATCCTCTGAGAGGTCTGTCTAAAAAAAATTGTAAGTACTGGCTTTCAAAAACCTGAATCGGTCAAGTGCTACTATAAACGGCATGCAAAGCGCTGTTCCCTGGTGGTCTGTGGAAGGAGTGAGTTGTGTGACATTAAAAAGAAGAACAGAAGAGAGAGAGAGAGAAGAAGAAGGGAGAAGATGGAGCATACGGAGCATGTTTTCTGGTCATGACCCTTTTCCCAAGGATTTCCCACAGTCTCTCCTAGGGCAGCAGGGGAGTTATGCGTGTGCGTGTGCGCATGCAAGCGTGTGAGTGGTCAACAAATCCATGGCATACAGCAGAATGAATCACGCCATGCAATGACTGTGTTACTCAAATGAGACCATACATATCAAGTGCGTCTGTGCACCCCTGAAATGATGCTAAATGAAGAGAGGACCTAATAAGTATAACAAACTTCCGCTGTATACGTGTATTCTAATACCGCGACGCAACGTTAACCTCCCCAGCATGCTTGGGAGATAGCATGTGGCCAAGTGTTTGCTCATGCATGAAACAAAGTGACGTGTCAGTTGTCGTTGGCTTCCCCTTTGCAGGGGGACCAAGGTTGGTCACTTCTTGCTCAAGGACTGTCCTCTGCCGCTGAGCGACAGCCGCCCCCAGAGAAACTCTAGGGGAGCCTCTGTGCCTTTTTTAACAGTTGTGTGTGTGTGTGTGTGTGTGTGTGTGTGTGTGTGTGTGTGTGACGCAGTGACTGTCAGAGTGCGTCACTGTTCCTGTCAACTCACTGCACTATATGTCACAAACACAGACACACACTTGTAGGATCTTCTGAGGGAAAGCAGATTTTGAATGAATAAAACAGCATGTATGTATTATTTAACCAATAGTCTGATGTTATTTGGAGTACAACAGAAAGAGAGAGGGGGGGGGGGGGGGGGGGGGGGGGACTGTGGTTTAGGTATAATTTTGATTTTGTCAATTCTGATTCCAATGTTGCTTCTCAGTTTGTTGTTCAAATTCTTGTTCGAAAAGAAAACAACGTGATGTTTGTATGTACGAGGCCAAAGAAAATTTCTCGGCAGCCATATTTCTTTAAGCGGTGTTGTTTCTCATTGCGTTCCAGACTCGTAGTCTTTAGAATTAGTTCCAGTTAGAACAAGTTCTGGATACCTTACTGAACCCCAGGGATGATGTGACAAAGGTCTCGAGTCTGATCCACTACGCTGCCAGTAGAGGCTTTATTAAATCCCCAGAGTATGATTTTAAAAAAACGAGATGGAGGAGGTGGAGAGACAAAAGAAAGGGAGGAAGAATAGGGAGCAAGTGAGGAACTCCCTGGACTAAAATGATGGCACAAAAGAAGGAAGGGAGGAGGGATGGATGGATAGGAGGGAGGAATGGGAGCGTATTTGAAGGAGGATCGTGCGAGAGCCTCATCCCTCGGTTCCATCAGCGTGTCCAAATATGGAGGCATCTGCTATTGCACCAGGCCTGTTCTCAAGACCCGCCACTGACCAGGGAGAAAACTGGAGGGTAGGGAAGGGGGGGGGGGGTAGAAAAAAAAAGAAAGACCGATGGGAGAAGGTTTAAGTGAAAGGAAGATGGCTGAAAAATGAGAGAGAGAGAGCATGACAGCACAGACAAGACAGAGTAGCTAGATATAGTGAGAGGCTGCGAAAGATGCATGTATAAGGTTTGGCAAGACAAAAGACGAAAAAGTAGAAGGTTTGAGCCATAGTTGAGTAGAAGTTGGACAGTGGGAAGGCCAAGTCTGTGAAAAGGGAAAACAAGTTGAAGTCTATTTTTAGTGCTGGAGTTGTTTATCTTCTGACTATTCCAAGCAGCAAGATGAAAGTGAAGAATGAGAGAAAAGGTTGGATGAATCTCGTGGAGGAAAGGGGAAGTTAAGCCACCATCTTTTTCTGCCTGAGTTTTGAGGTTGATTTGATGCTTAATCAGTTTGAGTAAATGTTGCATGTTCATGTTTCTCTTTGTCTCCCTCTGTCTCTCATACTCGCACACATTTTCACTTGTCTGTGTGTTGGGACCAAAGGGGGAGCTGGCGACCTTTGGGTCACCGGGGCTGATTTTGATCATGCGCTTGGAAGCCGCCATAAGGTCAAAGGTTATTTGTCAGGAAGTACATAGTCAGGTTTGGGACGGTCCTGTGGGGATCGGCTGAAATGTCAGCCTTAGTCTAAAACATTCAGCCAGACACTCCCACATGGGGACCGCTGAGCCGAGCCTTGGTGTGTGTGTGTGTGTGTGTGTGTGTGTGTGTGTGTGTGTGTGTGTGTCTGTGTCTTAGCATGCAGTATGTTTAGAGGGTGAGAGTGTATGTGTTGTAGGCATGCAAACCAAAAATCTAAATTTGAGTGCGAGTGTTGGTAACGGAGAGATTTTTAGGCCAGCAAATAATGAGGATTTCCATAATCAAGTAATTTATCTTCTTTTACACTTTTGTCTGGTTGATTAATTCATGTTTGTTCTGTATGATGTCAATACATATTTATAAATGGCCCATCACAATTTCCCTGAGCTTAAGAAAATATGCCTTTTACAATGATGTGATCTTGAGAAGATGCTGCAAATCCTTGCTTTTGAGAAGATGTTGGCAGCAAATGTTTAACATTTTTGCTTTATGTTTATGATAATTATCTAAATTGTTAAAGGATAATTTTTCGATTGATGAATTTACCAGATGTTTCAGCACTAGTGCAATGCGTTTGAATCCGTATGCGTGGCTGTGTAAGTGAGTTTGGTGTGCTCGTATGAGAGTCATTTTCGGATGTGTGTGTGTGTGTGTGTGTCTATGGTGTGTATGGTCTTGTGGTGTACATGTGGAATGTGACGACTCAGCTACGCTTCCTCTCCATTGATGCTTCTGTTCATTCATTCATTCATTCACGTGTATACACCCTTTCTATTTAGTCTTGTTGAAGTGACTGTGCATGTGGTGTGTGTGCGTGCATGTGTGTGTTTGCACGTTGTTGGTGATTTCTAATAAATGAGGATATGTGGGGCAAAGGCGACAACACTGCAGAGCACTACCTTGGATGAGTCATACTCGCCGGAAAGGCCATGTTTGTGTGTGTTCGCTCAGATATATATCACCATCCAATATGTCTCAGACAGGCAGATGCTGCATATTTCCTGGAAAGGGGGGTCTTGTGTATAAAGGGCTATGTCCTCTTGGAGGGTGTGTGTTGCATGTGCATATCTACTCACACATTAACAACCAAATTATTACATTTATTTTTGATGTGCAAGTTAGTGTTTGTTGCAGATCTTTCAGTGCAATACTTTGTACAGATGTTTCTGTTCAAACGAGCTTGAAAATTTTGATTCTGACCCAAAAAACAACTGGACCTGAGCCTGAAATTAGACTTTAATGGATCCAACCTCAGATAAGTGACCGACCGTTACTTCATTGCGCTGCTTCCAGTTTGATTTTACATAGAGTACCAGCATCTGTTACCTTATTCGGCTCCGAAGAAGTTGTAAAAACATCCCTTTCAAAATGAATTGGCTCTTAACTTGCTCATTCAAATCTCTTTAGCTTTAAGGTAGGTATCATGTTTTCAGTCATTTGACTGGCAAGCGTGGAAAACGGCCACAAATGTTAAGATGAAGCCCCACCAATGTTTGTAATTTCCATGTTTTGCTCATGTTGTCATGACTAGATCTACATATATATACTGTATGGACATTTCTTAGTCTGTGTGTGCATGTGCGTGTGTGCGTGTGTGTGTATTCTAGTTGTAGTAGCAGTAGCTGTCCTCAGCTAAACCCTCTCTGCTCCAGCCAGCTGGTCTGAATAAATCAATAAAAACCATTGAGCTGCATTGAGACCTTAAAGTGCTCGTGTCAGTTTCTTTCCCAGAGTGCTGCCTTTACAGAGCCTGGAAAGGATCAACACACAAATGCGCACAGATATACACACACACCCAAGAGACCAATGTGTTTCAATGACTTTGGCTGCACAAACTCAGTAGTAAAGGATTAGCTCTGTTATGCCGTAGCGCTTGGATAAACACACAAGATACAGGGGCACTTTATTGTCTAGATATCTATCTGACGCTCAGGCGCACACACACACACGCACACACACACACACACACACACACACACACACATTAACCTACTGTGCAGTTGATGGTGGGAACATTTTTCAGTGTCTATTGTGTCAAACCTCGAAACGCCCTGACAATTCAAGGCCTGTTTTAGAGTTTAGAGCAACCTGTTGATAAAGTTAGAAATCTCAACTGGAGGTAGACAAGGAATGTGGGTTATGCGAGGCATGCTAAACTCTGGGACCTTCAGAGTACTCCTGGTCTCTTCCTCCCCCTCGCCATCTCTTCGCTGTTTGCCACTCTGATTTCGCTATCTCCTCTGCGTCTGTGTCACTAATTTGTCTGCATTTTGCCTCCAATGGACACTAGAGTAAGAGGGAAAATCACAAAATCAGTGTCTGTGGTCAACGTATGCCTCTACATCTCTAGCTACAGTATTTTTTGGCCTTTTACTGACATGAAAGTAAAAAAAAATGACTGAATAACATTTTTTAATTCAATACATCACAGTAAATCATTTCAGGTTCTTCTGTCACTTGAGCAGCCGATCTCATCCGTCTGCGAACTGCAAATAATATATACATATATAATATTTATGATATCTATTTATGCATTAAGGACTTTATTCTTCTTACATAAAGTGTTGTCAGTGGGCTACGTTTCGTAGATTTCGTACCTTTGCTCCTGTGGAAGGTTTTTACTTTTGTAAATTAGATTATCTGCCTCGTAGGCCTGTCTCACAGAAGACATTTTGACATGTCACAATGGGGGAAAAAGCAAAGGTGTAAATAACTAAATGTATGATGCCTGAATTCCATTTTAGCTGCTTTAGTTTCAGTGTCCTAGTATTGTTCATACCGGCTCACTGTCACGGCTTAAGTTTTGTTTTAGACACTCTGGCACGAGCCTTTCACAGATGGCGCGTGAGCACGCACGAAGGTGTTTATGCTCAACGCAGTATTCTCGGAAACATCGGAGGGCGGAAAAAAAACTAAATGTACGATGAAGAACAAAAAGACAACGAGTGTAACAGGCAAACGCCATAAACCAACCTCCACAATGCCGAGGAGGGATTGTAATTAACTGTAAACTCGTATCTCATATTTATGGTGTACTTTAACTGCCTTTATACAAGCCCTGTAAAGAAAGAAGTTAAGTAGTAAATGCATTATAATGAAACAAAGCTTGAATATCCTGTAAACAATTTGACTTGGCTGGCAAAATATTTTTTTTGCCAGCCAAATCAAGAGGTTTTTAAGACCTCTGTCTAAAGCATTTAATAAACAAATTAGCACAAAATCTTTGTGAAATCCTGTTAACTGACATTCCAATAGTGCTTTAATCAGTGAACTATTTGTAACAAGTCATGTCTGAAAAGCTTGCAGGCCATCTTCTGGCGCAAGCTTCACGGGGACACTCGAATAGAATGTAGAATCTTTATTGCTTTTCCTAATCTGACAATTCAAAATGTCGGTCGTGAAAATGGCCCACAGAACACTGATTTTTAAAGTTGCCAATAAGACAAACGTTACAGGAAGCAAAATAAGCTTTTAACTTATTTACCTCTTATGCGATAAAATGTACTGACTTTGGATTTCAGGATAATGTCGGGAACATAAATCATGCCTCTGAGCTAATGGTAGGCAGAGAACAGCAGTGAACCTGTGTGTGTGTGTGTGTGTGTGTGTGTGTGTGTGTGTGTGAGAGAGTGTGAGTGTGAGTGTGAGAGAGTGGGTTGAGATCTCATAAATGGTCTTTGTCGCCCGCTTGGCAAAGGACTCAAACCCTAAATTAGGGCTGTTGTTGGCCTACAGGCCGAGGATGTCTGCCAAGCCGACACTGTCCCAGGGCTTGGAACAAGACGCACAGTGCTTCCAGACTGCCAAGATAAGTTCATTGTTAGTTACACATTCATAACTCATTTTATTTATGCAGACGCGGAAGCAGATACTCAGTCATGCCCATTGGTTTCACAGTGGCCAACTTGACCTCTGGTGTATCTTTTTATATTTGCAGATTAGCCCTCATCCATGAAACAATCATACACCAAATCATTGAAATTGACTTTAGTTCTGCCAATGATGTGACCAATTAGACTTTTTAAAGGCAAGTTCTTGGTCTTATTCCACGTCAACGAATCCAAGAGTGGAAGCAGTTATACCGATACAGCTGCTGCTCTACAAAATGTACTATTTATTATTGTTTTATAGAAATTGTTATTATTATTATATTAACATATTCGATTTCTAACACTGACTCAGTAAAAATTGTAAATGGTGGAGAGAAGAAAAGCAGTAACAGTGTAAGGAGATAAAGTATAAGGAGAGTAAAGAGAGGAAGGATCTAAAGAGATGGAGAGATATTAAAACTGTAGATACAACCAGTCTGAGAAGAGACAGACAGACATGAGGGGGAGCGAATGGCGTGTGTGTGTGTGTGTGTGTGTGTGTGTGTGTGTGTGTGTGTGTGTGTGTGTGTGTGTGTGTGTGTGTGTGTGTGTGTGTGTGTGTGTGTGTGTGTGTGTGTGTGTGTGTGTGTGTGTGTGTGTGTGTGTGTGTGTGTGTGTGTGTGTGTGTGTGTGTGTTTCACAAAAAATGTTGCAAACATTCTGTAGTACACAAATTGACTTATGAACACACGCACTCAGCATCAGACTGACGCACATGCTTTCACATATGGGTCGGATGCTCATCAGTCACACTTACAAAGGTTGAGACATCATCGCATCATCGCTTTTCCTTTGAATATGAAACTACATGATGTCGGTTAGCATGCCATATAGTCAGGTCATGAGGAGTTTCACTGAATCAATCCTCCTCGATTTGATTATAAAGCCTTTTTTCACACCATGCTGCAAAGATAATGTTTTATTGTGAGAAAGGGACAGCAATAACTGTTTTAAAGGATAGAAAAATACTTTACATTTTCTTTTTTTTAAATTCAAATACGTTTTTCACAGCCACAGAGTGCTCATTTACTCCAGATCATTTCCAAACTAGATAGAACATATCTCCAGGGTACATGCAAACTATAGTTTGTGAAATGGAAAGCTGCATTTGCAGTGATAAAATATGAAAACAATCTTTAAAAAAAATCTTAGACATATACGCGCTAGGCATGCATTAATACAGTATATATATATTTGTCCCGGAAGCTCTTATATCACATACTTAAAAGCTCACTGAGTCAGGAATGTACTGCAGTAGGGAACAAAGACACAGACAATTGGTTTCAGTCTTTTTTTGGAAAGCAGTCTACATAACAATGAAATCAAACACCGACAATCGGTTAGAGGTAGGGTGCCCATAAAGAGTCCTGGACCAGGTTCCATTATGGCCTGGTGACTCCTTCCGTCATCAACGTGCTAACAAGGTTAGCACCTTTAGCTGTTTGAACAGAGAGGCCAGCTAGCCAGGTTACTGTGTGTTTGGACAGGCAGATAGCGCCTGGCTATGGGCCACTACTCTAATCCACTGTTTGTATATTTCCTTGTTGGCCCTACACTAGTGTGAAGACGGCCAGAGCGCTGGGCTGATGTGCAAACATAGTTGGTGAAACACCCAGTATTACATTACCACCTTCTTTTCAGTGTGTGTGTGTATGTCTGCAACTATTTTTACAAGTCAAAAATCTTTTCACAAAAGGTCAAAAACAATGAATGCCTGTCACTCAGAAATGATTTAGTTAAACTGTTACTGTGAGATTTCAACATGATTTCAACATACAACAGTGTTTATATCATAATGATCTAAAACAAAGAAACACAAGATCATTTTAGCATTTTTGAAGCTATAACCAGCAGGTTAGGAATGTGTACCAGAGAATTGAATTTAACAATAATCAAAATTACAATCCCTAATTGTCCTGTAGACTGACTTATTGTTTCAGCATCAGATTAGAGTAAACAGATGTAACATGCAGCAATCCTCTCATTAGAGGATTTGTTGCCCAGTGAATGTTTGGCATAAACAAATTGCTTATTACCGTACTTTGTGGTGGTCCAGCCTAATGTGTTATTGAAAGGATTGCATCACCATCAAGCCATGATTCTTTTTAGGAACATCTGACTGTCTCTTTTATGTGCTTCAGTTCATTTCTTTTTTCCCCGTCACTTAAAGGTGCTTAATACAAAATTCAGGGTATTTCTAGTGCCTCCACACGTCTCTCAACACGCTGGCTAATAGCTAAAGATGCTAAATCCCCTAATGGTGCAAACAACAACAACAACAACAACAACAGTGCTGACAGAGCTAACCGTGTTTACCTGAGGGGAAACCGGAGAGTGGGCGCTACGCTTCCGTGGCCGCCGTATGAGCGCAGTTAAGAGCGGCGGTCGTGAGCTAACCAGTTGGGCATGCTCACATGCACTTACATGCACTAAAAGCATTACGCCGGCCCAACTATGTCGACAAATCAGAGACGGTCGGATTACACACACACACAGAGGGAGAGCGACTTCATTGTCTGCTCAGGACAACATTACTCCACTATACCGTTACATTAAATATAGTTGTTTGATGCTATATTAATGTTAAAATAATTTGTTGCTTGTGCTTCTCCTCAGGGCTAAAAACCTACCTGATCTCAGGAAGGAAGTTGGAGCTTGAGGCGCAGTGTGGCTGTTCTCAGGTGGGACTGTCGGGCGGAGATTTGGTTGGGGTCAGCCTGTCCTCCTGCTCTCAGCCCCGCATACCGGACCTCATCCCAGGGGGAGCACAGGCCGCTGAGCCCCTGCTGCCCCACCAGCCTCCAGACAGGATCGGGGTAAGTCGGAAGAAACTAAAAGTCGAGGGTGGAATATAGAGATGGATACCTCTACTGTTTATTCTGTGATGGTTTATGTTAGTTTCTAAAAGAAAGACAATTACGATGACTGTCTTTGTGGCTGAAAACACAGCTCTACCACTCAAATTAGCATTCACTTTTCTTCTGTTTGCACATTTTGCATGACTCCCAAATGTGACCAACACATCCAGGTATTTTGGCTAAAGCTCAGATTAATAAACATTTATGAGTGAATTGGTCTGATTTGTGAGGAAACAATGTCATCTAAGTGCAGGTAGTTCTTCAGCCACAGTGCCCACCCTCATTTAAGTGTTGTTATATCTCAAAGTGCTTCTGTTTGATATGTTTTAATTTGTCAACCTCTCCCACCACTGTCCCTTTGTCTCTGTAGCCTCCCTTTGTGTCCCGTAGTGTGCTCTTGTCTTCGGGGGCAGAGCAGGGTGAAGATGTTGCTGTGCTGAACGGCTGCCAGGAGGAGCACAAGACCAGCGGTGCCAAGGTACAACACCAGGGTTCTTGCAGATCCTTAAATAATCCTAGAAAAGGCATTGAATTAATACATCTGAAAACAAGGCCTTGATTGGTATTAAGATGCCTTGAATCCTTCAAAAGTCTTAAAAATGCAAAAACATGGGAAGTAGGATTTTATGAATCGCATATTAAAGTCTCAAAATAATTTGTAACCTCTATTTTTTAAATAAGCTACCCAATGTGTTTCGCATCCACATCACACAGATCAGAATAGCGTAATCAACAACACATACATTTGTTGGCCGGGATGCTCAGAGCAGATGTGGTCTGCTAGCTAGCGTCGGTATGAGGAAGTACAAAATTCAATGGAAAAAAGAAAAGAAATGTGGCCGGGCTGTCACCGGTACCAGGAAATGTACACGAGGCCCAGTGTAAGTTGTGCAGGAAGTGTTTCAAACTTGGCACGATGAGAATCAAGGCAGTGGAATCCCACACCCAATGCGTTCTCTTTGCTCTTCTGCTTCTTCTTCTCCTCCATATTCTGAATCTTGTCCCTCTCTTCTTCTTTGTTCTACGTCACCGTCTCATCCTGATCCAGTTCATCCCAGGTCACAGTCCCAGAGCAGCCAACGGTCTCCTGAGTCCCCCGTTGGAGGACCCAGTGCGAGCCAGCCAGAGCTCCCTGTGCGACATGCTTCAGGAGAAAGAGAAGAAGACCAGCACTAGCACGGGAACTGGCACCAGTCTAGGCATGACTGGTGGCACAGGGACAGCTGGCACCGGAATGGATCACTCCGCTCTGATCCAGCTGCGTGCCAAGAACTCCCGAGAAAAGAGTGACGCCCACTTTGTGGATGTTATCAGGGAGGACAGGTGAGCAAAGAGGTTGAAGGTAGAATTTATGAACTGATAATATCACTCAAGGTGACTGATTTAGTATAGTATAGGGTTATAGAGTGAATAAGGGTGAAGGGATCCATTTGGTCATGAGTATTTTAATTATATGAATTATTTAAACCTCTCTACATAATGGTCACCATCTCAATGTGTGTTCCTGTCCACACCAGTTGCCAGTCAATCACAAGGATAATAAATAGCATAAGATGGATACATTCACCCTCACATTTCACATTGTCAGGAAATGCAAATGAACAACAATGAGACAACTATGCAAACTCCACACAGAAAGTCCTCAGGGTGCTCGCAGAAATAGAAAGCAAATGTTCCACACTTATTGTCATGAGATAACTTGATACCTCTCCATTCAGAGGCCATAGAATAGGCTGCACCAGAGTACGAGCGGTGTGTTCTGATCTGCCCAAACAAATTGTACCCGGCGGGGAAAACAAACCAGAGTCTGATTCAACTGGACTAAGAAATGCAGGGTTGAAAATGCCCTCAAAACAATGTCACAAGACAGAAAAGGTTGAAATATCCCGTCTGCAAAATGTTATCATCCACTCAAAGTAGAGCAGCTGGAAAAGTAGATGAAAAAGTAAATTTTGTCATTTGTTGTTCATTCATTTTCAGAAATATTTGATTTTCGAAGGAAAAACATATTTCCTTATATTTTGTCTTGTTTCTCTGTGGTTCACAGTCTGATGAAGGACTACTTTTTCAAGCCACCCATCAACAAGATCAGCCTCAACTTCCTAGAGAGACCTCTGGAAAAGGCTTATCGCAGCAGCTACAAGGAGGAGGTACACGCTGTAATTATACCACTCATCATTGCCTCACTCGGCACTAACCTTAGACTACTTCTTGAGCGAACAATAGTGTTATAAAACATCTAGGGGTTTATAGATAGTGTGCTTTGTTCCTGTGTCTGACTGTGTGTCGTCGCCCCCCCCCCCCAAAAAAAAGAAAAGAAATGTTATGTCACATTAGTGCAACACATTGTCACACTCACAGGACCAGTTCCACTTGGCCTGCTTTGACCTCACAGCCTTGCAGCCCCCTGCTGTTACACCAGTGTTACTACAGAGCTCAAAAACACTGACATTCAACCTCGTCACTTCATTTCATGCGAATCTGCAGTGATGCTCATTGATGATCGGTCTTTGTATTTGGTTGTGAAACGGTAACTCATTGGTGCATTAGTTTAAAATTTCAATACATGTCTACACATACTGTAAGTAAAACAAAAAAATTCAACTCAAATACAACTTTCAACTGCATTTAGTGAAATTTAACTAAACAAACAAAGAAACTGAATTGAAAAGCATTTGACATTTAAATCGTTTTTTCTCCCACACACTGAAATAATGCTTTCTTTACACAGCCGCCTTTCATCATAGTAGTTCTTTACTATGATAACTTTATAACCACACAATACAACACTACCTAGATTTAGTTTCATTTGTTTGTTTGTTTTCACTCTTTCAAAAGTGAGCATGCATATACAGTATATACTCCCAAGCTTGTAAACATACTACTGCATACTGCATAAAACAAAAAACAGAATCATGTTTTGGCGGTTTATTGTGTTTGCATTGCATACTCATAATATTCAGTATTTAACAAATGATCTATGTAAATGTAATTCTTGAATAAATTCATTCAGCCTTTAGGGAAACTGCAGTTATATCTTAACTAGACACTCGAATGATGGTAAAACACCTGTGTGTGCTGCAAACGCAGATTTCCCAGGAAATTGAGCCACTGATGTCCTCAGTTTCCCGTCTCTCTGTCCTCCTCCAGGTGAAGAACCTGGTGCAAGTGCAGACATTTGCGAGCTCCACTTTCAGCTCCTTCCTGGATGTTCTTCTCAGCTGTTTTGTCTTCCTGGCCCTGACACTGGCCTGTTTCCTTCCACCTCTGGTGAGCCCAGCCACTGTGGGCCCTCCAGCTCCCGCTGCCCTGGCCCTGGCTCCCCTGGCTGGCCTGTTGGAGCTGGCCTCCCTGGTGCTCTCCATACGGTGAGGAGGCTGTGTCTGTGGGTGTGCTTTTGCGTGTTGTGCCATCAGGGCCCAATGATATTGAAGTGTTTGTTTCCAAATAGGATTTAGATAAAAATACCCGAATCATCCGGGGATCTTCCACATTATGGGGCCTTGACTAATCTCAAACCATGGCAGGACTTGATAAATATACCTGTTCTCTTTGTATTCATAAGTTGTAGTCATTTAAGATCAGATGAGCGATCAAACCTTCTGCCCTTCACAAGTTTGTGTAGCGCCTTGTTAGGTGCTGTACTAACCCCATTTCAATTTGATATTACTTGAATGTGGGCTACTTCCAATTACACTGCTATAATAGTGACATGATGTTTACAAGTGCAAAAAGCGTCTGTCTTCAAATTATTGTATTATTGTATTGACAACCTCTTTTATTCAGCACTAATTTGCTGTATTTCATGTTTTTATAGAGATAGATAGGATTCTGTCTGTAGTATGTAATATATATCACTCAATCATATGTATAATACATGTGACTCTTTATTTGTACAGTACTTTTTCATACAAACATTTGTAGTGATTCACACAATAGAATATAAAAAGGTATCTAATGCTTTTAGTAAAAGGCATCGGTTAATCCGCAGATCGGGCAGGTTGGGTCATAAATATTAACATTCTGATTAAGAGTGGATGGGTGGATGAAATAATACATCATTAATAAGGAAGATAATAGACAACTGAGGGATACTGTGTGCATTTGCGCACGAGGAACAGCAGCATAACTTTATTAGTTATTTCAGTCTCTGTTTCCTCTGTCAAGTTCATACAGTTAGTTTTGCTGCTTAAATGTCCCCATGCTATAGTGACATTACTGCGTGCATGAAAACATTACAGTTACTGAAAGCAGCCTCTCTAATCATTAAAGTATATTGTTAAAGAAAGAACTCATAGCCCCACTTAGTTTACAGGAACTGGTAGAGGGGGGGTGAAATGTTCATGGTGCGGATCTCTAAATTGGAGGAAATAATTGTTTTGGGTGGGTGAATGATCTCTAATATTCATCTATATATATATATATATCTATATCTTTATCTGTGTCTATATATAACTATGTCCTGTGTGTTGAATAGAAATACATGACATCCAAACGTTGTTGCCACATTATGCCACATTGTGAATTGAATTAAAAGTAAATATATAAGTTGTCATGAACACTGTTATGCTCATCTGACAGAGATCATAAAGTACAGCGCTATAACAAAAATAATGGATAGCTGATGCATCAGCGCCACGCGTCATATTTAATAGACTTTGCTTTAAGATGCAGGCTCTTAGGCAATGATGTCTCATTTGTTTAAATGCCTGTAGTCTCGGCTCCTCTCTTCCTCACCTCCTCCGCACGCATCTCTCGTGGGCTGGACTAAGATACGAGGAGAGGAGGCGAAGTGGCGAGGGGGCGAAGAAAGGAGTCAAGGAGACGCGTTAGCATATTGAAAAGCCCCCGGTATCTCTTGGGCCTTTGTGGTACAGGATTGAAAACCACTGATTGACCATCCCATTGCACCACAACTCTCCACTGAAACCAAAACAAATGATTGAATGTGGTGGTTGGCTTTCACACCACAATCAATTAACTTCCTTTGTCAGATATGACTGTCTATTGTCCATTTTTTGTGAAGGGGTGGTGCTGCTGGAAAGTGATCCTCTGTTGTCTCCTCCTAACACAATGTCCTCCGCTCCTCTACTGCAGTATGGCCTTCTATCTGGAGAAGGTGATGAACTGTACCCGCTCCCTGCTCCTGGTGGTCTCTGGATGGGTCCCCCGTCACGTGATTGGGGCTGTGTTAGTCTCCCTTCCTGCCATCTCTGTCCTGTCCCACCTCACCTGCAGCCGCTTGCCCCTCCAGGTAAACATGACTATTGGTGGGTGGTAGGATCAAAAACTGGAAAGGACTCTGTGTGTGTGCGCGTCGGTGCGTGCATGAAGTGAGACACTAGAATGCCTTTTAACAGGTGTGTGTGTATGTGTGTATATATATATATATATGTGTGTGTGTGTGTGTGTGTGTGTGTGTGTGTCAAAGGGTAGGCACTCAGAGAGTTTGTGTGTCCATCACTGTCTCAGGAATTGTGCTCTGGAGAAATGGGTTTCATATCACACTGTTTGCAGCTTGGTTGATGACCGGTTCTGTGCCTTATTTAATCCTGAAACAATTAGTTAAATAATAGATAGACATAACAGAATTAACAATAATTAAGGTATTACCTTTTTTTAAGTTCAAATATCCAACCTATGCCGTTGCATTACATCTCTCTCTGTTCCTTACTAATATTTAACAATATTGCTGCAACAGCTGTTAAGGCTGCAATCACTATCACCATTAGCGCTAGTCCTTTAGCTGATTTAACTACTAGACTGGTTTGCCCTCACTGACTGAAGCCAAAATAAGCAGAGAGGAGTCGTCAGTTTGAAATCGTGCCCATGGTGGTTTGAAGCCAGAGATCCTTGGAGGCCAGCAGAGCCGTTAGCTGGCATTAGCCCTTTCAGGAACTGTAGAAGGAAAACAGCTCAGAGGCTTCAGGAGGCTTCGCCTGTGGACCTTGGCACCAGAAATGTTGACACTTCTTCTTCTCTGAGTCCTGCATGTGAGAAGATTGAGAGCAGCCATACTTCACAGCGTTTTTTTGTGCTGTTTTGATTCAAGGCCATCTGTATAAGTTTGATCCTCTTTTTTTCAGCTTTGAGCCAACGGCTGCTTGCAAGATGTGTTTTGATATCTTGTTTTTCAGGGATTTTCAACACCCCATTTTTCTATTCCCCCCCCCGCTCTGTCTCACCCCTCCACTCTCTCCATCTCTTCGGGGCTTGCAGATCAAAGTGGTAGTCTAACGGAGGGTTGTTAATTAGACATGCAGTTTTCTGGACTTTAATGCCTTTGAAGCTCTGACTTAGTTTATAGTGCATTTGACATCTACATTTTATGTACCAGTTGCAGAACGAAAAGACAAGCAAAATAGGGCTGAACAACTAATCGAAATGTTGCCATTACAAAATGGCCTCCTGCAGTTTTCAAATCGCAGGAGGCGCAATATTTGTCAAAAAGGCAAAATGTGTGTCAAAATACCATTTTAATTTAATATTGTTGTGCTGCAGAGATGTCGTGGACTACACATGGTATTCTACAGACTTAAAAAAAAAAATCTTTGATTGGTACAGATCCACGCAAAAATGTTTTTCAATGAAAATTTGATTTATTCTGTAAAAATGATCATTCCCTCTAACATTGCAAAATAAATTGCAATTGTAATATCAGTCAAAATAATCGCAAGACATTAGATATTTTTTCTAAAGTGGTACTCTACTGTACCAGAAAGAACTAATTGGAGATTATCTTACTTGTTACTAATGAATAAAAATGAACATGAAGTCAAACTGTTGGTTAAAAACATATTGTAAAAAAGGAAGACATAACGCGTTCAACTCCCAATTAGACCTTGAAGACTGGGTGCTGGATCCATAATGTAGATTATTAAAAATAAAGACTAGGACAGCACTCAAATTGTACCTTCTAATATTACCACACATGTTTTGAATTTGACTTTTCAGTGATTTAGATGGTCGTTAACTTTCATTTTGACAGCATTTCTTTAATGGGGTGCCGCTGCATTCTATTTATTATCTCGTGTTTGTCTTAAGTCTGGAAATGTTTGTGTGTGTGTGTGTGTGTGTGTGTGTGTGTGTGTGTGTGTGTGTGTGTGTGTGTGTGTGTGTGTGTGTGTGTGTGTGTGTGTGTGTGTTCATAACAAGTAACTAATGGTAGGGCCCATCAAAATAGTGTGCACTGGGCCCGTCATAACTACGCCCCAACAACTGTCTAATATACAGAACTGTGGAGAACCCTTCGTTATCTAGTTAACCCTAAACTCATATTCACCTCTCCTACTCCAACACACATACACAACGGCCTCACGGGCTGTACTGTACTGTATTTGTTCTGTTTTGCTTTCACAGTATAGTCCTTAGTTGCTTTGTTAAATCACTTTAATGACGAGCCCCTTTTCTCCAGGTGACCATGTTCTTGTGCTGTGCCACCATCCTGGCCATCATCCAGTATTGTAACTTCTGTCAGCTGAGTTTTTGGATGCGCTCGGTCCTGGCCACTGCTACGGGGGTCGCCCTGCTGCTGTTGCTGTACTGCCCCTTGCACAGGTACAGGTGAGCATGTGTTACTTGCACACGTGCGCAAATACTAAATGCAAATATGCAGTACTCAAGTACAAGTCAACAGATGCTGTATATACACGGACATACATGAGTTGATCTATGCAGCAGATTGATAGATGAGTTTTATTTATGCATTAATTCATTGTTCTCAAACATTGTAACTTACCCAGTTGTTCTGGTACTACATCACTCTAACTTCCTGTTCTTCAGCCAGGAAAAGAGGATTTAATATGATCTGCATTATGTTCGTTCGTGTGTGTGTGTGTGTGTGTGTGTGTGTGTGTGTGTGTGTGTGTGTGTGTGTGTGTGCGTGACCGTTCCTTTCTTCTGACTGACACCACTCTTCTTCGTCTTTCAGTTCCGGTAATAACAGCTTGCCAGTTCATGGGTGAGTGTCTCCGTGGAAACAAAGGGGATGATGGATGAGTTGACATTTGAAGGGTCAACAGGGGCGACGGCTTGCTTTTCCAATTTTTCATAACTGCAGCTCTGTCACGCTTTCCTGCTCTTTACTCACCTATCCTTCTCTCTCTCTCTCTCTCTCTTCCTCTGTCTCCCCCTGTGTGCACCAGCAGTAATGGCTGCTAAATGTCACTAGTGGTGGAAATGACTCATATAGCCCGTGCCTGCTTGAATTTTTTATGAGAGCTAGAAGTTAGCTGACTACACTTCAGAGGAGGAGAGGGGGCTGGAAAATAGTTTTTTTTTTTTTTTTTCTTTGTCAGATAGCATTTTGATTGGCAGCTACTCCTTAAGGCTTACAGGGTACACACACGACTTGAATCATACGTGAGCACACTGCTGTTCTCACAAAAATCATTTTATGAGCCAATGTCGCAGTCAGCGCGCCTGCAGGTATTTCTTTTAGCTTTTATTAGTCTGTCAACCGGCAGGGAACAAGAGGTTTCTGTGGTGGGTTGTTTAAGGACAAATAACCCTTCAAACCTTCCTTACGTTCAGAACGTTTGTATGTACACTTGTGCTAATTGCAAAATAATTAACTTAAGGAACTATTTTGGTTACAGTGTGTACATTGTTTAAAGTACATCTTCAGATCACAAATAAACTCACATGAGAAACTACACTTCTCAGTGCTTCATCTTTATTGTCCACTACAATGTACTTCACCTTGCTTTGTAAATGAAGCAGATGATACAGGTTTTTTTTTTTTTATCTGGGTAGAATATATAATACATAGATAATTCAGATAGTGATAGTGGAGTTCTCCAGCCTCCATTTCATCTCTCTTCTTTATCCTGTTAACTGTTTTCCTGTGTTTGCTGTTCCTGTGTTCATCTTGAACCACTCTTACTTTTCTTCTGTTTATCTCCGTTTTCTCGCTCAGACTGAACATCTCCACATCCGGTGATGGTGCTTCAGCAATAGTCACACCTGAACCTCCCCCGAGACCTCTTGAGCTTCTGGTCCCCGAGGCTGTCCTGGCCTTCTTCCTGCTTCTTCTCCTGGTCTGGTTCCTTAACCGTGAGTTCGAGGTCAGCTACCGTCTCCATTACCATGGCAATGTAGAGGCTGACAAACACCGCTTCAAGATCCAGACGATGCGAGACCAGGCTGAGTGGTTACTGGGCAACATCATCCCCATCCATGTCGCTGACCAGCTCAAGGTTTTTGTAGTTTTTGAAAAAAGAAATATCAGACTTAATTATGGTTATCAGAACAATGCCTAATGCATATACCTTTGCTTGTTTTGTCATTCAGAAGACACCGTTTTAAAGGAAATCCAAAAATCCAGTCTTCTTAGTTCAATGTTTAAATGATAAACATTGTAGCATCACTACCATCATAAATATAAGCCCATTTTAGAGTTCAAAATATTCCAACGCGTTTCCTTGTTTCCTCAGGTGACCCAGAGCTACTCCAAGAATCACGACAGTGTGGGCGTGATCTTTGCCAGTATTGTGAACTTCAGTGAGTTCTATGAAGAAAGCTACGAGGGCGGAAAAGAGTGCTACCGTGTTCTCAATGAGCTGATTGGGGACTTTGACGAGCTCCTTCGCAGACCCGAATTCAAAAGCGTGGAAAAGATCAAGACAATTGGGGCCACCTACATGGCCGCGTCCGGACTGAATGTCCGGCAGTTGGCTGAGAATGAGGATGACTCTCCACACGCTCACCTGAGGGCACTTTTCAACTTTGCCCTGGAGATGATGGGCGTCCTGGACGACTTCAACAAGAACATGCTGGGTTTTGGTTTCAAGCTCCGTATTGGGTTTAACCACGGCCCGCTGACAGCGGGGGTGATTGGCACCACTAAGCTGCTCTATGACATCTGGGGTGACACGGTTAACATTGCCAGCCGCATGGACTCCACCGGGGTGGAGTGTCGGGTGCAGGTGAGCGAGGAGAGCCATGCTGTGCTCAGTGCCATGGGCTTAGAGTTTGACTATAGAGGTACAGTTAATGTTAAGGGCAAAGGTCAAATGAGGACCTTTCTGTGCCCCAAAAGTGGGGAAAGTATATATCACGATCGAACGGAGCTGGGCGCCAGCCTCGGACTGAATATGACTTCGGGATCTGTTGCCCAGGCAGCAGCTCTTCCTCCCTCTTCTGCCACTCCTTCTTCCCCCTTTCTTTCCACACTCACTCCTCAACCACAAAGTGCTGTAAGGCCTTCAAGAGCAGGGCCTGAGCCTGTTCAAGCAAAGTCCACCGAGGTGAGGGAAGAGGGATACAGGGACCCTCCACACCTCCCTGGGCACTCCCCTGCCACAGACCTTCACCTCCCTCCCCACTCCGAACTGGGCCCAGAGCCCAGTGCTGCACAAGAGCCCTCCCAGGTGCAGCCTGCTCCTCTCGCACTTCAAGAGGAGGAGGAGGAGGAGGAGGAAGAGGTGGATGCCGACGAGCTATCAAAACTCAACGAGGAGTTTTATGCTCGTCTCTGATCCCTTCTCTCCTCTTCCTGTGACTTCTGTCCCCCTTGCTGCCCCAGCTGCTGTCTGACTCTCCGGGACCGATTTGCAGGTGCAGGACGTCCCTTTCTTTAGGCATCGCTGAAGCGTCTTGTAGCACGGATGATGTGGAGGGAGTTTTGTCACTCTTAACGCAAACAGTGGCTATAAAAATGGCTACTGATGTCTTTGATGGTGATGTTGCCTACGTACTGGGGTGGGTTAGACCTGTGTTGAGCACAGCAGTGTACTAGGGGAGAAGGCTGAAAAGGGTTCAGAGGGAAGGAAGACTGTTGGTGTTGTTCTTGGTGTATTTTCTTATTAATTTCTGTTATTAAGTGCCTTCAGGACTAGAACAGTGAATGAACAAATATAAATTACTGAACAAAAGTTTTAACAATTTTTAGCCTGCGGAACATGCTGTGGTTTCTTACTCCATGCTTTTATTTTCAATGCAAATATTTCTTCGAAAAAAAATAATTATTGTTGTGCCATATCATTTGTTTTAACTTGATCAAAGTCTTGACCTTACTTAAGGGAAAAATATATATTTTAGATTCTATATAAGGGCCAGTGCAGCATGATGGGCTGAGCAGGGAACTATGGGAAGAATGAGGGAATCACATGAAGCAGTGTTAATTTATGTATTCTGCTTTGACTCGAGGGCTTAATACAGTATTCATTTGTGCTAGAGTCTCAGTAAAAGGAGACATGCAAAGCACGCTGCATAGATTTTAGTTTGTGTAGCAGCTAAATGCACATTTTAAGCACAGGTCTTGCACAGTGTTTTCTCGACCACTTGTATTTGGAAGTTATTATTACCGTGAAGTGGCCATTAAAATGTCCGCTAATGTCTTCGATGGTAATGTTGAAATAGCTTTTAAGAACATTTAAACAGAGTTCTTGTCTGTCACAACGAGTACAATCAAAAGCACAAGATCAAATCAGATGAGGGAATATAGATTGGGAAGAAAAGGTGGTTTTAAAAAAGTGAGATCGTCACAAAAGCAGGAAGGCACTTTAAATATACTTAAAGTGATACTCCACCCGAGATGTGTCTTTTGAGTATGAAACACAATCCCAACAGTAGGCACTGTAGTATTTTTTTTAATTTGTTCGGGGGTATTTTATCAACAGTAATGATGACTTGAAGAAAATAAGAGAGAGAGAGAGAGAGAGAGAGATGGGGATTGCCATTCAAAATCTGACCTAACCCCTAGACCAGCATGGTGCTCCTGGGCCCTGTGGTTTTGTAGTAAATGTTTCTCAAACAAGAACAAGTAGTTAATTTGTTGGGGACGGTATTCAGTAGCTAATGTGGTGAGCTAGTGAATATTTACAGCAGCAGGATGGAGTATGTGGGATTGACTCAAAATGAAAATACAGAGCCCATTTCTGTTGTAATGAAGGAACGTGGCACCCAGTGCAACGATGTGGCTCATTGATATGTTTTATTAGTTTTCGGTCAACAACGGAGCTCGAAGGCACAGAGGAATACGACATGTCAGACTCAGACTACACAGACGATACTTGTTGATTATGATCGATTCAGTGTTGGTTTTTGGTCTTTTTCTTGGAATTTGTTAACCGTAAGAAAAACACACCAGACTTTTGGTGGCCAACCGAGGGGTGAGAGTGGGACTGTGATAAACAATCACTGTGACGCTATTGATAGATGATAGGGGGGGGGGGGTCCACATTGCCATTGGTTAAAGTGTCAAAGCACAGATCAACCACAGTTTCTACAGTGCTGTATTTAAAACCTCGCACTCAAATTTAGTTCCAATTGTTGCCTTCATCGCCAGAAGACAAAACAGTCAGTCAGTCCATCACTATAGATGTATTCAATAGTTAAGTATTGTCTGCCTTTAGCTGTGTGAGTTGCTGTTGAAGGGGTGGGACTTTTCACTTTATCCAGTCACAGCCTTTATACGGAGGGGGCCCTCTACTGTATCGAGATACTTTAATTGTGCCACTTTAATTGAGTGATCTATAGGTGCAGTGCAACCTAAACTAGCTGATTGTTTTGTGGTGCCTAAAAAGTATGACTATTTTTTTGAGTATCTTGGTTTTCAGAAAGTTTTTTTTTTATCATGCTGTTTTCATAATGAGGATAGATTATGATTGTATGTTTGAGGAAATTATGCTCGTTGTGCAGTTTTTCTTTTTGACAAATTCCATATTTTTTTCTTTTCTTTCTCTTTTCCAGTTCTTTCAGTGTGAGAATAGCTGGCACCTCTGTAGTTCTCTTTGCTCTTTACTCACTTCATGCTTTTGTCTTTACTCTTTCGAGCACTTGTTTCTCCCCTGTACTTTGGGTGTATGTGTGCGAGAGCGATATTTCATTTCTACTCCAAGTCAATAACACAGAAAAGATCCCTGTAGTATGATGCAAAAATAAATCAATCAACTACATGGCTTGGCCACTGTTAAACTGTTTTTTGCTGTTGTAGCTTATCTGTAGAGCAATGTCACACACTTAGTTGCATTCTTTAAAATGGAGAAAAGAAAGCTCTAGAGATATAGAACCATCCCTAATTATGTAGCCGTCTCCATCCATAGCATAAAAAGTATCTTTGTTTACCCCTACATACACAACCAGTGCCTTTTGAATTTAGGAATATGTTTAATCAGCGTGTGTGAGGTGTGATTATTTGTATCAAGTAATCATGATCACATTAGTAGCATAAATGCGTTAACATCCAAAGAAGTTTCTCCAGAAGCTGTCGCTCTAAATGAAGACACAAAAATAGCACAAGATCTGCTTTGTTAACACAAATCCTTGTCATTGCTTTTAAAATATTTTTCCAACGGCCACATTAATAATTTAATGCATATTCTCAACACAAACATTATAAACCATACCATGCAAAGTTCTGGAAACAGATGGCAATATAAGGTTTTTAAGGAAAGTTCTTGTTTTTTTTTCCCCAGACAATTTGCCAGATTACCCGTCTGCCTCACGTTGTCAGTTGATCCGTGGTGATTTTCAGGAAACTAGCCAGAGTAGATTTGAGATTTGGGGGCTCCACCTGTTAATGGGCACACCACCTCTCCAGTAGCGCACATCTGTACACGAATAAAATATTAAAGTGAACACTGCTGGTTCTGTTATCTGTGATACAGTGGGGGGGGGGGGGGGGGGGGGAGAAGTGTGTGTGAGCTCTTTTTTTGCATGGGAACGAATGAGCAGTTTTCTTTTTTTGCCAGACACACTACATTTTGAGTCTGACTCTGCACCATACTATCATTCTGTTTTTGTTTCATTTCAATATAATTATTTCTACACTTATGTTGAACAATAAGCATGTACTGCCAACAAAAGGGATTCTTCAAATCACTTAAGGTTACTTGGATTGTATCCTTCTCTGACAGTGTATTGATGATGTGTGTATGACAATAATTGTTTTAGTTTGGGCAGAGGGAAAGAAGTGTCTTTAGAGGTCCAGGGCTCCAGTTAAAAAATGCAAAAAAAAACAGCCTTGTGCATTGAGGAGAAGTTTATGGCATTCAGTCATCCCTTCTTGTTAAAGAAATGTACATCTGCTTTGTGACTGAAAAATAAGGGAGTGTTTTATTAGCACTTAAGATCATCACAACAAAATGGCATCGCCGAATCACTCATTTAAATGGTGACAGCTCCACATGTTTTCATTATAAATTCAACCCGTATGTGTTTTAAATTACACTGGGACAAAAATTAGACTGTTTGATTTAAAATCTTTGTGTATTTGTGTTATGTTCATGAATGAGATGTATTATACATGTTTTTGTGCACATTACCCATGTATCATTTATCAACACATGATCGTAATCTGTACACATTTGCACAAAGCACTCGGTGTTTGTACATATGCAGTTATTTTATGTCACATATGATTTTTTTTATTTTATACATGTGCATGTGTCAGATTTTTGCCGGAAAACAATGAAAAAGCAACACGTATTATCAAATTGGTTCAATGTGTGTTTGTTTGAGTAAGTGATTGATATCATTTTATTACTTTTTTTTTTTTCCAGTATGGGAGAAATAAATCTCCAAGCAGTTGAGTGCACTGTGAAATATAAAAAGGAGATGAATTCATGTTAAACCATAGCCTGATAATCAGACAGAAATTAAAAACAAAACAAAATTGCAATTCAAAGTAAATCAGAGACGTCGGTCTATATTCACATTGGTGGTTGGCCAAGTTTAGGAAAGATAGTCCCAAACCTGTCAATAAGGTCAGTTTAGTATATTTTACAAAATATTCATTGCCAGAACCGACATGAGTTAATGATAAAATAACATGCAACACATAACTTATTTTAAATGTATTAATCTAATAAATAAATATTTTTTTTGCGATGTTGGATTTATGTTGAATTTAATATGTAATATTCATAACTATAATATACTTGTAAAATGAATTTTTAAATGTATGCTCTGACTCGTGAACTGCTTGTAAGTGTCTCCGGCGGTGCTGTAGCGCCCCCAGCGGTGAACAGGAGCGGTGTCTTCACGTAGGGCGTGATAGCGCGGCCCCTCCCCCTCCACAGTCGATCTGGAAAAGAAAAAAAACTTTTTTGTATCGAAGGAATCAACAGCCGCCATCTTGTCGTGGCTCGGAATTAGGATTTCGGTCCAACACTGGTTTTTACGTAGAAAATCGAGCATCCTTACCGCGATATGACAACGTCCTTCCCCAGAAAACGAAATCTTAACATCGCCTCGGAGACATTTTGTGCGAAAAAACGGGACTAGGATCGGTGGTCGTCGGGCAAAACCCGCTCCGTATATCTGGTTTCCCCTTCAGCGGCGATTCAGCCCCTGACGCCGCTCAGCAGCGGTCTTGTTTACCGTGTGGGCAAGCGGAGACCGGAGCGTGACTTTCGAGGCGATTTGCAAAAATACTGCATTTTTCTGCAATTGTGCATTTTCGTGGAGCTTCGCGCGATTTTTTGCATGAAGAAATTTGACGTCACGCAAAATGGGCACTTTGAACATATAGAAATTACGACCTTTCCCCCGGAGCGCAGCGGTCCGCCTGCTTTTATTACACTATCGTTTTGAATTTCGATTTTTTTTTCCATGGGGCATATTTTATTTCGGGGTATTTAACGATAATAATGTGGGTGTTGGGTGTTGGATTATCATGGGGTGAATGGCGGTGGCGAAGCGGGGCGCTATTGCATCTCTTTTGAAGAAGACACTCGCAGAGGAGCAGCTAACGCTAACAGGTAATCTAGCTGCTAGCAGGCAATTAGCTAACGTTAGCTATTAGCCACTTAGCTAACGTTAGCAGGCTGCCAGCTTGCTAATGTGTTAACCGGGAAGGTAAACAAGTTACCAGGCAGAAAGTAATCATAATCATCAACTAAAGCAAAACTATCCGGACAAGAGAACAACTATGGCTGAAAACCTGCTGGACGTCGGACCTCCCAACTCTAAGCGGCCGAAGCTGACTTCACCTGCCCTGTCAGCGTCTGATGGACCAGGTAAAGGCCTCAACGCTGTCTGCACAATGTGACGTTAAAAATACAAATACACCGTTAACTTTGCCACGAGAGCTTGTTTCTTAAATGTATTGACTAGCCATCCTGCACAATTTAAAGTCACCAGGTCAGCTCGGTGTGTTGTAGTTCGTTACTGTGGTTTTACTGCAGTGTTGTGGTTTGGTTCTGTGGTGAGCGTCAGTTTATGAGGTAAGCTTGCCTTGTGCTAATGCAGTCGAATACAGTCCTTATCACACTAAATCACACCTCCACGCGGTAACGTTATGACTCGAGACAATACAACAGGACCACAAACTAGAGTTTACAAAATGTAAAGTTGCGTGTTTCGTTACACCACACTAGTTTTAACTGTTTCACACTGACAACTGAGTTGGTGGATGTTAGCAAAGAGTATTTCTCTGCGTGGCTCTGTTACTACACAGCAGTGAACCACTTTATGTAGGAAGTTGTAACCTTAGTTATCATCTCTGTCATAGGTCTAATGGCATTATGGAGACACACTCCCTGATTCATCACATACCTCAAATGATGCAATGTCAAGATCAGATGCCGTGTCAATTCATGACATACTGCTCCTCATACAAGAGATCCAATGTAGCTCAGCAGAGTTCCATGTTGGATCTTTTTACAACACCTGCATTTAATCAAGAGAGATTTCATTTTATTGATTGTGTTCAGTGTTCATGTCTGTGTGTAGTGTGACGATAAGACGGTAGTTGCCTCTGAGAGAAGGAAAAAAAGGGTGAATGGCAGACGATGTTTGAAACTGGAGCTCAATTCAGCTACCAAGTACAAAAACATGAATCAGCGGAGACAAAAACACAGTCATCTCCTGCCACAGCATCCCTAAGCAGGCCTATGAACCCTCAGACCAATCTGGTTGTGACGGGACTACCTGCAATTGTACAGTAAATATTTAATCTGCTGAATTTTAACACTTCAGGCTTGTAATTTTCTGATATGAAGATATGGTATTCTGTGACACTCTATTTCTTGGCTGTTAGTTTGTTAGGAATTTATTTCCTCACTGGCAGCACACATGTAACATTAGCCATCAGACTACTCCTGTAGTCTAAACTGTGTTTACTAGAGACTGCTGGGGCTAATTTAACAACAGCAGTCATGGGTGGAGGACAGAAAGATGGAAGCAACGGATAGAAGCAATCTGTTAAACCTGCATCAAACAATGTTTAATTTATATTAAAATGACACTGGCACTTAACTTTTACCCTCTCGTTGCTCAGTGTTTTGGTTTTACAGCTTGCAAATTTACTGTATGGTTGAGTGTGAATTGGTCCCATCAAACCCTGTAGGCAACTGTTTCCACTTAAAAACCCTGGCAAATCTATTGTACACACTGTGTCCAGCTAAATAACAGACAAAGCAACCCAGGGGTTGTTGAAAACAGCCAAACATCTGTCAGGTAAAAGTTTCCTCAAGTGTCAACATGAATCTAAATAAGTGGTGATGATCGATGTGTCTGCTGCATGTGTAAGTAGTCAATGGTTTTCTAACACATTAACCATTAAAACTTAATATGCCAGTCGTATGAAATTCCCTTTAGTGGGCAAACATTGATTAAAGCAGCTTTAACGTTATGCTGTGTTTCAAGCCAGTACTAACTTGGCCTGCTGTTGTGAATACACAAAGGTATATTCAGCAGATATGTATATTCCTCACTTTTCAAACATAGGTTTCTGGGAAAACAAAGTCTTATATTTGTGCAGATACATTATGTTTTGTAATCCCGTGTCAGTGAAGTTGTAGAATGTAGATCTGAATTCTTAGCTCGGCAAATGTTTTCCTTGAACGCATCACATCTATCAAATGACACGTTTTCCTCATCGAGATTAGTTTAATTTGGGCTCTGCAATAAAAAAGAATAAGTTGGACAGCCTTTCAACAAAAGCGGCCGAGAAGACGACGATGAATTACAACGCGCATCACACATGGCAGAGGCACCACATGTCTGCAATGAACAATCATTAAACCCGGCCCGCCTGCTCTTTATTGTTTTCGCCTTTTACTGTGGGGACCTAACGGACCCCGTGGGACAGCACCGGGCCACGCTGTCATTGGTCGTAAATGACTGCACATAAAGAGTTTGCGTTCAGTCTTTGATGACGGCCATGCCTGAAGCTTTGTGAGCAGTACCCCTCGGCCCTGACCTTTGACTTTTTGCCTTTTTCAGAAGCCCCTGGTTTGATTTGCACGTCACATTTTGGGGTGTGCTGCTGTAGCTCATGTTTATGGGGAGTGTTTGCATAATGAGGTGTGTAGTAAAGCATATATGCTTCCAGTGCGTGTGTGTGTGTGTGTGTGTGTGTGTGTACTTTGTTTTGGGTGTGTTCGGGGCGGTTCCTTCTTCCAGTGGCAGAGAGTAAACACGGGCCTCCTGTCGCTCTATTCAGGCCATGTGTAACACTTGGTGCAAATGCTCTGAAGTCAGTGTAAACAATCAAAAATTCATAAAGAAAGGAAATAAAAGATTGTAATTTTATGGATTAAAACAAATCTTGTCATTAGTAGTTTTATTGATGCATTATAAGCTGCTTAGAGCTAGTGTAAACAGGTCATAATTCATCTCTAATATCTATTTTATATGAATGTGAAAACATCTCCTTCAAACAACTGGATTTATTTAAGTTTCTCACCAACAATACATTTTACGAGATTACATGTGAACACATCATGATTACGTTTTAATTTACCTTCACTCAATACTAATTTTCACCGAACAGAGCCTGAACGCATGTTAGCCATTAGCGGTGCTGCTAACCTCACTAGCTCTCCTGTCAATTTAAACACGGATTGGTTGTTCACAATGTAACATTATCAGAGATCGGCGACTAGAAAAGCTTAAATGCCGACGTCCTGATCGCATATTTTACTGAATATTGGCGGATAGCCAACATCAGTCAAACTTTATTTCACACTGCGATGGTTAACGTTTATCTGTGTAATTAATCCGCGGGTCACATGTGTGCTGAACGAGGGGGGGATCTGTACGGATCATGAATCGACTAAGAGCTACTGTTTTTTTCATAATTACATTTGAATCAATCTATAAATGGCTGATGGTCTTTAGCTAATAGACCTCTTTTCTCTGTCAAAGTTGGGGTGTGTATGGGTAGGGTGAGTCTCTGCATACTCGTGCGTGTGTGCTCAAACCTAGCTAGTAAATATTTGATGCGTGCCTTGCTGAGCTCTTAGTTCAACTCCATGTCTCGGTCACGGCCATGTCAGTGGCCCCGTTCACACAGCCTGCTCAAGGTGGGCCTGTGGTGCGTTATTCTGCCTCGCGGTCGTGTATAAAAGGTACGGAGGCACAATGGGGGGGGGGGGCAGCAGAGTCTTTCTGCCGCTGTGTGAAAAGGGAGAGCCGGCACGGCGAAACGGGTCTGAAGGTTTTGAGACATGTTAATATGTGTGCCCCAAAAGCAACCAAAAAGTGGGTAAACAACGCTGATGGGAGCTCCTTACCCTCCGAGTAGAGGACCTGATCAACCGGCATATACCAGGGACGGTGTGGACGGGTGCAAGTCGCTGCCCGATGCATATGTTGTATATCATCCTATACGCCAATGCAGTTGTGCTACACATCACGCCTCTTTTGCTCACACATGATTGCAGGTGTGTTATATGAGTCGGCGTTATGCCGCCGCTGTTTGGTTCACTGTGAAAAAGCAAAGCCGGCTTAATGGCAGATCATCATTATGGCAGTATTGCAGAATCTTTGTTGTAAAAGGGGATGGTGAAACGCCCAAATGTTCGCTTTCACTATGCAAATGGCACGTTTAAAGCCTAGCAGGCAGTCGGTAAGCTCATGACGCAGCTGCTAATGGAGCCATTTATGCTTCTGACTACGGGGAACCAGAAATACCCTCTGAAAAAAGAAGGGAGAGCAGCACGGGGGGGGGGGGGTCACCACTTACCCCTTCCTTGTGAAGCGTAATGACAACGTCGTCTTGTTTTTTAGCTGGCTTTGTTTGCTGGTTGGACTAATTTGTCTGTGCGTGTTTTTCCTTGTTATGATACAATCTGTTTTCATTAGCCAGTATTGCCCTTTTTAGCTGATTCTACACGCAGCAGTCTGCATCTGTGAGTGATGTAGTGAGAGTGAGGCTGGGGAAAAAAATGTTGTAGATAAAATAATAAAAAAAAGCTGTCTTTCAACTATGGATTTCCCACCACAAATTCCTTTTGGAATTATATGAAAAACATCTTTTGAGTAATTCTGATATTTCTTGAAATTAAGCATTACATCTCTTGCATTCCCATTTGACCTGACCTCACATTTTCAGTTACTCATTCCAACAAATGTGATACGTCACTTTGACATAGTAATTAAGCGGGTATAAAAGGCATATAACCTGGTGAGGATGAGAAGAAAGGGAGTGCTTTGAGGAACATTGAGCTCCTGCCGTTGCTCTGTTGTTGAGTGAGGAGGAGGGGAAAATTATATCAACTATCGCTAATATCAATGTCCGTTCCAACCACATCTACCGGCATAAAAACAGGAAGTCGGTGGTAAAGTAGTTAAGCGTGCCTCTTGCTTGATTTGATTGGCTGCCTCGGTCAATTGTGATATTGTCGTGCGGTTCGACTCACTCTCCAGTGGCGCTGAAAAGTTGAGAATATCTTAACTTTCATGCGATTCTAAAAAATGCGGCGCAAGAGAGAAGCGCACCATCTGTTACGCCACTGGTTTCAATGATGATATGTCGGTGTGTGTCACGAGCGATGTGAGAAGTACGAGATAAAAACAAAGGTGTGTGTGCCTACCTGCATAGTTCCAAGTGATTTTACTCACTCGACTTTCTAAGAGAGAGAGAGAGAGAGAGAGAGGAGGGGAGACCAAATCATTGCAAGACATTGGTGTAGTTTTTTGCTGGACTGCAGCAAAGCAGTGAGTGACTGTTGAAGTTATGGCATTGGTAGAAGTAAGGGATGAAGTTACACCATCGGTTGGTACTTTTTCAACATGAATAGGTGTTTATGCTGGTCATGTCATACATGATTTTTGTTGTTCTTGCACAACATGTCTGTCACACTACCTGTATTTTGTTGATGCCACAGTTGGATGTCATGACAGTTAATTTTTTTTCCTGCGATTTTGTCTATATTGCAATATGAAAAAAATCTGGGATATTCTCTGGTCCGGGGGGATGCGTCCCCCTTTAATTTTGTAGATTTTTTTTTAAGTTAAATTCGTCAATCTGGAGAACCGTGAAAACGAAATTGTCTCTTGTAAACAATTGTGTGCTTTAGTAAATAATTTAATCATAAACACATTGGTTGTACAGACATGAATGGTGATGACACAGCAAAAACGTAACCCTGCTCGCTGCACAACTGTCGACCGGCGGACTGCACTAAGGTCCGCGGTGAGGTCCAGGTGTGGGGCTTGCTAGCTGGAACGTAAACAAAGCCGCTGTGGTTTGCGTGCTGCGTACCCTCTATGGAGGCAACGCTCCAGTGGTCCACCAATGTGAGTCCTGAATGACTCACCGAAGCCTGATTTGTGTAAAATGCTTAAACCTGGAGTTCTATCATTTATTATGCAAGTAGTGTTGACTAATTCGTGAGTCCATGATCATATGGAAATTCAGTTTTTATTGAGTGAAATCTTCCCCGATTCTCAAAAAAAAAAAAAGGGAATCTGTACAGCATTTCATCAGATCTCGTTCCCCCACCAAAAGCAGAGGATGGATTACCCTCCCAGCTCTAAGTGGCTGTCTTGCTCTTCGTAGTGTGATACTAAACAGCAAGTGAAAGGCCTGGCGGCCATGCTGCACCTGTCCCTCTACAGCCAGACACATGGCCTTAGGGCAAGATGACAGACGTCCCCAGTCTGGACCACCGCTGGGGCGGCTTTAGCGTGTATTTATAGCCACTAGCTCCCAGACAGGAGCCACAGGGGATATAACAAAACAAAAAGGAGAGAGCAGTGTGCCGATCAGGCAGTTGGGGAATGAAGAGCATTAAAGTAAGGAGTAATGAGCAACAAATGGAAGCGAGGAAAGTGGGGAAAAAGGAGGAAGAGAAGCATAGTACTCCATTCCTGTCTCCCCTCCCCCTCCTTCCATGGTCGGGGCTCCCCTGACTGCATGTGACGCTACCTAACCAAAACATTGCTTTGCATTTTTGGCCCCCAGCCAAGCAGCCTGGGGGCAAGGTTTCACAGAGAGTGTGTGTGTCCATTCAGAAATGAATGCAGGCCTGAGCGCATGTGGCTAAACTGATTGCTGTTGATCTGAGAGCGTCCATGTGGCTGCTTGCTGGTTAGTGAGAAGCCAGGGAGGGAAAGATGGATGGTCCCTTCAAGCCTTAAACAAGCTTCCTCCACACGGAGCACCTGCTTGCCTGATGCCAGGGACAGACAGCGAGCCAGCGCAGCGGATCTGGAAGGCTGTGTTTACTCTGGGAAGTACGTAGGCCAAGTGCCCTCATTAAAGGTTGGATTCTGACTGAATCTCAATGAAGACATCCAGCAGCACACGGCAGATGGGTGGTTGTTTTACTCTGTCTGCCCAGTTCTGTTATCTCCCATCCTGTAGCGTTAAGACCAAGGCCCTGTTCGTCGTTCATGGTAATCACTGATAAGCTTGATTTGATTCGGATATGTACTTTAGATAGTGTCATTCCTCAGCTCTCCCCACCTTCAGCTGTGCAGCTGCAGTAAAGTGCTGTCTCTGAGCTATGGTGCTACGAGCCACTCGCATGCATGCTGAACATGCCCTCTACTCACTTTGCTTTATTTCAAAATAGGAACAAATCTATCCTCCACTCGAACTGAGTTAGCATTTTAACCCGCGAGAGTCATGTTAGGCTGGGTTTGTTAAGCAAACCTACTGTTACTTTTAAAAGCAGCTCTGCATTTAAACATCGCATGGGGCTTTATTATTGTGGCCGTTTTGTTTTATCAATGAGACTTGATATACATTTCAGTAATGGGTCCATTTGTCACAGCACAACAGTTTGTAGCACTATCAGAAATTGTTTTGCCTGAAGATTTGCCAGGTTCAACTTTTTTGCCGGATGACCCCCCCTGCGTTTTGTTGCTGAATCACTTTCTGTTGGCACCACAGCTCAGACGAGTGAGAACTTTATTTATTGAAGTTTACTTTAAAAACAATTTTTGCAAGGTATGGTATGATAGGAGAGTAGTGGTAAAACGGGAACCAACTATTGGTGATGTTGGATGAAGAGCAACAGGTGACTTCTTGTGCTTTTATTTTTATTTAATTTGTTTACTGTGTGTGTTCACATACCTCAGACATGTCATGAAGGTAAATACAGGCAACACCTTCCACTGTGACTGCTTTATCTAATTGAAAACCACTTGTACCTACTTGAACCACAGCCTACCTCAAAAGTTGTGACCACAGTTGCCTGCAGCACACACAACAGGGCGCTTAACTAACGTTCCGAAATGCAACCTAATCATCAATTGAAAATCCTTCAAAATGACCTTTTAACATTTTTCTGCAATAATCCCCCAATATATTGTCCAGGAAAACAGTGCGACGCTAACTTTCGGGTTAGCCTCCAAAAATACATCATCCCTGCAGTACTCGATACCGTCGTATACTGTGTACCCCGGTGAACTGTCAGAAAGGTAGGAAAGATTAGATGCTACCCAAAGCATAAGTGACATACCCAAACGAGGACATGCACATCTTATTAATTAGTCGGAGAGGACGGCCATAATGCGCACACATTTCCTATATTTTTCCGCTGTTTTAGTCACTTCCATTTCTAACAAATCCTAGCTCCCCAGGCTCTCAGCATCATGTCCACACCTCTGGATGGTGCGACATAAATATTCCTCCTCCACCCAGCAGGAACCCTGAGTGCTGCTGGATTCTCTGGTGTCACACACCGTTAGTCAGCCAGTAGTGATGCTGTTATTATCGCTCCGCATCTTGTTTCTGTGTCGTGTGCTGCAGGGATCAGCAGCCAGTTGGCATGTTATCTCATTAATGTCCCACTTCTGGGTGCGTTTGTGAACAGTTGGACTATGACGGAGAAGTAAAGTTAGGTGTATGCTTGCTGTAGTGCCTTAAACATTACATCATGGCTTATCTTGTTGTCGCAGAGCTTAGTCATGCACTTTCTTAAATTTCTGTAAAAAGGAACTGTAACTCCTTTCAGGCATGACTACTACAAATACTGCTGAAAGTAAATACATTAAAATAATGATAATTTAAGATTAGTATTTGATTAAATATTGCTATTAATATGCAAGATGTACTGTTTTTTAAAAAGTCCTGCCCTTGAGTTAATATTTTGCCAGCCAAATCAAATTGTTTACAGGATAATCAAGCTTTCAACCTTCGTTCCAATACATATGTTGTTTAGATCAAATTAATTTCATTTTTCTTTACTCTTCCTTCTTTCCTAGATCTAGGATCACTGTCCTGGGATGATTTGGAGAATGACCTTCCAGACGAGTTGATCCCTAATGGAGGAGATCTGGGCCTGATGGGTGGGATGCCTTCAAACGTCGGAGCAGCACCTGGAGCTGGTGGGCCCGGTGGCGTCCCTGTCGTACCGGATGCAGCCGCCAAGCACAAGCAGCTCTCGGAGCTCCTTCGAGCCGGCAGCACCTCTGGTATCGCAGGGGCGGGGCTGAACTCGGCTAGCCCTCAGCCAGGCGGTTTGGGGCCTCAGCTGGGGACACCGCTGAGAAAGAGCCCCCTCGGCCAGGGCTCCCCCAACAACCACCCGTCCCCCCAGGGCCAAAAAGCGGGAACGGCGACTGGAATAGCGGGACAGAACAACAACAATACTGCAACAATGGGCTTGAACACGACGGGCTTCAACCAGGCCATGATTAACAATAGCCAGGGCCATGCCGGGCAGGTGATGAATGGTGGCCTTGCACCTGAAGCTGGGAGAGGACGGGGAGCAGGGGCGGCGGGCATGCAGTACCAGGGGCCGACGATGCAAGGGGCCACTCCGGGACCAGGAGGAGCAGGGAGTGCGTTGGCAGAAACACTCGCCCAGGGGGGGCAGCATATCGGTGCAGCCCAGCAGGCGGGCAACATGAACAAGGTGGGTCACACACCCTTCTTCCACCACTTTTATTTAAAGTATAGGTTTTGTGCATTTTTAGGCAAGAATGCATCGAGACATACGGAGCACGTTGCTGGCTGATTTTTTTTTCAGAATTGTGTGGATTGGTGGAAAGTACCATTTTAACATTGGACACAGATGAATGTGATCCATTTGGAATGGTGCAGACTTGATGCTGATGCTTCTCTATATTTTAGTGTGATAGTGCTTTAGTCAGCTTTCTTCCTTAGATGCTTGACTAATCCAAACATGTTAAGGCGGTCAATATTATCTTGTTAGCCAGCAACTTTGAACTCAATTGGAGCCATAATTTGTTAATCCTGGATACCTTTACTTTATATAGCTGCATGCTTTTATTTTGAAATTAAATCAACTTTAGCAGACAATGAAAACTATGATCTGCTCTCATATAGTTGGCTTAATGCATGTTTTTTACTGCAGAAGTTAAAAGTACCCTGTTGAGTTTTCTCCATATGCAAACAACGTTTTGTTTCTGACCAAAAAAATGCAGCGTATGTTAAAAACCACAGAAAACAAACATGTTATAAGCTTTACCCATCTCCTTAAAACTTTTTCAAAGGCGTTGAATGTTTTTTTTAAACCAGTATCGTTTATTCGTCTTCTCGAATTTTATTGGCACATTGGTTGCCTTTAGTAGGCATTACCACCAAACTGTTGATGAATATTAATAACCTCTGCAGTGAGCAGACGTATTGTTGCATCGCCTCTGTACTAGTGGCATGGGTCTGCGTGTGAGCATGAGATGCAAACAATATGGCCACCCTCTCATTAAACACTGCTCTACAGCACCAGTAATGGTCACAAACTCAACAGGGTACCTTTTTAACTGTTTTTTCTCCTCTTTTCTGCCCAATCTTCTATGCACAAAGGACGTGTACTGTGTTCCCGGTTGCTGCTAACCCCACTATTGGTCTGACGAGTTTGTACACAGCTATGTGCTACCTCTGAGAATTCAGGGTGTCATCGCATCAGAAAGTATGAACTTGTTGCTCTGCCTGGGACAAACGACTCCATCGTCCAAAGAAAATAGCTGAAGAAAGAGCTATTTATGGGTTGGATACGCATTTGTTGCTATAACCACAAGTGGCCACAGTATATAGTCAGTGAGCGTTAACTAGTTGCTGCTATATTAATGTTCAGAATGTTAAATACAGCTCCTTTTAATGGTCTCCCTCTGAGAAACGAGTGAGAGCTGCTGCTCAGCGGGCCAGTGGAGGATAACAGCATGTAGAACCAGCATAGCCAGCGGCCACACACACACACACACACACACACACACACACACACACACACACACACACACACACACACACACACACACACACACACACACACACATCTGAGAACATATCGCCAAACTTACCTCAGTAGTCATATTTTTAAGTGGGGCCTTGTTCTGCATACAGTGGTTCGTTTTTTAAATGCATTTGTGAGAATGTAATTGCTCGTCCTCAGCTTTATGTAGCTCTTAATTGGCTGGTTAATGAGAGCGGAGATGCTTCATGACCGGCCGTAAACGCCACAACACTCGCGCTTTGTTTCAAATGGCTTGGCCCACTCACACGCTCCTCTTGTGCGGTCTGTGCGTCTGTCTTTGTACACTCTGTCGGTTCATCTGCACAGTCTTCTCTCCCTGTCTGCTCATTTTCTGAGCTCGCGTTTTGGTACTGAGTCAATAGCTATTGCCGTCAACTGTTGAGTTGTTGTTGGCATGAGTCTTGGGACTCTAAATGAAGTGTGTGAGAGTTCATGGTGTCATTGGATGCTTTTACGTATGCTTTCCACCAATGTGGTTTCACAGGAAATCAGTAGGAAGCCATCTATTTTACTGTCTGTGTCGGAGCCAAGACACTGGAGCGGTATGTAACCACAACACATACACAGATGATGCAAGCTACTGAGAAGAAACTTGGACAGATAGTGAATGTGTGTTTCGAGGATTCATTCTTAAATAGAGTGTGTGCACATACTTTAACCACAAGAAAGAATAAAAACTGATGTAGAAGCAGGACTGTCAGCATTTGCAGGAAAAGGTGTGTGTGTGTGTGTGTGTGTTATAAGCTTAGCCCGTCTCCTATGATTATCATGTCACCAACAGCTCTAGAGATGAAAACCACTAGACCAAGTCTTTCTGTGTGACTTCTTCTGTTGTGCTTTAATCGTAGGTTAAATCTCTTTCTGGGCATCTGTGTTGGTTAGAGGCCACTGCCGATCCCTCCTGCCCCACGCTCCTTTGTTATTGTAAATGCACGAACACTCCCCTCGCTTTCTCTGGCTTATTGGGTGGCTGCTTGCCCTGTCAGTCACGTAGGGACTCGTATTGTAAACCACTTAATCAGTTAGAATGACAGAGGGCGAGTGCAATGAGGAAGGGGAGGCAGGGAGGGAGGGCGGCTCAGCTGAATAGTCTGGCCCGGCAGCAGAGCTTTGAGAAGATAGTTGGCAACTGTCCTGACTGCCGATGTGTGGAGTGTGTCAGTGAGCGGGGGGGGCTGAATGGGAAGAGCGAAGCAAAGGGGGGGTGTGTGTGTGTGTGTGTCTGTGTGTGTGTGTGTGTGTGTGTGCGCGACATTGTGTGTCCGCCTGCTCAGCTGTGTTGAAAGGCTGCCAGTGTCTAGTCGACTCAGCTGGGTCTTTTTTATCTGGTCTGTTGGAGCGGTGTCAACAGCCTGAGGGGATACAGCCTGGTCTGGCAGAGTCTGGTCTGGTCTCTCAGCAGCTTTGTGGATGAGAGAGCGGCAGCAAGTTGATCAGTGTGTCTGTACAGCTTGGTACTAACACTTATTTTATGGTGCCTCACATCTTAATGGATGCTGTCATGGTTCTTGTTGAGGGTGGGCTATGTGAGTACATTACCTCTCTCTCTCCGTTTAAAAAATTAATTGATAAAAAAAAAAGTATAAACTATAGTGGTGCAACGGATCATAAAACAGATAATAGTTGGTGTCCGTGTATTGATACAGTATTGCCACACAAAATATTGCGATACTTTGAATGCAACCATAGATATTAAAGGGTAAGCTACATTAGTATATTTATAGAAATTATATTAAAATCTGGTACAACAGTTAACAGATTTATATTATCCTGCATATGGTTGGTATCAGGGTCATGATATGAATAAGAACTAGAAAATTCCGCTGGACATTTTGACAGTGTGGCTGCTACTGCCCGAAGACGTCGCAATATATATACATGCCAATGTTACCGGTAGTATCATTGAGGTTCAATTGAGATATCGCTTCTCTCTTTTCTGCATTTTAGATTCATACTCTTGGATTGAATCTTCGTGATGGACAGTCCACAAATGTCTCCCATAATTTCTGTATTGGAGATATACATCTTTGTTTGAGATACATACCTTTGAAAATTACATTTCTGTATTTGTGATGGAAAGACTTGAACTTAACATTTCTTAACATGAACCTCATTCGGAGCTTAATGTTAAGATACAGTTACTCTGTGGGGCTTTTATTTTGAAAGGGTAGGACTGGGTGGGGGAGGGAGACATAATCATAATGTTTGACACACACATTGAGAGAGAGAGAGAGAGAGACAGGAGGTCTAACAATGCCTTTGACTGAATATCTCCAAGTCGTGTGTGTGTGTGTGTGTGTGTGTGTGTGTGTGTGTGTGTGTGTGTGTGTGTGTGTGTGTGTGTGTGTGTGTGTGTGTGTGTGTGTGTGTGTGTGTGTGTGTGTGTGTGTGTGTGTGTGTGTGTGTGTGTGTGTGTGTGTGTGTGTGTGTGTGTGTGTGTGTGTGTGTGTGTGTGTGTGTGTGTGTGTGTGTGTGTGTGTGGAGAGAGAGAGAGAGCGTGCGTGCGTGTAACTGGTTGCCATGGTGAGGACCTGGTTGGAGAGGCAGACTGATTAAGAAACGTTACAGTAAACAGTGATTTTGAACAAAACTCCTGCCTCCTTTTAACAAAAAGCAGGAGTCTGAGTGCCAAAATATGGATACTGTGAGAAAGATAAGACTCTGCCGAACGTGGTGATGTGGTTTTTAATTTTTGTGGTGTTAAAAATGTGAGCTCTAGAGCAATATACAAAACTGGTACCGTCTGCTTTCTTTGAGAAATTAGTGGTGAGATTTAACATGGAGTCTAATGGAGCAATGGGTTGGAGTTCATGTTGCTCTGCGGCTCTTTGAGCCAAATGTGTAAGTCCGTTGGATCCATAGACATCTGCGTGCGACCAGCACAACATTTCCAAGCTTTTTGTCCAAAAATGGTGTGTAAAGACTACAGGGTAGGACATTTACATATTTTTTAGGGGGCAATTTTTGCCCCCACTGACTGAAATCCAGGGGCATTTAAAAAAAATTGGGGGCACTTTTTGAAACTTGTGAAATATCATTTAACCTTTGTTCAAAATAATAAATATACTTAATTAGGCTTACAGTATATGAGCAATTGTCATCAAATGACAATAATGAGACTATTAGGCAGTAGTCTACAGATTCAAAGTGTTTTCTTAGATTTTTTGAACAAAAAACAAACAAATCAGACAATCATATTCAATTGTATTCTTATTTCTTTGTGGTTATTTATTGTTATTACATTTTTTAAATAACTTAACAATTATTAAGTCAACGATGCCTTGATTACATATACATCAGTCATTGTATGGACTTATTGAGAAAAAATATGTTTGTAGCACCTCAAATATTGTGATATTACCCATTTTTGTCCTGAACATATATGCATTAGTCATTGTGTGGAACTTTTGAGAAAAACATTTTTATAGCACCTTAAAAATGTAAAAAATGTGCCATTTGAAGGTACAAATTCAGTTCAGAGTTTTTGCTTAGTAAAATATCTTAATTGACTGTCAGTCAGGTATTATTAATTTCCAGCAACCCTCAATTCAAAGAATAAAGACACTTTACGCACAATGTAGGTGTATTTTCCCTTTAACTCACGAGATGCAGGTAGCATGTTTTATACTTAATGTGAATATAATTAATTGAATCTAATTTCCATTATGCAATATGTATACTTTGTTGGCATCTTATTCTGAAAACCGGATGTTAGTCTGAAGAAACCGGATGTTGTCTCGCGTTAATCTTTCCGCTAACTTTCAAAGTCCTTCGCTCGCTGTAAGTGTCTGCTGAGTTGACCACGGAGATCTGAGTGTTTGCTGACTTGACCGCAGTCTCGCAGGCACAGGTCTGATTAAGAAGCGCTCCATTTATTTATTGTTTTAGAACGTTCGGTAAAACATTCTATGGCAACTGGATCGGGTCATGTAGGCTACGATGTTTTTGACAAGTTCATTAAATTATCATTATTATTAGACGAAATTATGGGGGCATTTTTTGCCCCTCTCCTAGTGATATCAGGGGCAAACTTATATTTCTTAGGGGCAGTTTTGCCCTCGTGTGTTTCCGACGCTGAAAGAGTAAAACTTGTGGGACCTGGAGCAATTTGTTTGGAAAAATCGCAGAATACTTTCCTGCTCTGCTCCACAGTTATGTCCTCACTCTAGCGCTGAACATTCCGTGCAATACACACCATTATAAAATCTGAAATGGACCCAGAATTTTCCTGAAACTTAATCTGTGACTTAATGAAAACTGTGCTAGCTATCAAAATGTCCATTTGGCTCAATAAAGTGCAGCGTTTTGTCTACGTTTTTTAACGTTGAATAATTTTTCTACGTTAATGTATGGCTAGTCAATATGGGCCCAAAGTTAAGTGTTTTTTTGCTGTCTTCACACTGAAAGCCCATTCAAGTGAATGGAGAAATATCTGTCAAAGTGGCTAATGAACAACCACTTTGCCAAGAAAGAACAGAATTTATCTGGGGGCTCCGTTACCTACCTACTGCAATGTTGGCAATGTTTTTTAACTCTGTTGTTTCTGGTGTTTCCACTGGTCTCTAACTCTACAAGGACTAGCTGGAGAAGGGAGTGGGAGGAGCAGGAGGAGAGGTTGTAAATGTTTCTGTCGCTGAGCGCTGTAGAAGTCCATCCTGCCAAAAACTCGTGTCATGCTGAGCTGTCCCGGTGCCAGAGCATCGGCTGCTCTAGATCGAACCGAGCACAGTCACCCTGGCACAGCTCTGATAGGGCCTGCATCACCAGAGGGGTCCTGTAGTGACACATTGGCATTGAAATAAAGGCAGAACCTTTGGTGGGAAGTTGTGCTGTTTTGACTAATGTGGGTGAATAATAATAACCCGCAAGTAAACAATAATCTGTCTTAACATCAAGACTTATAATAGCTGTGCCTGTTTGCTGTTAAGAAAGAATGCAGAGTCTGATTCAGTTCTGCTAATGGCGGCCCATGATTTTTAGATAGTTAGCTGTTCAGAGAGTAGTGGAATGTAAATGAAAAACAACTGGTGGAACATAGGGCTGCACAATTAATCGAATTTTAATCGCCATCACGATTTTGGCTGCCACAATTAAATGAGCATGATCGTCAGCGATATTGAAAAAGTTCTGTCTGCAGTCGACTCCGGTATTAGTAGAAGAGTAGAGAGACAGACAACAGAGCAGACGGTCACGGGTGTCGTGTGAAAGATAAATCAAATGTCAGGAGCAGAAGGCCAGGAGCTAGCCCCTCGAAAAGGATCATCATCCGTTGTCTGGAGGTTTTTTGGATTTAGGGCAAGTGATGTTAACCAAGAACAAATCATATGCACAGAGTGCGTTAGAGTTGTGTCTCTCGCCGCATAGCAATACAACTAACTTGTTCAACCACCTGAAAAATCACCACAAACCACAGTACGACGAATGCAAAGATTTGTACATTAGCCAGAATGTAGCACAACAATGGAAGTGGAAGCAGTGTTCTTGTTCATTTAAACGTGAAAGTGCAATAAAAAGATGTTGTCCCTAAAATTAATGAATAATCGTGATAAATAATCGTGATCTCAATATTGATCAAAATAATGGTGATTATGATTTTGGCCATAATCGTGCAGCCCTAGTGGAACAGTAAGAAATACATAACGTTAATATTTTATTACTTCATTTATAAACTCTCTGACCAAGCTCTTTATCAGGCCCGACAGGACTCGGGGCTATAAAGTAGATTATTCTGTCATTCTATGGAGCTAATTCTGGTAAATTATGATATTATCTTTTTGTTATCATATGTCCATCTTTCCAGATGGGCCAGGGTAGCAATGGGGGTGGGGGTGCTTTTGAGGCCCAGACCTACAGTCGGGGCCACGGGGCCCGGCCAGCAGCTAAACCCTTCACCAGTCAGCTCAAAGGGGCTGCTGTCACTAGCATGGCAAACATGGTTAGTGCTTGTTGCACGAATTGAGACATTACCATATAGATGACACTGATGTCCGTAATAACTAGGGCTGTGTATTGGCATGCACCTCACGATAATTATCGCGATACACGTGTCACAAAACGATTTATCGCAATATATTGCGATGCGATATATAATGCAATACTCTATTTTTTTTAATGAAAATGTAAAAATAGAGCTGACTCCATAAATGCCATAAACATCATGTACAATAAAGTGCGTTAAGTGAAGTTGTCTGTCGCTATGGCCGTGTCCCATTCCTCTCGGTTTAGTTTTCAGAAACTCGGTGGTCTAGCTGTCTAACATGGAACGTCGGGGCTACTCTCTCTCTGCAGGGGGGAGCTATGTTTTGACACGTTTCGTCGCCTCTTCGTAAATCCTCGGCACCGCACTGCTACATCCGTCATGTGTCGGCAGTAATGAGTCGGGATCACATGGCGCCGCTCTGCAGTACACGGTCGCTTGCTTGTGAGACGCCAATGTTGTGATTTTGGTCGGATCATGTGACAGGCCGGGGGGTCGCTGGCCTTAGTTAGGAGGAAATGTGCAGCGACAGGAGCGGACGAGGAGGTTGTTTGACACACACACACACACGGGTTTGAGGCAATTTAAAGGACATTTTAAAACTTTTTTTTTAATGTATCGATGGTAGTCGCGGACATATCTATACGCTATCATTTAAAATAATTATCGTGAAAGTAAGCTATATTGATATTTTTCCACAGCCCTAGTAATAACAGTATATTTGATAATCATATTTCAAAGGTTTATTATTGACAAAATAAAGTAATTGCTTCTAGATTGCACTACCATTGCAGTGGCCCGAATGCTGAGGCTAAAATGATAATCCTAGATATTATGATTACTGATAGGTTGGGCGATGATGAAATATGATAATGTATTGTCTAATAATGGAATCACACCGTGATGAAATCATATATCGAGATGTGATATGCACATGTTGTCTTAATGATGATGAAAAGTATTGTCTTTATCTGATTACTCTGTATTTGTGTGCATTCATGTAAACACAGTGAATGTAAAGCTGCAAACATTTATTCATTTTTTCTCTATAATTTCATTTAGAACTATTGTTTTGCACTTAATTTCATATATATCATATATTATCGAGATATTAAATTAGGATAGAGGATTTTGGCCTTATCGCCTGTAGCTCAAATGATTTATTACATGCCGACCTGTCTTGATGATTTGTAAGTCTGTGTCCAACCCTATCAACTCCAAAAATGGACATGCCAATGTCCTTCTATAATCAGTGTTTCAGTACTAACCATATTCTACAACTAATACATGTTGAAGCTGAAATTGCTGCATATTGCTAATTCTTTGGGTGTGCAGTGTTGTGATATTGACGGCCTCGCAAGCCCAAAGAAAACCGTATAACCCATTACAACTTTTGACATCTGTCATTTTCTTTGTCGTCCATTCATCAGCAGGCGGCGATGCTCCCGCTGACCGGCGGCGGCGGTGTGGCGGTGTCTTCAGCCGTCCCCACAGCCGACCCGGAGAAGCGCAAGCTGATCCAGCAGCAGCTGGTCCTGCTGCTTCACGCGCACAAGTGCCAGCGGCGGGAGCAGGCCAACGGGGAGGTGAGAGCCTGCGCCCTGCCTCACTGCCGCACCATGAAGAACGTCCTCAACCACATGACCCACTGCCAGGCCGGCAAGTCCTGCCAGGGTGAGTCGGAGCATTTTGAAGCAATTGGATAATGAAATAAAAATTTCATGGGGTTGAAAAGTTTGTCAGAAGTCAACTCCCCCTTTTTACTGTTTAAGAATTTGCTGCTGTGTGGGTCACATGATTAAAGGTTGAACACAACATGAACTCAGTTCTTTCTAGCCGCCAATCAATGTGCATTGCACTCTTGACAAAGTAAACAAATACATTATGGTTATAAACCATTTGATATCTGGATCTTGTGTGGTCTCCAGCTTTGCCGGGGATGAAGGCTGGAGTTGATAAGCAGACGGTGCTAGCTATGTATAAAGACAAGAATACAGAAATAAGTTTAGGGAAATAAATAGGAGTAAAAATGCAAAGGAAAAATAATATATGCATTACTAAATACGTAAATAAATAGATACTTAAATGAAATAACTAAATAAATGTAAATAATGTAATAATAAATGTATGCAGAAATAATATTCAAAGTTCAGCTAAAATGTATTAAAAAAAATTAAAATTAAATAGAAGAGTAGATAATACAGGAATCAATACAAAGATAAATAGATAAAGAAGCAAATGAAAACAAAAATGTCTGTCAAACTTTATCAATTCAAATAAAATAATAGAAATTAAATTGAAAGCTGCATAATATATGATGTTTATATACTCTTTTAGTCATGGTATGGATGGGTTTTACACCTACCACAGTCAGAAAACAACAGATGAAACCAGCAAGCAATGAAAAACATCATATGGTGGGAAAAAAATGCTTGAAAATTGCATCAACATAGAAAAGGAATCTCCTAATGGGACAATCGTGTTCACTGGATGTTGAGATTGGACAGTGAAGATTAAAACTCGATAACCAAATGACAAGTGTAACGTACTTGGACTTTTCCTATATTTCAAGTAGGAAAGGCGCTTAATGGCTCGTGAAGTTTTACCTTCATGACCATGAAAATGTTTCCTTTAACTCCTTGTTGCTCATACTTTGGGGATTTCCATCCATTCTAATAACAACACTCGCCTCCTACCTGCTTGCCCACTTTCACGTGTGCTGTTTCTCCCCTATGTTCTCTCTCTGTAATGGTGATATTATGTGCGTCTGTCTGCTGTTGAACCACCAGCTCGCGTCCTCTGTCAGCACCAGCGTTGCTGTAATCAAAAATTCCCCTCAAGCTACTCTCATTTATATTTGTTTTAATGTCTTGCTCTGGCCCCGGACTTGAATGCTTAAGTTAAATTTCATGCCAAACCAACTCCGAGGCCAAGATGTGTTAAGTGTGAAGGAGTCAATGTCTCAATGTTCATTTCCTCTGACTCAGGATCTCTGTTTCTGAAATAACTGTGGAGAGACATTATATTTATGTGTGCCGGGCAGCTAGCAAGGCCTGCTGATGATTTCTTGTCATATTAGCTGCTATCACAAAAGCCTGGCCACAGATATAATGAAGCGCCTCAGTTTGTTCAGGTATAGTTCATTCTCCATTGGGCCAAATCAGTGGGAACTAGTGCAGTGAGCTGAACCTTTTGAGTTTTTGGGCCGACACATTCTCTATTTTCTCTTATTAGCTCTCACTGTCCAGCTGTCTCACTATCTACACATTTATCTAATGTCCAACAGTCTCTATTTATTACTTCTTTAGTTTTTTCTCTGTTTTTCAAATTTGTAGCTTTCTCGCATGCCTCCACGATAAATGGAGAATCAAAAAACAGATGTATGAAAAATCTGTTAAAAACTCACACATCTCGTGCAGTATAGGCTAATGCAACTCTCCCTTATCAGAATCAGAACCGTTTATTGCCATGGTATGTTGAACATGCAAGGAATTTGACATGACGGGTGGTGCATAACCTTTAACAATCAATCAATCAGTTATCTAGTCGTATGCTCACTACTTCCCAAACGTTTTTGCCAAAATCGTCCTATTTAAAACACTTTGTTCACTAACGTCTCATGCAGATACTCGCAGAGCGCATGTGCAAGCATAGGACGGTAGTGGAGAAAGTGTTTTAAACAAGACTTGGACTGTAGACTTTGGGGCATATATAGCGCTTGGTGGCAAACTGTCAGCATTAAAATACCGAACCCTCTAAGTCTCTTATCTTTCCGTCTCTTTTTCTCCTTGCAGTGGCTCACTGTGCGTCGTCCAGACAGATCATCTCCCACTGGAAAAATTGCACACGACACGACTGTCCCGTCTGCCTGCCGCTGAAGAACGCCAGCGACAAGCGCACCCAGCAATGTGAGTACAAGCAGCAGGCCCGGGGCCCGCTGTCGCTTGACCATTATCAAGTCGCTCGGCGCACCACAGACGCCAAACGCAAGGCTGAATTACTTCCATTGACTGTGTTGAATAAGCAGGACATCTCGACACGGCTCTGTGTTTGTCTGACAAAGGCCCTTTGAGGTCTTTATCTCCAGATCATGCTGGTAGATTGAGCTCTAGTAGTCCATAGTGACAGCCTCAGAAAGAATTCCACCTGCTTGTGGCTTTCCTGAAATTAGCCAAAGATGCACCGATTTGTGTTGTTCTTGGCCGATTCAGGTTTATTGACAGCAAGGCTCAGGACCAGATTTACCACCGACTGGAAAAATACTTTGAACCAACTCAATGTCGGTGTAAACGCTCATTTTATTTGTTTTTATCATCTATACTGGTTATTTGTATAAAAAACAAACGATTCAAATAATTAGGACATTTTTGATTGTATGTAAGAGAAACATCTTGGCATTAGTAGTTTTTAATTATGTTTTATAAGCTGCTTAGAGCCCGTGTTGGGATGTTAAACGGGTCGTAATTCTTTGACAAGATTACATTTGAATACATCATGATAGTGTCGTTATAATTTAATTTCAATATACATTTTTATTGAATGGTGCTTGAAGGCATCATAATGCAAGTCAATTCAACCTCGCTTACCTTTTAGCTGTCTCGCCCCACTCTGAGCCGCTCGTTGTAATTACTCTGAGCAGCATGTTTGTAATGAATTACTATACAGCTTGTATATAGTCGCGTGCGTGTGTGGCTGTGGCGCTACTGTATTGTGTGCCAACGTAAAAAACTATCCTGCAGCGCATGTTTGTAAATGTGACCGGCAACATTTGAGACTGATGCGGCCAATCGGCTGAAAACTGGTCGGCTGTTTGATCTCTATGTTTTGCGTGTAGGATATTTGTACGTTTTACTACTCAGGGAATTCATTGCTCCTCCACATTTACTAAAAGCACTCGGTGAGTACGAGTGGTCCTGCTGGGCTTGTAATCTGATGCACAATAAAGAAAGGAGTGTGATGGAGGGAGAGGGGGGGGGGGGGGGGCAGAGAGCGTGTGCTAGAGGCGTCTTGCTGAGCCATTGGCTGTTGGGCTGTTTACTGCTACTCCCCTCTAGAGCACAGTCGAATTTGACACTCTTTGCCTCGCTCTAAAACTATTTTTCTGTTCCGTTCGTTTTTTTCACTCTCTCCATGTAACTGTTGTCACGGATTCACAGTCTGTTCTTTTGTGCCCGGCCATCTTTTCTGGATTACTTATACCAGTTACCTTTTTTTTACATTTTCTCTCTCATTTTTTCTTCCTTCTTTTGTTTTTTTATTTCTTTACGTCACCTCTCTGCTCAGCATCTTTCATCACTTAAAGCATTCCAGAGTTGGTCTGTCCCTGTTTGGCTTGCATGTTAAAGAACATGATGCAGAGGCTTGTGTCTCTCCTGCCAACACAAGCAGAATGCAGTATTTCTTTATCCTGCCTCCTCCAATTTTTGTCTTTTCACAAACCAAGAGATTGTTTTTAGCTCGACCAATGCCTGAACCCCGAAAAGTATGCTAATGCTCTGTCCCCTGAAGGGATTAATGCATTTATTCAGTTCCCTGCTTTTTCAATCGTTTAGCCTTACATTATGTTCTTACTGTATCGTTTTGCCACGTGACTTCATCTTGCCAGAGGTCAAAGTGTGTAGGCATGTGTGTTTTGGTTCTAGGTCTTTGCCGAGTCTTGTCGCTGTGTTTTTACAAAGCAGATTCTTCTCATATTTATTGGGCTTGGCACACAGCATCAACATTTGCATTTAGTTTGCGTTCTTTAGCTGGTGCAGCAGTGAGCAAGATGTTCAACATTTCAAATTGTATATTCAATATGATTGTGTTTGAGTGTTTTTTGGCCTGACTGCTCCGTCTCTCTCTCCCCAGCCATGCTGAGCTCCCCCAGTACGGTCCTCCAGAACCCCATGTCCTCAGTAGGTGTGGGCCAGCCCAGTGCTCCCACCATCAATACCCCAACCCCCATAGACCCCAGCTCCATGCAGAGAGCCTACGAGGCACTTGGGCTGCCTTACAGCAGCCAGGCCACTGGGCGGGCCCTGGGAGGCCCCGGACAGACGGCAGGCGCACAGAACGCACAGGCCCAGCAACAGCTTCCGCAGATGAGATCCATCAATGCACTTGGTAAAACCAAACAGCTTGATTTGTTTTGATCATTTCTATAAGCACTTTTAGAAAGCTTCCAATATTGGTTCCTTTCTAAAATATACAAATGTATATATTGATCGAGTTGTGAATGCACAGCACTACAGCTGCAAAGATTAATTGATTAGTTGTTAACTGTTAAAGTATTGGCAACTATTTTGATAGTCAATCGGGTTGAGTCATTTTTTAAGTAAAAAAAAGTAAACTTTCTCATTCCAGCTTCTTAAATGTATATATTTGTTGGTGTCTTCTCTCAGTCGTGACAGTAAACAGAATAACTTTGAGTTGTCGACATTTTAAAGACAACAACCAATCGATAAATTAGGAAAGTAATGGACAGCTAAATTGACGATGAAAGAAGTCGTTAGTTGCAGTCCTACACTGCATAGCCAACTTCAAGGCTCCTAAATGGGTCAGAAATGTATGTTAAAAAAAATCTCCAATATCCATAACATTTTTTTGTTGCTTAGTAACATAGTACGCTTTAGTTGTATAAATGGCGGCCATATTGTATATGCTGAGCTCGATTTTAGGAGTAGTAGTTTAATCCGTGTTGTGTATTTACAGGTAACCAGATGGCTCTTGGAGGTGCAGCACTGTCCGTGACCACTTCAGAACAGACGAACCTGCTCACAGACTCCCTCCCCAACACACTCAACACTAACAAGTCAGTCCCAGCCAATGCCTGCATTGCATTTGTTGAATGTTAAATGTTTATTTAATTGCAAGAAACCTTTATGTAGCTACTTTTAAAATGCAACGGTTCTGATGCAAATATGAGTGCAGTTGCCTAAAATAAATAAATAAAGAAACTATATCTCAAAACACAGAAATATAAGCCGTAACTTCTGTCGTCCTGTTTCGCCTCCAGTCAGCTGCTGTCAGACGGGTCAGCTGTGGGCTCAATGGGCAGCCTGCCCACAGCAGCACCCATCTCTGCCACAGGCACCAGGAAAGCGTGGCACGAGCACGTCACTCAGGACCTGCGCAATCACCTCGTACACAAACTGTAAGTGCACAGCCCTGCTGGAGAACTGTCAGACTTGTTAGTGTCTTTATTTGTTAGTCAGTCACCGTCTCTTGGCTGTTCTTTCTAACCATGATTGTAAATGTACGTTGTTTTTTTTTTAAGTACAGTAGTAGAAATAAAATATTCATTGCTGCAAATTCTGTACTCCTTGTGGCAGAGTACAAGCCATATTCCCTACCCCCGACCCGGCAGCTTTGAAGGACAGACGGATGGAGAACTTGGTGGCCTACGCCAGAAAAGTGGAGGGGGACATGTACGAGTCAGCTAACAGCCGGGTAGGTTTCAACTAGGAAATACCTTGTTCACCTTATCTAGACCACACACACAAAATACACAGTCTGCTCGTTTTTGTCAAATTTACCCCCTCCTTCCACTTTCCCCGTTTCTCCCCTCAGGATGAGTACTATCACTTCCTGGCTGAGAAAATCTATAAAATCCAAAAGGAACTGGAGGAGAAGAGGCGCTCAAGGCTGCAGAAGCAAATCATCAACCAGGCACCTCTGGCCACCCAGGGGAGCCAGCAGCCCGGCCTCCCCCAGCCCAGTGCCTTTGGCCCAAGGCCACAGAGTGAGTACAGTGGTTACAAGACGACAAACGTTTGTGTCCTTGATATTCCTGATAATATATGCAGTTTGTTTCCATTTTTGTTAAAATAATTAGTTGACATATTACCCAGCTATGGTTGGGTCATAGTGATACCAATAACCTGAAGAGATCTTGCTATAGTCTACCTTTTAAACTGAGGTAGATGTACCTTTTTAAATGTCTGTGGTTTATGCCGCTGCGTAAAATGTTGCACATCATTGTGATACGGTTTCTTGATTTGTCAGATACTTTATTCACTGACTAATGAATATTCCCATCTGGGTATTTTATCTTTAGATTATGCGTAGGTGTCTAAATTGAATTTCCAGACAATTGCCGTATATCCAGCCATTTATCATGTTCGATTTCTTGTATTCTTGGAAAAGGTTGAGAATATTTAACCATGCAGTAGAAATGTTGATTAGATTACCGTATTTTCCGCACTATAGGGCGCACTGGATTATAAGGCGCACTGTCAATGAATGGTCTATTTTCGATCTTTTTTCATATATAAAGCGCACCGGACTATAAGGCGCGGGCGCTCTGAAGAAATCTGTAGATTCTCCACTTCCGTGTCCGTATTCTCACGAGATAGTACGAGACTCACACAGCGAGATGTGATGCATATGACGAGCTTATGACGATCTGGGGGACGGACTGTTTACATCGTGTAGTGTAGCTTGTTAGCTCGTTAGTTAGCACGTCTGCTAACGGCAGCGTTCTGAGACAGCTGTAGCTTTATGATTACAGACATGTAAACACACAGAATAAATAATGGCCATCAGTGAGAAACTGAGTTGTGTTGTGAGAACAAGTGAACAGCTGGGCAGGTGTCTTGAGAGATAGAGGCAGATTACCCCTAGCTTGTTAGCTCGTTAGTTAGCACGTCTGCTAACGGCAGCGTTCTGAGACAGCTGTAGCTTTATGATTACAGACATGTAAACACACAGTTAGTGGAGTCTGCGTGACTCACACAGCGAGCTATGATACTTATGCATGCTTATGCTTACACCTCGTCCAGAACTACCGGTGAGACTCCTGACTACGGTAGCCGTAATGCTGCAAGCGGTACGGCTTTGTAGTTTACCAAAGTCGTACTAAAACATTTTGACAGAGCGCCGTGTACCACACAAAATCGCTTCGAGGTCAGTAAACACAACCAGAATTAATCCATATATAAAGCGCTCCGGATTATAAGGCGCACTGTCGTTTTTTGAGAAAATTAAAGGCTTTTAAGTGCGCCTTATAGTGCGGAAAATACGGTATTTGCCTTTTTTTCCATTACAACCGGTTATGCTGTTCTTCAAAGCTGCTTTTTGGTTTAATGTTCTTTTTTCTTTTTGTTTTATAGATGGACCTGTTCCTCTGCCCAACATGCCAAATCAGATCATGAATCGCATGCAGGTGTCACAAGGTATTTGCACACAGTATTTTCCAATTTAGATACAACGAAAACAAAGATGTGGAAGATGTACAAATGAAGAGGAACCGTAAAGATGATCGTGATACGGGGACAAATACTCGGCCACATTATCAGGAAGTCTGAATGAAGAAAAGTGTTAGGGAAGCAGAACACATTTACTGATGATCCCGTGAAAGGCAAACAAGCACAGGGAAGACACAAACGTTTGTGTTGTGTTAAAAGATGCCTTCTGCTGCACCTAGGAAGTACTTCAGCGTACATGCTACTAGGGTTGTCACGATACCAAAATTATGACTTCGATACGATACCTGCCATAATATCATGATACCCGATACTTACGATACGATACCAGAATTCGATACAATACCACAAATACGATACGATACCACAAATACGATACGATACTGGTATATTTATCTATAATAGTAATAAATAAAACATCTGTATGGTTCCCTTTTTTACCAGCTTGTTCCTGCCCAGCTTTTTGAACACTTAACTAAAATTAAAAAGAATTAGCTCAAGATCCACCCTCAGGCTCCACCAGCATGTAGCCATTTTGCATCAATTGTGTTTCATTTAGTACACTTTTGTGTACATTGTGACCTCATGATCATATAGGCTTGTCGTCAAACTAGGCTAAGGCTACTCATGTTAGGCTGTATATGGGTGGGCTTGGTTCATGTTTATAATCACATTTGCTTAACTGTCGTTCTTTGAACTCTTTGAACTCTTCGGGGTGTCTGTCTGAAAGGTGCTTTGCCATGTTTGACGTGTTGCCTCCCTTGGTCTGTGTGGCTTTGAAACAAGTTTTGCAGACGGGTCTCTGTATGTCAGTGGGCTTTCCTTCACTGTCTGCAATGTAGCCAAAGTACTTCCAGATTTCACTTCTGGCATCTTTTTTCCCAACAAGCCGAGGACGGTCGGCAAAAGCTCCTGCACGTGATGCCATGTCTCCCCTGATCGCTCGCTGTGAGTGAGCGCTGCCTGTTGCGTGTGTGAGCGCTGGGTAGCCCCGCCCCCTTGTAGTCAATGCGTACAGGCAGCATGACAGGGAGCGGAACAGTCAGTGCGCTCTGATCGCGCGCTATTTTAATGAAGTATCGATACTAAAAATATGCAAAATCGTATCGTTTTCAACGTACGGGTACCGCGGTACCTTTTTAGTATCGATACACCGTGCAACATTACATGCTACATAACTGTGTAGCTTAAGCCGCCTGAAAATTGACATCTGCTTTGGTACAACTTGAACTGAAAGTTTATGTATGCATGTTTTTTATGTATAAACTTTCACCACTATCTTTGATTGTGTAGTACTTCTGAGTTCTGTTTGTCCATTGCTTAACATTTTGGTCCCCTCTTCCGTACAGGAATCAACCAGTTCAACCACTTGGCTCTGCCCAACGCCCAAATATCCCAGACACCGATGGGACCCCGCGCTGCCTCACCCATGAACCACCCACAGCAAATGAACATGAGCTCCGTCCCAGCGGTAAAGAAGGCAGAGGGACACACACACACACACACACACACACACACACACACACACACACACACACACACACACACACACACACACACACACACACACACACACACACACACACACACACACACACACACACACACACACACACACACACACACAGGCATATAAGTAGCATGAGCTAACACACAGTTGCTGGTAAATCCACGCTCTGTTTGCACAAGCTTCCTCAGGCTTATTAAAAATGTAGTAACACAATAAGAAGCTACTGTATCTGTGATGAGCTACATATTTACTTAATCGTTCATCAATCATGTACTAATCATTCAAAGCTAATACTAATTAAAGCTGCAAGCAGCATTGGCGGGCCCTCGCAACTTCACGCACGTCGACGGTACTGGCAGGACTCTGGTTGACGCGGCCATGCGTCTCTGTCACCGTCATACACTGCGTGCACGAGTTGGATGATGTTTCCCGCGTCGACCAGCAGCGTAGCAAGATCACGTTGCCAGGTCTCAAGCCTCAAATGTTTTGAGTGTACCACCGATACAATCATGAATGTAAGCCTGTTAAGATCATTAAGAAAATGAATGTGCGTTAATGCGCTTCAGTGTTTGTAACATAACAGACTGTCGGTTTACTGGGATGGGGTTCAACTCCCTGCAGTGTCCTGCTGATTGTATTTGGACTTGCATGAAAGTTAACAGAACAGTAGTGTAATTTGCTTTTACTTGAACACTTTAATCTAACACTGTTTTCATTGTAAGCTCTTCTGTAACTTTAGATTGTAGTGTGAAGCATTCATTGTAACATTTAACCTGATTATCATGTAGAAGCTGTGGACAGATCATTTATACTAATGCCCACTGACATGGTTTGAGAATCCACTGTTATCTAACTTTTGTTCTTCAAGCATCTCAGTATGCACGTATTTAGATCAGAGGAGTCTTTTTCTCATGGTGTGCCCACAAACCCTTTTTAATAAGTTCAGTGTTTGGGCCGCTGTAATTATAGAATCCTGCTTACGTCCGTGCTAATCAGTAGGTGGCGCTATGACTATGAGTTAATATTGGCATGCAGAAGTCCTAAAGTCATGACAGTCAACAAGCATGTCAAGTTTGGGACAGTTTTGACAAAGTACAGTCAAGTTACGAGTAGCATTTTTAGCCCCTCAAAAAGACCTTAATTTTTCATGGCGAAGAATGCGTTGCGACGGCTCTTCACGAAACAACAAGCTTTGTGTAACTTTTCATCACAAAGGTCTTTAGACTGTTCTGACCAAATTTGAAGTTGATTTGATTATTTCCCTAGAAGGAGTTCGTTAAAGTGCAGCGCCTGGAAATGACAAAAACGACACTAGAAATTCATAAGTAATTCAAAATGGCTGACTTCCGGTTGGGTTTAGAGCATGGTCCTAAGAGACTTTATTTTAAGTCCACATGTGATACATGTGCCTACCAAATTTTATACATCTAGGTCAAACATACTGCGAGGGCTGCTTCGTTGAAATTTTGTAGGGGGCGCTATTGAGCCGATTTGCCACTCTGAAGCATTAAAGTCACATCAGATAACTACATTCAGGATTTTAAATGTGTGTGACAAGTTTGGTTATGTTATGAGCATGTTTAGCCCCTCAAAAACACCTTAATTTTTCGTGGCGAAGAATGCGTCGCCACGGCGACGGCTTTTCACGAAACAACAAGCTTTGAGTAACTTTTCATCACAAAGGTCTTTAGACTATAGTGACCAAATTTGAAGTTGATCTGATTAATTCCCTAGGAGGAGTTCGTTAAAATACAGCGCCTGGAAATGACAAAAACGACACTAGAAATTCATAACAAATTCAAAATGGCTGACTTCCGGTTGGGTTTAGAGCATGGTCCCAAGAGACTTTATTTTAAGTCCACATGTGATACATGTGCCTACCAAGTTTTGTAAATCTATGTGAAACGTACTGCGAGGGCTGCTTCTTTGAAATTTTGTAGGGGGCGCTATTGAGCCAATTTGCCACTCTGACGCATTAAAACCATATTATGTAACTACATTTTGGGCTTTAAATGTGAATGTCAAGTTTGATTATGTTTCGAGCATTTTTAGCCTCTCAAAATTGCCTTAGTTTTTCACGGCGAAGACTGCGTCGCCACGGCAACGGCGTTCGACGAAACATCAAAAGCTTCATGAACTGGCATTATGAACTTCTTACATTTGTGTGGAACTAATTTGATGTTGATCTGATTTACCTGCTAAGACAAACAAGCCAAAGTATAAAGACTTTAACTTACTGTTACCAGTAGGTGGCGCTATGACTATGATTAAAAATTGACCTGTGGATGTCTTCAAGACTGGAGTCTAATCAAACAAGTGAAATCTGGTAAAGATCTGATGATGTGGAGTCGAGTTACATCAATTTATTCGTTCATGGCGAAGGATCGAAATTCGCCGAGCCGCCACGTCGCCGCCCTTCGACAACTTCTTACAATCTTCTCAATAAAGCATTATCAAGGTCTTAAGGCTTTTCTGACAAAACGTCAGAGGGATCTGATTAATCTGTGTGGAGCAGGATGTCAAAGCACAGAACTTACAACTTCCAGTTGCCACTAGGTGGCGCTATTACTATGATTCTAAATTATCATATAGATGTGTTCCAGGTCAGGGTGTTATGACATATGAGAAATTTTGAGCAGATTAGACAATGCACGGCCAAGTTACAACTACTTCCTGTTTCGCGGCGAATGGTGTTTATTTGACGCCACGCCACGGATACATCGTTCGATAACTTTTTGATCTTTGAGTAACTTTTCACTGCCAAGGTGTCAAGAGCATACTGACCAAATCTGCAGTTGATCGGGTTAAATCTCTAGGAGGAGTTCGTTAAAGTATGACGCCTTGAAACGGTCCAAAAACGTCATAAAAGTCAAAATGGCCGACTTCCTGTTTGGTTTAGTGAAAAATTCCAAGAGGATTTTTTGTACGTCCCATCAAGTTCCACATACCTACCCAATTTCATACAGCTAGGTGAAACCTGGTGTTGGGGCTACTCAATAGGGGGCGCTATCGAGCCAATATTTCATACCGCGGCTGGACACCCCAATCAGAATGCAATTTTCAAAAATTCTGGCTTGCGTGCAAAATTTCACAACTTTTCCAGTATCCCAAGCTCCTCCTTTTTGCGTTGAAACTCTAAGAATAAGAAGAAACAATCCAAATACAATAGGTCCTCGTGCCGACTACGTCGGAGCTCGGGCCCTAATAATGGGATATTTGAAGTTATTAAATGTGTAAATATGTCTAATGGTATATGAAATAAAATGAGATAATCAGTCTGGATTTTACCAGCTTTTCTGGACAACCTAAATTCGATGTGGTGAAACATGCAAGGCAATCTAAAGAAAGCCCTAGCCTGTTTTTTTTTATAACAAAAAGGATTATTCTAGTAATTACTTCAGCAGTGTAGACAATATAGACATCTGGAGGACTGTAAAGGGAGGGAAGTCTAGTTACACACACAAGAACACGTATTGTAGATGGAAGAACGTCATTGTACATTATAATTATGGGGCTGGAATGCCAGTAATGTGATTGGTCTCTGCCACGCCTCGTGCTTCTGGTTTGGTCAGTGGAACCTCCTGTCACTGTGCTCACACTAACGCCATCTTTTCCTGCCTTGTTAGATGGGCATGTCTCCCTCCAGGATGCCCCAGGCCCAGGGCATGATAGCCGGACATGGCGGTGGCAACATGGTAGGCCAGACGGCCAGCCAGGGACAGTTTCTGGCTCAGACCCAGTTCCCTCCGGGATCAACAACAGCCGCTGCAACGGGGGCCATGACTGTCACTGTGGGGCCCGGCATAGGCCAGCCACCTGCACAGGCTGCCGTCACCCAGGTGAGACATGGCGAGGGGTTTGGAGCTGTAGTAAACAAAGTGGGATAAGGGATTGGTTTGGCTGTTGTCAGTAATGCTATCCTACAACAAAGTTGTGCTAATTCCAGCGGGACTAAAACTCAAACTACTTTCACCAATCATACTACGCACTAATTGCTCTTAGATTGTTCTCATGCCAATCACAAGGTGCTCACTAAACCTCAAATTGTGGGTGGTGTTGTGTTTGTCTGGTTGACCTTAATGCTTGTATGTTTGTCTGCTAATCTTGTGCGTATGTCCGCCTGCCACTTGTGTGTGTCCTTCTCTCCAGCAACAGCAGCAGCAACAACAACAACAACAACAGAGCGCTAACCTCCCCATGAATGCACTTGGCCCCTTGCTGGGCCCTCAGCTAGCCTCCTCCCAATCCCCCTTGCACACCACGCCTCCTCCTGCTGCCTCCTCCGCCTCCACGGCCGGGGGGGTCACTAACCTGCCGCACCCTCAGCCCTCTAGCCGCAGCTCCACCCCCACCCTCCCTGGCCCCGCCCCTGCCCAGAGTGCCACCCCGCCCCGCCCCACCCAGCCCCAACCCCAGGTGGAACTCCCTGCAGCAGTACAGACGCAGCAGCCCCCACCTCAGCCCCCTACCACGCCGGTGAGACTGAGACCCTCAGCATGCCCTCCAAACTCCCATCCCCTCTGACTGTCGTGTACCAACCCGTCCCATCCACCTTTCTGTCTGATAACTGCATCTTCACCACTGCCTGTAGCATCCATCACAATGGGAATGTTAACATCTTTCAACAACGGAGCAATGAAACCAATATGGAGGGGTTCATCTGTGTGTTGTGGCTTCAGCCCTGCATGCAAAAAAACCCGCAATTGAGCCGTTGCCAATACCTCATATATGTCTCTTCTGTCTCCGTCTCTATCCCCCCCTCCCCCGTTTCAGCTGTCTCAACCAGGGGCCGGTCTGGAAAACCGAGTGCCCACGCCGGCCTCAGCTGCCAGTGCCGACCTGCACTCGCAGCACGTCGGAGCAGACCTGCCTGTCCAGGAGGTCAAAGCTGAGGCACACCATGACCAACAAGAGTTTAAGGCCGCTGGCGGCAAAACTGAGCCCAAGATGGAGGTGGGTTGAATCGATGTGTTTTTTTAAATACATGTCAACTGATTCATCTATCCATTCGGTTGATTCATGCTGCTGGAAACTCATTTGTGCACTCTCTCTCTTCTTCTTGTTGTTAAAGAACATAATTCTTTCTCTCGAAGCAGTGGACTTGAACCTAAACAATGCAAGGAGCTTATCTTTTCATCTGAGGAAAAGCAATAGCTAGTTTTTGTTTAAATGAATTTTGTGATTTTGAGTAGGGATGCTCCAGTACGTCAGATAGGTATCGTCCCTGATACCGACCTTTCTAAGCGGATCGGGTATCAGCCATGGCGTGATCGATCCACATTAAATAGTTTGTGTCATTCTAAAGTTCTGTATTTATCACTTCCATTCATTCAGTCAGTCACAGTGGGCCCATGACTCGTGTGCTAGTTGTAGCTTGCACGCCGCTGGCCTCAGTTTACTACCCATGAAAATATTGAATGAGTTCCACACAGTGAGTTATGAAAATGTTATATTTGGGAAAAGGAGAGCACAGTTATTGGATTGTACATATCAGCAGATGAAATCTGTATCAAGAGAAGTTGCATCTGTGAAGCCTTCATTTTGAGAAAGGTTTCACGCCTGCACACTGACTTCAAGCCTATTGATTCCAATAGATGAGTCAGATCTTCACCTTAGTCAAAAGATTCAACTTGGTTCAAAACGTTGCCTAATCGAATGCATTTTGTGGCTTTGACGCTGTTTTCAAAATACACTTGCACCTACGTGATACGTGTATAATTACACTCCTTTATCTTTAGTATTTAGATTATCAACATGGACAATTTCATGGGATGATCATCAAAGTGTTGAATATGAGAGACCAGTGCGATCAGTCATCCAACATTCCGTAATGTTCACTTTTAAAACATGACTCTGATATAATGGGTCATTCTCCTTCTTTTGTCCATAGACTGAGGAAGACTCTGCTTCAGCGGTGGTGAAGAAGGAGGAGCCAGAGGAGAAGCCGGAGCCAATGGAGGTGGAGGAGAAAAAAACAGAAATGAAGACGGAACCCAAAGAAGAGGAAGAGGGTGGAGCCAACAGCACGGCCTCTTCATCCCCCTCTCAGTCACGGAGGAAAAGTGAGTCTGATGCCAACGAATGAATACAATCTGTGCAGAGTCTGACCGATCCACTCAGTAAGCGCAGAGGGTTCCCGTCAGTGCCAGTAATGTTAATGCATCCACTCTGTGCCAGCCGTGAGACGCTCACGACTTGGTATGAGTTTGGCACTGAGACTCGGACTCTTGTAAGGCTTCTTTGAGCTTGGCTGCACTTTACACACATAATGAACCGGCTGTGCACCTGCTGCTAGAATACACCCGACGAATCGGGATGTTGCTGATGTGTCGTTTTTTTGTTTCTGTTTTTTAAAGTGTGATAATTGGAAACAGGTGATGTAATACAGATAACAAAATGCAGCAAGGCCAGATATTAATGTTGCTGTTGTTTACTAACGGGTCAATGGTTCAGAGAGTCTGTTGTCTTCTGTACAGTAAACCCTGCTTTCCCCCTTCTAACCTTTTTGGATTACTAACGCGTACCTCGTCCACTGTTCATTCTTCAGTCTTTAAGCCCGAGGAGTTGCGCCAGGCTCTGATGCCGACTCTGGAGTCTCTCTACAGGCAGGACCCCGAGTCACTGCCCTTCAGACAGCCAGTAGACCCCATGCACCTGGGCATCCCTGTACGTAGCACACATGCACTTCAATACTTCAGACACAACCTTTTGAAACGACGAATGTGTTGCCCATGGGGTGTTGTTAAATGTTGTACAGTTTTGATGGATGCCCGTAATTCAGCTGCACTGTTTCAGTTCTATTGATCTCTAACACAAACGTGTTCGTCTCTCTGCAGGACTACTTTGACATTGTTAAGAACCCAATAGACCTGTCCACAATAAAGCGTAAGCTTGACACGGGCCAATACCAAGAGCCCTGGCAATACGTTGAAGATGTCTGGGTGATGTTCAACAACGCCTGGCTCTACAACCGCAAGACGTCCCGCGTCTACAAGTACTGCTCCAAGCTGGCCGAGGTGTTTGAGTCAGAGATCGACCCCGTCATGCAGGGCCTGGGATACTGCTGCGGGAGGAAGGTGAGATGAAGGGGATGTTAAAGAGGCAATAAAACCGAGTAGGGATACGTTTTTTGTCCGTTAGCCATAAATGGCTTTTTGTTCAATTGTTGCCTAATTACAAAAAAAAAAAATGTTTAGTACTTCTCTTTTTGACTCAGAAGGATGAGTACGAGTTTGACTGTTCACTAAAGATGAGGCAAATTTAGATGCTAAACCAACAGCTCCTAATGAAAAGGATTTATGAAATGAATAAACCTTGTGTTTTTTTTTTCACCACCTTTTGTCATGTTGCTTGTATCTGCAGTACGAGTTCTCCCCTCAAACCCTCTGTTGCTATGGCAAGCAGCTCTGCACCATACCTACTGGAGGCACATACTACAGCTACCAGAACAGGTACAGGCGTCTACGCATAAATGTGTGCTCCTCCGCCGTCAACGCAGCTAATGTATTCAATAAAATCTGTCGGAATTGTAATCTCACTGAATCATTTTCTACGTGTCCCACAATCTGCATGCACAGTTGATCACTAAGTGTTTTCACGGGCAAATAAATGCAGCAATTTGAAGCGTATTAGCCGCCGCCTGCAGCCCGGGATCTGTTCCTCCGCAGCTCTAGAGGGACCACTGTGATCCGGGCCTGTAGTGTCATCCTCACAGCTTCGGCTTTTAATGGCTCTGCCTCCAGGTCCTGGCACGGCGGGAGACTACAAAATGGTTTTGCTCACAACAACATTTCTTAACAGCCAGGTTGCCAGTGTTGCACATACAGGGAAACACGCCGAAGACTTTAAACCCAAAAGAGCGCCCGGGCACAGAGCAACAAAGCAGTGATCAGTTGATTGTGTTTTGCTCAGCATCAAACGGATAAATCCAGCAGATGACTGCCTGCACCACAGTCCCTTGCACCCCCTGCTGCATAAACAGCGTTACTGCAGCCCCCCCCCTTTTTTCCACACTTAAACTGGGCACTGTTAAGCAGAGCAGCTCAGAAGCGGTAGTGATAGAGCACAGCCTGACAGACAACATGCGGCTCCTGCAGCACCGTCCATTTACACTCTCAACGGGAGCTCGGGGGTTTCCCCCGCTCTCTGTTATAAAACATAAAAGAGTTATTTTGTGCAGAACACACAAGTAGCAGAATACTAAGTGAGCGTTGAATGTGCTGGATTTTGAATTTGTCATTTTTGCAGGTATCATTTCTGTGAGAAGTGCTTCAATGAGATCCAGGGGGAGAGCGTGACGTTGGGAGATGATCCTGCACAGCCACAGACGTGAGTAAACTGGCTATCGATAAAGCCACTAATATAATATAAGCAATTCAGATTAATCAACGCATGTATTTCTTCAACAGCCGTAGTGTGTTTTTTTTAGAGTTTTATTGAAGCGTGGCCCCCACGCACACTCGGCCTGCAATGAGAAAAGCGAAGAGCATAGGACTGAAGATAGAAAAAAGAAATCAACAGCGTTTTTGTATGGGTCTCATTATTCTCACCACCTCTCCTCTGTCTCTTCCCTTCTTTTCTCCGACTCTTCAGGATGATATCAAAGGACCAGTTTGAACGGAAGAAGAACGACGTACTCGACTCTGAACCGTAAGTCGACACAAACCCGCTCAGTGAGGAGGACTAATGCAGACGGAGCTCATGTCGTGCTCTTTCTGCTCTCTCCCCCCCCCCACACTCGAATGTTCCTCATCACATCTTACATCGTTCACATCTGGCTTTGTGTTTGTGCTTTTGGTGAACAATCTGCACATTTTCTCTCCGGAGCTCTCGGATCAGTCACTCGGGCTTCAGTGAGGCCTCGGGGCAGCTCGGCAGCACCACGGGCTTCGTGTCAAACACTCCGTCTGACCGATGGGTTCACATCGTCACTGTGACTTAGTGTTCAATACGATGTCCTCTCTCTGAGGCACACTGGCTTTAGTTGCTTGCTGCGTCAGCAGTTAAGATGTCGTCAGTCATACAAATGATGGCCATCGGGATCACGAACGGACAGTTTTGAGAGTTGGAATAGCAATTGGCAAACGCATGAAATAAAAAATATTAAAAAAACAGTGCATCAGTTGTTTTTTGTAAGTGTCTGACTGTATGTTTGCTTCTCTTTAGGTTTGTTGAATGTAAAGATTGTGGACGGAAGATGCACCAGATATGCGTCTTACACTACGATGTCATTTGGCCGTCTGGGTGAGCTGTCGACTCCTACTTTTAGTAGATTTGCATAACGTTTTGGACACATTTTATGTACGTTAATTGTAACAATAACTCTTAACTTCTCTCTCTTCTCTCTTTCCAGATTCATCTGTGACAATTGTTTAAAGAAGAGTGCAAAAACGCGAAAGGAAAACAAGTTCTCTGCAAAACGTTAGTTAAAATCTCTTCAATCCCCCCCCCCCCCCCCCCCCGTGCACATGGGCGGCATATGTCTGTCTCTGGCTTTTTGATGTTTGCCTTGTGGGCTCTCTGGTATTTATCTTTGGTGTTTGTAGCCCTGGAGAACAATACTGACCTTTATGGCATATGGTGCTAAGTAGTGGTTCAACGGATCAAACAATAATCATTTTCAATGAACAGAGTCTGAACGCATCATGATGTAACCGGTCTGAACCTTCGTTCTTTGTCCATTAGCCACGTTTACTAGCTCTCCTCTGGTCTTGGTTGTTTACGATGTAACATTATCAGAGATCGGCGACTAGAAAAGCACAAATGACGTCCTGATCGCATATTTTACTGAACATTGGTGGAGAACGATGTCAGTAAAACTTTATTTCACACTGTGATGGTGAACGTTAGACTGTAATTCATCCGCGGGTCACACGTGCCGGTCTCACATAAATCTCTTCTTGTCTTTTTATTTGTTTTATTAAATTGAAGGCTACTGCAGTAGTTGTTTAAGTATCCAATGTGTATCCCCTGCTTTTTTTTTTACATCATGTTTAAAATAATTTCTGTTTTTCATGGATTCCTCCTGTGTGTTTGTACACTGTAGGGCTGCAGTCGACACGGTTGGGAATGTACATAGAGGACCGTGTGAATAAATACTTGAAGAGACAGAACCACCCGGAGGCCGGAGAGGTGTTTGTGCGAGTGGTGGCGAGCTCTGACAAAACGGTGGAAGTAAAACCAGGCATGAAATCCAGGTGAGAACTGTGTGTATGTAATGTACGCTTTGGTGTGTTTACCCCTTTTAATTACTTTCTACTTTAAATTACCGGATCGTTGTTTAGCAACTAAACGTGGTCAAATAAATGAACAACCGAAGAGTCGACAGTGGAGATGAGGGATGCCATAATGTTGTAGACGACCAAATACCTGTCGTTGAGCCACCGTCGCAGCTCGTGTTTGTCCTGAGCTTATTTCTTCTTTTCTCTGCCGTGCAAAGCTGAATGCCCTGTGTAAAGCCTTTTATACTGATTGTGGTGCACACCCTCCCCGAGCACCGGTCACCGTTTGATCCTCACACACCATCAAAGTCAGCTCGTCCCGTCCTCTTAGGGAGGAGGCCCTCGTCCGAGAACATGTTAGCTTCTGTTTGACTGATGTAAGGCTGTCTTCTTTTTATTGACTCGCGGTCATTTCACTTGAACTGTCCCATTATGCTCTTGTGTGTCGCTAAGAGCAGCGACACACACAAGGCCACTTCTCGGGGGTGGCTCGTGACTCTTTTTTCTAGAAGGCTTTACAGTCACACTAAAATAAAAACTTTAAACTGTCATTCTATAACATTTATGTAGTGCGTTATACAAGATAATATATATATATATATATATATATATATATATATATATAAGCTACAGCTTTGCACAGTCGGCACCTTTTGTAAGGATTGTGTTGTGTTCAGAGTACATCATCCTGATCTGTTTAGCCAAGACAGAATATTACGTGTTCTAGTTTCACCATCGAACTACAGATCCTATTTTAATATTTGATTTTTCTTCATAACCACAGGTTTGTCGACACGGGGGAAATGCCCGAGACCTTTCCCTACAGAACCAAAGCACTTTTCGCCTTTGAGGAGATTGACGGCGTGGACGTGTGCTTCTTTGGCATGCACGTGCAGGAGTACGGCTCCGAGTGCTCATTCCCCAACACTAGGTCTGTACGGCCAGTCATTGAGCGTAGCACATGGCAATAAAGGACCTTTTTATGAGTGAAATGTACCATGTTCCCTCTCTCTACCTCTGCAGACGGGTCTACATATCCTACCTTGACAGTATTCACTTCTTCAGACCTCGGATTCTACGGACAGCAGTGTACCACGAGATCCTCATCGGCTATCTAGAATATGTCAAGAAACTCGGGTAGGCCTTGCGCTAATGCTCCTTTTCCGCCTCGCCGTGGGGAACAGTCTGTGGAGTGAACTCTGTGCTGTGATTTCGACTTAAGCAAGCAGATGTCCTAATTTACACATGGTCTCATTATTGGTCTGTGTATGCCCACAGCTATGCCCAGGGCCACATCTGGGCGTGTCCACCCAGTGAGGGAGACGACTACATCTTCCACTGTCATCCTCTTGACCAGAAGATCCCGAAGCCCAAGAGGCTGCAAGAGTGGTACAGGAAGATGCTGGACAAGGCCTTTGCAGAGAGGATTCTGCATGACTACAAGGTGAGGAGGAGACACTTTGTTTTAAATACTTACGCAAGACTGACGTCGGAATAAGGGGCTCGTAATATTTAGAACAAAGGAAACATTTACTGCGTTCCTGATCATATTTCCTGGGAGATTTCTGTGTGACTAGTTGAACACATTTGCTATTTTGTCTGTAATAACAGACCAATGCATTAAATAAGTAAAATATGTTTGATTACTGAAAACAAATAGAATACGTCATGAATAACTTGTCCATGTTTCCTTGCCTTCCTCTCAGGACATCTGCAAACAGGCGACAGAGGACCGTCTGACCAGCGCCAATGAGCTGCCGTACTTCGAAGGCGACTTCTGGCCCAACGTGCTGGAGGAGAGCATTAAGGAGCTGCACCAGGAGGAGGAGGAGAGGAAGAAGGAGGAGAACACAACCACTTCTGAAGCCCCTGAGGTGCGAACGTTGTGTCGTGGTTTGATGAAGTGGTTCTATCAAAGCCAGAATTTACAAATCCACTGTCTGCTCCCGTTTTGTTGTCTTTGACAGACATTTTTTATAGATTCAACGGTCTTTCATCAACAACTCCTTTTGAGGAATATTGTTTTCAACACATTGTAACTGAGGAACACGTGTTATGATGAAGATAAACAAAATCATACTGTAATGAGTCCTAACTTGGAGCAGCTGGAGAGATTCCATCAATGTAGATCAAATATGCGAACATGTAATAAGCTGTTTTCTTTAATATTTGTCATCGTCTATGTCCTGCAGGGTGCGCCAAGTGACAGCAAAAATGCTAAAAAGAAGAACAACAAGAAGACCAGTAAAAATAAGAGCAGCGTCAGCCGAGCCAATAAGAAGAAACCTGGGATGCTGAATGTAGCCAATGATCTGTCCCAGAAGCTCTACGCCAGCATGGAGAAACACAAAGAGGTTTGATTATTTTCTGATAGATATTAGATATTAAGCTGTTTTGATGATAAACAGGCCTTTTCTAAACATTAGATAGTGAATATAGGGACATCTTTTAATACGTTTTAATAGCGTATAATAGCAGTTTTGCTTGTGCTTCTCTAACTCACACTTCTGTGCGTCCTCCTCGGTCTGATGAAGGTGTTCTTTGTGATCCACCTCCACTCTGGTCCCATGGCCAACACCCTGCCTCCCATCGTTGACCCTGACCCCATGCTCTCTTGTGACCTGATGGATGGCCGCGATGCCTTCCTGACTCTGGCCAGGGACAAACACTGGGAGTTCAGCTCCGTCAGGAGGTGCAAGTGGAGCACCATGTGCATGCTGGTTGAGCTGCACAACCAGGGACAGGACCGCTTTGTCTACACGTGCAACGAGTGCAAGCACCACGTAGAGACGCGCTGGCACTGCACTGTGTGCGAGGTGAGTTACTACTACTACTACTGTTGGTGTGCTGTGGTGTGTTTTTTACTCGGGAATGACTTCTGTGTCAGTGTCCTGTGCCTGAAACCGTATACACAATATACAAAAAAATCAAGACACTGAAGTCTGTCAGCATGAGTACATTTGTGAAACTCTTTTTACGAGACTTGGTTAAGCTTGTGTTCATGACTGTGTTCCCGCCTGGCCTTTTTTTTCTGCAGGACTTTGATCTGTGCATTAATTGTTACAACGTGAGGGGCCACGAGCACCAGATGGTGAAGTGGGGTCTTGGCCTGGACGACGACAGCAACGGCCAGAGCGGAGAGGCCTCCAAGAGCCCGCAGGAGAGCCGGCGCTTAAGTATCCAACGCTGCATCCAGTCCCTGGTCCACGCTTGTCAGTGTCGCAACGCCAACTGCTCTCTGCCGTCCTGCCAGAAGATGAAGCGAGTGGTGCAGCACACCAAGGGCTGCAAGCGCAAAACCAACGGTGGCTGCCCCGTATGCAAGCAACTTATCGCTTTATGCTGTTACCACGCCAAGCACTGTCAGGAGAACAAGTGTCCTGTCCCGTTCTGCCTGAACATCAAGCACAAGCTACGCCAGCAGCAGCTGCAGCACAGGCTCCAGCAGGCCCAGCTGATGAGGAGAAGAATGGCCACCATGCAAGGAAGAACCATGCCACTACCGTCCCCACCGGCCACAGCCGCTCCCAGCACTCCCACCTCCCATGCCCAGCCCAACACTCCTCAGCCACCCCAACAGCCTCTCGGCAACCAGCCGCAGACCCCCAACGCAGCGGGCGTCATGTCGCCCTCTTTTCCCAACAATGGCCAGCCTCAAACACCGGTGTCCCAGGGCAAACATGGGCCCCAGGCTTCCCCTCTACACCAACAGCAGTCCCCTGTCCCCCAGCCGGCCCAGCCGCCTCAGCAGCTACAGCAGCAGCCTCCCCTCGCTGCAGTCAAGATGGCACGGCACATCGAGATGATGGCACAGGCCCAGCAGAACCAGCAGAACTACCGGGTCAACATGAACGGCTTACCCATGAGCCCCCAGCAGCAGCAGCCGCAGCAGCAGCAGCAGCAGCAGCAGCCGCAGCAGCGCATGACCGGACCAATGCAGCCACAAATGCAGATGGTGCCAGGGCCAAGGGGACCGCAGGTCATGCAGCCGGGCATCCCTCCGGGTCAGTGGCCCGGAGCCGTGAGGCCAATGCAGCCGGCTCAGACTCAACAACCGGGCCTTGTCCCGGGCCAGACCCCACAGCAGGCCATGACAATGCAGCGAGCCCTGATGGCCCCAGGGCAGCAGCCTCAGCAGGGCCAGAGGATGCTGATTCCACAGCAGCCTGGTGCCCGGCTACAAACACCCCAGAGACCTGGTGCTATTGCGCCCAACGCCTTGCAGGACCTTCTCCGCACACTCAAGTCTCCCAGCTCGCCGCAGCAGCAGCAGCAAGTCCTAAACATCCTCAAGTCAAACCCTCAGCTAATGGCTGCTTTCATCAAACAGCGAACAGCCAAGTACCATGCCAACCAGCCGCAGCAAGCAGGTCAGCAACAGCAGCCCGGCATGCCAACAATGCAGCCCATGGCCATGCCTGGAGTGGCGGTGCAGAGGCCGGGGATGCCCCCACAGCAGCCTCAGCAGCCTCCTGCGCAGGGCATGGCTGCATTAGGGGCTCAAGGGCAGATAATAAACGCAGCACACAACACCAACCCCCAGATCCAGGAGCTTTACCGTCGGCAGCTCTTAAGACAGCAGCAGCAGCAGCAGCAACAACAACAACAACAACAACAACAACAACAACAACAGGGAGTGATGCCTCAGGGCCATCCTGGCCAGTTCCCTGCTCAGGCGCAGGGTACAGCAGCTACATACTCCCAGCTTCGTATGCAGCAGCAGCTAGCCATGCAGGCAGGTGCAGGAGCAGCTGGGGCACCTTTGGGCCAGCTCCCGCCCATGGCTCAGATGGCACAGCCCGGCATGGGTATGGACTCCACCAAGAACTTGCTGCATCAGCGAATGCTCCAGCAGCAACTTCCCCAGCAGCAGCAGCAGCAGCAGCAGCAGGCCATCCTCAAGCAGCAGATGGGCTCTCCTGCCCAGCCCAGCCCCATGAGCCCCCAGACCCACCTGCTGGCTGGCCAGCCCCAGGGCGGAGCCCACCTACCCGGCCAGCCCACACTAGCCAATGCCCTCAACAACCAGGTCCGCTCCCCCGCGCCAGTCCAGTCCCCCTGTCCGCCCTCGCAACAGCAGCCCCAGCAGCAGCGGCCACATTCCAGTCCCTCACCGCAGGTCCAGAACCAGCCCTCGCCGCAGCATCCACACCCAGCACACTCGGGTTCCCCCCGCCCGGTACTCGGGGGCCCACTGTCAGGGTCCATGGAGCAGGGACACTTGGGGACACCAGAACAAAGCGCCATGCTACCGCAGCTTAACACGCCCAACAGGGTGGGACTGAACAGTGACTTGGGGATGGTGGGAGACGCTACAGGGGACACTCTGGAGAAGTTTGTGGAGGGATTGTAGCATTTCTGCTTGGAACTAAAGAACACAATCTCTCTCCCAGGGACCCACCCTCCCACCCCTCACACTCTTTGTCCCGTCAGAGGGCTTCGTTTGTTCTTTCTAAGGTTGAGAACGTTTTTTTTGTACTGACATGTATAAAGTTTCAACTGTTGTAAAAAGGAAAAAAGAAAATTTGGTCGAGAGGGGGAAAAAAAGAAGAGTCAACACTTTGAGGGAATGTAATTGTTTCCTAAAGGTCGTTAAGTGAGATTTAAACCACAAAGAATATATTTTTTGGTTGAGACCAAATGTGTTCAATACTCAATTTATCTTTGGTTTGTTTTTGGTATGGTTACATGCCTTTCTCATTTCTTTTTTTCTTTTTTAAAGAAAATGTACAATTGCATTATATTATTCATATCTTTTTATTTTGTACCTTTGGAAAAGAAACTTCAAGCATCGTTGTGTTGAAACTGTAAAATAATGTGTCTGGGAATTGGGCCAGGTTTTCGTTCTCTTTTCAAGCTGTCCATTCCTGGCAATTGTAATCTAGTGTTGTACCATTTACTCCGAGACGGTGCGTTCAGGGACCGCTCCCCTCCTTCTTTGTGTGTATGAAGAGCACTCGGTTGTATTGAAATAGGAAAATGGACTGCGGCAGTTGTTTATTCACGGGCACGTATACGGGCGCACATGACGACACTGACACACACTCTCACAGTCACTAAAATAACTACAGCGCCGACTGGTTTCACAAACACAGACGACAAGAAGTGCAACACACATCTCAAAAATCTGTCTTGCAGGTGTAGGACATTGTTGCTTTGACATTAAAATGATTTTGTCATACGTTTTGTCATACGAATGTTGTAAAGTGTAAAAAGAGACCAGCCTCCTAAGCTGAGGTGGAATGCTCACCGCTTGTTTGTAGGCCACATCTCTGATGACGCTTCATCCTCTCGACTTTACACTAAGCTATGTGCTTTCTATGGATGAAGGGACAATTTGAGATTCACCCTGAGGAAAATGAAATGTTATCGACCCTCATTCCTCTCTCACAAAAACTTGAATCAGGGGGGATTTACTTTTTCTCCTATTGTAAATCAAGTTATTAAGCAAAATACTATAAATATAAGGAAGAGAAAATGAAAACACTGTATAAAGCGGTTAAAAAGACTCATTTCTTACTTATATACCATATTGTTAAATAAACTCTGTGCAGCAGAAGAACTCCAGTACTCTGTTGACTAAATAACGAGGCATTGCTCTTGTGTGCTACTTTGTGTTGGTTTGTTTCACATCAGAAGTGTTCGCGTTTCCATTCGCCATTAATGCTTTAATGAGGTTTTAACAATGTGTTAGTGGGCAGAAAACATTTCTGCCCACTAACACATTTATGTCTAATGAAACAAGTTATTTTGAGATTTCTATAACGTCATCCTGCACCTGAATTTCTACAGATTGAAAAAGTGGGTGAATTTGAAGCGTTTCATAATTTCCGATCAAAGTGCATGATCACAGTTATGGGAGTGTTCAGTGTAATGTAGGAGTGGTTTAGACAGAGCTCACTTTTCAGATAAAGGTTACTAAAGTATGAATGATCAAGTCAGCTCATGTGAAAGCATATTACTACATTCAGAAAACCCAGTAAAGTTGGAACAAATGATTTCTGGTACCAATGAAAAGATAACTAAACATCTTGAGCCTTTGAATGGAATTGTATATGAGTAGAGAACATTCACTTATTTCATTCTAATTATTTATACCTTTTCAAGTTATCAGGCTATATTATATTAGGCAATTGTTTCACGTGATTCCGTAGGTCCACAACATCAATCGATAGCTAGCTTTGCAGTCGCGCGACATAGAAGGCACGCATTCGTTAGTTCACCGTCACGTGACCCGGAAGCTCAAAATTAAGCGGTTGAGCGTGAGTGCTTTTGTAATGTAAACAAACCCCCGCTATTTTTTTGCTTGTTTTATCAGGCATATAGCGTTAATTGATCTATAATGCGTGCTTGTATTTTAAATTAAACGAGTCGCTCGCCATCGCGGCAGACTCGTGAATGAGCAGCGATGAGGCGGAAAGCTAAAGCCGAAGAGCGAACTCATCAAACCTGGGTGAGGATACATATGCTAACACGACCAGCTAGCTAACGTTAGCTCGCTGCATTATGCAACTGATATCCCCTCTTCAAACACACGTTTTCAAACATTATTTGTTTGGAAATTGTCCCAAATTGAACTTGTGTGCATTGAATGATTCCATAGCTGTTGTCTTACGCAGTAAACTAGCACTACTGGCTGCTTAATATCGCTAACATGAGCACATTTACACTGCTACTCTGTCAAAGGGAACCCTTGTTGGTCCCTGAGCCCAACTTTGTACATCAGTGGCTCCAACTTCAACCCGCTCTCTTTGCAGGCTTATCGGTGGAGCTGGGGACTTGCTGGCACGGCCCTTTAATGTGAGACAAAGCGCTCCATCATGGATGACTCGGACCAGGACTTTGTGGATCTCTACTCAAAGCTGCTAAAACGAGTCCGCAAGAAACCAGGTGGGTCAAGGAAAGCAGAGCACCAGTCCTCCAGTCAGGCGAGAGATGCAGACAAGAGGAGAGAAGCTGACTCTGGGTCTCAGTCCGTTTGTACTGGCGCAGAAGCAGAAGAGCATCTGGTATGTGGGGGGACTGCTCACGATGCAGGAGATGCCAAGTCGTCAGTTGTGCCTTCATCAGCAGCAGCAGGACCGAGAGGTTCGGAGGCGAAAGACAAAGTACTCCACAGAATGCAGCAGTTCAAGAGAGCCAGTCCGCAGAAGTTGGTGCACAAAGACAAGAGTCAGCCAGCAAACCCAACTCCTGCTCCACCTCTGACACAAAGACGAGGTGAAATGACGCGATGCTCTTGTCTGCACAGGTTGTTGGTATGCAGCATTGTTGCCAATGTCTTCATCATCATCCATGATTGAGATAATAATACAACCGGCTTTGGCACACCTTGTTGTCGGTCATATTTATTTGTTCTTGATCCCATATGTAGGACATGAAACTGTACTCGCAGTTGACATGGCAAGTTTGTGGGAATTCATGTTTGTCTTCTCCTTGATGTCAAACCGCAGAGCTGGCTGAATGTCAACACGTTTAACCCCGTCGTGCTCATCTAGAAGTACTTTGATGATGCCTATCAGAGCTTTTAGGAGACATGTTACGAACAAGGAGATCATCAGAAGTTATCTGGATACGCCAAGCGGATAAAAACATCCTACGTTCATTTCATTCAGATACGATAGTGTAATCATGTCGGACTGTATTGAAGCTCTAAGAAAAGACACAATTGGGTCTATATCATGTTATTAGTCCATTAAAGTCACACCCTCTTTTTCCAGATGCTCCGCACCCTTTCAGTCCAGGTCTCCACCCGGAGCCCCAGGACAGCGACGAGGCTCTGGCCCTGCGGCTGCAGCAGGAGTTGGACAGGGAGGCAGCAGAGGCCCAGGTGGTGGACCTGGAGGACAGAGGCCTCTTCTTCTGTCAGATCTGCCACCGGGATCTGTCGCGCATGACACCCGAGGGGCGAACGCAGCACCTCAACAGGTTTGGACGTTTTTACACTGTAGGCGTTTGACTGATGCTTGTATCATGACATATTGTATCGTGACATGCAGCAGTGACGTTGAGTGAGTGGTGGACACACTGAACGGGAGAGCGATCCCTCTTTGCAGGTGTTTGGATGAGAGTGAAGAGAGCGCTCCAGCCCCTCCTCCCCCGCCTTCCGGTGTGCCCGACTGTCCCATCTGTGGCAGGAAGTTCAAGTCCCAGAAGAGTCGCTCGGCCCACCTGAAGCGCTGCTCCTCAGACATGGGCGTCGCTCCGGCTGCGCTGCTGCAGGCTCTGCAGAGACAGACCGAGGAGACCCAGAATGTCCCCGCCGATTCCACACTGTGAGTCCGCCTCTTTACTTAATACCGTAATACACCTCTGAGCAACAATTGTTGCCCCTATTCTACCAACATTTCTGAGATATTCCAAATGTTTTGCTGTTAATGAGGATCCACACATGGTCCAAGGACTTAAGTTTGCATGATTTCAGTGAGACTGATTAACAGAGAGAGAACGTTGAACTCAATCTGTTCCCATAATGGGAATAGCTTGCCGATCACCTAACATCAGTGTATGAGTTTAAACAAACCTCTTTCTAGCCTTTTTATATATTTTTTCTTCTCTTTAGCGCACAGACCGGTGGCACTAAAAGAAAAGGCCCGTCCAAGCCAGGCTTGCCAGCGAAGAAGAAGCCCAGAAAGAAGACCGCTCCCCTGGACGAAGACGCCATGGTGGCCCTGGCTTTGTCCTCCTCCCTGCTGGAACAGGAGCAGCGGGGCAAGAGGGAGTCCGAGGCACCTCTCTCCTCTGCTGTTCTTGGTGCAGGTAAGGGGCGTGGAAAGAGGAAAAAGGGCGGCGTCCCGCGTCCTCCTCCGCTCCTCCTCGTTCAGGATGCGGCGGCGGCTCTGACGAGGCTGCAGGACCGCGTCTCTGCTCTCCTCCTTCGCAGCCGGGCCCCCTCCCCCCCCCACCCCGACCCGCCGCCCCAGCAGTCTGCCCGGCTGGAGCGGCGCCGCCGTCCTCTGGCAGAAGAGCACACTGCCGGACGGAGCCTCCACCCGTCCGTCTGCTTTCTACACTCCAGAGCTCAGGGAGTTCATCACACCGTGGGAATCGGCAACGGTGAGAGAGACCGGAGACTAAAAGGGCAGATCAGCACAAGTGTCTGAAGCTGTGATCACAGGCGAGTGACATTGATACTGTTCTCCTCCACTTCTAGACTGATGCAGCCACCTCCAGCACCACCAACAAGCCTCAGTCTTCTGTCCAACCAGTGAGTGAAGGGACCATGGCCTCCATCCTGCCATCCGCCTCCCAGGTGTCCTCCTCTCAGACGACTCCCTCCACCAGCCGGGCACTCCTCATGGACCTGATGGAGCTGGCTGAAGATGGCGTGACCCTCACGCAGTGTGGTCACACTGCTTCAGGCCCTGACAAAGGTAACTAGTGAACTTATCATTTCTGAGCTGTACTTGTCACAAGAGGATTACTGGCCTGTGCGGGACGTCAAATTTGGCTGAATAATAAATAAACTGTTCTGTTCATGAGTCAAAACTGAAAACAACAGTCGTGACTTAATTGGTCATCAGTTCGGCTCCTGATTGTCTTCGTTCCCACAGACAGGAGTGCCAGTCAGATCCCAAACATTCGTCTGAGCGGCTTCGTCCTGGAGGAGTCCGAGGAGCAGGCGGACCTCTGTGCGAGCGGCTTCCTACCAGAACCAACACACGCGCATTCAGAGGACGCTCGCTGCCGAGCCAGGAGGACGGCGGCGGCTCAGCCGGGGGCAGGTGAAGAGCGAGGCAGCCGCCGATCGGTGAGACCACCCGCGATCGCACTCATTCCGACATTTTTAGCCGTGATCCTGACTTCTTCATCATTTGTATCTGACCTAATCTCATCAGTTGTATTTCTGTAGAATCTCTCTTGTCTTTTTGAGATGCAGGTCTCTTCATTACAGTTCCTTAAAGACAAAGAGATTCTCCAGACATGCAACAATAATAATGTCATAATTCTGCAGTGTTTCCCGCTGGTGTTTCCTCTCCAGGTGGCGCTATCCAGACTGGCATCAGACCTGAGCGGCATGGTGAACAACCCTCAGCTCAGCGACCTGCAGCTGCAGGTGGACAGTGGAGAGGTCTACTTCGCTCATTCCTTCATGCTGTATGCTCGATGCCCCCTGCTGGCAGAAATGGTAAAACATATCGCAATACTGGACACCTGCCAGCCAGTAGTTTCAGCTTCCGTCTTTCATCACCCTAAATATGATAAGCGCATCAAAAGCTCTTTAATTCTGTTTGGTTGGTGGGTGGGTGTGGGTGGGTGGGTTGGGCAGGAGCTTTAATGTGTTGTATCCTTTCCTGTATGTTGTTTTTGTTGTATTCTAAACCTGTAAAATGAATACAAATACAAAAGAATCATCTTTTCTCCTTGTTGCTCTGCTCCTCTCACAGGTACATGAAAGTGGTTTTGAGGTGCGGGAGGAAGGCGAGCCTGCAGCCCAAAGAGTGTTGATGAATGACGTCCCGGGACGGGCGGTGTTGGCTTTGCTGCAGTATCTCTACACGGCCCGCTGCTCCATCCCACCATCGCTCCGGGCTCATGTGCTGGAGCTGGCATCTAGGTTAGTAGGCAGGACAATTATACACACTGTTCTCTTACAAGTTCAAAAAGATACATTTGGTGCCATTTAGGTTTTTGTTCTGATTTGTATTGTATTGTATGTTGAGCAGCATAATGTATTGATAACTGTAAAGGAACCAGATGTGCTTTACTTTGATTCTGTGTACCTCGTTTACTGCTGAGCTCAAGTATTACTTAGTAGTTCATAATGGCTTCAGGTTCAGGAGATGAACATTTTTCAAACATTCCTAAAAATGACATTGTTGGTCAGTTGGAAGGATTGAATACAGTGTTGTGACGACTCCTCTCGCTCGTCTTTCTGTGTTCGTTAAGGTTCGACTTGCAGGAGCTACAATTGCTTTGCGAGCTTCACCATCAGGACCCAGCGACTCGGGGGGATGAGGAAGACTACATGGACCAGGAGGAGAATGTCAACAACCGAACACACCAGGCCCTCGCGGAGCTGCTCCGCTCCATGTGGGACGAAGAGGATGACGAGGGCACAGATACAGGTGGAGGGAGGGACGAAGAGAGAGAACTGGAAGACGATCAACAAGCCGTGGTTCTCCTCGCGGACCGAGAGATCCGCGAGGAGAACGTGAACGAGGAGGAGCTCGAGGAGATCTACGAGTTTGCCGCCACGCAGAGAAAGAGGGAGGAGGAGAAAGACAGCATGGAGGAGGAGGAGGAGGAGAAGGTAGACGAGGAAGAAGACGGAGAAGAAGTGTTCACAAAACTGACGGAACCCAAAAGAAGTCCATCAGGCCTCAGCGTAAACAAGCTGCAGCCAAACTCTCAACCTGAGGCGGACCCCGGCCTGGATCGCAGCTACAGCCGCCTCTTCTCAGACTCCTGGGGGGTCTACGAGGAACAAGATCCTTCCTCCTTACCCTCCACTTCTGCCCCGGCTAAGACGCACACCACTCAATGCCAGCAACGCCAGTCCCCTCATCAACCCTCATCTGAACCCTCTTTGCTTCAGTCCTCAGCAAGCGTGGTTGGCGACCTTTCCCTCAGCCCTCCGCCAAATGCATCCAACCTGCCTATCCCGGGTCAGTCTCCCGGTCTAGCGGGTGACTGGGGTGGCGGTGGAGACGAGGGAACAGACGATCTGGCGTTGAAGCGAGAACGTCCTGGTCCTGGTAGTATTTGTGAGAAGAAGGAACCCGAGCTCATTGTTTTGTCTGACTCGAGCGAGGAGATGGAGGTAGTTTTTAGTTCCCGCGGTCCTTCGCCACATTCCCCTCGCGCCGTCCACAAACTGCAGGGCTACACCCAGATCAAACCTCAGCCAGTCCCGGAACCCAATGAACCCACCCTGCCAAATACACAGTCCAGTAGTTTAGAGCTAAGTCCCGATGATCCATCTGCGGCGCCAGTTCAAAGTCATCTAGGTCCCTGGTGTGACCAGAATCCGGTAGACTGTTCTCCTGAAGTGTCCTGGCTGATCCCGTCCACACCGGTCCAGCCCGGCAGAAGCACCGCGACCAGCTCCACTCAGACTAAGAGCAGCGTGTTCAGGACGCAGCTGTTCCCTAGAGGAGACACTTCCTCGCCCTCTGTTTTCTCTTCTCCCGCTTTACCAATTAACAACGGAGCGCAAACCTCCAACAGTCCAGTCAGAGTCTCTGCGTTCTATGTTCCCAAGTTAAAGCCGGACGAGACTCGTAGCTCCAGCTCAGACCTCAACCGTCGTTCTAAAAGACCCAGTAGTTGTGGTGCGAGTAAAGATCGAGTGGCGGGTGCGCTTCCCCCATGCCGACCTAAGCTCTCAAGCTCGACTTCCTCAAAGCAGGACACGCCTCTCCACGTCCAGCCCCGGCCTTACAGCAGCACTCCTCTGCACACTGAGCTCCACAAGGTCCCCGTTCTCCTTGCCACTTCCCCGCTCCGCGGCCACCTCGACGAGAGTTGGACAAGTCCCGGAAGGGACAGGGCGCCGTCTGAAAGCCCGGGGGAGACGGAGTTGGGGAGCTTTCATCTGTCCCCCCTGTCTGACCCCACACCTCCGCCCTCGCCTTCCTCTTACAGAGGTCTTCAAGGGTCACAGAGGCTCGGCGAAGCCTCTCGTCAAAGTCGTCGCTCCGTTGAGTCCGGCGGTCACAACAGCGCAGGGTCTGAGCTCAAGGGGAGAGGGTTAGGAAAGGACGAGGGAGGGTGTGAAAATAAAGACACGGGTGATGAAGGAGAGCAGGAGGAAGCCGGAAATGGAGAGGCGGAAGTTGCTGAATCCAGTTTCCAGCAGAGCTTCGTGGACGAGCCCCCCATCGCTTTCAACGACTCGTGGGGTTTCGACGCCGTGGATTTCGAGGCGAACCCGGGCTGCTTCAGTCTGAGGCTGGAGGACAGCGGAGCGTCCAGCCAGCAAGGCGAGCGCAGCCTGGGACGACGAGACGCAGCCGGGTCGGCCTCCTCCACCGACCACCACCCTTCACCACGCAGTCACCGCGGCTCTGTGGCGGACTGCTCTCCATCCAAAGCCCACAGTTCACCACCATCCACCAGTGTACGAGCTCATACGGGCATTTCCTTTACTCCTTCACCACCTGACTCCACCAAGCACACCACTCCAGAGATCGTCAACAGCCTCCTGGACTCCAAAATATGGGACAGCTGGGAGGAGGAGGATGAGGAGGTGGAGGCTCTTCCTCTCTATCAGAGGGTGAACCCTTCCGCTCAGCTCAAAACACCGGGTAAGTAGTCTGTCTCACTGCACTGCTGTCATGTCAACATGCCTTCCATATCGAAACAAACTGTTCATTGGCCTTAAACACAACAATCCAAAGCAATATAAGAAGGAAAAAAACAGCCAAATATAGACATTGTTTTAGTCCAACACCTCTAGAAAAACAACCTGCTCGACTATTTCTGCAGCTTCAAATTGAAATGTAAAAGAAAATGTATTCTAGATTTACTTGTTTTTGCTGATGTATTGTTTATTTCTGGGCTTCATTTTAATTTCTCAAAGCCTGAGTTGACATCTTCAAATGTCTTGTTTTGTCCAGAAGATCAAAGTAGGTGCCAATTAAATTAAATTAAATCTCTCTATCAGCTGTTCCCCGTGTCAAATATTAGGAGCATTGTATAGACTAAATCAATCAAATACATTATTGATTCATCTATAATGAAAACAGCCCTAACGTTTTTTATTTCCGTGGATGACTGTTGTTGACTAATACAACATGGTGGCACATCTCAATGTTTGTTTGGCATCATGAGTCTTTTTAGCTGTCCAAAATCATTATATCGGCAGATTTTCGGTTTTGGTGTCGCCCCCAGAATACATTGCAGACCCAAGAACTGGTGTTTTGAGGAAGCGGTGCTGCTCCGTTTCGTTCACACACAATGAATTAGCTCCAGTATGTTTGCGGTTTGTCAACTCGCCTTTTGAAATGCAATTAATCCAAACTAAGAGTAGGTTAAAGCGAGATGAGGGCGAAACGTGTACATCGACCCAAAACACAAATAATGCCTTGAACATCACGTAAGAAGATATCTTTGTGTGACACGGGGTAGTTAATTTATTCTTAAACAAAGTCTTCCTGTTTGTGTCTCATCAGCATCATCACAGGTTAAACGGCGTCACACCTTGGTGCCCATCACCCCCTTGCCCCACTACTCTGACATGGACACACCGGAGCTCAAGAACAAACTCAACAGGTCAGTCGGCCATGTTTTTTCTCTTCTTTTCTTATCAGGCCAATTAAGTGAGGAGGCGATCCGATCACCTCCCACGGTGTCCCTGTCAACTTAGTCTGGCTCTGCTCTCCCCCCTCCCCCCGTCCATCTGTCCTCTCTTACTTTCTCCTCCTGTGCAGGTTTGGCGTTCGGCCTTTACCGAAGCGCCAGATGATCCTCAAACTGAAGGAGATCCACCAGTACACCCACCAGCTGGTCAGCTCTGAGGAAGAGGAGGAGGCGGCGGCACCGTCGGTGAGCCGCGCAGTTCAGACGAAGCACCCGACCACCACTTCAGAAGTTCCTGGCAACACACCGGTGTCCTGCTCCCAGAGGGTGAAGTTTAAAGAGCCCAGAGCGCCCGCCGACAGAGAGGAGGAGGCAGAGCAGCTGTCTGCCTCACAGGGCTCCAACACCTCTTCAACTGCTGCCAGCGAACAATCTGAAAGGTTTTGTGTCTATTCAAGTGTTTGCATCATCTCAGGTGTTAAAGTAACGGCAAATTTCAAGTTGCTATACTCGTTTTCAGAGGGCTCAATTTATATTTTCTACACTTTTCTGACAGTTTGAGCTCCAGTTTATTGATGTTGACGAAATATTTTGTATTTGGAATCAAGTTAAATTTGTTCTCTTGCGAGTGTTTCTACTAGTTTTCATCTGGTTGTTGTCACAAAAATATGGGAACTAAAAAAAACTTCCATAAAGACAGTATGGGCATGTAATCTATTCCATCTCTCTCAGCAGGTCCAACCCAGAGCTGCGCCTCTCCTCCGACTCGGACAGTGACGGCGGCGTCTCTGCCTCCCAGTCAGCAAACCGCCTCCAGGATCGCCTCCGGGAGGTGCGCTCCTTCATCCTGTCCGACTCCGAGCTGTACGGTCAGATCCTCCAGTACCGGCCTCTCGTGTTGTCCCAGCTCCAGGAGCGACTCAAAGCGGCAGGGATCCGTCTGGGTGCCGCCAAGCTAGTGGACTACCTGGACTCCCAGTGCATCACCTTCACCACGGCCAAGCCGGGCCACTCCGCAGCCAGCCGCAGGCGGGGCAAGAGGACGGGCAGGGGGGCCAAGGCAGCGGGCAGGAGAAGAGCCGTCACAGCCGCCATTTAAAACTTTAGAACTGCACGAAGCATTTAAGTAGAAACTGTGAGAGGTGGCAGGTTTGAACATTTGTCTGAAAATAACTTGAGGCAAAAGTATAAATAGTTCTTGGACAGAAGGCACTAGGCTGATTCCTCAAGAGTTGACTTCAGGTTTTACTATGTTGTTTAAAACTACGTTAAAATATGTTTCTTCAGGACAGGTTTTGCAATTTAAGTATTTTGTTTTGAATGTTGTGGAGAATTAAAAATGGTAAGAAGAACGGTCACTTGTATTTATATATGAAATAGATTTTAATCTTCTGTATGTGATGGTACAAATAAACAATGCAGCCGGGTACCATCATCCGAATAATAAATGTTTCAATCAAGTCGGGTTTCATGGAAAAACTGCTTTCAGTAAAATATTAGTTACAAATTCCATCACACAAGATGTTTTTGAAAAACATTTTACTTCTTTTGATCTTGAATAGATTTCTATCCAAAGATCAGCCGAGACGTACATACAGGCGCGGGTTCTCACAGCTTCCATGTAGATAGACGAGTCCTTCAAGTCAGGGCTGTCAGAGTTCAGTCAGGTCGCTGTTGTTTCATGGGGGGGGGGGGTTGGGGTTGGTTTTTGTTGTGCACTCAAGTTTTCTCTACAGCAGCGTGGAGCACAGGGCATCAAATCAGATTCCTTAATTATGAAGGACCCTTTTGCGTCACCGATCCTGGAGACGTACTCGCCTCCCTCTTCGCCCTGGAGACGCCCTCACAGCGGAGCATCGAGTCGATGCTTCCCGTCCCGACTCAGAGCCTCACGCGGTCATGACAGGTTGGCAATGTTGGCAAGGAAGCGCTGAGCCCACCACTCTTCCAGGTCTATGGGCACAAAGTCTGCAAAGAAACAAAGACAACAGAAGGTACATGGATTTAAAGCATAATTCATATTCTATGATTGATTCATTTTGCCACATGGACACCAAAGTAAAGAAACAAGAAATGATCTGTGCAACCAATACTATAAGTTATTACAACTGTCGATTTATTGGGTGTTATATCTCTTGTCCAAAAACATTGCATTAAAATGTCATGAATACATAATAAAAAGTAATACAAGTGACATAATAAAATACAGCAAGTCATAAAATGCCATTAACAAGTCAGAACAGTGTAATAAAATGTGATAGTATAAGACGGCTATTATCCACTAGTCCACTGAGGTCCTGCCAAATAGATTAAATTAAAAAAATGTTTTTGAGGTAATTTACAAAACTACCTCCAAAGCTGCGAATGCTAGTCATCAAAACATGCTTTGAAAATACACAGTTCTACTGATATCTATGTAATAGACTACATGTAGTCTATATTTTTAGATCCGATAATAGATCGATTAAATAAAAACTCATGTTATAGAATGTCATTAAAAATGTAAAGGCAGTGAGCCACAGAAGGAACTGGAGTTGACAGGAGTGTGTGTGTGCAAGACAAGACACGCTACAAATCAGCAGTCAGAGCTGATTGATCTGGAACAGACAGGTTCTCATAGACAAACAAAGAGTTACAAATTAAAGCAGACTATTACACTAGATAACCTCTGACTAAGAATAACACGGAGCCAAAAACGCACACCTTCCCTCTGGTGTTAAAATCATCAGGAATAATAAAAACATGGCAGGATTATTGGTTCAAAGTTTAGGAGGTTACAAAGCAGAAAGAACGTTATCAGTTGATGCCGTAAAATTTGGTAGTGAGATTGGATTTAATGAGGGGGGGGGGAATTTAATTGTCGTATTCTTTGAAGGCTTTTAGCAGGTGAGTGAATGGGAATAGTACGCTAATTAAAATGGTGGAGATGCAGGTACTTACTCTTCATCGCAGCACTGGGAGTCTTCTCGGTGTACTGAATGGGCCCCTGGCTGTCAGTTGGCTCCCCATCTTCCAGCTTCTGCTCCACCTCCTGCCATGCTGCAAGCAAACAAACACACACAATATGTACGCTGAATTAACTTAAACGCATCTTTGTCAAACTCCGTGTCCCTCCGTGGCCATTAAGCTACTTCCCAAGCTACTGTAGCGGTCGTATTTGTCGACGCTGCATCAAGGCTTTCAACATACAGGAGTGGGCGTGTGTTCATCTATCAACTCCGTGTCCTTTTTTTTTTGCAGTGGGCTGAAGTTACACTTTAACGTTTCTTTCTTTTCTGTCTACATTTCTGAACTCAGCCCTGAAACGCAAAAAATGTTTCCATCACAAATAAAGTAGCCACTGCGTTAAAGCAGCAGCTGACTTTGAGGCTGCATCTGTATAGCACTGTCCACTAGAAGGTAACAAATAGTTACACGAAGACTAAACTGGTCCATGTTTTGTTTGCTGAAAGGTGAAGGTTTTCCAGCGTCGCACTCGAAAAGCCTCAAGGGCTCAGGGCTATTTATAATAAAATGAATTAGAATGAATAATATGGCACAGCACCCGCGTTTTTAAAAGAAGGACCTCAATATCTCTAGGATCTTTTGTTATATGTAGAGAAACAGATGTGTCTCTTTATCCTGGTGCATAATATGTACGAGCATCCTGATGCTATAGGCTACAAATGACAAAGTAAGCTCTTTAAGTATTAACCATATGGGTAAATATACAAACCATGACCCTATAGTGTCTCAGTTGATATTATTGGAGTATTAAACGACTACTATAGAAGATGCAAAGCCCCCCCGTGTAATAATATAACAATACAATCACAACTGATTATGAGTGACTCAGTAAAACTAATGAGTAAACAGAAATAAGTAGCAAGAGATTGCTGATTCCGGCTGATAGATACACCAACATGTGAATAACGGGAGTACTTGTTTTTTCCCCACTTCAAGCACTGTGTGGATATCAAATATAAAGAACACAAACCAATCGTATGTGAGCATGGGGGGGAGAGTAAAAGGCTTTCTAAACAGTTGTTGCGTTCTTGTCACGGTGAACACGTTCAGCTAAAGTGAGACTCATCAGGTTTTCTATCTCGGTAAAACAACTCGATAGACTGTGCCGGAGGTTTTCCCTCTATAGGTGACAAAGTCACAAAAGGACACCACAGAGCGGTCTGTACTGGCTGCGCTCCAAGAGTAACACAGATAACTGCTTCATGCTGAGTCAGCTCTGCAAGTCATTCATTTACACCTGCTCAGTCAGAAAGTTGAGGTAAAGGAGTAAGAAAAGAAATGAGAGAGAGAGAAAGCAAGCGATTATCTGCCCACCCCGATGTCCCAGTTTCAATCCTCATAACGTCCGACGTTCACACACAAATCTCACCTTCACACACAAACCTGACGTTGTCTTCATGTGCAGGAGTGAATCCCTCCGCTGGGCTTGCGGTCTTCTGTGTGGCTGCACCGTGGTAGCGCTTCCCGTTCAGACGGTTGAACACAATCTTTGGGGGCGGAGAGCTGCAGAGATCAGACGGAGATAAATGAAGACTGCTCTGGGATTGGATCAGCATGCATCACAACAAAAACACAAGAGCTCCATCTCACAGTGATGGGAAGAAGAAGAAAAAAAATGATGCTGGTTGCTTCTGATTGGTCAGAGGAATTGAGCATGAAGGGTCATTCTTCACCCTGGGACAGAATCATTTGACAAAACAAAGAAGAACTCCAAGTTTTATCTGAGCTTTGGAAAAAAAAAAGATCTCAGTCTTCATTAGCAAGGAGTTCAGATACATTGATTTGCATCAAGACATACAATACATAGTTTGCACTTTGTTTCATTTATGCTACAATGACCAAATGTTACTTTCTTTATTCCATAATGTCAATCAACTCCAATATGCAAGAGTAAGACCACAACAGCTTGTAACGCAAGATGCAAATACATCTTGTAGTTGCAATGCATTCTGGTAGATTGAGGTTTACCGTTGGAACATACATTACCAGTTGCTTTTGCTCCTTCTAGAATGGGTAAATATCGACACAGATATAAAGTCGAAAAACAAGCTCTTACTCTTATTGACCCTAACAACTTTTTTTTTTTACCACTTTTACTGCGGTCAAATTCACCTGAAGTACTGTACTGGACATACACTCAGTTACCAGTTTATTAGGTACACCCAATAAAACTTAAGGCGTCCCAATACAGCTCTGCAAAACATCCTACTTTCAGTAAAGTTATCATGTTCTTAATGACATTGATTCAACTTTAGGATGTAGTTTGTGCTGCTTATAATAATAATAATACAATAATTGTATTGCATAGCATTGCATTGAACACACGGTCACAGCATGCAGAGCAGTCGTCGGTTAACTTGTGCAGCCGGAGCTTGAAAAAAACTGCAGGAAAAGTCTGCGTCCGATAATGGGTGCAGAGAAGTTACTTAAGTCCCCGCTGTGTTACATGATCGCGCTGAGGGAGCACGTGCTTTTGGGCCCAAGTGGCTCAAACAGCCGGCGTAAAGGATCTTGCAAAAAAATTAAAATAAAAAAACACACACCATGACAGGACGTGGAGCAGCCAACGTTACTTACTTCGATGAGAGCCAAGACGTCGGCTTGAGCTTCAAGTCGCCGAACTTGCTCTCGATTTGCTGTGTGGGACCTTTAGGAGACACAATTCAAGAGTTTGTTGATTTTACGCTGTGCACAGGTTGCATTGAAACGCGCTGCACGAAAACATTGGACCGTTTCAACCGTTGCAATGCCCCAAAACGTCCCCCTTTAATGAGAAAACCAATGATTGCATCATGCTTCAGATAAGGGATTCATTCACTAACCTGTCCTCCGTTGTGTAACAAGTTTGCTGGGACCTCTGGTGATCGTGTACATCATGTGAACGCCAAGATATTCTGTAGTGTCTGTGTGTAAAGACCGCTCTCTCTTATGAACCATCAGGTAAACACACCGATCCCCTCCCAGTCCTCTGCCAGCTCCCCCTCACGCAACAACGACGGTGAAGACAAATTCGGAGCTTGATTTTTTTATTTATTTTTTCTTCCCCGGGTCAGCTGCTCCGCGGTCGGCCTGAAGCCTGCAAGAGACTCGCTTTGACTTGTCGCCCGCTGTGTAATCGATACTGTTGCACCTCCGAATAAGCAGCAGGTGTTCCGCTGTAGTGAACCGACGTCCGCTGCTACTACTACTACTACTACGAGAGGTTGCGTGTAGGTCATCCAAGGAGAAAGCGGCTCCAGAAGCCGGGGAGGAGGAGGGGGGGGGGGGGTCCGTCACTCGGAGGTGGGACGATCCGTCACTCGGAGGTGGGACCTTGTGGTTCCTGACGTCCGGGGACAGTGACACTCCGGGCCGGACACTCTACCTTCTACGCCCCGCTGATGCCACGGGACTGACCGCGACCCCTCCGCTCTCTGACAGAACACAAGGACAACGCACACTTTGATATTTTCATCAGGACGGAAAGCTACGATGCTTGGCCAGAGTCAAGCCGGCACAATGAAGAACGTGACTTCCGGACTGAATTTTCAAAATAAAACCTCCTTTGATATTCATCATATTTGTGATGCGAGTTTGACTAGAGGTGTTCGGCTACAGATGCTCCACCAGATCACCGAGCACCACTTCAAACAGAACTAGTTAATTTAATACATCCAGTCTTTGGAGGACTTTTAATATTCAGTATTGATAGACATTATGCTAATAATATGGCTGTGATATGACACATCATCAATAACATGTGTGATTAATTAATGTGCTATTTGACATCCTGTAAATGCATCAGTGAACACGAGCTGTGAAAGATGATTGTTGTCATAGATAGGGAGAGACTTTCAGTGCTAAATGGTATTGCTTGCTGTTCACTATGAAAATGGTGTTTTATTTATCTGGCAGACCGTAGTTACAAAAACACACAAGGTCAACTAGAGTAAACCGGACATAGCTTGTGGATTTTTGTTTTTACAAATTCCAATGATTTTAGCCTCACTACAAAATGTCATTAATCTTTACGACATTAAGGTGTGCTCCAAAACCTGGACAAATACAACCAACGCTATCTGTATGGTTAGATACCTCAGGATACAACTAATGAGTGAAAAGATATAGTATATTCTTATCGTGTTTTTGTTTTGGGTGAACATGCAGTGTGACCATTATCTATAGTAAAACTGCATCAAATGTACATTTTTCATAAAAAGGTGCAGTTTTTATTTAACCATGTAAAAACGACAGTAGTTCACTAGGATGTTAAAGTGTCTGACAAGCTCCTAATGTTTGTGGGTTTTATTCTGAAGTTAGAATCTCTTAATTTCCGCTCTCGTCGTTGTTTGTTTAGTCGGACTGCTTTACGGAGCGGGGCAACCCCCCCCCCTCAGTGACGTCACTGTGCGACCCTCGAGCTGGAGCGATTACCTTTCACCTACAGGCCTGAGATAGACAAACTGAAATATACATTTAATAATAACTAAGGGAGCCTGACGAAAATGTACCATTTAACTCATATTTCTAAGGACTGATATGCATGGTCATATTTTACATACATCTAAGGCCTAAAAGTCACCACAGGGATCCTCTGTCGGTCAGGTGAAGAGCCTCTGAGTGACTAGTGCGAGCTGACAGTCTGTGTTTAGTGACTGAAGATCAGCCGAGACAAGACGCGGCTCAGACAGGTTTATCCAGGGTGATATCCAACACTTGCATCTCCCACTCATCTCTACTATCTGGGTCAATCACCCGAGAATCCAGACCAAGAGGCTAATCATCAACAGTCCACACTAGCACTAACACACTATGTTCACGTTGTATAGTAGCAGATACTATATCTAGCAGCCGTTACACTCCTCCTGCTCTCTTCTAGAGCATTTGTGAAGATTTTAAAGCAATTATTGCTGGAAACATTGGCGTCACATGTATGTTTTAAGAGTACCTCTACCTCTTGGTTTTAGTGTTGAGTAAATTCAGTCCTGCAAAGGGCCTTGGCTGCAGGATGTCAGATGAAACAACCAATCTCTAGGGACCCAGTTGGTGTCCCCAGCATTTAAAACATACTTCCACTCTACCGCCCACTCTGCCTTACCACAAAAAACATATTCCATCATATGAAACCATTAAATTGTCATGTCCGTTTAGATTTAATTCAGAATATATCAAATGGAAATGCAGATGAGGTTGACAGCTGGGTCAAAGGCCGAAGTAGTCAAGCTTTTTTTTTTATCCATTTATTTCAGAGCACCGTTGAGTCTGGAAACCGACATAATGGCAAAATGACCTTGTCTGGCTGCATTCCATTCAGGTTTTCCAATTAAAGCGCAGAAGATGGCTCACTGGCACAACTTACTGACACAAGTAGACATTGTTGGTGTTAGTTACACCTGTGCTTCTTCTGCAGTTACATGTCCGCTGTAAGAAAGGCCTATTGGTATACTGGAGTCACTGGTATCTGCTCTACAGATACAGCGGAGTCCAGAAGTCTGGGTCTGCCAAAATGAAACCAAGTGATGTTCCTCAGACAAAGATCACATCATTTCTTAGGAACAATGTTCATTTCAAAATGTATAATGCTAACACTGTGTTGTGTGGTGCATGTACAATATAAAGCTGCTGTGGACTGTACTTCGTGTGTCCATTGAGAACAAGAACAAATTAGCGTCACAAAGAAAAGTGATGTACAGTCAAAAACTCATTATCTTATGCCAATCTCATTCTATTCTGCATTTCAGCTCCATATAGGCATTTGTCAAAGGTATGAAATTATTATTTTATATTACTCTTAAATATTGATTCATTTCTTTAATGAGTCTGGGTAGTTTACACCAGATTAACGGCCGTTATTGAGTAAAAAGCACAGACACAGTGTGTGACACTATACTTCAGGTCTTGACAGACGGACACAAATGCAAAGTCCTGAGTTGGTGAATACAGAACGTTTGATTAAGGTCCGTTATAGATACTTATTGCCAACAGGTCTATGAATGCATGTAGTGCCTCTAGTTATTGAGTATGGCCCTCAGTCTGGTCAGTTTGACACACACACACACACACACACTCACAGTGTGCATGGGAGTGAGTGTGGCATATGTTCTCTTACCTGATGCCACACTATGGGTGACAAGTAGATAGTGTAATGTCCTTTCATATGCACTTGATCTTATTTTTCAATGAGTATGTGGTTGTCACATCGTGCTCTGGGTTCATGGTGGTTTTCAATAATGGGGTTCACAGTCTTCCACAAGGCTGTCTGTGATGTAGTTGACTTGCAGCAACTCCTGGTAGTAATCTTTCTCCACTTTTGTGTTGACTGTCCAGGCTACCACTTCCACCCCCCTCTGGGCCCAGTACAGAGCGTAGTCCCTGCAGACAGGACACACACACACACACACACACAGTCACACACACACAGTCACAGTCACAGTCACACGCTCAGTCTTCTAGTTACGATGAGAGAATGTGACGTTAATATGACGGTTGGTCTCGGCTGTGGAAACTTACGGCGAGACGAAGTTTTTCTGTATCAGGAAGGCTGAGATGCCACAGAGCTTCCACAGCACGTGATGGTGCGCCCAGTCCAACACCAAGTCCATGAGTGTCATCCAATGGTGCTTCCAAAGCGACGAGAAACGAGGGGCGCCGTCTCCGAACCGACTCAGGCTCCATGGCCGGTGGGTCAATGCTGTGACCACATCTGGGTCGCTCTGCCTCATCTGGGCCGGAGTGGAACAAGAGCAAGAGATAAGAAAACGGTGAATGTTAGCAATATGATAAACACAACAGCAGTGCAATACATGGCAGCAATATGCAAATAGTTGACTTTATTTAATCGGTACCAGTGTGTTAACCGTGTAAATAAATTAGTATTGTTACATTAATGGTGGTGTGCCAAAGATGAATTTAGCTTATGGTCAAAGTGCTTGAGCCCTGCTTTAATATAGTGCTTATGTAGGCAACATGGGAAGGGACAAATCGAAATGTGACTTTCATGATGAATATGTGTCGTTTCATTTTACTAGTGAATGTTCTAACGCAGTGAGCTCTCGAAATATTTGGATAGTAGCACATTTTTGTGCTACAAAAATGAACAAATATTTGCCGTCAAACACGGCAAATGTGACTTTGTTCAGCGACAGTTTACTGCTGAGCAGACACTCACTCTCTTACCCTGTAGATGACTTTTGGCTCAAAGGAGCAGACAATGCTGGTGTTGTAGAGGACTGGATGCTTTTTATACAGTTCTTTAAGGGCTGCAGCGGCCTGGGAGGGGAAGAGAAACACACGGCTATTGTAGGACAGTCAACTGTTTAGAGTTGTGTGTGAGGCTTTAGATCAGTGTGTGTGTGTGTGTTACTGTGCAACCACTTGGTGGTAACTAGCAGCTGTGTAGAGGAATGTGGATCTCGACAAATGCCTCGACCTGCCTTCCTTAATCCCCTAAAATGTGCTGAGTAATGAAAGCACATGTATTCAATATTTGCTTTCGCTCAGTCTGTTAAGATCATTGTGTACTAGAGCTTTAAAGCTATCTTTGGAACATGATAATCATGTTCTCGGCATTATGCAATGTTGACTAGGTACAAATCAATTGAATCAACTAGTACGACAGACGGATTGCAAACAAACAAACAAACTCTTGTTTGTTAGTGTCGTTGGCTGCACCTCATCTGGATGACCTTTGACATCAAAGTAGATGGTGAGCTGCAGTTTGATGCATTCCTCCACCGCCTGCTCCAGAGTTGGGATCTTCTCTCCAGCAAACGTGTCCCTGGTGACCAAGGACACAAATGCGTCAGTGCTTTTCAAACAAATGTACTGTTTACATGGGAAACACTACATTTAACTTTTCTGGACGTGGATTATGATGAAATATTGTGCCATTGCACTTCTCACACCACCACCACTGGCTTTATAAACATGGATTAATAGATTGCATGCAGCTTCTTATCTAAACGACATGACTGCCTGCAAAAACCAGTGACATTATAATCTTAAATCTAAAGCATCAGCTGCAAAAAATGCCATGAAAAGTTAAATGTCTGCCCGTCTGTCTGCATGCTTGTTGTGTGAATTCCAAGCTATATTTGTTTCTGTCCGTCTTACCTGAGTCGATGTTTAGCAGCTGCGTCCAGTTTACCCAAATCGGACAGTCTCATCTGGCTGAGTGGTCCCGACCCGTTGGTGGTCCGGTCCACAGTCTCATCATGCATCAGTATTGGGACACTGTCTGCTGAGAACTCCAGGTCCAACTCCACGCCTGTCGCCCCATTCTTACTGGACTGGAGAAGAACACATAAATAAAAAGGGTTGGAAGCAAAGTATTGTTGGAGTATCTGTTTCTCACAGTCACATACTTCACACTACTGGCATACAATAAGTGGCAGTGTGGATAAACGGTAGTGCTGAATGTTAGCAATGTCTGTTACCAGTAGTTAAAAATGATATCCTGATGCTAAGGTTAATCCTGATCCTGATATTTTCTCATTGTACAAATGTCCATGCCATCTGTTCATTATGGTCAGTAAGGGGTGAAGAAATGTAATTTCAGTCTCCAGTGGTGTATGCCTCTTGTCACCACTGATAACACACGGTAGGACATGCCAACTCTCTTCCACCCTCCTCTCACCTCCCGGATGGCTACGATTGTGTTCTCCGGGGCGTCGTGTCCACCGCACCGGTGAGCGACCACCGACACATTGCCGGAGCCCACCGTGCCCTTGGCTGGGTGCAGCACCTGCCGGGCTCGGCTGGTTGGTACCTGGGGGAACCGGAACATGGCCAGAAAGAGGTAGAGCGAGACGGTGAGGGCGGTTGTCCACACCGGGCTGCGGGTCCCCAGCAGGACCAGCACGAAGACGAGCGAGTATAGGGTGACTTCATCTCCTAGCTGCAGCATTGTTGTCCCCTTTTGTCTTTCTAACTCGAGTGTGTCAAAGGGACAGCAAGTAACGCGAGCAAACTGAGAGCAAATGCGCCGCCGCCGGTCAGTTTAACGTCAGCTGACGTTAGCTACCCGTCCTGCTAGGTTGACTTTCTTCAAACGGCCTATCCGAGATAAGGTCATGCTCCGCCTTGCTAGCAAGTGAACACGTCTGTGACTCAAACGGATCAATAAAACACTTAACGTTAGCACCGGGAGAAACCCTGCAACTGGTCTGTCAGTAACGGTACGCGAGAAACAGGAACACCGCGTTCACGTTAAAGCGGATATGACAACTCTGCCGCAAGTTACGTGTCTCTTCCGCAAGCTGCGTTACTATTAAAGCAGGATTTACAGGTTTGGATTCTTAAGATCTCAATTAAATGTATTTTACTCTGAAGTGATAGTTTACAATTTACCCGTAAGAGGGCACACAAAACACAAAAACGCCTGTTGAGTACATCCGGGTCAGAGTGTTTCCGTCATGTTAGCTAACAGTTTGCGTTTGGTATATCTCCAATTTCTTAAAAGAAGAATCGCGTTTCTATGTTTCTTTCTCCTCCATTAAGCCTGTCGTCGGTCATGGTGAGCCTCTTTCTCTCATAAAGTAATATATTACTGTCACTGTTTTGCAAGAGATCAGGAAAATAATATGGATGTTGAATTATTAGCCACATGAGCTAACCACTGCTAATGTATGACAGCTTGGTCAGGAGTATTTAGCTCTAATTTGTTTAATTACATGTTTTCCTACAATCGCTGTTCTGTGTTTATTTAGCTCTGTCTGCCTCACTTCTAATAATAAAGCTAATCAAAAAATAAAACGGGTGCATATTCCTTTATTGCTCATGGTAATTTGTTTATACTTGTATTCAACTGGCTGCGTTTCTCCTTGAGGACTGAACCGGAATTGAAAAGTCGCGACACAAAAATGCAACCGCAGCACGATGATGATGCTCATTAGGGTGGCCAAAGTAACAGGAACACCTGTATAATGTAATCCAATCAAATAGCCCTGTTACTAATGTTTACATTGTGTTGTGACCTCTCATCTTTTAGTTAGTGAGTTATATTTGTGTTGATGTATTGCATTACTTTGTATAATTATGTGCAAGGTTGCAACTTATTTTCACTCTCAATGAATCTGCTGAATATTAATTGTTTGGTCTCTAAAATATGCCAGAATATATTTAAAAAAACAATGCCAATCATTACTTGCATTGATTTATCGAGTCATCAAAGTTTTTGCAGATACATTTTCTAATCAATTAATGTACTACTAGTTTTGGCTCTTAAGTGTCAAATGCATCTGTTATTTTTCAACAGATCAGGTCAGTGCTGCTGTGCAGGTTTACTTCAAACATCCTGTCCTGTTCCAGAGGATCATGTCGACTTACAGGGCGGATAACTTATGGTGTGCAGCCTCATTCACCAGGTCAGACACCCATCCAGCAGAGCTTCCGGGGACCACTTATACCTAAAATCACAGGCCTGGTCGGGTACTCTGACTCTTCTGCAAACAAGTACTCTATGATTTACACCCTGCCACACATTAAGCTCCTCAGAGCTGTGTCCAGGCTGAAACTGCTCCAAACTGCAATCACCGGGGTCATCTTGCCCCCAGTGTACATCCTCTACCTCCAGGGAGACGTCCCCCTCTCTCTTGTCAGCTACGCAACGGGTATAGCGCTGTTTGCTGCTGTCATGCTGTACACTGCCAGTCACTTC